>CM056056.1:5206311-5912415 GCA_029574335.1 Rana kukunoris
TGGGTTGTGGCCTTTTAGTTTTTCGCATAGATATTGGGGGCCGTTTCTCAGAAATACACTTATGTGTCAGAGTGCATCAGTAAATTCTGTCTTTTACTGGCAACCAATGAAGGGATATCAGTAAACGTGAGATTGATTCCCATGTTTTTTTCCCAGTCACAAGTCAAGCGGCCGTGTTCTGAACGACTTGCAGGTGAGTGATTTGGTACTTTGGGAGACCGAGGTAAAGGGCATTTGCATAGTCAAGTCTGGAGTTAACAATTGTTCTCACCACGACCGCTACGTCTTCTTTAGGAATAAATGGAATAAGTCTGCGTAGTAGGCGCAGCAGATGGTGCGATCCGCTGACTACTGACCCTATTTGTGCATCCATTGTCATGTAGGTGTCAAAGATGACTCAGACTTTTGACTTTGGCGCTAGGGGTGATGATTTTGCCCAGAATGGGTGGGGGTGTCCAGGTTGTTGCAAGTTGATTCTTTTGATTGGCGTGAAACAGGAGACGTTCTGTTTTCGAACCATTGAGTTTAAGATAACTCTTTGTCATCCAGTTTTCTATCAGAGAAGCATTTCTCTAGATCGAGATGATGATGATCCTTTTGTCGCAGATGCGGAAGTACAATTGTGTGTCATCTGCATAAGAGTGAGAGTAACTTTTGGCTGCTGATGATTTCAAAAAGAGGGCGGAGATAAGATATTGAACAGCACCGGCGACAGAGGGGATCCTTGAGGGACTCCACATGGCGTTTTTCAGAAGTGAAAGGTCCCAATTTCACCATTTGTGATTGGTTTTCCAAAAAGGAGGAGAACCAGAATAAGTCACATTCCGCGACTCTGGCTACTTCAGCTAGCCGAGAGTAACAAAAACTGGGGAATGCCCAGGGAAAGCCAAGCCTACTTGCCGACCAGCTTGCAGAACAACGAATTAACCTGACTAACAGTATGCGTTAAAAACAGGTGTTTCGTCCGCACGCATTTGCAAACGCATACGTGAGCCACAGAGCGGTGCCAAGGCACCCTGTAATCTGTGGTCCTAACACTAAACAATTAGCGTCCCCACAGTGGAGGCATATGCATTTAGAGAGTAGTTGGTCCAATAAGAGGTTGTCAACAAGGCAATCCAGACAGTAGAGCAACCAAAGTAACAGGGCAAACTAAGAGCTTGAGCGCATATTGCACACACTATAGCAAGCATGGGACTGCAGGTTTAGCTGGCTTAAATATGGTTTGGTCCCCATAAATAGACTGGCCACACCCATCACCTTGCAGGTGAACAAATGCACAGGGAAAATGTATTGCAGCCAAAACCAGGAGACAAGCAGATATCAAGGATCAGAAGCCCTAAATCGGGGATATGCAATTGGCAGACCTCCAGCTGTTGCAAAACTACAAAGTCTGGGTGTCATGCTTGTGACTTTCAGAGTCTTGCTATGCCTCATGTGATTTGTAGTTCTGCAACAGATGGAGGTCTGCTAATTGCACATCCCTGCCCTAAATGATCCTGGCATCCAGCCTCAATGCCAGACTGAACATCTTCCCTTTGTAACTTTCCATCTAGAGGGATGTGTTTTTGCTGAAAAACTGACAGATGAGGGGTTTAGGGTCACAGGATACCCCAAAAGGATATCAATCACTGGGCATACAAACTCCTTAACAGAAATTTTTTATGGAAGTTGGCACATGCTACACTCCCAAATCTGGTCTTGCTCATGTAGCACTACCCCCAAAGGAGCTGCTGGATATTTTTTAAGGTGGCATGTTACCTCTATTTCCTCACCTTCCAGAGTATTGGATGAGAGCTGAAAAGGTGCACTTTTTCTATGATTTATTTGCTGAACTTGATAGGAAGATAAAAGTGAATGAAGAGGTGGAAGGGTAATGGGTAATCCGGAAACACTCCTGCTTCCAGTGACACAGCTTTCGTCGCCACTCTAGCCAGAGTGGGTTTTGCGCAGCCGGATTGACCTCTCTCACTAACCTAGCATCCGGGGTGACACACTGAACATGGTACAGTCAATGCCACAGACCTTCCCACAGATGGAGACACTTTTGGGTCCGGAATCCTCGCAGTACAGGATTCAGCACCCGGATCTCTCCAGAGTAACTTCTTGTAGAACTTTTCGATGAAGTTCATGGCCTCTCTTGAGACACCAGCCTCGTGCTCGGTCCTCTCCAAGATAGGTCCTTCATCAAGCCGCTTCGTCCCTCAGGACAGCCAGCACAGGATCACCTTCCAATGTGTAGACCCAATCTGCCTACTGGGCCTACTCGGATCACAACCCGGACCAACGTGGTCCCGGAGCCAGGATTACAAGAACATGCACCCCTGGCCACGGCCAGGAGGGCCACACACGGGGGGTGGTGGGACGACAGACTCGGGATCGATGACCCCAGTCCAGTGACATCTGTCCCTTAAGTACCCCTCCCCAGCACCCAGAATGCACAGGGGGACGATCAACCCCACTGATTGGCTACCGAGGGAGAATACTCAAATCACCCTGACCTAGCTGCTGCCACCCTTGGACTGGAGTGACAACTACACCCCAAGCGAACAATAGTGGTCACTCACAGCACAGCTGTGGCTGGAACAGAAGCCAAATTTGCACAAATCACACATGTCTGAGTAAACTAACTCTCAGCCTTCCCTCTAAATTTACATCAGCGCTGGCTCGAAATGTTAATGATGCCCCAGGAGTTGCTTGCCACCTAACATACACAGGTAGATCCTCCCTGAGGGCGTTGACAGATCCTTCCCCAGACCTGGACTTCCGAACATTCCCTTCCAGCAATAAATCCATTAGCAATCTCCTCCAGGCCCCCAGTCCAGCTCCTGAGGCCCAGACTGCAATTGTCTTAGTGGCCATCTCACAGGAGTAGTGGTCCCAGGAAAACTGGACTCCTCCCTGGAGAGGGTAGAATACTCTAGCAAGGCCTCCCAAACGTATCGCCTTCTGGATGCCATCCTCAGGGATTGGCTGGGACATAATATTCATGCTGATCATTTGACTCTCCCTGTCCTATATTCTGAAAACTTCTTCCAGCAGGTGAGAGAAATCAAGCACCCAGCTAGGAAACCCTGACCACATAAAAATGATCAACCACTGCAATGAGGCTTAATTGTTTTTTGGCTTAACTAGAGGAGAGCCCTTCTGCATATTTCCCTGTGATCAATCTTTTTTATAAATGAAGTGCAAGGCAAAAAAGTAAAACAAATTTTTTTATTTTGACAATTTTTAATTGTACAATTTATTTTTTCTTCCCTTTTGCAGGTGACTAGTGAAGGTGTCTCCTTTAATATGACCCTAGAAATGAGACCCAGAGTGGAAAACTTCCAGCCAAGAACAGTGATGGCCTATGACTTCTATGAGAAAGGTGACTTGCACATTTTTGTTTTAAAATCTTAATTTTTATCCCAATTCCAGATCTTTCGCTTTCTCTTTCTTTCGCTTTCTCTCGCTTTCTCTTTCTTTCGCTTTCTCTCGCTTTCTTTCTCTTTTGCTCTTTCTCTCTTTTGCTCTTTCTCTCTTTTGCTCTCTCTCTCTCTTTCGCTTTCTCTTTAGTTCTCTTTCGCTTTCTCCTTTTGCTTTCGCTTTCTCCTTCTTTCTCTTTCGCTTTCTTTCGCTTTTCTCTTTCTTTCTCTTTCGCTTTCTCTCTCTCCCATTGTTTTCATAGTGCCTGTGCACACAGGCACATAAATAACACTGTGTATTGATGTAAAAAAAAGGAAGTCTGCATTGCCAGTCAGTAAATGACATGCAAATATGCCCAACAAATGCGCCTGTTGACTTAATTATTTTGCAAGTGCAAAACCAATTGCAGTAACGCGCTCAGGTCCAAGATGATAAAATGCTGGTCCGTGATAAAAAGTGGTATTTGCTCATAATTACACCGAGTAACTAGATGCCCAACGTGTCATGCTTTAAAATTGTGCACATTCGTGGAATGGCAACAAACTACATTACTTCGTTTCCATAGGCGACGCTTTAAAAAATTTTAAACGGTTGCCTGTTTAGAGTTAGAGTTAGTCTAGTGCTCTTGCTGCAATGATCACGGCGATACCTCACATTTGTGATTTGAACACTGTTTACATTTAAAGCGGAGCTCCACCCTAAAGTAGAACTTCCGCTCATCGGAACTCTCCCCACCTCCAGTGTCACATATGACACCTTTCAGGGGGGAGGGGGGTGCAGATACCTGTCCAAGACAGGTATTTGCGCCCACTTCCAGGAGTCCTCTGTGGGTAGTGTCACTTCCCTCACCCGTCCGCTATATTTTGGGAAACACACGGCTCCCAAAACACAGCAGGAACCAGTGAGGACGGCGACTCGCGCATGCGCCGTAGGAAATCGGGCAGTGAAGCCGGAACGCTTCACTTCCCGATTCCCTCACTTATAATGGCAGTGGGGGCAGCAGATAGACAAGCGATCGCTCATCTTCTGCTGCAGATGTTTCTGGTCTCCAGGACAGGTAAGTGTGCAAATATTAAGTCAACAGCTGCAGTATTTGTAGCTGCTGGCTTTTAAAAAATGTTTTAATGGGGGAGCTCCGCTTTAAGGGCGAGGCGTGCATATGCGTTTTCATTGCAAAATGGGGTGCTTTAAAAAAAATAAAGTTCTAAACAAATGTCTGATCACTTTTATTGCGGTCGCAAGGAATGTAAACCTCCCTTGTTACAGTAATAGGCAGTCTAAACCCCTCCTCTGCACTTGAAAGTATTACAAATTCCAAGATCTGCATTTTTAATCCCGTCTCTTTTTTTTTTTGTCATTTTGTTCGTTAACCACTTAAATACTGTGCATTTTCACCCTCTTGCTGCCCAGGCAAATTTTCAGCGCTGTAACATTTTGAATGACAATTGCCTGGTCATGCAACACTTTTTTGCTATAATAAATATCCCAATTTTTTTTACTTTTTCATCAGTTTAGGCCAGGGATCCTCAACTACGGCCCTCCAGCTGTGGTGGAACTACACATCCCATGAGGCATTGTAAAACCTGGAGGGCCATAGTTTGAAGACCCATGGTTTAGGCTGATATGTGTTCTTCATATTTTCGGTAAAAAAAAACACAAAGCGTATATTGGTTTGCGCAAAAGTTATAGTGCTTACAAAATAGGGGACAGACTTATGGCATTTTTTTTTCCACATTTATACAGTGATCAGTGCTATAAAAATGCACTGATTACTGTATAAATGTCACTGGCAGGGAAAGGTTTAACACTAGGGGGCGATCAAGGGGTTAAATGTGTTGCCTAAAGAGTTATTCTAACTGCAGGGGGAGGGGACTGATCGGTGTTCCTCTGTACTGGGAACACACAATCTGTCTCCTCTCCCCTAACAGGGCATGGATCTGTGTAGGTGTGTGTGTATGTGTGTGTGTATATGTGTGTGTATATATGTGTGTGTATATGTGTAGATAGAGATAGAGATCATCCACAGTCCTGCTCTGTAACGAATGATCAAAAGTGGCTGGTGGACATTGTGGCCACCGGGCATGTGCATTGGCTCCTCCCTGACCTAACCACATGCAAAAAAAATGCATGCAGTGCCATTTACTAGCACATGCCCACACCAAAGGTGGTCATCCAGGACCGCAGCATCCAATGAGAAGGCTGCACACCTGATGACACCTACAGAGTAACCAGATTTCCCCCTCAGCTGTCTCTACATGGTGGCTTCAGAACAGTGCCACCTGTGCAGGGAGATAAAACTACACCTGCCAACAGGCCTCTTTCCTCATGTGAATTAAGGACAAGATCATTATATACCAGAAAATGCATTTCCTGAGGAATAGCTGAATTGCTAAGCCCGCACAAATGCCATTCACCATAACCACTATACTATCTTTAGGACATACAAGCAGTGTTCCTTCAGTACTTATAAAGCCTCTCTTTGATCATTAAAGGTGTTGTAAAGGTAAAATAATTTTTCCTAAATAGCTTCCTTTACCTTAGTGCAGTCCTCCTTTACTTACCTCATCCTTTGATTTTGCTTTTAAATGTCCTTATTTCTTCTGAGAACTCCTCACTTCCTGTTCTTCTGTCTGTAACTCCACACAGTAATGCGAGGCTTTTTCCCTGGTGTGGAGAAAGCCTCTTGATGGGGGAGGGAGTGAGCAGGATGCCCACTAACACACAGCTCCTTTCTCTATCTGCAAAGTAGAGAGTGTCCTGGTCGCCCCTCCCCCCTCAAGAGGTTTTCTCCCCCCCCCCCCAGGTGGGAATATTGCACTGAGAGAGAATTACCATTACAAATGCCTTTTAATTCACAGACCAAATGAGTTACCGAACCCTTCAAACAAACCTTAATAAATCCTCAACCGTACATGCGATCGATACAGCGACTTCACCGTTTTAAAGACAAGACCCTTGTGAACGCATCGATATGAAATTTATGTTGATAAACTTAAAAATGTGGCCATGTCAGCGATTTAGAAAAGAGTGTCGTGCGTTTTTATTGGCAAAAATTAAATGTCATTTAGAATGAAAGTCTATGGGAGAAATCTTGGAACTCTTGTCCTTTCGAAGCTCCAGCAACGAAAAGTAAAATGCGCATCACAAAACTGATCACATTGCCTGAAAGCAGACAAAAATACCTACAATTTGATATATAAATTGTGTATGACAAGTAGATCTTGCGGGCGTGAGAGCAATTTGTTCCCCCTTTTTTATAGATAATCCGAGTTTTTTCAAAACTCACACTGTAAAGGTCACATGACACACTCTAGCAGCTCTCCATAGACACGCAGTGTAATCGATAAAATTTTCTGAAAAAATCACTAAACGTAAATTGCTTTTTCACAAAAACTATAAAAGATTTCAATCCGAAAAGTCATAGCCAGATAGCTGAATATTTTGTGACCGTGGTAAAGTTTGTTTGGTGTCTGTCAGTGAAAGTATGAAGGAGGAGATACATTTTGAACGACATGAGATTTTCAGCAGGAAAAAGCATGTTCTCATTGACTTCAATGTTAAAAAAAAAGCGACTAAAAGCTTAATATTTTAAAAAGTATAAATAGTACAAAAAACCTTGGAAGTCCCATCGTTAGCTGAATGAGATGAACATTTTAAAAGTTGAATGGTCTCAATCGCTGAAAGTATGGCGAAGTTACGCAGAGCCAAAAAACGTACGGAATAAAATTAAAATTAAGAATAATAAAAAACGAATAACAATACTGGGAATGCTTATTAAAGCATTCCCACTAATTAATAAGAATAATAAAAAAAGAATAACAATACTGGGAATGCTTATTAAAGCATTCCCACTAATTATTATCTTTATACCAAGGTGCGCTAGTGAAGATGTTCTCTTTAATGAGATGCCAGGGTTCTTTTAGACCCCCTGATGTCTTGCCTGCCTTCCACTCCCATTATCACTAGTGATGAGAGGAATACGCCATATTCGATTTCGCAATATTTCACAAATATATAGAAGAATATTCGCAAAATATTCGTTAATATCGAATAATCGTGATATTTTATAAAAAAAAAAAAAAATTGCGAAATTTCGCTAATGCGAAATTGATTGCGAAATTCTCGTCAACACGCGAAAACGGAGATCATTTCCTGGATTACTAAACTAATATGCACTAAACACTAACTCTACTTACACAAACTTATATGACTAAACTAAAGCTAATTTTTTTATTTTTATTTTTTTATACACAAAACACAGAAGGGCAGAGAAAGTATTCGCGAATATTCGTAATACGAATATTCGCATTGCGAATATTCGGCAACATAAAAGGATCGCCTCAGCTACTCGGCCCAGAGTCTCTAATCATACCAGCAATGCTTTTAGACGTCGATGGAGATCACTAGGATGTGATCTGTTTTAAAAATTTGAAAAAATACGAATATTCGCAATAGCGAATATTGACCGAGATATTCGATTTATTTGCGAATACTCGAATATGCAATATTCGTAACGAATATTCGCAATGCAAATATTCGTGAGCAACACTAATTATCACTTCCAATTTGTCACCAGGGCTTTTTTCTCTGAAAATAGGTGCAGGAAATCAACTGCACCCCCCCCCCCCCCCAAACCAACCACACAAAACCGCATGAAATGGTGCGCTACCCGCAGTGCAGAGTTCAGGGGTGAGCTACACACATCAGCCTTCCGCAGCTGCTTACCTCTGCACCCCCTATCCACATCTCACTTTCACCCATCTTCAGCTGACCTCTGCATGCAACCCTCCCTTCCTAAGCTAACGATTTTTCCTCATGTCTTGCTTGTGTTGCTCTTGTAGCGCTACCCCATTCAGGAGCCGCTGGTAATTGATTGGGCCTGTATCTGCTTTAACACCCCCCAATAGTTTGGTCTCACTCCCCTTGACACAGCTGTGGTGCAAGTGCTGGTGTGAAGGTCAATAATAAGATGGGTAAATGGACACAGATTATATTCACTTTACCTGTGTTGTCACCCGGGCATACACTGTTACACCTGCTTGGAGAATAAAAAGTCTCAACAGATTGTGTTAAAGCAAAAAGGTAACTTTACTAGAACATGTTTTATAGTTAAACATGGAATCACAATTGGTATACAACAATGAGACTAGGCTATAAGTGGCAATCGCCTGAGAGCCACCTGTATTGCTTCAGGCTTCAGCAGGGGTGTCTCCAAGTGGGACTAATGTTCAGGCAACAACCTCAGCACTGGGCACCTTCCCACTTCCAGCGCACCATGTAAACACTGAGACCCACTATGCAGCACACTGCATTTAGCAAGGGTGATATAACACAATATGATTAACTTAACATTCCCCTACAGTCTTTAAGTAGTAACAGCACTGCAAGGCCTTGCGATAACAAAACAATATAGTCTCTGATCTTCTTTCTTCTGCTAGCGATTGTGAAACAAGGATTGTAATCCAAAGGGCTCTCTGATCAATAAGCAATGTAGAACAACATAGAACTGTAGTTTAAATTGTGGAAAGTATCTGTGCACTCCCTCCTAGAAATGCACCTCCAATGGCGGTCACCAAACAATCAAATGAGGCTTGAGGCCTATGCACATGTGACTCTACCGAACTGAACTGTTCTGTGGAACTACCGGTCCAAGCAACACTATGCAGTCAGTCTAAGTGTGTGAAAAGCAGTACAAAGTTCTGGGCATCGGCCCTCTCACCACACAAGGTCCGGACAGATGGATGCCTTTGCTCCACAGGATCTGTCTGTTTGTTGCGACCACACTGTCACGTTGTACCGTTTTACGGGTGACCGGGAGCTCTCTGTTGCCTCCCCAAGGGTCACTGGTTTATCCACACTGCTATTCTGCTTCAAAGACGACCGGGAGTTCTCAGTTGCCTCCCCAAGGGTCGCTGTTTTGTTCAGCACAATGTAGGCCAGAGCTCTGTGAAATGCACACATACAGAGCTCTCCTGGCAAGCCATTTGTCCCAGGAACAAGAGACCTAAGATGGCCACAACAGGGCTTTTTATATCCTTCCCAGCATGCACTTCAGCCCCGAGTGTTCATGTGTAAGTTATTCACATAACACCTCCCAATGTTCTTGAAAAACGATCAAAAAAAATGAAGTCCATTCCACATTTTAACCACTAGATGGTGTCAAATACCAATTTATAGCACCAGTAATAGAACAACATTACACAACATTAATATGGCATTTAATAGGCAAAATTGTCCCCGCTACACTGTATTAAACTGAAACACCCTGTTGGCTCTAATACCTCCCCACACGCTGTAGGTGGCTCCTCTCTCACTTGTAGGGAGATGATCCAGTGGAGGAGTTGAGCTCTGCATCTTTGTCCACTCAGGAGATCAGATCTGTACAAGGGACAGCTTGTCGCTTAATGGCTCCCAAACACAGAAGCCGGACTTCAATTGTTTACAAGTAATAGTGATGAGCAGAGGGCCTGAGCCAGAGGTGGTGGAACGGAGAAGAAGTGATACCCCTTATTGGCTAACATGGTAAAAGACTCCACGTAGGATAAAGGTAAAAAATTCCTAGAGTGTTAAGTAGAAGGAAAAACCTAGCAGTTGAACTTGGCATTGCCATGGGTGTCTCTGGGGGAGGGAGTCTCCTCAGCAGGGACACAGACAAAAGATCTAAGCCTGCCCTAACCTATGACTATGGCTTCTTATTTTAATAAAGTCCGTAGACCTGCTAGATGAGTTTTTTTTTTTTTGTTTTTTTTTTTGCTGTCCCTATTCTGATTTACACACAGATTTGGCGCGGTTTATTGGTGAGTTTTTTTTTTCTCTTTGTATTGTATCTTATTTGCCCTTTTTGTTTTTTTAACAGAAGAAAATGGCGTTGCTGTAATGTACCACCCATGCACTCCTTCAGGCTAAACAAAGTAAGGCTACTACATAATTCTATGTAATATGCAATATTTTCTAATAAAAAAACTGGGATATCAATGCCGTGGGGTGATGCACCCGTTTTTTTCATGATGACAATTATAATACATACAGTTGTATTGGTGTTTAATGCACATAAAGCCCAATGTACTTTTTTTCAAACAAATTCATCCACCACTTAAAGTGGATGTAAACTTTTTTTTTATTGTTAAATTCTGGCTTGAACCTTGTACAGCAGGGTTTAACATTTCAAGTCCTAAACTACTAGCCAGGCCTTAAGGGTTACTTGCCACCAGTTGCCCCTCCCAACCCCTACCATGCCCTGCCCCCTAATCCCACCCCTAAACACACCCTCATGGATGACACTTAACTGTGTTATGCAGAATTAAGTTATGAAAATAAATATTAACAACTTTATCAGTGCAGCCTGACCTGAGCAGAGGAAGAGGCAAGCCGTCCAAATCAGCAGAGTGGGATTGCCCGCTGTAATAGCTTTCATTTGAATTTCCTGTGTTCCCAGGGCTCACCGGCACATAGCCCCACCTCTTGGCCCGACGCCTTTGATGACGTCACATGTCCTGCATTGGACCCACGTTCTGTCTATCAAAGGCGCCGGGCCAAGAGGTGGAGCTATGCGACGTGAGCCCCGGGAACACGAAGTTCTAATGAAAGCGATTACAGCGGGCAATCCAGCTCTCTGATACAGACAGCTCGCCTCTTCCTTTCCTCTCTTTTCCCCTGGCTGGGAGACAGCGTCAGCGGTGCTCACCCCCCCCCCCACTCTGATGCAGCCCCACGCTCACCAACAGCCATTTTCCACTCGCAAAATGCGAGTGTGCGACTGCAAAATTTAAGGGCTGTTGTACAGTATATAGTAGTTAGGATTTCATGTCATCTGTACCCAGTCTTTCCACAGTTTTTACAGCTCTGAACAGTCCTGATCTATTGACAGTGAAACTGCTAGGGAGCATACACACGGCCGGGATTCCCAGCCAAAAGCTCTCCTGGCAGTTTTCCTGTCGGGAACACATGTCGTGTGTACAAGGCTTTAGATAAAAACTGACAGAGGAATAGGAGTCTGTTTCTCCCCCTTGCTGTGAGTGACAGGCTTCTGCATGAGAGGTCTGAATCACCTGAGACATTCTGTATACTTCAGATCCCCTCCTCCTTTCTTCTCCAGCTCTCCCAGGATTGGGTGTGAAATACCTTGCGTGCTTGAGAGGAAAGAGGATTTCTTTCCACTGGGATGGGCATTCTATCAGGGGAGGATGGGGGAATCTCATCCTATCCTGATAAAGGCGGTGGTAGGCAGGGGGCGCTGTTCCCATCACTTCCTGTTCTCTCCCTGCAGAATAGATGGTTGGTGGTGGGTTCTGGTCATAGCAGTGGCAATATACTGTACATATCGGTAGTCTTGTCTGACTATGGGATAACCACGCATCTAGGTTGTATAACTGATTAGTCTCTTTGCTTGCAGGAAAAGAAGTTCTGAAGATTTGGTCATCCTCCGCTCAATGACCAAACTGCTGTACTGCTTTCTATGTCCAGATTGCATAACCTATATGGAAAATCATCTAATGCTGTAAATTTCAATAAAACAAACTTTTTGATCTTTTAATCAAAACTTGTTTATTGCTCATATGATGCATACAAGTACTGCAGCAAGTAAAAACAGTACATACAGATCATATGTTTTCAGGAATCCATAAAATCTGATCAACAGAATACCGTGCAAATATTACATTTAATAAAAGCCTTGTAACGCATATGGTTGTGAATTTTCTTATTTACGCCGGGCAATATCAAAGTATGGCAATGGTATCCAACATGTACAGTAACCGAGTTTTGGGAAGACTTGTTTTTGTTTTCTCAGCTGTGGCTAGCTTGTTCCCCCTGGTATTTGAGTCACCCTGATCCTCGGTAGGCAAAAAAATCCACTCTTCCACTAGTGTTCAGGGTAGTTGATGTGTAGGTGTGATAGGGCTAGACTAATTGGAGTAAGGTGTTGATATTATTGGACCTATCATAGAATTCAGTCCTCTGCACATCAACCACTGTGAAGGAGAAGGTGCCATTTTGATGGGCTTCTGGTCTCGGGCTGCTAGTTCTCTGGAGGCATCTTGGAGAACACTCTGTGGATGGCACAACTCTGAGGTGGGTATTGTGTAGTACCCTGTATAACAGGTTAAAACACAAAAGGGTAAAATCAAAGTGTATGTTGTGCAAATATATCAGATTAAGCCAACACATTTCAGGGGAATGCTTTCCCGTTTCCTCTGCTGGCAGCTTGCAATAATACCAGGTTTGATAGTTTTGGATCAAGCCCTTACATAAATGGTTCCCTGGTCAAAGGTTTGTAATTCCAGTGTTCCCCAGCAGGTGTCTCACAGCAGATCCCAGTAATCAGTTTCTAACAGATGCTGGCTGCTGGGAGGGTATTTGGGTCTTCCTATACTGGTCCCCCTTGCTCCAGTGTGTTTTCATGCTGCTAGCCATTATCCTGTTTCTGCTCCTGTACACTGTACCCTGAATCTTGCTACCTTGTACCTGCTCTCCTTTTTTCTTTTTTTTTTTTTCCTAGTTTCAGTTTTTGTTTCCCCCTCATCTGTTATCTGCACCTCCCCAATTTCCCCTTGTTTTCTGCATTCCCCATTTTGTACATAGCTAGTTGTTAGGTTGGATTAGTTAAATATGCTGTCACTGGGTTTTTGGTTCACTGTATTATGTTTGCTGTGTGCTGGTGGTTGGATGGAGTTTGTTTTCACTTGAAGAGGAAGTAAACCTTGATTGGTTTTACTTCCTCTTTGTTTCCCTGCAAAAGGTAAAGCATAATAGGCTACTGTGCATCGCATACTAGCCCTGTATGTGTCACTTGCCTGAAACCAAAGCCTGCGATGTCCCCAATTTCCTTGCCTCCATGAATCGTCTTTCTTTCACTCCTCCTCTTCAGATATCGCGGCTCCGGCGCTGTGATTGGTTGGAGCAGCCATGATGTCACTCCTGTGCATGCACGTGAGAGCAGACCAGTCACGGCACAATCTCCTTCATTCTAACTATTCCCCCAAAAATTGCAGAACGCTGCCATCACCAGTAAAAACAAGGACAGTAAAGTCCCTGAATCTATCCCCTATTTTGTAGACGTGATAACGTTTGTTCAAACCAATCAATATTCACTAATTGGGATGTTATTCCCAAAAAATATGTAAAAGACTACATATTTGCCTAAACAGATTTCTTGGTATGTCTGTGTCTGTCTGTGTAAAATTGTTGCTTTTTTTAGTTTATAGCCCAAAAAATGAAAATCAAGAGGTACTCAAATTAGGGCTGGGGAAATAAAGATTAATTCCTTGATTAATCTTAAAAATTTTTTGATCGATCAAAGTTCTTGATGCACCAGACAGCCTGGACAGTAGGGGTGCAACTAGCTCCGGAGCCACGGCCATAACATTAGGAAAGGCCACGGCTTCGGCCTAGCTCCGGAGCCACGGCAATCCGCGGATCACATTGTGTGCCGATCCGAAGGGGGTGACCTGTTCGGATCACAGATCAACTGTGATCCGTTGCACCACTAATATATGTGACCATGGGAAAGACACATATAGGAGAGATGCAAGTGCTGCACACCCCAAAAATTTATAAAATAGGACATTTTCTCCCGGGGGATCTTTGGAACGGCGATTAAATAAACAATAAAAACAGATGAATGTTTTTTTATTTTTATTAATGACAATGTCGTATTAAAACAGAAAATGCTGGCTATATCTTACAACATGATACTCAATAGTGCAGGGTAAAACCACAAACATTAGCAGCGTTACATTCATAGTGTTATAACCATAAAAGAACACCAACGCATTTCAACCAACATGGTCTTCTTCAGGGGGGAAGTTTGCTGTAAAGATATACCGTATTTTCTGGCGTATAAGACAACTAATTGGATGCAAAAAAATGCATCCAAAGTCGGGGGTCGTCTTGTACGCCGGTATCCATCTCCGTCAGTCTGTGGGCATCCATGATTTAAAAGCCGCTCCTCCTCCACAGACTGTTCCGCGATTGGCGGAACACATTTTGCCAGCAGGGCCTCTGTTCAGAGTTACGCCAATCACGGATGCCTTCTCATCCTTGGACGAGATGACATCCGTGATTGGCGGAACACTGAACAGAGGCTCTGCTGGGAAAATGAGTGTTCCGCCTATCATGGAACAGTCTGAGGAGGAGGTGCGGCTTTTGAATCATGGCTGCCCGCAGCCTGGAAGCCAAAATCGGAAAAGAAAGGAAGGGAGATCGTGGTGGCACAGTGGAGGCATGTGATGTAATGGCACAGTGGGGGCATGTAATGGCACATTGTGGTTTAACTGGCTACAGTAGGTGACTGGGATATTGTGTCAATCTCGCTCCCTTTCTCGGCGAGATTGACCACCTACGAGCCCCATCGCGGGAGCCAGCGCCGAGCTGGCTTGCCGCGATGGAGACAAAGACGTCATAGAAGCGACGGGGATCCGACGCGGATTCCCGCCAATTCTACACGTGGGCGGAGTTTGTTATGAATCCTGAACGAGAAATCCCCGCCGGATTTTTAAAGAAAAATCCGGCATGGGTTCCCCCCTCAGGAGCATAACGGGCCCTTAGGTCTGTTATGGGTTGTAAGGAGACCCCCCTACGCCGAAAAAAACGGCGTGGGGGTCCCCCCACAATCCATACCAGACCCGTATCCAAAGCATGCCGGCCGGCCGGTCAGGAAGGGAGTGGGGGCGAGCGAGCGCCCCCCCTCCTGAGCCGTACCGGGCAGCATGCCCTCAACATGGGGGGGTCAGGTGCTCTGGGGTAGGGGGCGCACTGCGGCCCCCCACCCCAGAGCACCCTGTCCCCATGTTGATGAGGACAGGGCCCCTTCCCGACAACCCTGGCCGTTGGTTGTCGGGGTATGCGGGCGGGAGGCTTATCGGAATCTGGAAGCCCCCTTTAATAAGGGGGCCCCCAGATACCGGCCCCCCACCCTAAGTGAATGAGTATGGGGTACATTGTACCCCTACCCATTCACCTGCAAATACAAAGTGTAAACACAAATAAAACACACAGGGTATTGAAATATTTTATTAGTTGGCCGCCGGGGGGGGGTGTGTATGATCGCTTTTATAAAAGCGCCCCCCCTCCGGCGGGCTTCTGTGGGGGGGTGGGTGCCGCCGTCTGGTTCTTTTCCGCCGCCGGGGGGGGCGCTTTGATAAAAGCGCCCACCACCCGGCGGGCTTCTTTCGACGTCTTCGGCGGCGGGGGGGGGTCTTCTCCCACTCTCCGGGGTCTTCTCCCGCTCTCCGGGGGTCTTCTTCAGGACTCGCCGCCGCTATCTTCGTGTGTTAGCTCAATTACTAGCGGCGGCGGTCCCCTCTTCTGCGACGTCGGCGTCTTCTTCTTCTTCTTCTGCTGTCCAGATGTTGACGCGACGCTTCCTCCCGCTGTTATGCCCGGCGCGCGGCTCGCAGCGAAATATATAGGCCTGTCTTGTGACGTCGCAGTCCCATCATGCTCCGGTAGGTACCACGTGGTACCTACCGGAGCATGATGGGACTGCGACGTCACAAGACAGGCCTATATATTTCGCTGCGAGCCGCGCGCCGGGCATAACAGCGGGAGGAAGCGTTGCGTCAACATCTGGACAGCAGAAGAAGAAGAAGAAGAAGAAGAAGAAGAAGAAGACGCCGACGTCGCAGAAGAGGGGACCGCCGCTGCTAGTAATTGAGCTAACACACGAAGATAGCGGCGGCGAGTCCTGAAGAAGAAGAAGACCCCCGGAGAGCGGAGAAGACCCCCGGAGAGCGGAGAAGACCCCCGGAGAGCGGAGAAGACCCCCGGAGAGTGGGAGAAGACCCTCGGAGAGCGGGAGAAGACCCCGGAGAGTGGGAGAAGACCCCCCCCCCCGCCGCCGAAGACGTCGAAAGAAGCCCGCCGGGTGGTGGGCGCTTTTATCAAAGCGCCCCCCCCGGCGGCGGAAAAGAACCAGACGGCGGCACCCACCCCCCCACAGAAGCCCGCCGGAGGGGGGCGCTTTTATAAAAGCGATCATAAACACCCCCCCCCGGCGGCCAACTAATAAAATATTTCAATAATCTGTGTGTTTTATTTGTGTTTACACTTTGTATTTGCAGGTGAATGGGTAGGGGTACAATGTACCCCATACTCATTCACTTAGGGTGGGGGGGCCGGTATCTGGGGGCCCCCTTATTAAAGGGGGCTTCCAGATTCCGATAAGCCTCCCGCCCGCATACCCCGACAACCAACGGCCAGGGTTGTCGGGAAGGGGCCCTGTCCTCATCAACATGGGGACAGGGTGCTCTGGGGTGGGGGGCCGCAGTGCGCCCCCTACCCCAGAGCACCTGACCCCCCCATGTTGAGGGCATGCTGCCCGGTACAGCTCAGGAGGGGGGGGCGCTCGCTCGCCCCCACTCCCTTCCTGACCGGCCGGCCGGCGTGCTTTGGATACGGGTCTGTTATGGATTGTGGGGGGATCCCACGCCGTTTTTTCGGCGTAGGGGGGTCTCCTTACAACCCATAACAGACCTAAGGGCCCGTTATGCTCCTGAGGGGGGAACCCATGCCGGATTTTTCTTTAAAAATCCGGCGGGGATTTCTCGTTCAGGATTCATAACAAACTCCGCCCACGTGTAGAATTGGCGGGAATCCGCGTCGGATCCCCGTCGCTTCTATGACGCGCTCGCTGGAATGTACTTTTACTATTCCAGCGAGTGCGAGATGTCGGCAGCCTGTCGCCGAGATTCAGCGCGATGCTGGCGTGCTGAAAACACATTCTCGGCGGCAGGCACTGTAGGTCTGATCTGTGTTCTCATTCTGAAGCGCATCCTGCACCAAAAGGACCTGGCCACAATATTGGGATACCATTTGGAGTTCCTGCAGCTGTGCAGATTCATTTATCTAATGATCGATGTCTGGAACAGCAGGGGGACATACTTCGAGGACCTAACCCTAGAACCCATCATCTGGTTTTCATTTCTGACCCGCCCTCCATTCTGGCTTAGCTGGGCAGTCCTGTTCTGTGTTTTCATCCTGAAGCACATCCTGCACCAAAATTATCTGGCCAGAAAATTAGAATACTATTTGAAGTTCCTGCAGCTGAGTGGAGTTGTTTATCTACTGATCGATATCTGGAACAGACAGGGGCCAGCCTTCGAGAACATAATCCTACACCTGTATTTAAATGCTGGTGATTGGTACCATAGGGTGGTCGCCAGGCTCTGGGCAGTCTGGTCCAAGGGGTGTGTGGCCTTAGAGAACACAGTCCAACCTGTATTTATAAATATTGTTACTGAGCTGAGCACCGGTTAGAATGCTTTCTGGGAGTTATCATCATGCTGGTGGTACTGTTCCTAATATATTTCAAGACATTTTACCGACTGTAACGGCCAACAAGTAGCAACATCACCCCACCAACCAGTGAGAATGTGGAGAGCACCATGGAGGATCACATCAGTGCTTACCAATGGGATTTCTGCCGGCCAGTGAAGAAGCGCAGGCAAACCAATTACCTACGTGCCCCGCTACGCCAGGGAATGAAGAGAAGTAATCCACGAATGGCGGTCGAGCTCAAAAATATAATCTTTTTACAAAAGCGTGCCGTCATCCCACCAACACTTGATGTCACTCTACCACCAAATGCCGCCATCATTCCACCAACGAGCAAAAATGGAGAGCGTGCTATGAAGGTGACCGGCTCTCCCATTCCCAGAGTCGCACCTCATAGGTTTAACATCTGGGATCACATACGGGATTCATGCCGGCCAATGAAGAAGCGCAGGGCAACCAAAGTGTTTAGGGATAGCAACATATTCCCACCAAACGATAAAAACCTTCCGACAAGTGGAAATGTGGACAGCTCTATGGAAGAGACTGACGTTCCCGTTTCCAGAGTCGCACCTCCTCGAGCTTCCTTTCGTGCTAGCCTAAGCCAGCGAATAAAGAAGCTCAAAACAAAAATCTTCCCACGAAAGAGTGACATCACCCCACCAACAAGCAAAAATGCAGCAAGCGCCATGGAGGAGACCGACGTTCCCATTCCCAGCATCGCATCTACCAGGAATAACACTAAGCCTTGGAATTCTGAGATCCTTCCAACCACCCCAGCAATGGATTCCAGCCTTGGGCCACAATAGAGAACGTTTTTTTGTCCATCCCAGCATCGCACGTCGTTGGAAAAATGTGGACAGCTCTATGGAGGAGACTTTGAAATAATATAAGGAGGAGACTGACATTCCCATTCCCAGTGTCACACCTCAAGCATCTCATAATGCTAGCCTAAGCCAGCATATAGAGAAGCTTGAATCAGAAATTGTGGTCGAGCACAGGACCCCAGCAATAGATTCCGGTCTTAGTCCACAATGGAGAACAGTTATTGTCCATCCCAGAGTCGCACCTCATAGGAAAAATATGGACAGCTCTATGGAAGAGACCGACGTTCCCGTTCCCAGCGTAACACCTCCTCGATCTTCCCTTCATGCTAAGCCAGCGTATAGAAAAGCTCAAATCAAAAATGGTGATTGGGAACGGGAATATCGTCCCACGAAAGAGTGACATCAACCCGAGTAATGTCATCATTTGACCAACAAGGAAAAATGCAGCGAGCACCATGGAGGAGACCGACGTTCCTATTCCCAGCATCGCACCTACCAGGAACAACACTAAGCCTATGAGTGATGAGATCCTTCCAACCCAATACAGGACCCCAGAAATTGATTCCGGCCTTGGTCCACAATGGAGTACAGTTATTGTCCATCCCAGAGTCGCAAGTCGTAGGGAAAATGTGGACAGCTCTATGGAAGAGAACGACGTTCCCGTTCCCAGTGTCACACCTCCTCCGGATCAAAGCAATGTCACTCCACAGAATTACGGTCGCCTCTCATTACCGAGTTCCCTTATGTCACCAGTGACTGATGACATCAATATGCTATTGGATTCCAGCATTAGCCAACAAAGGGCAACACTGGCTGTTGGTCCCAATGTGGAAACTCGCAGTAATCAGACCCGTCTTCACCTGCGGGAATTATTCCAGCTAGTGAAGAAGCGCAAGGCAACCAAGGAGGACTGCCAGGAGTCCTAAACCTGATCCTTACTTTTCATTGCCTCTCTGGGGATCAGGAAGGAATTGTTTCCCCTGCTGTAGCACATTGGATCATCGCTCTGCTGTTTTTTTTTTTTTTTGTTTTTTTTTGCCTTCCTCTGGATCAACTGTGGGTATAGATTGGGTATTGTACGATATTTTTTATTGTATCTTTTTTTTTTTATGGTTGAACTGGATGGACTTGTATCTTTTTTCAACCTGACTAACTTTCTTTGTTAGTTTTTAGATTCTAAATAGTACAGTGTTATTATAGTGTGTTGTTGTAGTGCAGTGTTCTTATAGTGTGTTATTGTAGTGCAGTGTTATTATATTGTTAGTCAGGTTGAAAAAAGACACAAGACCATCCAGTTCAACCATAAAAAAAAAAAAAAGATCATACAATACCATAGACCCAAAGATGCTTTTTGCCAGAATTCTAAACGGAGATTTCATCTTCCCTCGATGTTCCATCTTGTGAGAAGAAAATTTGTGTCTGTAGGCCGGAGGGACGCCGTGGGAAGGGGACAGAGGGACTACATCTCCCAGCAATCTCTTGTCTGCATTGGGAACTACAACTCCCAGCATGCACTGTGTATGTAATGAGGCTTCTGCTCCCAGCCTGGAATAAGATGTTACAGGACTATATGTCCCAGCATGATTTTTTCTATAGATGTACTACAGGTTCCAGCAATCTCTACATACCCCAGCCTGCTCCCCTCCCCCTCCTCAGGGGTAATTTCACCCCACACTCCTCTCCCACCAAGGGTGGTGGGTCCCCTTCACCCAGGATAAGGGTGGGACGGTTGGTCCTACGGGGGAGGTGTAAAGGGCGGTGGGAGATGAGTGGGGTGGCGGGACTGGGTGGGTGTAATCCCCCATGAGGAGGGGGAGGGGAGCAGGCTGGGATATGTAGAGATCCCTGGGACCTGTAATGTCTCCATAGAAAAAATTATGCTGGGATATGTAGTCCCACAGCATCTTATTCCAGGCTGAGAGCTGAACCCCCACTACTTATACAGTGCATGCTGGGAGTTGTAGTTCCCCATGCGGACAGAGATTGCTGGGAGTTGTAGTTCTTCAGAGCCTGAACTGAGGCGGCAGATTACAGACACGTTGTGTCTCACCTGTAGTCCGGACAATGGCTCCTCCCTCTGGAGCTCTGTGTGAGGGATGGTCCCTCCTCCCCCGCTCTCCACACACCAACACCCACATCTCCACTCACTTACCACCGAGAGTGGGGTTCCAATTTCCTGCCCTCCCCCACACACAGGGCTGATCCAGGAAATATTTGATTGCCTCTCGGGGGATCAGGAAGGAATTTTTTCCCCAGCTGGAGCACATTGGATCTCATGCTTTGCTGGGTTTTTCGCCTTCCTCTGGATCAACTGCCTCACAACCCAATACACCCGCTCATCTACCACCAAGGGGGGACGCTGCCACCCTGGGTATGGGGTGAGTGTGGCCAGTGGAACTTCCCCCCCAAGTTTCATCTGCCCTCACTCTCCCATGCCCAGCATACTGGTACTACCCACTGGCCCCACCTATATGCACTCATCTACCACCAAGAGGGTCCATGGGGTACCTTGCAGATAAGTTGGACTACATGCCCAGGTAAAAACAGGACTAACATTTATTTACTAACACACTGGTCAACATACAATGACTGGCATGCACTGACCTACACTAACAGAGGACGTCCAGATGTACATAAACTGACCGCTCCATGCTTTAGAGAGATGCACACAGACAGACAACCACATTAGGAGAGAGTAGATGGCACACACAGATTATAGGATGGGGCCGTACTACAAACATACACCCAACATTAGAAGAAGGATGACTAGCATCCAGTAGGGTAGCTTAGTGTAGGTCCTGCCCTAGAAGAGTCTACCTTGCCGTGGTGGGCAGGCTTGTAATCTCTTGGTCAAAGGTGTATTGGCGAATGAGCGAGACGATCACTAGATCTTCACTTCTGGCCAATTGATTTTACCAAAGGACTCTTGGTTTATTCAGAGTGTATACAGTTGTAAAAGGAAAAAATGTGTATAGATCCAGAATTATAATTTCATAAAACACACAATAAAAAAAATTGGTATATTTTACATTTGAATTGCTTCCTCTTTTATTTATTCCTTTCATGACCACTTGGATGCCCAGGCCACATTTGTAAGGCTGGAAGGGGGGCTCTATGGCTACTTCTTCCACTTTTGGTGTGTGTAGGGATGTGCAATAGGTGTTTATGTATTAACATGTGTCCTCATCATGTGTGTGTGTGTGTATGTGTATATATATATATATATATAATAATGTACTGACAAGCCCCTTATGTGACCGTGGTGACAACTAGGTCCTCTCAATGGAGACCCCAAGAACAGGATATACAATTACATCCTGAAATGAAACATTCTCCTTTACTAGGAAAAGATATCACGTTCTTATGGAATTTTTATATTTTTTTATTAATTTTATATTCCTACACATTCCCCTCGCACAATATACAGGGAATTCTTTCCTGGTATCCAGGGCTGGAGGATCTGCTCTATTCCTGCCCTCACAATCTATACTATCTATAATCTATGCAGAGCACTCGGATGTATAGAGGGACTCTGAAAGGCACTCGGATGTATAGAGGGACTCTGAAGGGCACTCGGATGTATAGAGGGACTCTGAAGGGCACTCGGATGTATACAGGGACTCTGAAGTCCCCTTTAGAGTCCTTCTAAACATTTGAGTCCCCTTTTCTGTCCGAGTCCCCTTCAAAGTCCTCCCTTATGTCTGAGTCCTCTTCAGAGTTCTTCTAAACATCCGAGTCCCCTTCAGAGTCCTTCTAAACATCCGAGTCCCCTTCAGAGTCCTTTGAAAGGGACTAGAAGGACTCTGAAGAGGACTTAGATGTATGGGAGAACTTGTGTGTGTACTTCTGTACTTGTGTACATTGAGTCCCCTTCAGAATCCTTTGAAAGGGACTCAGATGTATAGAAGGACTTTGAATAGGGGTGCAACGGATCAAAAAACTCACGGATCGGATCGATCCTCGGATCAGGAGTCACAGATCGGATAATTTTCAGGTCAGCAAAAAAAAGACTAATCTTGCTACACCCACCGGAGATTTAGATTTCACATTTATTTTTTAACACAAAACAGAGCTCATGTGCTTAAATACAGTATTTGGAAATCTAACAGACTGTTTAATGTTAAATTTTAAAAGCCGCAGCAAACCTGCTGACCTTACATGGTTGCTAATGTGACAGAACACCTCTGATTTTCACTTTTAATTTAACATTTTAACAGTCTGTCGGATTTACAAATACTGGGCCAGATTCTTAAAACACTTACGGCGGTGTATCTCCAGATACGCCGCTGTAATTTCAAATCTTCGCATGCGTAGGTTTATGCCGATTCTCAAAAATAGGCTTCTTCCGCCGACGTAACTTGGCTACGCCAGCGTATAATTGTGTGCAATTATACGCTGGCCGCTAGGGGCGCTTCCGTCAATTAGCCGCGTTGAATATGCAAATAAGCTAGATACGCCGATTCCCAAACGTAATTGCGCCCGCTCGTCGTATTTTACGTCGTTTACATAAGCGTAAAGTTACTCCTGCTATATGAGGGGTAACTTTACGTAGGTGCAGCGTACGCAATGTTAGGTATGGACGTTGGGACAGCGTAATTTTTTTCCGTCGTTCACGGAAATCGTTTGCGAATAGGGCTTTGCGTAAATTACGTTCACGTCAAAACCAATGTATTTGCGGCGTAATTTGGAGCATGCACACTGGGATACATCCACGTACGGCGCATGCGCAGTTAAAAAAAAACTTCAAAAACATGGGGTCATGATTCATTTACATAAAACACGCCCACCTCATTCACATTTGAATTACCCGGGCTTACGCCGAGCCATTTATGCTACGCCGCCGAAACTCTGGACGCAAGTCCTTTGAGAATACGGCACTTCCATTCAGAGTTGCGGTGGCATAGCGTAAATACCATACGCTACGCCCCGCTGGCATTTACGCCAGGAAGCGAGAATCTGGCCCACTGTATTTAAGCAAATAAGCTCAGTTTTGTGTTGAAATTACTGCATCCCGCAATACTTCTACTTGCATCCACCATTGCCCTCATTCATCACGTAATGTCCACCATTGCCCCCACTCATCACTGTAATGTCCACCATTGCCCCCCACTCATCACGTAATGTCCACCATTGGTCCCACTCATCACTGTAATGTCCACCATTGCCCCACTCGTCATCACCAACACTGTTCCAGTGCAACATTGCCCCCACATTAGTAATAGCCAGTAGTTTAACATTGCCCCCACATAGTAATAATAGGCAGTAGTTTAACATTGCCCCCACATGACAATAGTAATAATAGCCATAGCCAGTAGTTTAACATTGCCCCCACATTAGTAATAATAGCCAGTAGTACTAGTATAACATTGCCCCCACATATTAGTAATAATAGCCATTAGCCAGTAGTTTTAGCATAATAAAAGCCAGTCCAAAAATTATGATCCAACTCACTGTATTTGTTGTTGCAGAATAGATCGCTTTGCGCGCTCTCGTAGGAATAGAAGATCCACGAGCAGAGGGGTGATAACGTCAGCGCGCACCGCCGCCGTGTGTACCAAGATGGCTGACCACTCCAGAGCTAGGCCAAAGCCGCGGCGGTGCGTTCCGTGGATCGCAATCTGTGCCGATCCAAACGGGTCGACCCGTTCGGATCGTGGATCGGTCACGATCCGTTGCACCCCTACTGGACAGTGAGACTTACCCTGCTGAATGCGAGCAAACTGCATCCATTGGATTGAGGTACCTTTGCATCTGTGGAGCATCAGGCTCCATCAGGGGAAGGGGGCAAAAATAACCATTGTTTTCCTGTCCTAAGCAGTTTTGTTCTTTGTGTATCCGCAACATCTGTTCCGTGCAAAAGACTGTTCAGTTCTTCAGGGTATATTGTCAATAAAATAATGTCTGCTTTCAGAAAATGTAAACACTCTGGTATGTCTGTGTGACTGGCTAAAGTGATGCCTTCTTGCCTACTATAAAGTGATTGACAGCCAATATACTAGATAGTACATTTTATAATTAAAGTTAAACTAACTTTCTACATTTTTCTTAAAGTTTAATAAGAAAAATTGCTTACGTCAGTGCTACAGTGTGAATTTAAAACGTATTTGTGTGAACTGTGAAGTTAAGTCATGGATTGTGGAAACCAACTAGTGCCGGGTGATTGTATATAGTGTATACCACATTTATCACTGACTACTGCAGAGTTGCAATGCAAGGAGATCAGCTAAAAGTAGTTGGCTCTGTATGTGCATTATAATTAATCGAAATTAGTAGATTAATCGATTAAAAAATATTGATTAATCGAACAAGAACATTTTAATCAGTAACAGCCCTAAATCAAATACCACCAAAAGAAATAAAGAAAAAGGACGTCAATTTTGTTTGGGTACAACGTCGCACGACCGCATAGCTGTCGGTTAACCACCTAATAACAAAACAGTATATTGAATGTATACAGATCTGAATACAGGCATCAGTAGTCAAGCAGATAGCACCCGATGTGTTTTAGGTTTGTGGGAGGAACAGGGAGGTGACTTCCTATTTTTTTATATTAGTGAGAGTTAATTTAGTCTACTGCTTCAGCCCCGAAAGGTTTTACTGACAGCTGCACGGTCGTGCGACGTTGTACCCAAATAAAATTGATGTCCTTTTTTCCCCACAAATAGAGCTTTCTTTTGGTGGTATTTGATCACCTCTGTGTTTTTTTATTGATTGCGCTGTAAACAAAAAGAAATACAGCATCAATTTTTCTTTTTTTTTTAAAGTCTAATTTCTTCATCAGTTTAGGCCAACATGTATTCTGCTACATATTTTTGGTAAACAAAATCCCAATAAAGCGTATATTTATTGGTTTGCGCAAAAATTATTGTGTCTACGAAATAGGGTATAGAAATAATGGCATTTTTATAAAAAAAAGTTTTTACTAGTAATGGTAGCGCATTTAGCAGGACTGCGACAAAAGACGATGAGGACACGTGACGGTGATGTAACGCGTAGGGATTGGCTGTGGGCAGAGGAACCCCAGGAGTGACGTGAGGAGGCATTGAGAACGCTGCTGCTCAGTTACACTGTTTCATTAGTTTTGTGTTTTTTTAAATGTAAGGCGGCGTACACACGACCAGTTTTCTCGGCAGAATTCAGCAAGAAACTCGATGGGAGACATATTCTGCCGAGGAAACCGGTCGTGTGTACACTTCGCGCCGAGAAACCCGTTGGGAAACTCGTCGAGCCAAAAAGAGAGAATGTTCTCTATTTCCTCGTTGGGCAATGGGAAATTTCGGCCCGACAACTTTTTCGACAGCCGAATGGGAAACTCGACGGGAAAGACGATGAGTTTCACCCGACAAGTTTCTGGGTCGTGTGTACGCCGCCTAAGAGTACATCCACTTTTAACCACTTAAGGGCCCCCCTACCGCTGATATATACGTTGGCAGAATGGCACGGCTGAGCACAATCGGGTACCTGTACGTGTCTCTTCAAGGCCCAGTCCGACGTTTCGTGACCGCGGGACCCGATCGCCACCGGTGTCCCGCGATTGGTCACAGGAGCTGAAGAACGGGGAGAGGCGAGTGTAAACACACCTTCCCCGTTGTTCATTGTGGCAGTGTCAGTCTGTTCCCTGATGTAGGGAAAGACGATCAGTGACATCACACGTCCAGCCCTGCCCCCCTACAGTTAGAAACACATATATGAGGTCACACTTAACCCATACAGTGCCCCCTAGTGGTTAACTCCTAAACTGCAATTGTCATTTTTCACAGTGAAAATGGCAATGGTCCCAAAAATGAGTCAAAATTGTCCGATGTGTCCACCACAACGTTGCAGTCACGAAAAAAACGCTGATCGCCGCCATTAGTAGTAAAAAAAAAATATTTAAAAAAATGCAATAAAACTATCCCCTATTTTGTAAACGCTATACATTTTGCGCAAACCAATCAATGAACGCTTATTGTGATTTTTTTTATTTTTTTACCAAAAATAGGTAGAATACATATCGGCCTAAACTGAGGAAGAACATTTTTTTTTTTTTATATATATTTTGGGGATATTTATTATACCAAATTTTTGCTCTATTTTTGTTTATAGTGCAAAAAAATTAAAACTGCAGAGGTGATCAAATACCACCAAAAGAAAGCTCTATTTGTGGGAAAAAAAGGATGTGAATTTTGTTTGAGAGCCACGTTCGCACGACCACGCAATTGTTAGTTAAAGTGCCGAATCGGTACTGTACTGTAAACGGTTCCTTATACCTATTATACTACACCATTGGACCCTCTCTTCCTCTCTTCTTCTTTCCCCCCATACTGGAGTTTAATAGGGGCTACTCGAGGAGAATTATTATGGCTATATAATTGCTAAAGGATATTTATGAGCCTAGATTGAGCCTGAGAGGTACCAGTGGAGGTCCAGAAACTGTTTGTATACAGAGGTGGAGTGCTCTCTGATTGTCCTTGATGTTTATTATACAAATTCTGTGGACATTGATTACACATTTTTCTCCTCCTCTTTTCGCAGTACATCTGTGTTATCCAGGGGAGGGCTGGCAGCCTTAGGTCCAGTCAAGTGGCCCATAGAGCGTGGAAAAGTGATGGATCGAGGAAAACAGTCTAAGATTTTTCGCGAACACAAGAGTCCGCACAGAGGCCCCCCTTACACCAGAGTCCGCACAGAGGCCCGCCTTACACCAGAGTCCGCACAGAGGCCCGCCTTACACCAGAGTCCGCACAGAGGCCCCCCTTACACCAGAGTCCGCACAGAGGCCCCCCTTACACCAGAGTCCGCACAGAGGCCCCCCTTACACCAGAGTCCGCACAGAGGCCCCCCTTACACCAGAGTCCGCACAGAGGCCCCCCTTACACCAGAGTCCGCACAGAGGCCCCCCTTACACCAGAGTCCGCACAGAGGCCCCCCTTACACCAGAGTCCGCACAGAGGCCCCCCTTACACCAGAGTCCGCACAGAGGCCCCCCTTACACCAGAGTCCGCACAGAGGCCCCCCTTACACCAGAGTCCGCACAGAGGCCCCCCTTACACCAGAGTCCGCACAGAGGCCCCCCTTACACCAGAGTCCGCACAGAGGCCCCGCTTACACCAGAGTCCGCACAGAGGCCCCGCTTACACCAGAGTCCGCACAGAGGCCCCGCTTACACCAGAGTCCGCACAGAGGCCCCGCTTACACCAGAGTCCGCACAGTGGCCCCCCTTACACCAGAGTCCGCACAGTGGCCCCCCTTACATCAGAGTCTGCACAGTGGCCCCCCTTACATCAGAGTCTGCACAGTGGCCCCCCTTACATCAGAGTCTGCACAGTGGCCCCCCTTACACCAGAGTCTGCACAGTGGCCCCCTTACACCAGAGTCCGCACAGAGGCCCCCCTTACACCAGAGTCCGCACAGAGGCCCCCCTTACACCAGAGTCCGCACAGAGGCCCCCCTTACACCAGAGTCCGCACATAGGCCCCCCTTACACCAGAGTCCGCACAGAGGCCCCCCTTACACCAGAGTCCGCACAGAGGCCCCCCTTACACCAGAGTCCGCACAGAGGCCCCCCTTACACCAGAGTCCGCACAGAGGCCCCCCTTACACCAGAGTCCGCACAGAGGCCCCCCTTACACCAGAGTCCGCACAGAGGCCCCCCTTACACCAGAGTCCGCACAGAGGCCCCCCTTACACCAGAGTCCGCACAGAGGCCCCCCTTACACCAGAGTCCGCACAGAGGCCCCCCTTACACCAGAGTCCGCACAGAGGCCCCCCTTACACCAGAGTCCGCACAGAGGCCCCCCTTACACCAGAGTCCGCACAGAGGCCCCCCTTACACCAGAGTCCGCACAGAGGCCCCCCTTACACCAGAGTCCGCACAGAGGCCCCCCTTACACCAGAGTCCGCACAGAGGCCCCCCTTACACCAGAGTCCGCACAGAGGCCCCCCTTACACCAGAGTCCGCACAGAGGCCCCCCTTACACCAGAGTCCGCACAGAGGCCCCCCTTACACCAGAGTCCGCACAGAGGCCCCCCTTACACCAGAGTCCGCACAGAGGCCCCCCTTACACCAGAGTCCGCACAGAGGCCCCCCCTTACCCAGAGTCCGCACAGAGACCCCCCCTTACACCAGAGTCCGCACAGAGGCCCCCCTTACACCAGAGTCCGCACAGAGGCCCCCCTTACACCAGATTCCGCACAGAGGCCCCGCTTACACCAGAGTCCGCACAGAGGCCCCGCTTACACCAGAGTCCGCACAGAGGCCCCGCTTACACCAGAGTCCGCACAGAGGCCCCCTTACATCAGAGTCCGCACAGAGGCCCCCTTACATCAGAGTCCGCACAGTGGCCCCCCTTACATCAGAGTCCGCACAGTGGCCCCCCTTACATCAGAGTCCGCACAGTGGCCCCCCTTACATCAGAGTCCGCACAGTGGCCCCCCTTACACCAGAGTCTGCACAGTGGCCCCCCTTACACCAGAGTCTGCACAGTGGCCCCCCTTACACCAGAGTCTGCACAGTGGCCCCCTTACATCAGAGTCTGCACAGTGGCCCCCCTTACATCAGAGTCTGCACAGTGGCCCCCCTTACATCAGAGTCTGCACAGTGGCCCCCCTTACATCAGAGTCTGCACAGTGGCCCCCCTTACATCAGAGTCTGCACAGTGGCCCCCCTTACATCAGAGTCTGCACAGTGGCCCCCCTTACATCAGAGTCTGCACAGTGGCCCCCCTTACATCAGAGTCTGCACAGAGGCCCCCCTTACATCAGAGTCCACCAGTGGGAGGTGAGCAGTGCTAAAAAAAAATGCACTAATCACTGTATAAATGTCAGAGAAGAGGTTAACGCCAGGGAGTAAGTGTGTTCCTAGGAGGTACTTTCAGGTAACTGTGTGGGGGACAGATACACTGGAGGAAAAGAGGCATCAGCTTATCTGAAACACAACATCTCTCTTTTGCTCGTTTGCTTGTTTTCATAGGCAGATCGCTGTTTCGTGTCTCCACTTAACAATCACTGGGACCTTCTAGTTGGCTTCCAATGTGTCCAATCACAATGGGAGTAGTGCTCTGGCGGCACTTGAACACCCCCTACACCGAATGCACAGAATCACATACAGGTATGTGATTTTGCACAGCTGGGCCACCCTGCTGAAGTATATATGCGGTGGGCAGTCTGGAAGTCCTTAAATACTGTTCCTCTGGCTGAGACAATGATGAGGCAATTAGTAGTATATTTACTTTCAACTTTACTTGAAGAGGTTAACAAAATACAACAGTCCACATCTTGGTATAATTTTCGGTGTATACAATATACACAACTGTCATTTACTGACAATACTAAACAGTGCTGACAATAGCAAACAGTTCAGGAATTTCCCAAGTGCTGGTATCCACAAGCCTTGATGAGTCCAATCCGTCACCCAGGCTCAATGGGGAGATCTCCATCTCTCATGAGTCCAATCCCTCACCCAGGCTCAATGGGGAGATCTCCATCTCTCATGAGTCCAATCCCTCACCCAGGCTCAAGGGGGAGCTCTCCATCTCTCATGAGTCCAATCCCTCACCCAGGCTCAAGGGGATATCCATCTCTCATGAGTCTAATCCCTCACCCAGATTCAAGGGGAATATCTACATCTCGCATGAGTCCAATCCCTCACCCAGGCTCAATGGGGAGATCTCCATCGCTCATGAGTCCAATCCCTCACCCAGGTTCAAGGGAGATATCTCCATCTCGCATGAGTCCAATCTCTCACCCAGGCTCAAGGGGATCTCCATCTCTCATGAGTCCAATCCCTCACCCAGGCTCAAGGGAGATCTCCATCTTTCATGAGTCCAATCCCTCACCCAGGCTCAAGGGGGATCGCCATCTCTCATGAGTCCATTCCTCACCCAGGCTTAAGGGGGAGATGTCTATCTCTCATGAGTCCAATCACTTACCCAGGCTCAAGGGGGATATCTCCACCTCTCATGAGTCCAATCCCTCACCCAGGCTCAACGGGGAGCTAAAAAAATACACCGGTATATGCATAAGAGCCAAAGCAATTTACTAAGGCCAATTTACAGCATTTTATGTCATAAAATACATAGTCTCTAGGGGTCCATGTAGAAAAGGTTAATATATGGGGAAAGCAAAGGGACAGTGTACAGAGGCTTTTAGGGCTGCCATCATAGAAGAACAGAGACCAGGTACCAAAACTGCAAAAACAAGGAGAGCGGTGCCTCTAAGAGTAGACATTTCAGCAAACACGTTAATATCCATACAGTTTATGCACTCACATTTTGAGGTAGTATTAAGAGCATATTGGTCCCAAAAAAGAGGTCAAGGTGGCCGCTCCTGCAGACTGCTCCCTTCGCCTGTATTGCTCCGGCGCTGTCTGGGATGGTATCACTCCATGTAGATGGATGCCGGCTGCTATGGAGGAACTTGGTAATCAGAATGAGGCTTGGAACTCAGGGCCGGGATGGCAGCAGTGAGATGGTGTCACCAGTTGTGGACGCTGTGATCGTATGGCAAGCCGCGCTCCTTTTTCAACAGGAGTCCCCATTCTTGGGACCAGTGTTACCAACCTACCAGATTGAAATTTACTGGCATGACACCCAAAATATACTGGCACAGCCACCTTTTTACTGGCATTTAACAAAAGTTACTAAATTACATTTTAGGCGCAAATTTCAGTAGTTGGGTTACAAATAAATACGCTAGGCAAATAGCAATTTGATTTAAGGTAAATATTAAGGTGAAAACACATATCGTTTTTGCTTTTTTTTTTTATATAATAAGGGCAAATTATTTAGTCGCATCACCCCCTGCCTCATCCCCCTCTGCCACCAACACCCCCTGCCTTCTCTCCCTCTGCGGTGCCATAATCTCCCCCTGCCTCCAATATCCCTCTGCCTCCAATCTCCCCCAGGGCCCCTGCCGCCAATTACCCCCTGCCTCCATCCCCCTCTGCGGTGCCACCAACAATAACGTCTCCATCCCCCACCCTCTGCAGTGCCTTCATCCCCCTCTGCGGTGCCAAAAACACCCCCTGCCTCTATCCCTCTCTGCAGTGCCACTGCAGCCATCATTACCCCCTGCCTCCAATCACCATGCGCAGTTCCAAGCCAAACCGATCTCGGCTATATTTACTGGCACATTCCCGCAATCACGGACATTTACAAACGGGGGAAAAAAGTGCCCGTTATACGAACTGTTCGGAAAAATATGGGCGGTTGACAACACTGCTTGGGACCAATATGCTCTTAATACTACTTCAAAATGTCAGTGCATAAACTTTATGCCTATTAAAGTGTTTGCTGAAATGTCTACTCTAAGGCCGCGTACACACGGACCGCGGACCGTTTTCATCGGACATGTCTCCTGGGATATTTTGGTCTGATGTGTGTACACATCATCAGACCAAATTCCCTGCGGACAGAGAACCCGGTGACGTGACGGTGACGGTGACGTGGCGGTGACAGTGATGCGGCGACGTGCGCAACCAAGGAAGTACAATGCTTCCATGCGCGGGATTCCGACGGACAGGTTTCCAGCGGACAAGTTTCTAAGCATGCTTAGAAACTTTTGTCCGCTGGAAACCTGTCCGCTAGGCCGTACACACGATTGGACATGTCTGCGGAAACTGGTCTGCGGACCAGTTTTAGCAGACATGTCTCTTCGTGTGTACGCGGCCTAAGGCTGCATTCACACCTGAGCATTTTGTCGCCTGAAGCATGAAGCTCCAAAACGCCAGAGGGGAAAAAATACATTATTCTCTATGGAGATGGTTTACATCTCCACTACAAAACGCCTGACGCCGAACGCCTGAAGCCCAAACAAGTTCTGGACCTTTTTTTGTCGCTCAAATTGAGCATATTTGGGCATTTTACATTGGTGACCCTAGACCTGTACAAAATCGCGGTAAAATATGCCGCGTTTTGTAGCGGCAAATCGCGGTAAAAAACGCTCAAATGCTACGATCAGGTGTAAATGCAGCCTTAGAGACTCCTTGTTGTTCAAGGGGGATCTCTCTATCTCTCATGAGTCCAATCCCTCACCCAGGCTCAAGGGGGAGATCTTCATCTCTCATGAGTCCAATCCCTTACCCAAGCTCAAGGGGGAGCTCTCCATCTCTCATGAGTCCAATCCCTCACCCAGGCTCAAGGGGGAGATCTCTATCTCTCATGAATCAATCCCTCACCCAGGCTCAAGGGGGAGCTCTCCATCTCTAACAGCTAATGTTGCAGAAGTCTTGGTTCTAATAATATAGATTAGTTAGCTTTTGAAATGTATTATTTCAGGAAAATCTGGTTCCTTTTCCTTTTTATATTTCTTATTGCATTCAAAACGTCTTGGTTCCTTAAAGTGTAGACAAACGGGTTGAGCATTGGAACCACAGCCGCATAAAGCAAGGTCAGCAGCTTGTCCAGGTCCTTAGATCCTTCAGATTCTGGTTTGCCGTACAATATAATGATTGGACCATAGAATAATATTACCGTGGTGAGGTGGGAGGTGCAACTGGAATAAGCTTTCAGTCGTCCTTCTGATGAACTAATTTTCAGTATGGTGGAGATGATGAATACGTAGGAGGTCATAATAAGCACAAAAGGAAAAAATGCCAACAGTACATCCCCACATAACATAAATATTTTTCTGCTTGTATTATCACTAGATGTTATTACATACAGTTCTTTCGGATCACAAAAAAAATGGTCAACATTTTGTGTAAGGCAGAAGGATAATGAATAAGTGGTTAACACATTGGCTGCTGCATTAGTCGCAGATATAATCCAAGGGGATAGAGCCAATGAAAGGCATACGTTTGTACTCATGAGTAAGGAATATTGTAATGGTTTACAGATCGCTGCATATCGATCGTAGGCCATGGAGGTCAGTAGGAATATGTCTGAAGCAGCTGACAATGAGAAGAACAACACCTGAGTCATACAGGCAGCGAGAGACATCCAATGGTCATGTGTTAGGAGTATGAAGAGCAGTTTTGGAAGCGTAACTGAAACATACATAACATCACTAATAGCAAGATTACTCAAGAAGAAATACATTGGAGTATGGAGCTGGGGAACCCAACACACCAGTACAGCAATGGTCATGTTTCCAAAGACAGTCATCAGATACATTAATAGAACTGCAGTGAAAAGGAGACATTGTCCAGTTTCAGAGATGGAAAATGCTGAAATATAGAACTCGTTTTCTGTAATGTTCGAACATTCCTCCATCATCCCTTGCATGGAAAAAAAAATATATGGATTTAACTTTTTTCATGTATTTAACCACTTGCATTCTGGCTGTCATACATAAACCACTGAACTGATGCTCCCTGAGGGCAGGAGGGCATTTTAAAATCGCCTGCCCTTTGTGGTGCTTGACCTTGCTCCACGTGATTGCTGTGACCAATCACAGCTAGCACAATGTAAATATTCGCCAGCACACCAAGGATCTTCAATTTCTGAAAGCTGTGATTGCACACAATCCATATTCCCATTGCATATGTTCCTGGAATGAGCTCTCAAGGTACTGGGTGCTGCAGCAACCACCAGCTGGATACTGAAACATACACAACAGAATGTAACTACTCGCCAGCACACCAAGGATCTTCAATTACGTCAAAACGTTTTTTTTTTTTATTGAAGAAAAAACACATCACAATGTAAGCGGCGATTTTGGCGCCATATTGCCTTTCATGCTATAATGCATACGGTGACCGCGCTCTGACGTCATCGCCCGGCGCTGCGTGCGCTCCAGCGTGGAACAAGGAAGTGCTGAGCATAATCAACACTCTTTTTGGCACGCATTCCTTTCTCCTATAAACAAAACAGCGTGTTTACTACACGCTGTTCTATTATTGGCGGCCGTAGCCGGACCACGCTACAAACAAACTACTGGCAATATCCCCTCAACTGAATATCATCGCAGCCCGGATCCATGCCACCTCTAAGCTACAACTTAATCCTTCTAAGTATTCACTACCTGCATCCACGCTGCCATCCTTACTGCAGTTGTTGGGGACACCCTATGATATCCTGCACCAGGAGACTCTCCATTACAGAATCCCATTGCTGCTACCATACTCTGCTTACTGAAGAACTCTAATCCTCTGCAAACGGATAAGTACCATTACTACGTTACATTTATTGCTCTAGAATTACCCGGTTCACATATAGCTTTACCAAGTATTGTATTTGAATCTGGCTCTAGTTTATACTACCATGCTGCTTGGGATTACTTATTGTGCCTTCATGTAACAGATGTGAAATATCTTAAAGGGACATACACTCTTAAACCATTTAAGCTACAGCTGCCTCTCTCAAGTATATGCTATATGCATACAGTATTTTTATATGCTACGTGCTTGACATTTGTTCTTTATAGTATACACCCTCCTGGCTGTAAATACCAAACATGTTCGCTATACCTTTTTAACGCTAGGGGTTGAAGGTATGTTGTGTTACCTTCTCCCTTAGTAGCTCAATGCATTCCTATATGTGAGAGATATTATGTAGCGAACCCCAAAACACGTTGTCTCTGTTTAGAGTGACACCTGGGGTCCAGTACTGAAAATCACATACATAGAGAAGTGCATCAAGGTCTTTTCTCTAGCTGCAGTTGTGGTTCACTCTCGTTCACCGTAGTTTGTGACACACAGTTTATTGGAGTCCAGCAGGACCCCTTATGTGATGATCACATGCCTGACACAGGGGTCCTACATGGCTCCAAAACGTTGCACTGACTACACTGTTTGTGATGTGATCTTTCTTTAAGAAAAACAAAAAACGTTTGGACGTAATTGAAGATCCTTGGTGTGCTGGTGAATATTTACATTCTGTTGTGTATGTTCCAGTATACAGCTGGTGGTCGCTGCAGCACCCAGAAACTTGAGAGCTCATTCCAGGAACATATGCGATGGGAATATAGACTGTGTGCAATCACAGCTTTCAGACATAAACAAAGGCTGCATTTTGCTGGTAGTGCTCTGTTTTCTCTTACACACTGATTGCGGGAAAAAACAGAACGATTCATGATGGGATCTGTGACAGGAGTCACTTTGGGTGGGGAGTTTGTGCAGCTCAGCTTACCTTGGAGAGCTCTGGAAACATTGTGTAAATCACCCTGTGTCTCTAAGGCTGCGTACACACCATTAAATAAATCCGATCAAATCGGTCTGACAGACCGTTTGGATCGCATTTGTCTGCTGGGATAGATTGGTTTGATTGTGCACACACGATCAAACCAATGTCCCAAGATTTACTACCGACAAAAAGATAACAAGGGACAGATGACCTGAAAATGGGAGAAAGAAAAATGGCAACTATTCCAAAGGCCAAGCCCCCCCCCAATTTATAGTGGAAAAAATCCCTTGAACAAAGCTTACCAGGCCACAATTGCAATCCAAAGAATGGAAAGGAGGATCCCAAGTGGAAAAGGCAAAAGTAGCAAGAAGGTCCTTAACAAGAACCTTCCGCTACAAAGTCCAGAGGGAACTGGCAATTCTGGGATCCCAGCATGGTCCTAAATACCCCACAGACACTGGTGGGCGATATATACCGTATTTATCGGCGTATACCGTGCACTTTTTTGCCCTGAAAATCAGGGCAAAATCATGGGTGCGCGATATACGCCGATACCCGCTTCCCGCGATGTGTTTGAACCACTGCGCCGACAAATACAGAGCGCAGTACACTCGGGTATAGTCGGGTAGGCTCGGCTCCACTCGCGGTCACGTCCTGTGCGTCCTGTATGTCCTTTACACGAGAGGAGCCGAGCCTACCCGACTATACCCGAGTGTACTGCGCTCTGTATATGTCGGCGCAGTGGTTCAAACACAGCGCGGGAAGCGGGAATTGAGCCTGGAGAACACCACGATGGGCGCAGAAGGACGCCGGACCGGACAAGGCCACCGATGGACGCGATGGACGGCGGGCAAGACACTGACGAGGGGCATCCAAACTGTAAGTATTTTTTTTTTTTTACAGGAATTTTCCTTCTATGGTGGGGGTGCGCACTATACGCCGGGGCATGTCATAGCCAGATAAATACAGTGTATATATATATACTATATGTAAAGAGCTGATCACAGGCCTCTAGAACAGGGTAGGAGTCGGACAGTCTACTATAGTGTGTTGCCTACTACGCTGAGGATGAGGAGATCACTGATTGTATTGTTAATTGTAATTACTGTATTTATTGGCGTATAGCACTCACTTTTTTGCCCTGAAAATAGAGGGTAAACTGCCTGGGTGTTATATGCAGCGGGCTGTGGAAAGTTATTTTTCCTGAAACTTCCCTTAGGGTGCGTGTTATATGCCTGTGCCTGTTATACGCCGATAAATACGGTAGCTTCTGCTATTGTGAGAAGGTTTTCTGTGTTTCTATTTATGATAATGTTGATTGTGTCTTCTGAGCCAAAAGACAGCAAGTCTGTCCTAAAGGTCATGCCTCTGAGTTACCTAGGTTGTCTAAAGGATTAGATAATTTGCTCATGTTAATTAAGCTTCTGGTTACAGTTTGTATTTTTATCCTTGTGTGTATATTAGACATGTGCAGACTGGAATATTTTGTTTCGTTTTTTCGTTTTCGTTTGGAAAATAAATTTATTTAGTTACTCCCGAAAATCGTTTTGATTTATTTTGTTTTTCGTTGGGGAATAGCTTTCGTCCGAAAATCCAATAATACTTGGTTTCTGTCGAATGGTCAAAAGAATATTCGACGGAACGTCGAATCTTTACATCAAATCGTACATTTCCATTCGAATATTTTCCGCCTACAAGAATTCTAATGTTGTATGACTAGTAACAATGTCGAATCTATTTTCTCATAAATCTAAATCTATTCTCTGTAATGTCGAATCTATTATTTCTATAGTGTCAAATCTTTTCTCTTTAATGTCGAATCTTTTCCCTATAATGTCGAATCTCTCTATCGAATTTTTACCGCAACGAAAACGAAAATAAAGCATTTTTTATGTCGGATCTTTCGGTTTTCGTTTCTTGGACTTTCGTTATCGTTTGTTAAAACGATAACGAAAAAAACAGATTTTCGGATAAAAATGCATTCTAACGAAAACGAATGCACATGTCTAGTGTATATATTTGTGTGAGATCTCAAATAAAAAGGCTATTCATGATGTTCTCCAAGACTGGTGTTGTCTGGTGACTGGGTGGGCTAAAGAATCTTGGATAGTGCTGGTTCTGGACAAAGGATGCATTGATGGCAGATCTAGTCACAGGATCGGCAACAGCTTTTTATACCGTGCACCCCAGCCTGCCACAATGTCTCTGATGGCTAGCCACACCAGTCCCACTAAATCAGTACAGCCAGCAACAGTGTCCTTGAAAAAAAAAAACAGTTAGTGCCTCCAGATCAGTGTAAGCTAATGACAAATAAAAAGTAAAGGTCACTGGAACTAAGGGGCCAAGCCCAACCCCTGAAAAACGACCCCACGCCATAATCTCCCTCCACCAAATGATTTGGACCAGTGCACAAAGCAAGGTCCATAAAGACATGGATGAGCGAGTTTGGAGTGGAGGAAGTTTACTGGCCTGCAGAGAGTCCTGACCTCAACCCAAGAGAACACCTTTGGGATGAATTAGAGTGAAGACTGAGAGCCAGGCCTTCTCGTTCACATAAGTGCCTGACCTCACAAATGCTCTTCTGGAAGAATGGTCAAAAATTCCAATAGATACACGCCTAAACCTTGTGCAACACTACAGGGAGTGCAGAATTATTAGGCAAATGAGTATTTTGACCACATCATCCTCTTTATGCATGTTGTCTTACTCCAAGCTGTATAGGCTCTAAAGCCTACTACCAATTAAGCATATTAGGTGATGTGCATCTCTGTAATGAGAAGGGGTGTGGTCTAATGACATCAACACCCTATATCAGGTGTGCATAATTATTAGGCAACTTCCTTTCCTTTGGCAAAATGGGTCAAAAGAAGGACTTGACAGGCTCAGAAAAGTCAAAAATAGTGAGATATCTTGCAGAGGGATGCAGCACTCTTAAAATTGCAAAGCTTCTGAAGCGTGATCATCGAACAATCAAGCGTTTCATTCAAAATAGTCAACAGGGTCGCAAGAAGCGTGTGGAAAAACCAAGGCGCAAAATAACTGTACATAAACTGAGAAAAGTCAAGCGTGCAGCTGCCAAGATGCCACTTGCCACCAGTTTGGCCATATTTCAGAGCTGCAACATCACTGGAGTGCCCAAAAGCACAAGGTGTGCAATACTCAGAGACATGGCCAAGGTAAGAAAGGCTGAAAGACGACCACCACTGAACAAGACACACAAGCTGAAACGTCAAGACTGGGCCAAGAAATATCTCAAGAATGATTTTTCTAAGGTTTTATGGACTGATGAAATGAGAGTGAGTCTTGATGGGCCAGATGGATGGGTCCGTGGCTGGATTGGTAAAGGGCAGAGAGCTCCAGTCCGACTCAGACGCCAGCAAGGTGGAGGTGGAGTACTGGTTTGGGCTGGTATCATCAAAGATGAGCTTGTGGGGCCTTTTCGGGTTGAGGATGGAGTCAAGCTCAACTCCCAGTCCTACTGCCAGTTTCTGGAAGACACCTTCTTCAAGCAGTGGTACAGGAAGAAGTCTGCATCCTTCAAAAAAAACATGATTTCATGCAGGACAATGCCCAATCACACACGTCCAAGTACTCCACAGCGTGGCTGGCAAGTAAGGGTATGAAAGAAGAAAAACTAATGACATGGCCTCCTTGTTCACCTGATCTGAACCCCATTGAGAACCTGTGGTCCATCATCAAATGTGATATTTACAAGGAGGGAAAACAGTACACCTCTCTGAACAGTGTCTGGGAGGCTGTGGTTGCTGCTGCACGCAATGTTGATGGTGAACAGATCAAAACACTGACAGAATCCATGGATGGCAGGCTTTTGAGTGTCCTTGCAAAGAAAGGTGGCTATATTGGTCACTGATTTGTTTTTGTTTTGTTTTTGAATGTCAGAAATGTATTTTTGTGAATGTTGAGATGTTATATTGGTTTCACTGGTAAAAATAAATAATTGAAATGGGTATATATTTGTTTTTTGTTAAGTTGCCTAATAATTATGCACAGTAATAGTCACCTGCACACACAGATATCCCCCTAAAATAGCTAAAACTAAAAACAAACTAAAAACTACTTCCAAAAATATTCAGCTTTGATATTAATGAGTTTTTTGGGTTCATTGAGAACATGGTTGTTGTTCAATAATAAAATTAATCCTCAAAAATACAACTTGCCTAATAATTCTGCACTCCCTGTATATCCTGACCTAGGCCAGTCTGATGGGGTGGACTGGGCTGAGAGGCAACTTAGTCTAGCGCCCCATAAAGTACTGCTTCTGGTATGCGATAGGCCAGTATTCCGCAACTGTGGGGGGAGGGAGGGCGCTGCTTCTAATTTTGACTGTCCTATCATCCTTGACTACAAACCTTCCTCACTCTGCTGCAGCATTGACATGGTTATATCTTCTTATTCCTCTTAAAATATAAAATTATATAAAATTATTAGAAACTTGTGTTTAAAGTAGAACTATAGGCAACACTTTTTTTTTTTTTCATTTTGGATAGAGTAAGGGAGGGTTAGAGGCCCTGTCAGTTTATTTTTAATTTTTTTTTTTATAAATTCTTTATTTTACTTTTTTTTTTTGCTTATACAAGGACAGTAACACATTACAATTAAACAACCTAAATCTCTAGAAATAGGTTCCCAATTACGGGATAGGGCATGGGACTATACGAACGCTAATTGGAAATTCAAATTGTATAAACGCTCTGAAACCACAGAGATCAAAGATTGTAAACAAGACTTATGTAGATATAAAAATATAAAGTTTAATAATTTACCAATTTTACATATTTCATACAAACAAAACATTAAAGGAAAAAAAAAAAAAACATATATGAAATTGCATTTCACCATAGATGAAATAGATGGATAAAAGGTGTATACATCAGGTCCTACATGTTTCGCCCATTCGGGCTTCTTCAGGGACAAGGAGGTGTATACAATAATCTATAGATGAAAAAGTATAACAATAATCATTTTGATAATGTTAGAGGTAAGCGCTATTTAGTAAGTAGAACATATTATGATGCAGATAATATTACCTCTGTAAATATTTTTAGTATATTTATAGTAAGATAGACATAAAATATAAATCGCATAGAAATACAATAATAATAAAGAAAAATATTGTTACAGAAATAGACACTATATATTGAGACCATTTGCCACCAAAGCCCCTCCCCCAGCGTGCACAAAGATCAAACTGCAACAGCGTACCTCAGTGGTGACCACCGACCAAGGCCTCGGGCGAAACCGCTAGAAAGTTGCCGAGATGGAAGGCACCGAAATACCGGATATGAAAAAATGCACGAGTTCCAAGAACACAAAATAGATCCTACCACGGGGTATATAGAGATGTTATAAGTTAAGCAGCACAGAAAAAGAAAAAGAAAAAAATTATTCATACAAACGAAGAAAGAGACATTTATAAGATAGGAGGTGGTATATAGGGATCATAGATTCCCGTAGCCCCTAACCTTAGAGACGGGTAGTATAATAAGTAGGATCAAATGTATGTATATAGAAAATATTATTATTATTACCTGGTACATGCTAGTATCAGGGATGAGGGTGATATCAGAGAAAACAATGATATCTGTAAATACTTGTGATCATCTTAAGGTTAGTAGCCAAATGGGTAAGTTTGTTAAGTCCAGCTCAGTAATGCAGAGAAAGCAGAAGAAAAGTACAAAAGAAATATAAAAGAGAAAAAGTTGTTAACAAAAGTCACATACAGACTTACAAATTGCGAGAATAAAGCCGACTGAGAGCCTCTAAAAAGGAAGGGGTTTTTTGTTTCCACATGCAGCAATATGGTGGTTAGTATTTGCAGCACAAGCCAAGTTAGTAGTATGTGAGTGTGTTTGCCGATAGAGCCGTTTTGTCAAGCTATTAGGTCCATAGGGAGAGACATAAAGGAACAGCCTGTACTATAAGTGAGGCGTATGCTGTATGGAATAAAGGGAGGATGATTAGATTACTTCAACATCCCACAAGCGTCCATAAGTAGAAAAGCAATTGAGAATAAAAATAGAAGGACAAATCAAGTTGCTAGCATATGGTTAAGAAAGCGAGGCGTGCAGATTACCTTGTTGTATCAGCTGGTATGATCGCAGTCAGCCTGTGTTGGCCCGAGCGACGAGTGTGTGTTCGTATAGCTCCTATTATACCCCTTGTTTCATGGACGTAATGTACGTCATGACGTGGGAATGGGCAGGTGTAATGCTGCAAAGGAGGCGTGTGAACACGTCACCAGAGACGGCCGCTCGAAGTTGACGCCCAATGCAGATGGAAATTAGTAACCCCACCCCAGGGGCGGGGTGAGGTGACGTGGGTCTGTCAACAAAATAGAGCGGCAACGTGAGCACTGTACGGGGGATAAGTACAACATCACAGCCTCCGCCGTGATTCAGAGCTGGTCCAGCTTCTGGTAGTCACCCCTGGGTGCCCATACAGAGGGATCCATAGGAAAAAGGAGAGACATCGTGCAAGTAAAATCCGGTACAGCAGGCTCTATGATGGGAAGTCTGTGTTGTATGTCACACAGCGAGGATTGGTCCGTGAGCAACAAAGGTTACATGATGCAGCCAACTCAAGTCTCGTGCAGATAATCAAAGGGACATGGGCTCAGGAGAAGTGTCACAATAAATACAATGATTAAAATACAGCGAATATATATATACACAATAGGACAATCAAAGATTTGATATATGATACAGAGAGAGAGGATTTCTCGAATGGAGAGGCTGTCAACCTAGATGAAAAGAAAAACACCCTCTAGAGGTGACAGTCTCTCTCAAAGGGAAAGGCTCACTACTTACAAAGATGTAAATAATTTGGTTATATTATTTAAAGGGAAGAAAATTGGGGAAATAATGAAGAGAATAATGATATTCTTCTCCATATGAAAAATAGAGAATAAAAAATGGGAAAAAAATACTACATATATGTCAATGACATCAGGCCTACATTCCACAATAGTATGGAACGAAGCCTAAGGCTCTCAACGTAATGACAGCCATGGTTCAATGGGGATGGAATGGAAGTGTGGCCCGTTGTGGTGGGGCCAAATGGTGGCAGGTGTCATAAAAGAGGCACCCTCATGAGATATCATACATCAAAGAATTGAATGGTGATTGAAAAAAGACGTTAAAACTTGATACATTATAAGGATACATGTGAACATGATGCCTTTCATACTAGCGATAATCAGGGATCGCAACAAAGGTAACTGAACAAAATAAATTGATTGGCTAGAGAAAAGGTTTAAAGCTCATACTGTCATTGAGGCCTGAGTAAAGGGTCGCCCTGAGGATGTAAATCCATCGGGCCTCCAGTTGCAGAAGGCGTTTGTCCACCTCCCCACCTCTCTCGTTGGGAGCAATGTGACCTAGGGCGAAGAAGCCCATCATTCCTACATCATGGCCATGCATAAGTCCCATGTGTCTACTGATAGGCGTTTCGAATAATTTCTTGTTGACTGCCGATATGTGGTCGCGTATACGGCAAAAGAAGTTACGTTTAGTTTTGCCCACATAGTAGGCACCGCAGTTGCATTTCATTAAATAAATAATGCCTGTGGTCTGGCACGTGGCCCTAAACTTGGGTGTACATACGTCTCCATTGGGCAGAGGTAAGCTGTTACCTTTGATTATGTACCGACAATAATTACATTTCATGCATGGAAAAGTGCCTGTTTGTGTAGGCTTAGGTATTAATTGAGTGGAATAGTGACTGGAAACAGTGCTATCCCGTATTGATTTCGAACGTTTGAACGTAATCTCAGGATGGCTGTTGACAAATTTACTAATCTTGCTGTCAGATGTCAGCAAGTGCCAAAATTGACTATATATTTTTCTTACTTTATTATGCTGTCTATTGTAGCGGGTGATAACACGCGTGGTGTTGGCTTGTTTTTTATTGGAAGATGAGTACAAAAGCATATTGCGATCCTGTTGATTCGCCCTATTATATGCTTTACGTAAGCAGCTCTTGGTGTAACCACGAGCTCTAAGGCGGGCATAGAGTTGTTTAGCTTCCTGTACAAAATTTCCTTGTTCAGAGCAATTGCGTTTAAGTCGCAAGTATTGGCTGTATGGTATACTTGCGATTAAAGTTTTAGGATGTGAACTAGAAGCATGGAGCAGGCTGTTGCCTGCAGTGGGCTTTCTATAGAGTGTGGAACACAAGCGACCATTGGTGTCGACAAAGAGCTCCACATCTAGAAAAGTGATTTTCTCCTGACTATAATTATAGGTAAATTTAAGATTATAAATGTTGAATTGTAGATGATCCAGGAAGTCAATAAGGTCTTGCTGAGGTCCCGCCCATACCATAAACACGTCATCAATATATCTATGCCATGTAAGTACATTGGCTATAGGCATATCAGTGTCTTCACCTCCGAAAAGGTCACGCTCCCACCCCCCCAGGTACAGGTTGGCGTAGGAGGGGGCACAGCCCGCCCCCATAGCCACACCCTGTACCTGGAGGTAGTGGGAGCGTTTGAACAAGAAAACATTACTAGTCAAAATGAATTCTAACATTTCTGCAATGAAATTATTGTACTTCTTGGAGTCCTTGTCACGTTCGCTCAAAAAAGATCTGATCACTTGTATCCCAAGTGAATGTGGGATGGAGTTGTACAAGGCTTCGATATCGATGGCAACAAGCCATGCTCCTTCTGGAATGATGAGCCCGTCGGTAATCTTAAGAAGGTCTATTGTGTCCTTCACGTAGGAAAAAAGTCCCCGCACGTGGGGGTAGAGGTACTCGTCGATGATTCGACTCATATTCTCGGTAAGAGATCCACACCCTGAGACAATAGGACGTCCGGATGGAGGGGAGATGCCTTTATGTACTTTGGGGAGTGCATAGAAGGTAGGTGTTGAAGGGTATTCTATATTAAGAAATTTAATGGTGTTATCGTCAATTATGCCTTCCCGGTGTGCGGGAACAAAAATACCTTTTCTTTACAGTAACCTTTACTTATTCCTAAATAAACAAAAAACAAATGATGGTTGACCTCTCCTAACCGCTTATGGTGGTCTATCCTTGAGATGTCAATAATCTGGGACCTCCCCAGGTTATTTCCCCCCCTCCCCTCCCGGATTCTGGGTTGCAAGCCCAAATAGCAAAAAAACAAACAAAAAAGGGGGTAGTCAGTTTATTTCTTAACCACGCTATAACTTTTGCGCAAACCAATCAATAAATGCTTATTGCGATTTTTTTAACCAAAAGTAGAAAAAGTAGAAGAATACGTATCGACCTAAACTGATGGAATTTTTTTTTTTTTTTTTTACATATTTATTGGAGATATTTATTAAAGCAAAAAGTAATAAATATTGATTTTTTTCAAAATTGTCGCTCTATTTTTGTTTATAGCGCAAAAAAATAAAATTGCAGAGGTGATCAAATACCACCAAAATAAATCTATATTTGTTAAGCTAGTGCATTGTTGGTTCACTTACCCTTTTCCTTCCATTTCCCTTCTAAATGTTTTTTTTTCTGTGTCCGAATTTCTCACTTCCTGTTCTTCCTCAAAAAACTTGCCCCCATCATCCGAGCGGGGGTTAGTCAGCCAGAACAGCTTACTGAGGAGGAACAGAACGTGAGAAATTCAGACAAACAAAACAAAGAAAAAAAAACATTTATAAAGGAAATGGAAGGAAAAGGTAAGTGAACCAACAATGCACTAGCTTAAAGGAACCTATTTAGAAAATAAAAAACAAACCTTTACAACCCCTTTGAGGGTTCTGAGTAATTTTATAGCAAAACATTTAATTTTTACTTGTAGGAGAGGAATGCTTACATAGGCCCGGTATGAAAGAGGTTAAAGTGGATTAATTCATGAAATTTGAGCTGGGCACATATATCTGCAGTATATAGCTCAAAGAGCTAAGTCATGTGGCTCTCTTCCGAACTGTTCCTCTGTTATCAGCCTGATAACTCCTGAAAAATTCTCAGCCACATCAGATAAAAGAAGCCTGAATCTTCTGTCCGGGTAGGTTGCTATAAATAGATTAGCAGGGAGCTGGCCCTGTTACAAAACACCTTTGAGGCCGCGTACACGTGATCGGTCCAAACCAATGAAAATGGACTGAAGTCCAGTTTCATCGGTCCAAACCGACCGTGTGTACGGCCCATCGGTCCGTCGTCCTTCGGACCAAAGTTTTAGAACTTGCTTTAAAATCTGACTGATGGACGCCTGACCATCGGTCCAAACCGATCGTTAGTATGCAAAAGCATTGGTTAAAAAAAAACAGCGCATGCTCAGAATCAAGTCGACGCATGCTTGGAAGCATTGAACTTCGTTTTTTCAGCACGTCGTTGTGTTTTACATCACCGCGTTCTGACACGATCGGTTTTTGAACTGATGGTGTGTAGACACGTCAGACCATCAGGCCACTTCAGCGGTGACCCGATGAAAATGGTCAGTCGGACCATTCTCATTGGTTTGGACCGATCGTGTGTATGCGGCCTAAGAGTCTCTGCCTATATTGAGAGGGGGTGTGTGCCTTTCCTCCAATCAGCAATGTTAGCTATCTTGGCTGTATGCCCAGACATCACACTCTGTGTTAACCAGGAAGAGAACATTTCCTAACACGATCTGAACTTTCTAAACAGTATATAAATGTGAAGACAGCAGATATACATGTAAAACTTATGATGGGGGTATTTAGTTCATCTCTGCATATGAGTCTGTTCACTTCACTGGGTGTATAGAGGGTTTACATCCACTTTAAAGTGGAGTTACCACCTGACAAAAAAAAATTCCACCAAAAATCTAAAAAAAAAAAAAAAAAAAAAGTTTACTCACCCTAAATAGCTGTTGTTATGTGGAAGCGCCGAATCTGCCTCTTCATCTTCCGCAGTGGATTCTCTTCCTCCTCCTACACTCGGTGTCTTGTTGTGAATGGGGCGCACTGCATTCTGGGAACTGTGTGTATCCCAGAAAGCAGCCGGACCATTCACAAAGCGCCGCGTGACTCACACATGCGCAGTAGGAAACGGGCAGTGAAGTCGCACGGCTTCACTGCCTGTTTCCCTTACTGTGGATGGCGGCGCCTGGAGCTGCCAGAATTGAGGATCGGCCACGGCGGGGGCCGAAATCGCTGCGGCTAGGACAGGTAAGTGTCCTTATTAAAGGTCAGCAGCTACCGTGTTAGCAGCTGCTGACTTTTATTTTATTTTTTAATGGAACCTCCGCTTTAAGAAATGTAAGATATTACATTTAAAAAAAATGCATACGATGTTTTCAATCAGAAATAAAATATTAATTTTTATTTACATCTGTGTTACTTTATTTTGTTTAATTAATCAACGCTCAAATGTTCATAGCTAAACCTACAGTATATCTCTTTTACGTATGCCTAAATAAAAAAAATATGTTTTTTGTACATAAAAATATTTATTTTTCTAAAAGGAATATATGAATATATATTTCCTGTAAACCTTTTTATTTTGTAATAGACAGCAAATATTACCTGACAGCATATCACATACTCAGCAGATCACAAATATCTGGTTATGTGGTGATGATATATAAAAAGAGCTTCTGTGGCCTAAGGGAAGACATAGATGACGCCTCAGTGGGATTAAGATACAAAATAAAAATTAATCAGAATAATTAATGCATTTGAGAATTAAACAATAAAGTAAAAAACAAAATCAAATATACACTATATTGCCAAAAGTATTGGAACACCTGCCTTTACACATGAATGTTAATGGCATCCCTGGCTTAGTCCATTGGGTTCAATATTGAGTTGGCCCTGCCCTTTGCAGCTATAACAGCTTCACCTCTTCTGGGAAGGCCGTCCACAAGGTTTAGGAGTGTGTCTATGGGGATGTTTGACCATTCATCTACTATTGAGGTCAGGCACTGATGTTGGACAATAAGGCTCGGCTCACAGTCTCCATTCTAATTCATCCCAAAGGTGTTCTATTGGGTTAAGGTCAAGTTCCTCCTCCCCAAACTAGCTCATCCATGTCTATATAAACCTTACTGCTTAGAGTTTGTCTACAAGTGTTCTTTTTATATATATATATATATATATATATATATATATATATATACTGTATATATATATCTTTATTGTTAAATTCAATTAAAATTGTTAAATTTTATAAACAATCAAGAAAGCCACATCACCCTGAACATGCCCGATCTTGTCAATAACTGGTCTAATCCTTACCTTTGCACTGACTATATAGTTTTTTTATGTAATCCTTAAAGGGGAGGTTCCCCTAAAAAGAAACTTTTAACATTGCCTGTCTCTTCTTAATAAGATGTAGAATCGGCTGGTAGTTTAAAAAAAAAAGTCCGTACATACCATTTTCGGCATGTAGTCTCACCGTCGCTTCCGGGTCTGGTGGCCGGGGATGGGCGTGCCTACTTAAATGACAGGCATCCGATCAACGCATACAGCGCGTCACGAGATGCCGAAAGAAGCCGACCGTTGGTGCGCATGCGCCGTATAGAGCCGCACCAACGTTCGGCTTCTTTCGGCATCTTGTGACGCGCTGTATGCGTCGATCGGATGCCTGTCCCCACACATCATACCCGGAAGCGGCGGTGAGACTACATGCCGAAAATGGTATGTACGGACTTTTTTTTTTTAAACTACCAGCCGATTCTACATCTTATTAAGAAGAGACAGGCAATGTTAAAAGTTTCTTTTTAGGGGAACCTCCCCTTTAAGGCCGCGTACACACGAGGAGACATGTCTGCTGAAACTGGTCCGCAGACCAGTTTCAGCGGACATGTCCGATCGTGTGTACGGCCTAGCGGACAGGTTTCCAGCAGACAAAAGTTTCTAAGCATGCTTAGAAACTTGTCTTGTCCGCTGAAAACCTGTCCGCCGGACATGTCCGATGGTTAGTACGCACAGCCATCGGACCGAAATCCTGCGCATGCATCAAATTGATTTGACGCATGCGTGGTAGCATTGAACTTCCTGGTTTGAGCACGTCGATGACTTCTACGTCACTGCATTCTGTGTCTACAGGGATTTTGGTCTGATGGTGTGTACACACATCAGACCAAAATATCCCAGGAGACATGTCCGATGAAAACGGTCCGTCGGACCTGTCTCATCAGACACGTCTCCTCATGTGTACGCGGCCTAAGGCCTTGTACACACGACGGGAAATATCCGCTGTAAACGGTCCCCGGACCGTTTACAGCGTATATTTGCGCCGGGATGTTTTGATCCGATGGCTGTACACACCATCGGATCAAATTCCCCGCCGGCGGACAGCGCGGTGACGCGGCGGTGACGTTGACGCCGCCACGTGACCGCCACGTCACCGCACCAGGAAGTAAACACTTCCGCGCGCATGCGTCGGATCCATTCACAGAATACGACGCATGTGCGGCAAGATATGTCCGCTGGTTTGCCGTACTAACCAGCGGACATATCTGCCAGCCAGCTATCCGGCGGAAATATTTCAAAGCATGCTTTGGAATTTTTCCGCCGGATGAATCCGGCAAAAAGCGTCCGTTTGCCCCTACACACGAGGGGATTTTTCCGCTGAAATGGTCCGTCGGACCATCTTCAGCGGATTTATTCCCTCGTGTGTACAAGGCCTAAGAGTCCTATAATGTTGTCCTCTTTTTTTTTGTATTTGTGGAAAATGTAATAAACACATTGAAATATAATGTTTTTCTGTGAACTGTAGCAAGATTGTCACCATAATTTATTGTGTAGGCAAAAAAGGCCTTATGCTCTACTTGACCTAAAGAATAAGATGCCACCATATGAAAGGGATTAGTGAACGTTTTTAATTTCTTCCTCCTTCTCAAGGCCCATACACATGATCTGACTTTTTGACAACAAATGTCTGACGGACAATACAACCATGTGTACGCTCCATCGGACAATGGTTTTCGCTCTTTCATTGGACAAATGTTCGCTGTAAATGCTCTCAAACTTTTCGCCAACAAATGTCCTAAGTCGGCTAATCCAATCGTGTGTACATAAATCCACCACTCAACGCTCTTTTTTTGTTTATACCACAAAATATAAAACCCGCACAGGCAATCAAATACCACCAAAATAAAGCTCTATTTGTGGGAAAAAAAGGACATCAATTTTGTTTGGGAGCCACGTCGCAATTTTTAGTTAAAGCGATGCAGTGCCGGAAGCTGAGCTTTGGCCTGGGCAGGAAGGGGGTGTATGCGCACAGTAAGCAAGTGGTTAAAGTCCAAAGTACAAACACGCATACTCAGAACCAATCAGGGCTTTTTTTCAGGGGGAAATTGGGGGAACTCAGTTCCACCATCTCTGGCTCAGACCCTTTGGTGCCTGCTCACCACAATCACTTGTAAACACCGAAGTCTGTTTTTTGTGTTTACAAGTGACAACTCTGCACTCTGTGTGTAACCCCCTGAACTCTGCACCCTTTAAGACCCTCCTACTGTTTGTGAACTCTGAATGGGGTCGTGGTTGGGTTCCTGCCCCTATTTTCTGAGAAAAAAAGCTCTGGAACCAATGCTAAAGACCAGACAACAATAGCAGAAGTTGTCTAAAGAGCTGAAAAAACACGTAGTACATCTATTATGTCACTACGTTCATGTTTGTTGGCTCAAAATGTTCTGCCTTGTGTATGCTCACCAAGTTCACGGACAACGCCCCTTCGTACCAAAATCAATGGAAAAGTCAGATGGAAGTCCGATCATGTGTATGAGGCTTTATGCATGTAATGAAAATGATGGCACCCTACTTGCTCATCCATGCATGTTACCCATTATTGAATTTAGTAGTTAATCACCTGGACTAGTTCTGTAATGTTGAAAATCCAAGCATCTTCTTTTGTTTCAATGCGTGCCAGGATCATACCCCAGCATGTACTAAACACCATAGAATGTGTCAAGCCAAATGAAGATTGTCCAAAATTAGGGATGAGATTCAAGTTCAGGTTGAGATAGAGTTTGACCCAAACTTTGCATGTTCTACATCTGGGAAAACCTCCATTTGCCTCTGCAACCAAACCAAACTACCGTTAATGCATTTCAGAAACTGTTAACTGTGGTCAGGTGGCATAATATGAATAATAATGGGGTTTGTAAATGTACCAGCCCCCTCTATCGAAAAGTCAACTCTCCCATCAGCCGCCTAGAATGTTGGAGTTGCATCCATCCATTGTATTTACAGTAAAGTACGTCCTTTTTAGGGCTTCCTTGTGTTTGCCAACAACAACTTCTTAAGCTTTTGTTTTGGTTATGCTAAATGCGGGCCAAGGTCACCTGATGCATGTTTAGGGTTGCTACCTTTTTCTTCAAGACAAACCCAAACACTTCAGCGGCCTGGGACACCTTTGGGTGCCCCAAGGAGAGTAGTAATTCAGTGCACACAGCAAAAAGGGGGCTTCCTTCTCACCACCAGGATGGTGTATCCTTTCCCATAACCACCACCCACTTCTCAAGCAACCAAGTTTGCACCGGTAAATAACACATTGGGTGTTGAATGTGGAAGAGAAGACATTTTTAACATGTGCCATGTGTTATGTCAATAGTGTATCTTTCCCAGGCGCTCTGTTCCCAATAATTGAAGATTTCGTCTATCTTCAAAATTACAAAGTTTATTCTTCAAGAAGGACAAGCAAAACGGCAATGCTTACATAATGACAGCTGGTAACACATGGCAAGATGGTAATTCAGAAGGTTTCAGGCGGAGAAAAGATATGATGGTATATCTTTCTGCTGGGAGAGGTCCCTTCCAGCAGAGGTCTGGTGACCCCGAGTTCCTAGCTAGCTACTCAAACTACATGGATTCTTATACTATTTTAAAAGCCAAGCTAAGCATAATTTATTTTAGCATAGCTCCAAGAAAGGTGGTGATGTTCCTGTCACAAACGTAACACCCATAAGGCGCATGCGCAGCAGCTCTCAAGATGGCCGCCCGCTACTAGAGCTCCGCTCCACCACGGCCCTAATCTAGCCATCGGAGCTCTCAGGGTGCCCCCCCATCGCTATCACTGGCATAATCGAGCAGAGGAGACCCCCAGGAACGAGCGGGTATTAGCGGCACCGGTCCGGATGGTCTGAACGCAGCGGATGGCGGCTTCTCCCGGCCCCCTCAGCTATGCCAAAATGGCGGCGGCACAGCGTGGCCTGCATTCGTTGGAGGACACAGGGGACTCTGTTGCTGACCAGGACCTGGTCCCACCGTCATCCCCAGGTACTGATTACCCCCCCTTCCCCAGACTACTTCACCAGCATCCACTGAATCCTTGCTAGGAAGACTGAATTCAGGGCCCCCTTCTACCCCCAGGCTGGATCCCCATACAGGACTTCTGCTGGAGGTCTGTGAGGCAGCAGATTCTATTCCTACCCCCACTGATTTTCCTTCCATGATGGAAGCCTTTGCTCAAATGCTCTCTAAAAGCTTGGCCCTTGATGCAGCTCAGATTACTTCATCCATACATGCAGATCTACAGCAGATTGGGATGAGAATGGACACTATTGAGAAAATGGCTGATCATGCTGTAGCTCGCATTAATCAAAACACAGCCAAGCTGCAAGATGTTCAGGATCAATTAGAAACTACTTTTGCCAAGATCGACGATCTCGAGAACCGATCGAGACGCTATAACTTTAGGATCAGGGGGCTCCCCGAATCGGAGAAGGAGGTGCAGGCATCTGTGAAATCTTTCATTAAAAACCTTATCCCAGATATTGCCGATCACCACCTGGAGTTGGACAGAGCGCACAGAGCTCTGCTACCCCCCTGCGCAGATGGCCTTCCCAGAGACATCATAGTAAAACCTCACTTTTATTAAGTAAAGGAGGAAGTGATGAGGAAATCCAGGAATTTGGACAACCTAACGCTGCATGGCCACAAAATTCTAATTTTTGCCGATCTTTCGCCCATACACGGTGCAGAAAAAGCGATCGCTTAAACCGTTGTTGCAGCTTCTGATGGAAAAGGAAATCACTTACAGATAGTCTTTCCCCCTGTGCCTGAACTTTTCCTTTAAGAACAAAAGCTATGGCTTCTCATCTCTGGCGGAAGGAGAGCGACTGCTGACACATCTGGTGATTCTGTCCCAGGACCCCCCACCTATGCAGATCGGCAGGAGTAACCCTGCCTCTACAAAGAGAAGGCTGAAGCAAGGCTCAAAGCGCTCCAAGGAAAATCTCTAGCCATGATAGCCTTGTTCCCCTTTTTTGGATCAGGGATATGATCTGTGACATTTCCACTCTTCCACGTTGCTTACGTTTTGGTGTGACTTACCCACTCCTTTCCCTCTTGAGGGTCCCAGCTGGAGCAGGAATCCTGACTACAGTGCTTTGACTTTTGTTTTATTTACCTACTTTTATTTGCAGGTTGCTTGGCTGTGTCTTTTCTCCTGGACTGGACTTGGACCTGGACTTCTCCTGGTTGGGGTGGGAGGGTTTTTCCCAATCTATGCTCCTCGGTCCCTGACCCCTTGAGAGGGGGCCGATTAGGGGGGACGGGGTACTGGAGGGGGGGGTATCTGGTGTCTTTTGTTTACAATTATGTGTTATCTGCTGGGGCGCTCTGTTTCCTTTGTTCATCGTGGGCTCCAGTTCGAGCCTTCAGTTCAATATTTATTTTTGGGCCGTGGTGGACTCAGTGCACCTCGCTTTAGGACCAGGAGCACCTATTGTGCTCCTAGGTTCTTTCACGGATCCCCTATAAATAGGGAACTCTGGTCCTCTCAGGAAATGTTGAAACACGCTGTGTCACTTTTAAAATTTACTTGAGTGCTGCCTAGTCCAAAGAGGTTGAAATGAAACTAGTCAGAATTATCTTAAAAATTACACCTGATATTCAAAGAATATATTTTAAACATCGAATAAATGAAAATAATGTTTAGATGATCAATGACATCTTAGAACCAATGGAAATATATAATCATCGCATCCGCTAAACTAGAATTTTGTAGAAGAGTAAGATATATGAGTAATATGAGTTAAATAGAGGTGTTTTAAAGAAACTACTCAACATTATGAAAGATGTCAAATTGTGATTATAAAAATGTAATCTGTAACAAGTATCCATCAAACACATATCAAAATGATTTATGTATCCACGTTGATAATTATTTTGCATTGATTATGAGATATAAGCTTATGCATGCTTAGAAGAATGTTTTTGGGGAAAATATGTTTATAAAGAAATATAGAAGCATGTTATGTGGGATGCAAAAGTATACTAATTGTATGTTATATAATATAAAGATACCAGAGTTGTATGTATATATATGTGTGTGTGTGTGTGTGTGTGTAGGTAGCCTTCCCCAGTAATATAAAAATTATCGTATAGATAATCTCACAATAAAGGTGAGACACCTAGTGGTTGAAAGTGATATGAAAGTTTCATCCCTGGGAGACAGGGTCTGGACCAGATCAGACGGGCCATTGACATCGTTTCGCTCCTCAGATCACAATGGGATGGGGGACCCCCGCAGAAAGGTTTTCTTCTCTCCATAGACCTCCACAAGGCCTTTGATTCGATAGACTGGACATAACTGTCTGATATCTTGGGGAGGTGGTGCTTCGGTCCATACTTCTTAAACTTGATCCGAGCACTTTACTCGAACCCCACGGCCCAGGTTCGCCTTTTGGGCAGATATTCGGACTCTTAATATTGGCAGGGGTACCAGACAGGGATGCCCACTCTCCCCCCTCCTCTTCGCAATGGCCATAGAGACACTAGCAATTGCTCTTAAATCGAACCCCACTGTGTGATCAAGTGGTCTCCTCACTGGATTCACAGTGCCCGTGGGCCGCCAAGCTCCGTTCCCTGCAAAGGTTTACGACTCAGGGGGGCGGAGATCGGCACCAAATTCAAAAAAGTAAATACACGCAATACATGCAGTATACTGTAATCTTATAGATTACAGTACTGTATGAAATAAATACACACCCCCTTTTGTCCCTAGTGGTCTGCCCAGTGTCCTACATGTACTTTTATATAATAAATTCTGTTCTTTCTGCCTAGAAACTGGAGATTGTCCATAGCAACCAAAAAGTGTCCCTTTATGTCAAAAGTGGTTTGAGACCAGCTAGAAAACAGCGATAATAAATTAGAATCACTTGCAGAATTGAGCGTTAACGATTTGTGTGGGAAATCGTCACCAAACACCAAAAGTAATGACAGCGACAATTCTGTTTTTGATTTGATTACATTGTTAAATATTTTTTATTATAATTACATCATATAGTTACATAGTTAGTCAGGTTGAAAAAAGACACAAGTCCATCCAGTTCAACCATAAAAAAATAAACATACAAAATAAAAAAACACAGTACATCACATATATTATTATTTGTTAAAATTATTTATAGTAATTTATTATATTATAATTTATGATTTTGTTTTTCCACCTTTATCATACCCGAGATGTCTACTAGACCCTGCTTTGGACAGATTTAAGTGAGTTATTCCTAAGGCCGCGTACACACGATTGGTCCAACCTGATGAGAATGGTCCGACGGACCCTTTTTATCGGTTCACCGCTGAAGTGGCCTGATGGTCTGATGTGCGTACACACCATCAGTCCAAAATCCGATCGGGTCAGAACGCGGTGACGAAAAACACATCGACATGCTGAAAAAACAAAGTTCAATGCTTCCAAGCATGCGTCAACTTCATTTTGAGCATGCGCGGGTTTTTGAACCGATGCTTTCGCATACTAACGATCGGTTTGGACCGATGGTCAGGCTTCTATCAGTCCGATTTTAAAGCAAGTTTTAAAACTTTGGTCCGAAGGACGACAGACCGATGGGCCGTACACACGGTCGGTTTGGACCGATGAAACTGGATTCTCATCGGTTTGAACCGATCGTGTGTACGCGGCCTAAGAATTACATGCCTGCAATATAAAACGCCAAATTTCCATTTCACACCGCTTTTAGCACCTAAAATCTGAAATAATCATACCGCCAGGGAGGCTAATTTAAATTCCAAATATCACATACAGATGGCTGTCAGGCCACGTACACACGATCAGATCAGTCCATCCGATGAGAACGGTCCAAAGGACCGTTTTCATCGGTTAACCGATGAAGCTGACTGATGGTCTGATGCGCATACACACCATCGGTTAAAAAAACGATCGTGTCAGAACGCGGTGACGTAAAACACGACGACGTGCTGAAAAAAACGAAGTTCAATGCTTCCAAGCATGCGCCGACTTGATTTCTGAGCATGCACGGCTTTTTAACCGATGCTTTTGCATACTAACGATCGGTTTTGACCTATCGGTTAGGCGTCCATCGGTTAAATTTTAAAGCAAGTTCTCTTTTTTTGACCGAAGGATAACTGACCGATGGGGCCCACACATGATCGGTTTGGACCGATGAAAACGTCCGTTTTCATCGGTTTTGACTAATCGTGTGTACGTGGCCTTAGAATAACAATCTTTGGAACATGCAGTCCATGGCAAAAATGTACGTATGGCCAACAGAGCTTCATCGGCCATATAATGATATCAAGAAGGCATGGAACAAAATCCCTGAATGGGGTTTTCAACACCTTGCGGAACCCATGGTATACTATGCTGGCTCTGATAAAATACATAAGCTAAAGTATCTGCTTAAAAATTATTTAGTGAAAATCATGTTCCTCTTTCTTGTTATACTAATTATAGCATTTAAGATATCTTTGTTCCTCAAAGTGTAGACACACGGGTTGAGCATTGGAACCACCGCCATATAAAGCAAGGTTAGCAACTTGTCCAGTTCCTTAGAACCTGCAGATTCTGGTTTGCCATAAATTATAATGATTGGAACATAGAATATTATTACCGTGGTGAGGTGGGAGGTGCAACTGGAATAAGCTTTCAGTCTTCCCTCCGAGGAATTAATTTTTAGTATGGTGGAGATTATGAACACGTAGGAGGTCATAATAAGCAGAAAAGGAAATGATGCCAACACTACATCCTGACATAACATAAGTATGTTTCTGCTTGTGACATCACTGGAGGTTATTGCATACAGTGCTTTATGATCACAAAATAAATGGTCAACCTTTTGAGTGTGACAGAAGGATAGCAGAGAAGTGGATAACAAATTGACAATTGCATTAATCGCAGATATAAGCCAAGTGGACAGAGCCAATGAGATGCATACGTCTTTACTCATAAGTAAGGGATATTGTAATGGTTTACAGATCGCTACGTATCGGTCATAGGACATGGAGGTCAGTACAAATACATCAGAAGCAGCTGACAATGAGAAGAAGTACAACTGAGTCATACAGGCCAAGAAAGACATCCAATGGTCAAAAGTTAGGAGTATGAAGAGAAGCTTTGGAAGCGTAACTGAGACATACATAACATCACTAATAGCAAGATTACTCAAGAAGAAATACATTGGAGTATGGAGCTGGGGAACCAGGCACACCAATACAGCAATGGTCATGTTTCCAAAGACAGTCATCAGATACATCAATAGAACTGCAATGAAAAGGATCCATCGTCCAGTTTTAGAGATGGAAAATGCCGAAATGTAGAACATGTTTCCTGTACTGTTCAAGCATTCCTCCATCTTCCTTGCATGGAAAAAAGAAAATATGATTTTTACTTCTTGAATTTATTTAATATGAAAAATATTCTTTCCATAAAATATGCTTTCATTAACGCACTAACAATTAGAAATAAATCCTGTACTTGATCCTTAAAATAGTATTTATAGGGAAGTTTTACCACTTAAGGACCCCCTACCGACTATATACGTTGGCAGAATGGCTCGGTTGGGCGCAGGCACGTACAAGTACGTCGCCTTTAAGAGCACAGCCGTAGGCCCGTGCACGTGACCAGGTCCGAAGCTCCGTGACCACGCTTGTTGGACCCGCGGACCCGATCGCCGCCGGTGACCCGCGATCGGTCACAGGAGCTGAAGAACGGGGAGAGGTGTGTGTAAACACAACTTCCCCGTTCTTCATTGTGGCAGTGACACTGATCGTCTGTTTCCCAATATAGGGAATGACGATCAGTGATGACACGCCTACAGCCACACCCCCCTACAGTAAGAATCACTCCCTTAGAGCACACATAATCCCTTAGCGCCACCTAGTGGTTAACCACTTCACTGCCATTGTCATTTTCACAGTAATCTGTGCATTTTTATAGCACTTTTTGCTGTGAAAATGACAATGGTCCCAAAATTGTGTCAAACGTGTCTGATGTGTCCACATATTGTCGCAGTCACAAAAAAAATCGCTGATCGCCGCCATTACTAGTAAAAAAAAAAATATTAATAAAAATGCCATAAAACTATCCCCTATTTTGTAGACGCTATAACTTTTGCGCAAACCAATCAATAAACGCTTATTGCGATTTTTTTACCAAAAATATGGAGAAAAATACGGCCAAAACTGAGGAAAACATTTTTTTTACATATTTTTGGGGGATATTTATTATAGCAAAAAGTAAAAATAATATTGCATTTTTTTCAAAATTGTCGCAAACAAAATTGGACTCCCATGGCTGTGGTCTAGCCCTACCCATGTGCAGACATGAAAAGGACTCCAGGGAGAGCGTTGCCTCTGTCGAGGCCAGAGCCAAGGACAAGGTCAGTACATCTGTTGTGGAACGCGTCTTCCTGCCTCTAAGGGACATGACAAGCAGAAAACATTATGGGGATTGTAAAATCATTATTATTATACAGGATTTATATAATGCCAACAGTTTGTGCAGTACTTTACAATGTAGAGGGGGGACAGGACAATTACAATACAGTTCAATACAGAGGGGACAGGAAGGCCCTACTTAAGGTGCTTACAATTTAAAGGGAGAGGGGAGGTGTTGTAAAAAAGTAATAGCTCCTGGGGGATGATCTGATGAAGGTGGCTTGTGTACGGTTCTTAGGTGGAGGTGGGATAGGCTTCCCTGAATAAGTATGTTTTTTTAGGGATCGCCTAAAGGTGGACAGGGTAGGGGCTGACCGGACATACCGGGGCAGGGAGTTCCAGAGGATGGGAGAGGCTCTGCAGAAGTGAGATGAGCATGGGAGGAGGTAACAAGGGAGATAGCGAGCAGGAGGTTTGGGAGGAGGGGAGAGGATGATTTTGGTAATATCTGCAGATGAGGTTGGTGATGTAGCTGGGGGTAGGGTTGAGCACAGTGTGCGTCAGAGGGGGACGGGGTCACGTGACACGTGGCCCGCCTCCCCTATAAAAGAAACGTCAAGCTCCGGCGCGTCATTCGCGGAGCTGTGCTCTGAATGGATGGATCTTCCCGTCGGTGGAGACATCAACCGGCGCTGGATAAAAGACAACGTTGGAGCAGGGAGCAGCATCGATCGTGGATTTTCACCGCTGGATTTTAATTTGGTTTAATTAATAAAATGTTTTGTTCTACGGTGTGTGTGTTTTTTTCAAACAACTATTTACACTTCTTTTTCGTGAAATGGTAGGGGTACAGTGTACCCCATTACCATTTCACACAGGGGGGGGCAGGATCTGGGGGTCCCCTTTGTTAAAGGAGTCTTCCAGATTCTGATAAGCCCCCTGCCCGCATACCCCCACAACCACCGGGCAAGGGTTGTGGGGAAGCGACCTTTGTCCCCATCAACATGGGGACAAGGTTCTTTGGGGGGCACCCCAAAGCACCCTCCCAAAGTTGAGGGCATGTGGCCTGGTGCGGTTCAGGAGAGGGGGGGGCCGCACTCTGTCCCCCCTATTTTCTGCGGCCGGCCAGGTCAACGTGCTCAGATAAGGGGTCTGGTGTGGATTTTAGGGGAAACTCCACGCCATTTTTTTTTAAATTGACGGCGGGGTTCCCCTTAATATCCATACCAGACCTAAAGGGTCTGGTTATTGAGTTTGCGGGGACCTCCGCGCATTTTTTTTACTTCAATGGGGTTCGGAGTTCGGGGTTCCCAAACCCGAACATTTTTTTTTTAAAGTTCCCAAACCCGAACATTCAGGGGTCCGCTCAACTCTAGCTGGGGGCGATGTTGTTATACAGTGGAGTAGTGGAAGGAATTGGCAGAGAGGGGCGGCAGTCATGGATTAGTTTGCAGGGTGTATTAGTTTAGCAGCAGCATTCGTAATAGACTGAAGGGGGATAACCTATGTAGAGTTCAGCTAGTGAGGAAGGAGTTGCAAGGCGGGTAATAACCAAGGAGTTGTTTTGTGGTGTCGTTTGTCCGGAAGGGGTGAATTCTGGAATTGTTGAAAGATGTAGCCGTTGATTGGATGTGGAGACTGAAGGAGAGGTCAGAGTCCTAATTATTGAGTGATGTTCACTATAAAGAAAAAAGGTCTGTTGGTTTTCATGCATTATAGCCCATATCATTCTTTTAAAACATGAATACACTAAGAATACAATCAATACAATGCCGACTCAATTACTAATATCAGTTAATTCTCTAATGTTCTCTGTTGGCTCGGACTGATTCTTCCACCATGTAATTTTTAGTGAAATAACAGTGCTATAAATATGTCAGACAAAACCTCAGTCATGCATCACTAGCTTAAGAACTAGTGGGCAGTGATTGGACAATCCTCTAGCTGCATAGGCAAATTCAGATATCACAGGTAGCATCGTCGATGTAACTATTGTCAAGTCTATTCTAGGTGAAGTACCATGGGTGCTAGAGAAGCAAGAAAACATTTTATCATTAGAATGTAACGTTCTCCAGACATCCATAAGACCAATCTCCCAAATATAACCAGCAATACATGCAGAAGTTACCAAAGCTGTAGCCAAACCATATCTATCTAAGGAAGGATCAAGGTAATTTTTGAAATCTCCCATTACAAACCAGAGAACAGAAGTAAAATTCAATAGTCCCTTAAGTACCTCTGAGGAATATGGGGGGTGTTATATATATAAATTAGCTAACACATATGATTGATTTTTGAACATTAAACAAAATAAATAAATATACACCTGTCTGCAGAAGACATCTACTTCATTGGCCATCAGTATAGATACACATCTAGATTATTTATAATAAGTAAAATTATATTTTCTACTATATTGTGCACACTTCAAATAATTACATGTATGTGTATTTAAATGAGTCTCCTGCAGGCAAATAATAGACAGAGAAAATAGTTTCATTGAGTAAACATAGCTTGTCTCTTTACTGAGTCACTAAGGCCCCTAATATTCCAAGATACTAATACTTGCGTTAAAGTTGACATATTACTGCAGTATCAATATTTAAACTGTAGCCCTGGAGTTAATAATAAACTTTTTGTGAGGAAATAGTTTCTGTATTATTTTTTTTGCTATCTGGTGAGTGCATATAAAAAAAAAATATGTAAAAAATTAAATATAAACCACCAAAATAAAGAAAAAAAGAAACAAAAACAAAAAACAAAACTTGTGCAATGAAATCCCTTAAAAATCTGCCATCCCTCTTGGAAGACCAAAGGGACCCATATAAAAAAAATATCACAGTCTACATATAATTTTGGAAACCACATAAAAAAAGACTAAATATATTCCTACAAATACAAAAAAAAAAATTGCAACCAAACATTTCCCACAGGAACAAAGTCTAGAGAGTTCATTCAGTGATTTTCACTGAACTCTCTTCTCTGGGGAAAAAAAACCTGGCCGCCTCCCAACAATGGAGAAAGAGAAAAAAGAGGAGAAAACAAATATGTAAAAAAAACTATTTTTTCCTCTCTCTGCTTCCCCTCTATAATGCCTGTCCAGCCATTTGGTAGCAGTCTGTGGCTTATCACAAAAAAATGTGCAGCTTTATTTGCCTCTACTCTTAATTTTGCGGGGTATACCATTGAATAGGACAGTTGCAGGGTCTGCAGCCTCTTTTTTACATGAAAAAAATAGGGTTTTGGGGGATTTTAAGGTGCAAAATAAATTGAAGTGTTACCAACTATAACGTGTAAAAGGTTTTTTTTTTTTTTTTTGAGGAGTAAAATAATTATTTAAAAAAATAAAATAATTGCGGATTGGATGTGGTGCTAATACCAAGTTGGTTTGCCCATGATGATAAAACCTCTCCTCTTTTTTACATCTTGAAATTTAGCGCATTGTTTTTGTACTTCAGGAGAAAAATCCAGAAAGTGACTTTCTTCAGTGATCTAGCTCTTCTAAGAATAAGATCTCTGTCTTGTTGATTAAGTAATCGAATTAGAAATGGCCGTGGGGAAGCTCCTGCTGGTAGAGGCCTACTAGGTGCTTGATATGCTCTTTCAATCGAGAAAGACATAGAAAGATATGCTTTCCCAATCATCTCCCATAGTCATATTTCCCTAGATTCTGTGGGGTTTGCTCCCTCAGAACACTCTAGGAGACCCACCAGCCTAATATTATTACATTAATTTTTTCATTACTTATTTAATATCTTTGCCCAGTGACCATGAAATATCCTCTAATTCCTTAACCACTTAAGGACCCCCGCACGCACATATACGGCCACAGAATGGCACGTACAGGCACAAGGGCGTAAATTTACGTCCCCGCCTAAGTGCGGTTCGGGGGTCCCCCTGGCTCCGGGAGCGATCCGGGATGAGCGGGCGGATGTCGGCGTTTACCCGCCCCCCCGCGATCGCTCCCAGCCAATGCGCGCGCTCCCAGCTCCTGTCACTTCCTCCTCCTGTGTTTACACAGGAAGGAGGAAATGATGTAATCTCTCATCGCAGCGGTGTTTCCCACCGCTGCTGATGAGAGAAGACATCACAAGTAAGTGTGCACCAACACAACACTGACACACACTCACATAGGCACATTAACCCCTTGTGATCGCCCCCCCCCCCCCCACCCCCCCTGTCACAGTGTCACTGAATGCAGTGATCTAATCACTGCATTTAGTGTCAGTGTGACAGGCAGTGTAAAAAACAGTTAGTGTTAGGTCCAGGGTAGCCCCCCCACCCCCCCTAATAAAGTTTTAACCCCCTGATCACCGCCCTAGTTAACCCTTTCACTCCCTATTGCCAGCATCACTAAGCGATCATTTTTCTGATTGCTGTATTAGTGTCGCTGTTCCCGCTAGGTAGCTATTTTTTTTTATTGCGATTTTTTTTTTTACTAAAGACATGTGGCTAAATAAATTTTGGCCTAAATGTTTGACTAAAATTTAGTTTATTTGATTTTTTTTTGATCAAATATCACCAAAAGAAAGCTCTATTTGTGGGAAGAAAAGGACGCAAATTTTGTTTGGGAGCCACGTCGCACGACCGCGCAATTGTCTGTTAAAGCGACGCAGTGCCGAATCGCAAAAACACCTTGGGTCATTTACCAGCGTATTGGTCCGGGTCTTAAGTGGTTAAGGCGGCGTACACACGACCGAAGTTCTCGCTAGAAACCAGCGAGAACCTCGCTGGGAGCTGCATTCCAGCGAGAACCTCGGCCGTGTGTATGCTCCTGGATCGCCCCGCCCGTCGGGAATCCCGTCGAGCAAATAGAGAGCAGGCTCTCTATTTGCTCGACGGCCCGTCTGAATGAATGGCTGGTTGCCATTCCCGACGGGCGGGTCGCCGATTTCGACGGCCGGCCGAGAGCCTCGACGGGCGGAACGATGTGTTCCGCCCGTCGAGGTTCTCGTACGTGTGTACGCCGCCTCACACTGTCTTCCAAGACAGACGTTCTTTCCCTTATTTTCTGTACATCCTGGCCTAGAAAATTGTTCTTTAAAGCGGAGCTCCAGCCACGGGGAATTTTTTTTTTAAAGTCAGCAGCTACTAACAGTGTAGCTGCTGACTTTAAATAAGGACACTTACCTGTCCTAGGCGCCCGTGCTGACGGCCCCCCCCGATGCCGGTCCCACGATCGCTCCGGGTCCCGCGCCGCCATTCACACTATGGGAAACAGGCAGTGAAGCCGTACGGCTTCACTGCCCATTAACTAGTGCGCCTGCGTGAGTCTCACGCTGGCTTGTGAATGGGCGCGCTGCTCTCTGAGAACACACAGTTCCCAGGAAGCAGCGCGCCCCATTCACAAGGAGAAGAACAAGAAGAAAACACACCGCGGTTCAGGAAGAGGCAGATTACGGACTTCCGCATAGCAACAGCTATTTCGGGTGTGTATTTTTTTTTTTTTTTTCAGGTTTTTTTTTTTTTTTTCAAACAACATTGTAAAATGTTGTTATCCTGGGTGGAGCTCCGCTTTAAGTGCCCTCAACTTGCCCTGTTTAATTGCCTATAGAATTCTGACATTGTTGTACCGCTTTTAGCACATTTAGTAGTGTAAGCTCTAGTGGTGTTGATGATGTTGTTAATATATACATGCCATTTCGTTTATCAATGTACGGTCTTGCACTTTTATCCATTTTGCATATAATTTGGTCCAGGTGTTCATGCAAAGTAACTATATCAGTGCAAGAAGCTTACAATTCTTTGATATGCATCATGCCGAGGGGCTCTATTTTCACCATCTTTTGATATCAGTGCACATTTTACAAGTTTAGCAGCTGCTTATTTTTTAGGCTTCTCTTTTGAAGATTTACAGCTTTGTGTTTGATGAAAAGATCGACTATCATCTAGCGTAGGGGCTACAGCATTTAAAACCCCCTGTTCCCCATTACCTTAGTATAGCAATTTTATTTCCACCCCTTCTCTCCATTTCTCCTCTCTCTACCTATTTCCCTTTTCCTTTGTTATTTAGTTTATTTTACATATATTCTGCTGATTTGCAGCTTAGCTCTGCCCTGAATTTTTATTTTATTAAAGTTTATTCCTGATTACCTGTTCCTTTAATCAAGTCTTCACAAACTCTGCAGAGTTCCATTGACTTCTACCAAAAAGCTGAGGGGAATCACCAGCGTCTCTCCCCGGGCGTCACCAAAGTTTCCTGAGGCCCTCCGATGTACCCCCGATCACCACCCACTCCTTCCGGCCTGTGAGGATCCGAGAATCACCCCTTCCTTACCCCCCTAGTGTTAACCCCTTCCCTGACAGTCACATTTATATAGTACCGATCGCAGTATAAATGTGAATGGCAACAAAAATGTGTCAAAAGTGTCCGATGTGTCCGCCATAACGTCGCAGTCCCAATAAAAATCGCAGATCGCTGCCATTTCTAGTAAAAAAAAAAAATTCTGTCCCCTATTTTATAAGCGCTATAACTTTTGCGCAAACCAGTCGCTTATTTTTATTTTTTTCTTTTACTAAAAATATGTAGAAGAATACGTATCGCCCTAATTGGGATATTTATTATAGCAACAAGTAAAAAATATTGTATTTTTTTTTCAAAATTGTCGCTCTTTTTTGTTTATAGCGCAAAAAATAAAAAACGGCGATCAAATACCAACAAAAGAAAGCTCTACTTGTGGGGAAAAAAGGACGTCAATTTTGTTTGGGAGCCACGTCGCACGACCGCGCAATTGTCAGTTAAAGCGACGCAGTGCCGGAAGCTGACATTTCACCTGGGCAGGAGGGGGGTATATGTGCCCAGTAAGCAAGTGGTTAAAGTTCCTGTGTGCGTAAAGGTTAATACTTTTGGTAATACAGTGTATGTCCGAACAACATCAAGCATCCTGCACATTGAAGGTTCAACAACCTCTCCCCCGAATATCATGATCATTGTTACCCATCTGACAGGTGACTGTAGGACAAAATGACTGGGGAAATTCTGCTAATTTAAAGGGGTTGTAAAGGTAAAAAATATTTTCCCTAAATAGCTTCCTTTGCTTTAGTGCAGTCCTCCTTCACTTACCTCATCCTTCCATTTTGCTTTTAAGAGAGGGGGGAGGGGGCGAGCAGGAGTGTCAGGACGCCCACTAACACACAGCTCCTTTATCTGCAAAGTAGAGAGCATTGTGACCCTCCTGCTTTCTCCCTCCCCCCTCAAGAGGCTTTCTCCAGAAAGCCTTGCATTACTGTGTGTAGTTACAGACAGAAGAACAGGAAGTGAAGATTTCTCAGAAGAAATAAGGACATTTAAAAGCAAAATGGAAGGATGAGGTAAGTGAAGGAGGACTGCACTAAGGTAAAGGAAGCGATTTAGTGTGATTTTTTTTTCACCTTTACAACCACTTTAATCACCTCCCCTCCCTTATGCCGCGTACACATGATCACTTTTTGGCATGAAATAAAACAACGTTTTTCATCATGAAAAAAAACAAAGTTTTTCCAACTTCATCATAAAAAACTATGTTGCCCACAAACCATTGTTTTTTCAAAATGCTTTAGCAAATCGCGGTTACGTATAGCACGTACAATGGCACTCTAAAGGGGAAATTCCATTCAAGCTTCCGTCTCATAACTTGCTTCTGAGCATGTGCGGGTTTAAAACGTCGTTTTAGCCCACCACAATAATTTTTTACAACACAAAAAACAACATTTTCAAAAATGCAATAAAAAATTGAAGCATTTTTTTTGTCGTTTTTCAGAAGACAAAAAACAATGTGAAGCCCACATACGATCATTTTAAATGACGTTTTTAAAAATGTCATTTTATTTCATCACAAAAAACGACCATGTGTACGCGGCATAAGCATTACATATAAGAACATCCCTTTGCTCTCCCTCCTGGAAGACTGACAATTTAGTCCAGGTGTGCAGGGGATTAAACAATGATTCCCAATACCTATACTGGAAATATTCAAAATATATTTACTTTTACTCAATTATTACACAGCAGAAATAAATTGAGTTTTTCTTTAAATAACATTTTCTTTTCATATAGCTGTTTCTCTTAAGGTAATAGTTAGGAACCTTTTTCTGCAAGTCAAAAAACAACAAAGAAAAATTCCCAGCTCACTTACCCACCAGCCTGCAACAAACCCAACTCTCCTGTCTACCAGCTCACATTAAAATAAGGGGTTTTGTTTATAATAATGGAAAATGAAGGGCAGGTATGCCTGGAGGTAGCCCACCCCTCCTTGAAGGTATAGGATTGCAATGGACACCCAGCAATAGCACAATGGCAGTGAAGGTATACAGTGTGTCCACTCACCATTTTACCAACGGGGACACACTGGATACCTTCGCTGCCATTGTGCTATTGCTGTGTCCAGTGCACTTCTATTACTTTAAAGGGGTGTTCCAGCCAAATTTTATGTTTATTAAAAGTCAGCAGCTACAAAAAGTGTAGCTGCTGGCTTTTAATAAACATACACTTACCTGCTCCAGCGTTCCAGCGACGCGCCGGCTGGGGCTCCACTCCTCTCCCCCCTCCCCGGCTGGCATCCTCATTGCTACTGTGGGCACCCGGCCGTGACAGCTTTCGGCTTCACGGCCGGGCACCCACTGCGCATGCGCGAGCGTCACTGCCCATGCGCGCGCAGCCCGGCACTGCGCCGTCCCATTGGACAAGCGATCGCCTAGGACCTGTCAGTGTCCTAGGCCATCGCCTACAGGGAGGGGCTGCAGTAAGGCGATTAAGCTTAATCGCCTTACCAGCCCCTCGGTGAAAGGAGGAAGTGGGACAGGAAGTCCTATTTCTTCTAAAGCCCCCACTCCCCCCCCCAAAAAAAATTACATGCCAAATGTGGCATGTAAGGGGGTGAGAAGTGGGATAAGCGGAAGTTCCATTTTTGGGTGGAACTCCGCTTTAAGGAGGGGTGGGCTCCCTGAGTGGGATGCTGGAATTTTTTCTTGTTGTTTTATGATATGCGACACCCTTCCATGTGCTCCTTGCTGTAAAGGCCAGTTAAAGGTTGGGGTGGTTGCCATTTATTTGAACCTTTCCTGCAATCCTATGAACAGCAAATATTACCTGACAGCATGCCACATACTAAACAGATCACAAATATCTGTCTATATGGTGATGCTTTATATAAAGAGCATCTGTGACCTAAGGGAGGACATAGATGACACCTCAGTGGGATTAGTATACAAAATAAAAATGATTGGAAATAATGAATGCATTTGAGAATAAAAAAAAAAAAAAATCAGATTCAGAAGACAGTCTTTGGTTACATTCCAGTTAATAATGCTTGCCTTTCAAGATGCCAACAGATTCCATGAGAAAGTTGGATCCTTAGTTACAGAAATGTATTCTGTCTTGGGGTCAAGAAGCCATCACAATGTATACTGGGATGCCATCTTATGTCCCTACTGACCTGCAAAATATGTTCCATAACTTATACAACATTATAAAAGAACAAAATAAACTTTCAGGAACTTGTTCTAAAACTACACTGTGAGGTATGACCAGATGGTCACCATAATACGTTAGGTTTGTTTTACTAAAACTAGCGAGTGCAAAATGTGGTGCAACTGCATAGAAACCAATCAATTTCCATTTTTTTTGCCAAAGCTTGATTGAACAAGCTGAAGTTAGAAGCTGATTGAATACTGTAACGGCACCCCAAATGGGACAGGGGTTAAAGCCATTTAAGATATTCCATTACCGAACCCAAGACAGCTACCGACACTCCACAGTCAGGCAAACTAACCCCAATAACGAGACACACAGCTCTGTTTGAGGTTTCACACGAATAGACCCTTTATTGAGAAACTCAGGCTCTTATATACAGTAAGGCAGGGCTCAAAAAAGCTACTAGCCAGGCCTCAAGGCGTACTCGCCACCAGTTGCCCCGCCCAACCCCTACCATGCCCCGCCCCTAATACCGCCCCTAGACACGCCCTCATAAATCTCATGAAATTACACTTAAATGTTTTATGAAGAATTAAGTTATAAAATAAATATTAACAACAACTTTATCCATGCCCAAAAATGCAGCCTGCCCATGTCTACCAGTGCAGCAAAATGTCCCCATTTTGCAGCCAGGAGTCCCCCCACAATTGCAGCCAGGAGTTCCCCCCACAATTACAGCCAGGAGTCCCCCCACAATTGCAGCCAGGAGTCCCCCCACAATTGCAGCCAGAAGTCCCCCCACATTGCAGCCAGGAGTCCCCCCACATTTCAGTCAGGAGTCCCCCCACAATTGCAGCCAGAAGTTCCCCCCACAATTGCAGCCAGGAGTTCCCCCCACAATTGCAGCCAGGAGTTCCCCCCACAATTGCAGCCAGGAGTTCCCCCCCACGTAGCAGTCAGGAGTTCCCCCCACGTAGCAGTCAGGAGTTCCCCCACATAGCAGTCAGGAGTTCCCCCCACGTAGCAGTCAGGAGTTCCCCCCACTTAGCAGCCAGGAGTCCCCCCACATTTCAGCCAGGAGTTCCCCCCACGTAGCAGCCAGGAGTCCCCCCACGTAGCAGCCAGGAGTCCCCCCACGTAGCAGCCAGGAGTCCCCCCACGTAGCAGCCAGGAGTCCCCCCACGTAGCAGCCAGGAGTCCCCCCACATTTCAAGCCAGGAGTCCCCCCACATTTCAAGCCAGGAGTCCCCCCACATTGCAGCCAGGAGTCCCCCCACATTGCAGCCAGGAGTCCCCCCACATTGCAGCCAGGAGTCCCCCCACATTTCAGCCAGGAGTTCCCCCCACATTTGAGCCAGGAGTTCCCCCCACATTTGAGCCAGGAGTTCCCCCCACATTTGAGCCAGGAGTTCCCCCCACATTTGAGCCAGGAGTCCCCCCACAATTGCAGCCAGGAGTCCCCCCACAATTGCAGCCAGGAGTTGATGACATTAACACCTAACAGTAGGTGTCACCACATTATAAATGAGTCACTTTTTCAATTAACCTGTTGAGTTCAAAATCAACAAACAGCAACCAGTTCTCCACAGATATCCTGGAATATATTGTGGACAATAATTTCATAATAGTCCCATCTCAGGTAGTCCAAGATATATTCTGACTGTCCATTATTTTCTGGCTCATGCTTTCTAAGAGCTTCTGGGTCCCATGGGCCCTCCTGTTACAGATACCAAGTACAGCCGCACCAGATGTTGCACTCTCTAGTTTAAGAAAATCAACCCCATTGTGTAGCCAAGATAGGCCTTATGCCTTACTAAACTTTATGTATTAAAGAGGTTCTAAATCCTAAACATTTCTTGCATAGGGTAAAAATGTTTAGGCATCTGTATTGAGGAGGAGCTGCAGAGTTCCACAGCAGAGACTGTAGTATCTGTACATAGTACGACAATAACCCGTACGCTCCATAGAGTTGAGCTTTATGGCAGAGTGGCCGGAAGAAAGCCATTACTTTCAGCAAAAAACAAAATGGCATATTTTGAATTTGCGAAAAGGCATGTGGGAGACTCCCAAAATGTATGGAGGAAGGTGCTCTGGTCTGATGAGACTACAATTGAACTTTTTCGTTTAAAGAGTTTTATTGAAATTTTTCACAATAACAATAAGAAAAATAGACATTAACATCCGATAGGTCGGGGCCATGACAGGCCCTAATAACACAACCAAACTATAGAGGTAGCTAAAATTAAACTACCCTAGTGACCGTCAAGCCCTATCTTATGCAGAGACATGTCGGGTGCTCAGACCCCACGACTCACGGCTTCCCGAACGTGGGTGTGTGTCCCGTAGAGCATACCCCACAGGAGAACCAATTGTTGTACACAATTGAACTTTTTGGTCATTAAAGTAAATGCTATGTCTGGTGCAAACCCCATTACATTACCCAAAGAACACCATCCCCACCCTGAAACATGGTGGTAGCAGCATCATGCTGTGGGGATGTTTTTCAGCAGTCAGGACTGGGAAAGTGGTCAGAGTTGAGGGAAAGATGGATGGTGCTAAATACAGAGTGTAACGGTCAGGGGTTAACACTGTTTACGATATTCCATTCCACCAACCCAAGACAGCTTATCCAACACTCCACAATCCAGCAGACAGGACCCATTGGATTCCCCAGAATAACGAGACACAAGCTCTGTTTCTGGTTCCAACGAATGAATGCTTTAATGGTAAACTCAGGCTTGTTCTTATACAGTTAGCAACCAAATATGGACAATAATTTAACTCCACCCACAACATGACACAATGAACTTCAATACACATTCCTTTAGATAATGACATTTAGATAATCCACGTGAGTTAATTACTAGTCATTACCCAGGCATTCTGACTCCGCGACAAGCTATTCTCACCTGATACACAATACACATTCCCCGTGGACAGAAGTGTCCCGGAGAAGGCTGGACGTCGGTCATCTATCAGTTCCTGATACACTTAAAGCTATCGGAAGGAGATCCGGGTGTTGAATCCAGTTAAGAGGGATTTAAGACTGAAGCTATCTTCACCTTTAGGAGGGCCTGTGGCAGGGACTTTATCCTAAAGCTGTTTGAGTGACACTCTGGCTGCTAGGCTGGTGAAAGAGGTCTATCCAGGTGCGCTATACCCACTCTGGCTAGAGTGGTGATGAAAGTTGTCATAGGAAGCAGGACTGTTTCCATAACCAGTTACACCTGAACCTGTCGTCTTCCATTTCTGCTATCCCTTGATTTTACCCTGTAATAAAAGCACAGAAAAGATGTGGACATTGACTTATTGCAGCTCTCATCCAGTACCCTAGACAGCGGAGATACAGAGGTTACGTACCACCCAAAACAAACCAGCAGCTCCTTCAGTGGTAGTGCTACAATAATAATATAATAAAAATCAGGTTCCCCAAAGCCAAATATTTCACATATGCCTGTTGGGTAGTGCACAAGGATGAGATACAGGCTCAAAGATGAGGGCCGATGCCCCCGTTCCTCTTTCTTTTTATATTTTTTATAGCAATCCAAAATATCTTTGTTTCTCAAAATGTAGACAAATGGGTTGAGCAGTGGAACCAGAGCCATATAAAGCAAAGTCAGCAGCGTGTCCAGTTCCTTAGAACTTTCAGATTCTGGTTTGCCATAAATTATAATGATTGAACCATAGAATAATATTACCGTGGTGAGATGGGAGGTGCAACTGGAATAAGCTTTCAGTCCTGCCTCTGAGGAATGAATTTTCAGTATGGTGGAGATGGAAACAGTGCACACGCTCTGAAACGCATTGCATCCCTTCTGGTGATGAGCGTTCCGGCCCTCCTTCCTGGGCCTACCATCACACACAGAGCCGATGGATGACTTCTACAGGGATACGGCCTGCCGGACCAGCGTGCTAAGAGACACACCGCTGCAGGACTTCTTCCACATGCTCACACATACTTGCTTTAATGGGAGTGATTTTTATTCTTTGTACCATAAAATTCTACACTGTCTGCACTCAGAAAGTGCCTCTTCCCTTGCTTTTTTTCTATGGAATTTTAAGGGAGAACCTTAGAATAGTCATACAAATGTTGAATAGAGACTTAGGAAGCTGAGATCTACATTTAGACCCTTAGAAAGGAAATTCCTACACCTATAATTTAATAGTTAGCTATTATTAGTTAGTTTGTTTTTATTTCAAATTTTCATATTTTCGAATTTTCGGATTTTCCTTCTTATTTTTGTGTTTTTTAATTTTTGGATTTTTGAATTTACAGATTTTCGAATTTTACGGATTTTGGGTGTCAATTATGCTCCCAGCTCCCAGCTATGCAAACCTTACAATGAGACACCAAGGGGAGACAAGTAGTTGGAATAATAACCTCTATGCCTCACATTAATCAGATGCTATATTCATGATATATTATAAATGTTATTATTTTGAATTTTCATATTTTCGAATTTTCCTTCTTATTTTCGTATTTTTAGAGTTTCGAATTTACGGATTTTCTAATTTATGAATTTTCAAATTTATGAATTTTTGAATTTACGAATTTTACAAATTTTATGAATTGCAATCATAATGAATGACCTGAAAAATGAAAAAAAAAAAAATAAATGAATGAAACGAAAACAAAAACGAACACATTTTTTGGCATTGCCCATGTCTACAAATTAACCACTTAATGCCCGCCGCATGTAGATGTACGTCCACAGAATGGCACGTACAGGCAGATGGGCGTACTAGTACGTCCCTGTCTTCTTGCGTGTCGGGGGTCTGATCGGGACCCCCCCCCCCGCTACATGCGGCGGTCGTTTTACCTCTGGGACCGATTCAGGATAAGGGGGCAGCTGTTGGTTTCTGGCCGCCCCCTCTCGATCGCCCCCAGCCAATCCGGCATCCCCCCGCTCTGCACTTCCTCTGCCTGTGTAATGTAAACACAGGCAGAGGAAGTGATGTCAGCTCTTCTCTCGGCGGTATTTTCAATCCAGTGAGAGGAGAGAAGACATCACATAGTAAGTTGTACCAACACTACAATGACACCATACACATAGGCACATTAACCCCTTTCGATCACCCCCCCCCCAGCCCCCTGTCACAGTGTCACTGATTGCAGTGATCATATATTTACTGATCACTGCATTTAGTGTCAGTGTGACAGTTAGTGTGACAGGCAGTTAGTGTTACGTCCAGGGTAGCCACGTACCCCCCCTAATAAAGGTTTAACCCCTTGATCACCGCCCTAGTTAACCCTTTCACCCCTATTGCCAGTGTCACTAAGCGATCGGTTTTCTGATCGCTGTATTAGTGTCACTGTTGCCGATAGGTAGCAAAGTTTTTTTTTATATTGTGATTTTTTTTACTAAAGACATGTGGCTGAATACATTTTGGCCTAAATGTTTGACTAACATTTTGTTTATTCGATTTTTCTTATAACAAAAAGTAGAAAATATAATTTGTTTTCAAAATTTTCGGTCTTTTTCCATTTATATCGCAAAAAATAAAAAACGCAGAGGTGATCAAATACCATCAAAAGAAATCTCTATTTGTGGGAAGAGAAGGACGCAAATTTTGGTTGGGAGCCACGTCGCACAACCGCGCAATTGTCTGTTAAAGCGACGCAGTGCCGAATTGTAAAAACGCCTTTGGGCATTTAGCAGCATATTGGTCCGGGGCTTAAGTGGTTAAATAAATATGACTATATAAACACAAACACTGTTTTTTGGCACACAGTTTTTGCATAAACTAGCTGAGTGATGGCAAGGAAACATTTAAAACAGCTAATATCAATGGAAAAACATAGCAACAAAACACAACCAACTATAATAAAACCAAGGAGTGCAAATACCTCCTTTAAAATAAATAAATGGATCATAGTCCTGTGGATCCCCATTAAATTACATCATGAGAGCACAAGAAGTAGATTAAAGTGTTCTCTGCTCCATGAGATGTAAAAAACAAACAAAAAGACAGGCGCCAATAAATAAACTGCTGGACTTTAATGAAAAAGTAACATAAAAGCACTCACATAAAGGTTGAAGTACACAGGCATAAGATGAAGGTCTTCATGAATCGTCCAGACCAGCCGAGAATTGGTCGGGTCCCAGGAAAATCTTCATGCTGATGTCTGCTGTGCAGAGAGGACAAACAGCGATGATTTCCGGGAATGTGCAGGTGTTGTGTGCGAGCGTGTCAGCGAAGGAAGCTGGAGCGCACTCTGGAACGCACGATGGGACACTACGGTTGCGGCTTGGAAGGGGGGAATGACGTCATCACGCACACTGACACACGGCGCGCACCTTTTTCAAGCTTGGCTTGTGCAGGCAGTGCAGGTCTAGCAGAGTCCCCCTCTATGCAGCTCTGTAGGAAGCAAAAGGTATTATTGCTTCCTACAGAGCTGCATAGAGGGGGACTCTGCTAGACCTGCACTGCCTGCACAAGCCAAGCTTGAAAAAGGTGCGCGCCGTGTGTCAGTGATTCAACACACGGCACTTGCATTGAAACGCATCGTATCCTTGAAGTCCTGCGTGATGACGTCATTCCCCCCTTCCAAGCCGCAACCGTAGCGTCCCATCGTGCGTTCCAGAGTGCGCTCCAGCACCCTTCGCTGACACGCTCGCACACAACACCTGCACGTTCCCGGAAATCAGTGCTGTTTGTCCTCTCTGCACAGCAGACATCAGCATGAAGATTTTCCTGGGACCCTACCAATCCTCGGCTGGTCTGGACGATTCATGAAGACCTTCATCTTATGCCTGTGTACTTCAACCTTTATGTGAGTGCTTTTATGTTACTTTTTCATTAAAGTCCAGCAGTTTATTTATTGGCGCCTGTCTTTTTGTTTGTTTTTTACATGTCTTTGGAGCATTGCTTCGGCTCCCCACGCAAGGCTGCCTTTCATCAAAGAACTGTGACTCATTACAAAGCTTTTTATAGCTTACAGGACTCTGCACTGAGGACAATTTAAAATCATAGTAGTTCCTGTGTGCGCCAGCATTGTGGTTTTCTTTCTGCTCCATGAGATGACAGGGGGCTAGATTCTCGTATGTTTGCGTAAATGCCAGCGGGGCGTATCGTATCCTATTTATGCTATGCCGCCGCAACTTTGGACGCAAGTGCCGTATTCTCAAAGCATTTGCGTCCTATGTTACGGCAGCGGAGCGTAAATTGCCCGGCGTAAGCCCGGGTAATTAAAATGTGGAAGAGGTGGGCATGTTTTATGTAAATGTGTTGTGACCCCACGTTTTTGACGCTTTTTTTGAACTGCGCATGCGCCATACGTGGACGTATCCCAGTGCGCATGGGTGAAATCACGTCGCAAATAGTCAATGCTTTCGACGTGACCGTAGCTTATGCAAATCCCTATTCGCGAACGACTTACGCAAACGACGTAAAAAACGTAAAAATCGACGTCCATACTTAACATTGCGTACGCAAAGTTACCCCTCATACAGCAGGGGTAACTTTACGCTTACGCAAACGACGTAAAATACGATGACCGGGCACAATTACGTTCGGGAATCGGCGTATCTAGCTCATTTGCATATTCGACGCGGCTAATCGACGGAAGCGTCACCTAGCAGCCAGCGTAAATATACAACTTAGATACGACGGCGTAAGAGACTTACGCCACTTGTATCTAAGCAAAATTCCGGCGTATCTTGTTTTTGGAATACAGAAAATAGATACGCCGGCGCTTCTTAGAAGTTATGCAGCGTATTTCAAGATGTAACTCTGCTGAGAATCTGGCCCAGGGGGTTTACTTCAGAGAAGGCAGAACACAGACTATTAAGATCTTCGACATAGCGCTAGAAGCCAACTCAGTTAGATATATTTATATCTTTATTTTTTTTCTTAGATGGTTAATACCTACAGACATGTGGAACGGCTATGGGTGCCAATTATGCTCCCAGATATGCAAACGTAGTTGGAATAATAACCTCTATGCCTCACATTAATCAGATGCTATATTCATGATATATTATACATTTCTATGAAAAAACCCATGTAAGAGCATAGCTCCTTTTCTAGAACATTCCAAAGCAAACACCTAAGGTTTAACATTTACTCATGTGACACATCCACAAACATTAATATAGCACTACCATGAAAATAATTGTGTTTCCATGAAAAATAATTTTAATCCTACTGAAGGCAAGTCTTATATTTAAAAAGTTGTCACCATCCAGAAGGAAACATGTAGCAAAAAGAAGGGTTATACATATTTGCAATATAAATTCATAGAGACGGGTTATCCCAGTATACAATATAATAAAAATCTAATTTATTACCAGGGGCGGACTGACAACTCATGGGGCCCCCGGGCAATAGGAGATTATGGGGCCCCCAGGCAATAGATTATGGGGCCACACAGTATACACACACAGACACACAATATACACACACAGTATACACACATAGTATACACACACCAGTATACACACACAGACACACAATATACACACACAGTATACTTACACACAGAATACACATACACACACTGAAAAAGTACTGGAGAGGTGGGGCGGCTATCTTGGGATTTTTAAAAAAACATAGGGGCAGATTCACAGAGAATTAGATTCTCGTAGAGTATCAGAAATACACTACGCCGCCGTTTTTTACCTGGCTCTACGTGGAATCCAGGTAGATTTTGTCCAGTAAACGACGGCGGCGTAGTGTATTTCTCCCGTCGCAATCCATCTGCGCGAGTAGGGGGCGTGAAGCATTTAAAATAGGCGCGTTCCCGCGGCGATCGAACTGCGCATGCTCCGTTCGCAAATTTCCCACCGTGCATTGCGCGAAAACACGTCGTCACGTCGTAGTAGCGTCGTTTACGTACATTCCTATTCCCGAACGAGTTACGTTAAAAAAAATATATATATTTTCAAATCGACGCGGGAACGACGGCCATACTTTACATGGGTTACGCACTGTTAGACCAGCAAAAAGCTCCTCTAACATTACGTAGCCAAAAAATTACGTAGGCGATTGCGAGGGACACTCGTACCTTCGTGGATCGCCGTAAAAACTCATTTGCATATCCCGACGCATGAAAACGACGCAAACTCCTCCCAGCGGCCGCAAAAATATTGCAGTGTAGATCCGAAGGCTTACGAGGACGTAAGCCTCTCGGATCGAAGCCCGAAGCCGCCATATCATGGTTTGAGGATTCAAACTAGTGATACGGCGCGCAAAATTTGAAATTACTCCTGTCTAACACTCTGTGAATCTGGGCCATTGATTTTTACATACTGTCCCTGGTTTTACTGAGGTTGACAACCCTGATGGGGCCTCCTAGTGGCATGGGGCCTTCGATCAGTCTGCCCCTGTATATTATCCAGTTCAATCATAGCTATAGATTCCATAGAACATGCAATTAGAAAGAACTTGCACTTTAAGATCCTTATTGTGGGCTAGTTCTGCGTATGAAGCAGAACGTAATTTTCAAAACATTGACAAAACCACAGTGAGATTGAATTTGTGTTGTACATTGTTGCAATTTAATGATTAAGCAAGTGGATCGATCTAGAGATCTTATTGTACAACCCCAAAGAACAGTACAACTAAAATATATTAATAATTATTCAAACGGTATCAGCTAGAATATACTATATCCACATGTAATTATGACCATTTTCTTTAGAAGGAAATTTTAATCGATGTGGAACTTATGTTTTTAGGAACATAACAATTATTTTATGTTTTTTTTTTTTTTATTATTGTCTTCCAGCAATATTAAAATTACATTTTTTTTTTATTTCATAGAAGGAAGCCAATTAAACTATAGGGATTGTATTATCAAAGTTGAACAAATGTTCACAAAACAGTTTGGAGGCTGTTGATGGTGAGGGAAAGCAGACTCATTTAGAAAATTTGTACTTTAATACTGTTCTGTGATACAACAATGCTATGAATATGTTAGATAAAATTGTAACCAAAGATCTAAACTTGAGAACTGGGGACAATCTGGAATAGGTATCATTAACATGTCTTTCAAATCTGTGTTATAAATTTTAAATCGCAGTAGATGAACATGCATTTGAAAACAGACCCTCCCCAATTTCTTCTCTTGCCTCCCCCCCCCCCAATGCCTTGAACTTTTAAACTTAAATCCTCTTTATATGTACAAACTGCACTAAGGTTCATATAGACAAAAGAAACAGTTGGGGGGGGGGGTCAAATGTAAGTGATCACATTGTGTTTGTATAAGCAACATGCACAAAACGTACAGTTTAGGGGTTAGGGGTAGATTTACTAAAACTGTAGAATGCAGAATCTGGTGCAGCTGTGCATGGTAGCCAGCTTCTAACTTCAACTTTGTCAAAGCAATAAAGCTTTGACAAAGAAAAAAAAGCCGATATGATTTCTTTGCAGAGCTGCATCAGATTTTTCTCTCCCCAGTTTTAGTTAAAGGCGAAATAAACTCATCCATGAAACATGCCTGAAATGTAACACTCCCATTGGTTGTGCTCTCAACCAAACTGTCAAACCATCCAATGGCTGGTGTCGTAACTGATCACAAGTGCAGCATCATGGCAGTTGTAGATTAAACCGAGGCAAAGATGGCAGCTTCTTTGGCTGAAAATGATAGGGAGGTTTACTTACACTTTAATATACCCCATTGTGTTTGTATAAAGCTAGAGGAAAACAAAATGTACTATGGCTTAATTTTTTTTATTTATTAATTAATTTATACTGTATACTTTTTGTCACTTATTCAAAGGAGATAAAAATAGGAAATGAGAAGGCCAGACACCTATTATGCCCTGTACATATGATCAGGCTTTTGCCCGGCCAAATCACATCGGAATTCCGACGGAATTCCATCGGAGTAAAATCTCTGAGGCGAGAGATGACCAGGGAGTGAATTAAGAGCTTTGTTGTGTCATTGGTTAGAAAAGGGCGTATTTTGGAAATGTTGCGAAGGTTGAGGCGGCAAGATTTGGACAGTGATTTGACGTGGGGCTTAAAGAAGGGTTCAGAGTCCAGGACTACACCTAGAACCTTGGCATGTGGGGATGGGGTTATAGATGTACCATCAATTTTGACAGAGAGATCAGGGGAAGGGGCACATGGGGAGGAACAATTATAAGTTTGGTTTTGGATAGATTGAGTTTGAGGAAGTGTTGTGACATCCAGACTGATATATCTGTTAGTAAATTAGTGATACGTGAGGAGACAGAGGTAGTGAGCTGAGGGGTAGAGAAATAGATTTGGGTAGCACAAAGGTGGTATTGGAAGCCATCAGCTGACCCAGGGAGGAGGTGTCGATTGAAAATAAGAAAGGTCCAAGAACAGAACCTTGGGGAACCCCGACAAAAAAGGGAAGAGGAGAGTAGGAAGTAAAATTGTAAGTAATTCTAAAAGTGCAGTTGGATAAGTAGGAGGAAAACCAGCGAAGAGTACAGTCACGAAGACCGAGGGCATGGACTTTTTTGAGGAGGAGGGGGTGGTCATATCAAAAGCAGCAGAGAGGTCCAAGAGTAGGAGTACAGAGTAGGCAATTGGTAGATTGTTTGTTAGTTTTAGGAGAGTAGTTTCTGTGGTGTTGGGGATAAAATCAGGACTGAAGGGGATCAAGAATGCTATTATCAGCAAGGTGGTTGCTCAGTTGGTTGTAGACCGTCTAGACGTTCAAGGAGTTTGGATAAAAAGGGGAGAGAGGAGATGGGGCGTAGGTTTATAGCTGCTATGCCAAACCATGACAGGTTATAAACTTTACATCACTGAAAACTCTGTCACCTTTTTATAAAGCACAAGGTAGTTAGCTGAATATAAAGATTCATAGGGGACATTAGTAATATCCCTATAAATGGCAATTTGACCTAGGTAGGCACAATTTGGTCTTTACACACTACAGTTTCCAAAGTTTACAGAGAATGAGGAAAGGGCATCTGGAAAGGTGCAGTTCTTTGGCAGGACACACCTTGTTTATGATAAAGGTCTGAAAAGTATAACCAGACTTGTTTCAAGTGCACATGAATCCCACAGCCGCCCCAAATAACCATTCTTTACCACAGCACATGGAAACTTGAGAAGATCGAGCTACATCAGCAAAAGGACACACTGGGCTCCACTTGTGCTTTGAGACATTGAGGCCAATATTATACAGGTAAGGAAATCTGGACAACTAAACTGTTAAAAAACATTTCCTAGTCTGTTTAAATTCAGTGTTGGCTCTCACATACAAATGTCGTAATCTGAATATTTTGGATTGTGAAAATGGCAAAAGTATATGGCCGACAGAGCTGCAGAAACGACGTGATGCTATCAAGACTGGGTGGAACAAAATCCCAGAAGAGGGTTTCCAACACGGTGTCAAACTAATGTTAACATGGCTCTAATAAAAAAAAGGACAACATCTGCTCAAAAATTATTTAATGAAAATCAGGTCCCACTTCCGTTTCATATTCCTTATGGCATTCAAAATATCTTTGTTCCTCAAAGTGTAGACAAACGGGTTGAGCATTGGAACCACCGCCATATAAAGCAAGGTCAGCAATTTATCCAGTTCTTTAGAACTTTCAGATTCTGGTTTTCCGTACAATATAATGACTGGACCATAGAATAATATTACCGTGGTGAGGTGGGAGGTGCAACTGGAATAAGCTTTCAGTCGTCCCTCCGAGGAATGAATTTTCAGTATGGTGGAGATGATGAATAGGTAGGAGGTCATAATGAGCAAAAAGGGAAAAGATGCCAACAGTACATCCTGACATAACATAAGTATGTATCTGCCTTTAACATCACTAGAGGTTATTGCATACAGTGCTTTCTGATCACAAAAGAAATGGTCAACATTTTGTGTGAGACAGAAGGATAAGAGAGATGCAGATAACAAATTGATTGTTGCATTAGTAAAAGATATAAGCCAAGTGGACTGAGCCAATGAAATGTATGTATCTTTACTCATGAGTAAGGAATATTGTAATGGTTTGCAGATTGCTACATAACGGTCATAGGACATGGAGGTCAGTAGAAATATATCACAAGAACCTGACAATGAGAAGAAGTACACCTGAGTCATACAAGCACTGCAAGACATCCAATGGTCATGTGTTAGGAGTATGGAGAGCAGTTTTGGAAGAGTGGCTGAAACAAATATAATATCGCTAATAGCAAGATTACTCAAGAAGAAATACATTGGGGTATAGAGGTGAGAAACCAGACACACCAGAAGAGCAATGATCATGTTTCCAAGGACAGTCATCAGATACATCAATAGAACTGCAGTGAGAAGAAGATATTGTCCCGTTTCAGAGACAGAAATTGCTGAAATGAAGAACATGTTTCCGGTAATGTTAGAGCATTCCTCCATTTTCCTTGCATGAGAAAAAAAAAATATGAAAATATAATTGTTACTTTTTGACAAATATATTCTTTCAATAAAATATGGTTTACAATGCCATGCTATCAATTCAAAATCCACCTCACTGCAGAAAACTCTGGTTCATCCGACACACTTGTGGATGTGTCAAATGTCTGGTACTCCACTGTGCAGAGAATCAGAAATCTAACAATTCCAAAGGGGTGTCAGATAAAGAGGAATTTTTTGGGCTCTGGAGCTCTTGAAGAGAATGAAGACCAGTGGCATTGATTGGGCTTATTTTCTACTAGCATGCCCAGGGTCTATTTTTCAATCATAATGAGGAGGCCAGACTAGTACTAAACAATTTTTTGATGTTTGGGTTGTTTGCGTTTTTGCTAACCTTTTGCCTTTTTTCTTTACTCCTTTAGGTCCCAACTAAATTCACTGAAACAGTAGACATGTGCACACTGAAATAATTTGTTTCGGAATTTTGTTTTCGTTCGGAAAATACATTTATTTAGTTACTCCCGAAATTCATTTTTATTTATTTTGTTTAGTTAAAAAATTGCATTAGTTTGAAAATCCGAATTAATTAAGGTTGAATCTGTCATTAAGGGCTTATGGTGTCTGTCGAATGTTCTAAGAAGACTAACGGAGCAGCTAAACTGTACGACGCCACAATCGTACATTTCCGATCAAATGTTCCACCTACAAGCTATAGAAGAATTCTAATGTTGTATGACACTAGTATTAATTATATTTATAAATTATAATTACTAGTCATCAATTAACATTCAAATTCTTCTATTGCCTATGGGTGGAGCATTTGACCGGAAATGTACGATTACGGCGTAGTACAGTTTAGCTGCTTGTCGAATCTTCTTAGAACTTTCGACAGACACAATAAGCCTTAAATGACAGTTTCGACGTTTGTATGTTTTTCGCTGATAACGAAAATGCCCGAAATTCGGAAAAAAAATGCATTCGGACGAAAACAAATGCGCATTTCTATGAAACAGATATTTATTTAAAAAGTAATTGTAGGAACGGTCCCCATTATGGTCTTCCCTCTACATTCTTGCTATCGCAGTTGTGCAGTGCAACAAAATTGTCAGACTAAATTAGGAAGGTTTCATGTTAACTACTTGCTAACTGGCTCACGCTACTATATGTCGGCAAAGTGGAACATCCCACAAATCGCCGTATGGGTACGCCAGCTGCTTTAAGAGCCATGGCAGGCATGTGCGGGGGACCTGGTGCATGTGGCCGGCGGGTGCGATCGTCACAGGCCATCCACGATCGTGGGCACGAGAGCCAGAACAGGGGTTTGGGTGTGTAAACACACAAATCCTCGTTCTGACAGGGGAGAAGAGACAGATCTGCTGTTTGTAGTAATTACAAACAAACATCAATATGTCTCCTCCCCCAGTCAGTCCCATCCCCTCAGTTAGAAAAACTAACCAGGGAACACATTTAACCCCTTGATCGTCCCCTAGTGTTAACCCCTTCCCTGTCAGTGTCATTTACACAATAATCAGTGCATTTTTATAGCACTGATCGCTGTGTAAATGTCAATGGTCCCAAAAAGTGTCCGATCTGCCCGCCACAATGTTGCAGTCCTGCAAATTGCAGTCATTACCAGTAAAAAAATAAAATAATAATAATACATGCCATAACATTTTCGTAAATATATTCCCTATTTTGTAGACGCTACTTTTGCGCAAACCAATTAAATATAGGCTTATTGCAATTTTTTACCAAAAATATGTAGAGGAATATATATCAGCCTAAACTGATGAAGAAATTTGTTTTTTAAAAACATTTTTGAGGATATTTATTATAGCAAAACATAAAAAATATATATATATTTTTTTAATTGTTCTATTTTTGATTATAGCGCCAAAGAAAACCTGCAAATACCACCAAAAGAAAGCTCTATTTGTGGGGAAAAAAGGACGTCAATTTTGTTTGGGTACAGCGTCGCACACCGCACAATTGTCAGTTAAAGCGACGCAGTGCCGTATCGCAAAAAAATGGACTGGTCATTGAGCAGCCAAATCTTCCGGGAATGACGTGGTTAAAGTAGTAGTAAAGCTGTATTTAAAAAAATGTATATTCATGACAGAAGACACCCTGTCAGTCTATTCTGTCATACAAATTTCTTCCTGTCTGTCTACACAGCTCAGTGGACACTTATGGACCCCAATCTGTGCTGCAGCGACATCATCGTGACATGGCCATTCAAGAAGCTGAAGACATGGAACCTGGACAGAAGACCGGGAGAAGATGGACCCACTCGTCTGATCACACTGCAGCACTAGAGGACTCATTTGACAGGTAAGGGAATGAAGGGCTCTTCTGAATAGCAGCATAAGGCCAGAGAAAATGTCCCCAATGAAAACATTTATAGAAATCAGGCTTATGGATGTTGATTCCAATCACATGCACTCCAAGAGGGAAGCAAGAACTCTGGGAAAGTAAAAACAGAAAGAAAGTGCCTCTATGTGCAGAAACATAAAAATATTTAATAGACAAATTGTTAAAAACACTTACTAGCAGTAAGAGAAAAACAGGCTCATCGTAATATGAAGGGAATCCAGCAATGGTAGTTCCAGTGTCAGAGAATTGGCCGTGAAAGAACTGGCAGACCTGTCATGCGCGCACATACGAGCACAATGCCCGCAAATACGGGCACAAGGCGCATGCGCGCAAATACGAGCACATTGCCCGCAAATACGAGCACAAGGCGCATGCGCGCAAATACGAGCATAATGCCCGCAAATACGAGCACCAGGCTCATGCGCGCGCATACGGGCGCATACGGGCAACAACACAGTGAATACGCTGTTCTTTACTGTGCACGCACGCGCACCGTTACGCACGCAATACGGGCGGGACTCCAGGCGTCAGTGCCTATTTAAACCTGGTTGCAGCAGTTACCAAACTGCTGCATGATCTTCAGTCCTTGACCTGATACTGATTCCTTGTTCCTGATTCCTGTGTATGACCTCGGCTTGCCTTCTGACCTGCTCCAGTTACTTCCTGTTTCCTGTGTATGACCTCGGCTCGGCTCCTGACTCCGCCCCTGGGTTTCCTGCCAACCTACTGGTACTTCCGTGGTACACCTGCCGGACTACATATCCTGGTGCACATCTGTTCCCTGGCATCATTCCAGCAAGTCTCATCCGGCAACTCCTGCACCCCTGGGCATAGCGTCCCCTGTCTCACCTCCAGGGGGCGTTCTGCACTCGAGTCGCAAGGGAAGCCCTCTTGGCACTTCGGCCTCTGGTAAGGTACGTGACATCCAGCATGAGCCGAATCCGCAGCAGGGTTCCTGGAGTCCCAACCATCTAGCAGAAAAAAGCAGCGGGGAAAGGAACCAAGGAGGAAACAACCACACTGTGTAGGACCATCATGGAATGCTGGACTCGTGGATGACATCAGCAGAAGTGCGCCTGAAACCAACATGGCACCCAAAGGCCGGGAAATTATGTCTAATCAACGGGATGCATTTCAGAGCATCTGATAGGCTCCTTCTTCATGCCATTACTAGTGAACCAATATACTTTCCCAAATCTTCTTTGACAGGTAAGTCTGCTACAATGTGCAAATACACTGTACACACTAGAATATTATAGCATACACCTGCAGGGGGCCCCTAAAAAGAAAATAATATATATTATGGACTTAACTACTGCTGTCGCCCCATGAAACAGTGTTATAAATAAGTCAGACAATATCTCAGCCACAATGTATCTAGACTTGAGGACTGGTGACAATCTGAAAAATATTATTATAAAATATATCTGTCTTGCAAGTGCTTGTTAGGCCTTTTTAATAGCGGTTGAATGTATATTAGAAAACAGGTATTAACCATTTTCCACTCTCTAAGGCCTCGTACACACGATTAAATGTGTCTGTTCAAATCGGTCGGACCGACCGATTTGAACAGATCTGTCTGCTGGGATTTTGGTTTGCTCGCGTGTACACACGAGCAAACCAAGATCCCCGCCAGCAGACAGCGCGCTGACGTGTCGGTGACGTGGCGGTGACGTTGACGCCGCCACATCACCGCACCAGGAAGTAAAACACTTCCGCGCATGCGTCAAAATCATTCGGCGCGTGTGCGAGAAGACATGTCTGCTGGTTAGCATACTAACCAGCAGACATGTCGGGCGGACGGGTTCCCAGCCGACAGATTTCAAATCATGCATCGGGTGTCCAAATCCGTCTGTTTGCCCGTACATACGATCTAATCTGTCTGCTGAAACGGTCTAGCAGACCGTTTCCAGCAGACAGATTTGATCGTGTGTACGAGGCCAAAGCCTCGTACACAGGGCCGGTTTTCTCGGCAAGAAAACTGCTGGCAGAGTTTTTTGCCAAGAAAACCGGTCGTGTGTATGTTTTCTCATCGAGAAAACTGCCGGGAATCTCACCGAGAAAAATAGAGAACCTGCTTTCTATTTTCTCTTTGGGACTCTCTTCGGCCTATTTCCCAATGACAAAACTGTGTGTTTGTATGCGGCTACAAGCTTACCTGTCCTACTGTAAGCCCACGCATGCTCAATGAGACTTTGACGCATGCGCGGTAGCTTACAAGGGTAGTGTAGGGTGAAGCAAGATGGCGACGATGGCATCAAATGTGACGAGTGCATGCTCGTCGTGTTGATGCCGTCACCGCGTTCTTTCCATTCAAAAGAACACTTGGCTTTGCAAGAAAAGTTTGCCAGGAATCTCGTCTGGAAAAACAACATTTTTTCCAGACAAGATTCCCGGCCGTGTGTGCAAGGCTTAAGTCCCCCATGCCTTAAACTTATATTTTCCAATAGTTTTTGTATTACATTTTTTCACAAAACAGAGTAAGGACCATGACATTGTTATTTAACAGTGTATAGTTTTCTTAGTCAATAAAACATACATTTCAAGCAAGGATAGTTTATCATATACTCTGTTGAGGCAGGGAACAGTTTTCTAGTTTAGTCATTTTCTCATCTATAATCTTGATTTGTGAAATCAAATAGCAGGTTATGCAGTGAACCATCTGTCTTAAGCTTCACACAATATACTGCATCCTTATATTAACTCAATTGTGTGGGCTCCAGGGTACCCCCCCAAGTCAGGAGATGCGAGTCACCCTATCAGGTAGTCAGGGAAACCTGAATCCCTGAAGGGACATAGTCTGGCCCTGACAACACCAAGGTCTCAGAAGAGGAAGAATAGAGAAGAAAAAAGTGGGGGATCAGAGATTTTAGGAGACAGAAAGGGGAGGGGGGGACTCCACGCTCTGCTTCACACCATCCAGGGAAATCCCTAGTCAGTGTTCGATCAGGGATCATTTGTCAAGTATCTAATCCATGGGTCCATATTATATTGAACTGCTTTATTTTATCCTGGACGATTGCTGTCAGTCATTCGTTTAACATGATCCAAGAAAGTTTAAGTTAAAGTTTTCAGTTAAAGCAATGTTTCATGGTTTGGTAGAATTAATACCCTTAAGATGGATATACTCCATCGTCTTTTATACTTATTCCAAAGATCCCAATTCATCTCCCGGCCGTGTACTTTCGTAAAATCCATCAGCTATTTTCTAAGTTTATATGGAACTCAGCCCAGTCTAGAATTAGCATTATCCCTTCTGAAAAACAAAGGAGGAGTAGGGGTACCAGATGTCTCCATCTATCATAAAGCAACTATATTAACACATATTACTGACTGGTTCCACCATTCCTCATCCAAGTTATGGGTACAGCTGGAAGGTCACATAAACCCTACAGATCTTTGTGCCCTATATATGTGCATATTTTATGAAAAGGGCCTCTTAATTCCAGCAGATATCACTAGGCAAACATTACACGTATGGGATCGTATGATACCAATTTATAAGATATTAAAACAATTGAGCCCCATGACTCCCTTATTTGGAACGTCTGACTTTTTACTGGCCTTACACTCAACTATGTTCGGCCCCTGGTACAAACAGGAACATAGAAGAATTGCTCAAGTCCTCCAGTCAGATTTTAATGGTAGACTCCTCATCTACAATGATCTCTCATAACCCTGCGCAGTGGCTACAGAGACATCAAGCTTTATGTTATATATGATCGATCCCATCAAAACAAGATATATGTGCTAAACCAACTGCATTTGAATCCTTGCTCCTGCAAAAAGAACCAATATCACACTCGATCTCTGTATTATACTCTATTCTTCTACTATCAATCCATTCAGATCTCCCCCCGTATACACGGAAATGGGATAAAGACCTCCAAGAAATTACAGATATTTAAATACGAAATATGTCTTAGGGCCGCTAGGTACAGCGTTGTGGGGACTCCGGGGCCCAGGAGCACTTGACCGCCTTAGGAAATCCCGCTGAGTCCAGGGGAATAGAGGAGTCGCTGAATTGTACTCCGCCTCAATATTAGAGGGAGCACTCCTGCACAAAAAGTGCTAGAGAAGATGCTCCGAATTATGACCTTAGGGTCAAGATTCCATCAAGGGAAAGGGGGAGAAGAGGATTGGGAGTGGGTAGGGGTAGAGGTGGTGGGGGGAGGAGGGGAGGGTTCAGGGGAGGAGGAGAGGGAGAGGGGGGCGAAGGGAAACGGGGGATAGGGGAGGAGGATGGGGGGGTAGGGGGCGGTAGGGAAACGAGAGGAAGGATAATTGGTTCGGGCGATAACCAGAACATAATGAGAAGACAAAATAGTGAGGGAAAGATTGTAAGCGAACAGAAATACCCATATGTCTAAGGTAACCTTAGTTACCTATAATGTAAGGGGCCTTAGTTCTCCGCGTAAAAGACACATGATCCTAAAAGAAATCGAGAGATTTTCCGCTGACGTAGTTTTACTCCAGGAGACACACATAACCCTTGACTCAAGAGTGAGGCTTAATTCTCGGGCAGTCCCAACATGGTATTACGGAGACTCTCCGCAGAGAGGATCAAGAGGAGTCGCTATTGAGATAGGGAAAAAATTACGTTTTTTAGTAGAAGACAGGATAGTGGACCCTGAAGGCCGATATATGTTCTTAAGAGGTCTTTTACATGGTAAACGATATACACTGGCCAATGTTTACTGCCCAAATAAACTCCCTCAGAGGTACTTAACAACGATTCTGAACAAACTTATGGAATTTAAACAAGGAAACGTGGTCCTAGCCGGGGATTTTAATTTCACCCTAGACTTACAACTGGATAGAATATCATCAGTTAACATAGGAAACACGAAGCAACAACAAATAGTGAAAACAAAACTTTTTTCATGCCAACTAATAGATCCCTGGAGGGTTTATAACCCAACTAAAAAGGATTACACATTTTACTCTACAGTACACAATATGTATTCGAGGCTAGATTACATAATGGTCGATCACGAAACCTTAGGCCTCGTACACACGATCGGACATATCCGATGAAAACGATCAAATTCCCCGCCGGCGGACGGCGCGGTGACGTGTCGGTGACGCGGCGGTGACGTTGACGCCGCCACGTCACCGCCACATCACCGCACCAGGAAGTAAAACACTTCCGCGCATGCGCTGAATCCATTCGGCGGCGGCGCGGCGGCGGTGCGGGACGACATGTCTGCTGGTATGTGTACTAACCAGCAGACATGTCGGGCGGACAGATTCCCACCGGATAGATTTCAAAGCATGCTTTGAAATCTGTCGGGTGGACAAATCTGTCCGCTAGCCCATACACACGATCGGAGATGTCTGCTGAAACGGTCCATCGGACCGTTTTCAGCGGACATATCCCCTCGTGTGTACGAGGCCTGAGAGTATGTGGATAATGCTGCAATAGGGGTACTGACAATTTCAGACCACGCCCCGGTCACGGTGAACATATATTTTCCAGAAATTGAAGAGAGAAGGGGATCCTGGAGATTAAATGAGGAGTTAATAGAAGATATGGAAGTCGTAGACATAATAAGAATAGATATAGATGAATATTTTAAGCTAAATCACACCCCTAATGTAAATATAGCCACCATTTGGGAAGCCCATAAGGCTAGTATCCGAGGGAAATTAATTTCCTTAGGAGCAAAAAAAAAAAAGGAAAGAGACGCAAACAGAAACAAGATAATTAAAGAGCTACAAGACCTAGAAACTAAACATAAAAATCAAAAAAATAACAAAAAAGTTTACCAGGAAATGTTAATAAAGAGGATTCAATTAAGAGACCAAATGGAGATTGAATCTAGAAATACATTTAAAAATGTTATGAAAGAAAGGTATCTTTGGGGGAATAAACCAGGGAAGTACTTGGCCAGGATTTCAAAAGAAAAAAGAAACTTAAACTATATAGAAAAAATAAAAGATCAGACAGGACATATGCGGTTTAGGACGTCTGAGATCGCGGAAGCTTTTCGGACGTTCTATGCCTCACTATACTCAATTAGAAAAGGCGAGACACATGAGGAAAAGGCAAATAGAGAAGAAAAATACGAGACTATCTACGGGATGCCAATTTACCTAAACTAACGCACAAAATAGTAGAAACTCTAGAAGAGCCAATTACTCAAGTAGAAATTAGTCAAGCGATCCAAGGAACTCCAGGGGGGAAAAGCCCAGGCCCAGATGGTCTGCCAATAAAATACTATAAAAAATTTAATGAGTTATTAATTCCAGAAATGTGTACTTATTTTAATACACTAGGGGGTATAGAAGATGTAAGGAAAGAATCCCTTCTGGCTAATATCGCTATCATTGCCAAACCAGGAAAAGATAAGACGCTCTGCTCTAATTATCGTCCAATCGCATTGTTAAATGCTGATATAAAAATCTTTGCAAAGATATTGGCAACAAGGTTAAAACCGTATATGCCTGACCTGATAAGTCCAGACCAGACCGGATTTGTAAGAGGCAGAGAAGGGAGGGACAATAGTTTAAGAACACTCCTATTGCTACAAGATGATAAAAGAGATGGACCCCGAGCCGTACTCATGTCATTAGATGCTGAAAAAGCGTTTGACAGAGTCGACTGGGGGTTCATGATGGAGACTTTAAGAAATATAGGATTGGGGCCCAGATTCATGAAATGGGTAGGAAATCTATATAAGTCCCCTTCGGCAAAAGTAAAGGTAAATGGGAGGGAATCTCAGGTGATTGACATGATGAACGGAACAAGGCAGGGATGCCCGCTCTCTCCCCTCCTATATGTATTAGCTTTGGAACCACTGCTGTGCATAATTAGGGATAATCCAGAGATAGGGGGGGTGAGAGTTGGAGAAGAGGAACAGAAGCTGGCAGCATATGCTGACGATGTCCTCCTGTACGTGACCAAGCCCAAAACATCAATCCCTAATATATTAGTGGAAATAGGAAGATATGGTAGACTCTCTAATTTTAAAATAAATCCAGTAAAAACTGTAATTATGAATATAGGGATTGAACAAAAGGAAGAGGCGGCCCTACGTAGAGCATTTCCTTTTACGTGGGAACAAAAATCACTTACTTACCTGGGAATAAAAATAACCCCCAAAGTGGCGGGCCTCTTTGAGGCAAACTACATCCCTTTACTTAACGAAATAAGACGAGATGTAAAAAACTTCTCCCATAAACAGATCTCCTGGATGGGGAGGATTAATTTATTTAAAAAGACAGTCCTACCAAAGATTATTTATAAATTTCAAATGCTTCCAATAAACGTCCCACAAAGTTTTTTCAAGGTAATAAAAAATATAATTTCAAACTTTATATGGCAAAATAAAAAACCTAGAATAAGCTATGCAACCCTAACTCGAGCGAAAAAAAGAGGGGGACTGGCTCTCCCAGATATAAAAAGATACTACCAAGCTGTAATTCTAGCGAGACTAGTTGAATGGACAAATAAGAATTCACTAAAAAAATGGGCTCACATGGAAAATGAGATAAGTAAACAGCACCTAAACACAAATATTTGGATTCCACCCAAAGTTAGAATAATTAACCCAAATACACATAGTATGACAAAACAGGTTTATAAGATATGGGACCTGGTACATAAGCGGGAAAAATGGGAATATAATTCCCCATTAATCCCATTAGTAAACACAAATTTATTTGCACCGGGAAATAGGACTAAATTAGGAAAAAAATTAGGTAGTAAAAGACTTGGGGATATAGTAGCACAAGGAAAAATAAAAAATAAAGATGAGATTCACATAGCAGAAGGGACACAACAGATAACGGATTGGGAATATTTACAACTAAAGCACTTTGTAATCACACTCCCAGCACCAATAAGAGATAATATAGCACAAAACCCAAAAACCCAATAGAAAAACTTTGCACCAGGGGAGAACCATTACAACATGGAATCGCAACGACTTACAAAATCCTTACAGAAATAGGGACAAAAGATACACTACAAAGCATAGATGCCTGGGAGAAAGAAATCGGAGAAAGAATAGAAGAAACGCAAATGACTAGAGCGACATTTACCTACGCAAAAGACATAACAACAGTAGAAGCTAATTATAAATGCATGATGCAATGGCACTTGACACCTGTTAGACTTAATAAAATATCATCAGCTAACTCCCCCCTTTGCTGGAGGAACTGCAATCAAGCAGGGACTGCTCTGCATATATGGTGGGATTGTCCAAGAATTCGGGAATTCTGGATTGAGATCCTCAAAATGATTGAGGAAATCTCTGGAGAAAAGATCCCATTAGATTTTTTGACCTGCCTTTTCCACAGACAAGGTCTAGTAAAAGGGAAAAAAAATATGCCTCATCATTGGTCCCAGTGCTGTTAAACGCAGCAAAGGGACTGATCCCGAAATTCTGGCTCCAACCACATAAACCTCCTCTAAAAGAATTCATACACAGGGTTGACCATATCGCAGAGATGGAGTATTTAAGAAGGGTTGACCTGGGGGAGGAGGCGGGAGGAAGAGATGGAAAGATTTGGGATCATTGGAGAACCTATAAAACATCCGAAAAAGTCACTGCAATACTACTAGAAATAAATTAGTAAATGTTTCGACCCGATCCAATAGGGAAGAGAGGGAAGAAGTGGGGGGGGCCCTAACAACAGGGGGGGGAATAAATAAATACACAGAGACCTAGGGAGGTGGGAGCTGAGGGGAGAAATGGTTGCGCCAACTATTAAGAGAATGTGTAGTCATCTGTAATTATACTTTTGTTTTTATAATATATAATATATTGAAAGAAAAAAAAAAAAAAAAAAGGAAAAAAAAAAAAAAAGAGAGAAGAAAAAAAAAAAAATGAGATAAAATAACTAAAATGTATAGAATCACCCACAAATGATGCAAATCCGAGGTGGAAATATGAAGGGCGGAATAAAGATGAACCCCTCCAACACCTCAAAACCCTGGGTTAAGCCTGATGTGGGAAAGAAAAAAAAAAAAAAAAGACCACCAAGAGATTGTAACTTTATCGGATTGGCAAAAAAGCTTTATTTTGACCCATAAAAGGTCGATAGCTACAAGAACGCAAGAGAAGGCATATAAACTGATGAGCAGATGGCACAGGTGTCCCTCTACTATCCATCAAATTAACCAGGATATATCTGATATCTGCTGGCGCTGTCATGAATCAAAGGTAAAAATGTTCCATATCTGGTGGGAGTGTCCCCTGGTGAGAGGGTTTTGGAAACATATCTTTGATTTATATGGAAAACTAGTGGATATAACTATCCACGCATCACCCAAAGTGGCTCTCTTAACCATGATTCCAGGATCTTTAAAGAAAGCAAAGGAGGATGTGTTTAGACACTTCCTCGCTGCAGCTAGAGCAGTTATGCCACGACACTGGAAATCAACGACAGTACCTTCCCTGGGGGGATGGGCAATTGAAATGGACTTTACTAGAGATTTAGAAGGTCGGTTGTCAGAGGAACTGGGAAGAGAAGATCAGTTCTCCCGAACTTGGTCAGTTTGGTCCAAGTTTAGACAGTCAGCTGAGTTTCTAATGTGGGTTAAAGGGAACCCTACCATTGTTTAGCTACGTTGGAGTGATTATAATTATTAATGTTTTCGCAATTTTTTCCCCTTCCTTTTTTATTGGAGTTTTTTTTTATTTATTTTTTTATATAGCTTGGATAGCCACCCGACCGGTACTATAAGCTAGAGAGCAGTACCCCTTGTTTTTTTTGTTCGTTTTCTCTTCTTTTTTCCTCTTTTTTTCTTTTCTCTTCCTCTCTCCTTATGTCGGTATGAAGAAGATATGCATAGAAGATATGTAAGGCCGCGTACACACGAGGAGACATATCCGATGAGAGCGGTTCGACAGACCGTTTTCATCGGACATGTCTCCTGGAATGTTTTGGTTTGATCTGTGTACATACAACCAAACCAAAATCCTTGCAGACAGACATCGCGGTGACGTGGCGGTGACGTTGACGCCGCCGCATCACCAAACCAGGAAATAAAATGCTTCCATGCATGCGTCGAAGCCATTCGACGCATGCGGGAGATTTCGGTCCGCTGGTTAGGCGTACTAACCAGCAGACATATCCAATGGAAACCTGCTGGAAACCTGTCTGCTAGCCCGTACACACGATCGAATCTGTCCGCTGAAACTGGTCTGCGGACCAGTTTCAGCAAATATATTCGATCATGTGTACGCGGCCTTAGAATATATATTGTATTCTACTAGTATATGTAGATTGTCTTCATTTATATATATATCTGTTGTGCATAGGGTAAAACCCCTGTAATACTTGTATAAAATAATAAAAATAATATTGTAAATAAAGCAATGTAAAGAAAAGTATTTTTTTTAAATGTTCCTCAGTGCCTTATTAACCTAGGTTTACTCTAACCAGTCCTAATTAGCTTTTTATTCTTCTTCTCCATTCAATTATTTTTTCCTGCTGTTTTTTTTTTATTATTTCTATATTATTAAAAGAGAAGTATGTTTGTTTCTTTTTTCCAGAATCATACTTACCTAGGTGGATGCAGCATCAGTCCAATGCGGCATCTGTCCTCCGGCGCCTCTGCACTGAGATCTGAACGATCGAACACTATTGATGGTTCAGTTCTCACAGCTCCCAGAGCAGAGAGCTGCTGCCTGTCAATCAGCAGCTCTCTGCTCTGCCCCTCCATGCTCACTGGAGCGCTGAGCTGTGGGGGGAGAGCCGCTGTCTCAGGCTCTCAGCGGCTCACTGATTCCCGCTGAATACTGATTCCCGCTCAGCTGTTAGTTGGGGAGAGTGTTTCGGAATGGAATGAGGAGGGACTGCAGGCACACTCGGATGAAAAAACAACAAGTTCCTGAAGCTCTAGAAACTGTCAATGCTCGTACACACGCATGGTTTTCTCGGCAAGAAAACTGCTGGCAGAGCTTTCTTGCCGAGTATATCGTGCGTGTGTACGGGGCTTTCAGGTTTCTTGTCAAGAAAACTTCCCAAAATCTTGACGAGAAAAATAGAGAGCCTGCTCTCTATTTTCTCTTTGTTTTTCTCGTCAGTGTTTTTTTGCCGGGAAATCAGAGAGTGTGTATACTTACCTGTCGCCGTGAAAACCTGCGCATGCTCGAAATGACTTTGACGCATGCACGGTAGCTTCCTAGGCATAGGTAGGGTGTAGCAAGATAGCAGCGATGGCATCGAATGTGACGAGCGCATGCTCGTCATTGTCGATGAAGTTCGTTCCATTTAAAAGAATGGCGGTTCTTTTGAATGGAGTGTCTGTACACTCGGCCGGCAAGAGATTCTTGCCAAGAATCTCGTCAGGAAAAAAAACGTTGTTTTGTACTGGGCTGTGTGTACAGGGCTTCACTCATATGTGGATATATGTGGATAAAACTGATACCCAGTGCAGCTGGTGGTTTCCTTCTTTCTTATCTTCTGTTAACCACCTTTAATATGAAGTGTGCTGAGCACCGTCTTTGGATTTAATTCTTATGGACTTATTGTTTTATTGGCACGCTGCACCACCTCTACCAATTTTTTTATTGTTATTTAGTCAATATTGTGCTAGCTGTTGTGCACTTATTTAGAAAAATGTCAATTTGTGGATACAAGCAGATACTTACATTTCAAATTACAAAATAAAATATGACATTTTTATCTATATTAATACAATTTATTTGTAAACTAACAATGATCAAAAGAAAAAGTGTGTTTGGTTAAGCTTTGTTAAATTTTATTGTCAAAGGATTTCCAAAAAATTTAAGGAAGGAAATATTGCGAAAAGAGAGTCTTGTTTGTCCTTAAATTAACAATATGTATTACCTCATTATCTTGAAGTGGTTCTCAAATTTAGCAATTTTTTACCTTAATGCGTTCCCTGGATTAAGGTAAAAGATTTCCCAGTAATTGTATCGCCTCCACCTCCCTAAATACAAAATGCAACATCATATTGATGGTCGTCCTCTCTCAGTCTCAGTCCAGGTGTTCAGGGGATTAAACAAGAAGCATATACCTATACTAGATATACTTAAAAAATGCACTTCATTTATTTAATCATTAAACAACAGAAATAAATTGAGTTATTTTGTGCACTTCTGCTTCCACCGGCACAATTTCAGCACATTAATGAACTCCCAAAGGTTCACAGCTAAACCTATTTCTCAATCAAAGATACAAAGTAAACCGTATTGAAAATAATGATGCATTTGAGAATTAAACAATACAGTGAAAAAAAAATATCCGAATTTAGAAGCTAAAAGTGGATATAAACTAGACATGTGCACTGCCAAAAGAATTTGTTCATTTTCATTTCATGTCTTTTACTTTTTTTGGGGGGTCATTAGTTATGATTGCAATTCACAAATTCAAAAATTTGTAAATTTGTAAATTATAAAATGTGTAAATTAAAAAAATAAGAAAATAAGAATAAAAATCTGAAAGTTCGTAAGAATAACTAACTATTAATAACTAACTATTAAATTATAGGCATTGGAATTTCCTTTCAAATTTGGCTGTTAGTGAACGTAACGAATAGGAATTTAACCAAAGTTACGAATTATCCAAAATAACAAATAAACAAATGGAACAGAACAAATTAAAAATAAATGATAATAATAATATAACGTTTTTATTATTTTTATTGTGATTTATTATTATTAAATCACTACATTACATTTGTTTAAATGTGGCATTCGTTATTACAGATAATTCCTAACTTCAAATGAATTTGTATGTTCACGAACAGACAAATTTTAAAGGAAATTCCATTACCTATAATTTAATAGTTATTATTAGTTAAGTTATTCTTAGATAGTTATTATTTCAGATTTTCGAAATGACTAATTTATGAATTTTCAAATTGACTAATTTACGAATGTTTTAAAAAATTTGTTAAACAGGTTTTCGTTAATTCAGATATTTCCAAATTAACAAATTTGTTTAAATCTGTTAAAAAAACTAATTTGGAACAAAACTAATTGCACATGTCTAATGTAAACCTGATTCATGAAATTTGACCTAGGCACATAAATATTCTTATGGTAAGATGACCTGGATTTGGGTCATCAGTAGCTGTGCGTACCAGTAGTACTGTTCTCTTTCATGATGCCAACAGTAGGGATGGGCAAACGATTCAGCCCAAGCATGAGTTCTGGCCGAACATATGCCTGTTCCGCCATTCGCCGAACACCAAATTTGCAGGGTGTTCTCTGGGTGTTTGTTCTGCACCCTGATTGGGCAAAGCTTGGGAATATTTTTGCCCAATCAGGGTTCAGTGTAAGCTGTAAGCTGGTTGTTAAGGAGTGGGGCCAAGAAGCCGTCATAAGCCGTCAATGGGTTTTCCCGCTGACAACTGAATTGAAAAGAAAGTTCCTGTTAAAAAACAAACAAAAAAAAAACAGTATGGAGTCCCCCCAAAATCCATACCAGACCCCTATCCAGGCATGCAGCCTGGCAGGTCAGGAAAGAGGGGGATGAGCAAGCCCCCCCTGAACCATACCAGGCCACATACCCTCATCATGGGGGGTAGGTGCTTTGAGGCTTGAGGCAGGGAGGCTCGGCCCCCACCACAAAGCACCTTGTCCCCATATTTAATAGGACCAAATACCTGGGGCTGTCCCAAACATGCCCTTGGAGAAATGGAGCAATTAGGACTATCTCTGTACCCAAGGATTAGGCAAGAACTGTAATTAAAATAACATTTTATTCATAGAGAACACGATTAAAATTATTTGTAAAATCAAAAGTTGCAACCATGCTTTGTTCATACAGAAGGTTTAAAAAAATCTAAATTTGGAGATCATAGGAAGCACCGAAATGTAAATTTGACACAGTCCTGTACATGTTTCGCAGCTTTGGCTGCTTCCACAGGCGGTGTCAATCATTGTCATCTACAAATCAGGTATAATCTCATAATCAGATGGTCATACCAAATCTGGGGACAAGGACCTATTCCCGACAACCCTTGACTGTGGTTGTCGGGGTCTGCGAGTGGGGGGTCTTATAAAAACCTGGAATACCCATTTACCAAAAGGTGTACAAAAATATTAACCACACAAGACAGTTTTTGACAAATCCTTTGTTAAAAAATAAAAAATAGTGTGCCTCGATGTAAATCCATCGTCAATCACTCCAATCGCCGACCTGAAAAATAGAAAAAATTCAAAAAAATAGAGCCTCTCACCTTATGCCCACTCCACACCTTGACATTTCTTATATATGCAAGGGGCGGGGGCCACTGTCCTTTTCTGACATCATGTGACAAGTTAGAAAATGTCCCCTGTTCAGGAGCACTTGCAAACCTAACAGGGGGGTTTTCGGCCATTTTCCTAGCCAACAGATGCCCTGGTACAGAGCGTCAGATCCTTTGTCAGGGCCTGGGCTTGAACCTGGGACCTCTTCTGTGTCACTGAGTTTTCTGGGATGCTGGACAGCTCCCTCCCTGATCTATTGGACAAATCCTATCTGATCCATTGGACAACTCTGCCTTGTGTCTTGATTGCTGTTGAACCTTGAACTCCTTGCTCCTCCCATGAACTTCCTATAAAAGCCTTGTCTCAGCACTTCCTCTTTGCCAGGTTATTGTGCCTTTTCAGCCAGTGCCTTGCTATTTGTCTTCCCTGCTGCCATGTGTATTTTGCTACCACTCGTGATTGACCCTTGGCTTGTTCTTTGACTACTCTACTGCCTGATCCCAACCTGCAACTACTCGTTACTGACCTTTTGGCTTGTTTACTGACCTCGCTGCTGTTTAATCCTTATCTGCTCATCCGCTACTGGACCCTGGCTTGTTCACACCGTGTTCACACCCTGGTGGGGCAAACCTGAGGACTGTGACCTGGTACTAGCACGCAGCCAAATCCATTTCCACCATCAGGAGCTCTGGTGAACACCGGCTAGTACTTAGACTCCGCATCTCAGGTGAGCTTGTGTCATCTGCTAGAAGCGACTCCCTGTATACCTGTCCTGCAACTGCTATATTAAAACAAGGTACAGCGCTAAGTGAACATTGATAAACCAAAAAATATGTGAAATAAAATGGTGAAAAAAAACACACAACTGTGACATAGAAGTTCCAGTTAGAAATAATAAAGTCCATAGAATGTGATCCACATCAAAATAAAGTGAATAGAAAAAAGCCCATGGACAGTAATATGCATCAAAATAAAGTGAAATATACAGAAAATTTAAGGAAAAATCTTCTTCCACTGAAAGGACACCCAAATCGTGAGATGTAGTCTCCTTACCACATGTAATTGACCATCGTTGCAGCGGTCTAATTAGGCACAGGGATATTTATAGTCTTCCCAAATAGACTCTCTCCAGACATATATGATGAAGTGGCAAATCCAAAATAAACTCTCTCCAGGAGGTAGTTGGACGATTCAAACTCCCATGGAATGAGAAATAAAGGAAGACCCCATAGCATAATACCATTTGGAATCGGGTTTAATAGAAAAGTAAAGTAGCACTTACCATTTAGTTGATAAAATGACGCAATATATGTAAAAAAGGAATAACGGCGTCTCCTCTGATCTTCTCCTGTCTGCTAAACTCCGTGCTTGCGCATCTCCGTAAACAATGCGTGATGACGTTCCACTCAGCTAGGCCACAACTACGCGTTTCATCATCAAAAGACGTCGTCGGGGATATTTCACTTATTTTTTGGTTTATCAATGTTCACTTAGCGCTGTACCTTGTTTTTATATTGTTTGTTTACTTTGGGTATCTTAGGTAGCTGGTACTGGCAGCTCATTCCCTTTATTAATTTGAGTTTTTTTTTTACATATCTGTTAGCGCAGTGTTTTTTTTTCTTTTTTGGAAAACATTTTTTTTATTCTGCAACTGCTATAGCTACTGGTCTTCAAGCCCGATGCCTGATTGTGACATCCTTAGATACAGAATAGTATTTTACCTTGTGGCCATGAAGCCAGCACAATGTATTCCATAATGCCATGATGGGTCTTATGTTCCTCCTGGCTTGCAAAGTATGTTTCAGTATGGTAAGCCAAGATAGAGATGATAGGCCCCGTTTGACCTGAAGCATATGATGCTACAGTATGAAAGGGAATAGTGAATAAGATGATGACACCCTTGTTGCTCATGTACAGATGTTATCCATTATTAATTTTAATAGTTACATTTAGCTTGACTTGTTTTGTAATGTTGAAAGCATTTGGCTACTTATCCCAGCAGCGTTTTTGGGTCTAGTGGGGACCAGCCTCAAACTCCAGCATTTATACCACACAAGTACCTTACGCACCTTAACCACTTAAGGACTGGAACGATTTGTCCCTTAACCACTTAAGGACCCCCGCACGCACATATACGGCCACAGAATGGCACGTACAGGCACAAGGGCATAAATTTACGTCCCCGCCTGAGTGCGGTTCGGGGGTCCCATCGGGACCCCCTCCGCGGCGTGCGGGGGTCCCCCTACCTCTGGGAGCGATCCGGGATCTGCGGGCGGATGTCCGTGATATCCGCCCCCCCCGCGATCGCTCCCAGCCAATGGGAGCGCGCTCCCAGCCTGTCACTTCCTCCTCCTGTGTTTACACAGGAAGGAGGAAATGATGTATTCTCTCATCGCAGAGCTGTTTCCCAGCGCTGCTGATGAGAGAAGACATGACAAGTAAGTGTGCACCAACACAACACTGACACACACTCACATAGGCATATTAACCCCTTGTGATCGCCCCCCCCACCCCCCTGTCACAGTGTCACTGAATGCAGTGATTTAATCACTGCATTTAGTGTCAGTGTGACAGGCACTGTAAAAAACAGTTAGTGTTAGGTTCAGGATAGCCCCCCCACCCCCCCTAATAAAGTTTTAACCCCCTGATCACCGCCCTAGTTAACCCTTTCACTCCCTATTGCCAGCGTCACTAAGAGATCATTTTTCTGATCGCTGTATTAGTGCCGCTGTTCCCACTAGGTAGCTATTTTTTTTTATTGCGATTTTTTTTTTTACTAAAGACATGTGGCTAAATAAATTTCGGCCTAAATGTTTGACTAAAATTTAGTTTATTTGATTTTTTTTTTAACAAAAAGTAAAAAATAGTGTTTTTTTTTCAAAAATGTCGCTCTATTTTTTTTTTTATGTTAAATGTTTATTGGGTTATTACCATACAAATGGTACATACAATAAAAAACAAAAGAAACAAACGACAAATGGTAGGGAGATATAGAGCTAAGAGGCTCGAAAACATGGTAACATAGCAGCGGATTCCACAAACAGGGGGAAGGGTGGGAGAGGGAAAAAAAAAAAGAAACAAGGGGGGAAGGGGGGGTGGTGAGGGGGAAGGTGTATTTACCTGAGCACCATAATACACTGAATAGTACTGAGCATGAAAACAACAAAAACAGTACAGTATGACAAAATAGAAAACCCTCAGGAGTGGAAGCAGTATTTTCTAAACTAAGGGAAGGACTACCATGAGCTATAAATGTGAAACTTTGTTAGACAGATTTCCAGTTAGGGACTATGGGTGTCAGAAGGATTGGATAGATCAGTTATTTTGAGTTTGCCCAAGCTGTTGGTAAGGTCTTGCTTCAGGTACCAATCGGTATAACGGAATGGATGTACAATGGAAGATAGTTCTTCAGTAGTAAACGTGGATTCCATGTAGTTTCGCCATCTGGAGAAAAACCGGGTGGTAGAGGAGAAATTTAATACTATAGTGTCTAGTCTCTCAATGTGAAAAAGCGACAGTAGTGCCCGCTTAACAGCTTGAAGGGAAGGAGGAGATGTCATAATCCAGTGGCACATGATCGTTCTGCGAGCCGCAAGTAGGCAGATGTGATTCCAGTGTGAGAGTTTGGGTGGATCAGCTGATGAAGTAGAACAGGTCGGTGGGTCGCAGCCGAACAGACACAAAAGTGGACTTTTAGATAACCGCGTCTTACTGACTTTGAATATATAACTGAGTACTGAGTCCCAGAACTTGGAGATTTTTGAACATTCCCACAAGCGGTGTACAAGTGTAGGGCGGGGTGAAGAACACCAAGGGCATTGAGCTTGAGAAGGTTCCGAAACGTTGGTCCGAAATGGATAATAAGCTCTATGTATGATTTTAAAGTGGGTTTCCCGCCAGGCTTCTGCAACAATGAGTTTACGAATGTGGCGATAGCTTTGCAGGATTTTTTCCGGGAGTTCAGAGTCATTGAAGATCGAGGACCACTTCTGAAATGGGGTAAGATGATATTTATCCGACTGATGCGTGATAAGATGTGAGTAGAGATTGGAAATAGAATAATCGTCTTTCTGGAGCACTACATCAATGTAGGATTTTCGAAGAGGATCCATTTGGGGCCCATGACAGCTTCGCAGATATGATCGCAGTTGATGGTAGTGAAAGGCATGAGAAGGTGGTAGAGAGAATTTATGCGCTAGATCCTGGAAAGATTTAAATTCACCCGGTCTTTCACCATAGGCATGATTGGCCAAAATGAGGCCACGAGACTTCCAAAAATCAAAGGCAGCATGGATAGTGGAAGGGGGAAACATCGGATTACCCTGAATAACAAGGTGGTTAGATATACTTGAGGGCAGCCCCAGCAGCCTCCGCACCTCCCTCCAGGCAATCACCGTGTCCCTGATAAGGACATTCGTTCGAAGGTGTAAAGGCAAAGCCTTAAGAGTAGAATGGAGGATGGCCGGGAGGGTATGCGGGAAAACTAGAGCCCCCTCAAGTACACGATTGGAGTACCGGGATTTACCAGCTAGCCAATCTAGAGCCTGCCTAAGTAGACATGAGAGATTGTAAAAACGTATGTTGGGCAAGCCCGCACCACCCTCGGACTTGGGGAGACAAAGTTTCTGGAGAGCTATGCGTGGTTTTTTGCGTGACCATAAGAAGGCATTTAAAGCCTTGTGCAATTTTTGCACATCCGAGTGTTTTAGTAAAAGAGGTATGGTCTGCAATGGATAGAGCAATCGTGCAAATGAAACCATTTTAAAAAGATGACATCTCCCAAAGAGCGAGAGGGGCAGGGCCGCCCAAGCTTCCAACTCCTTCACAATTTTCGTTATCAAAGGTGGGTAATTAAGAGTGTACAAGGATGAAGGCTCCCGACCTATATGAATGCCCAGGTATGTGATAGAATGGGTGGCTAAAGAAAATGGGGAGGATAATCGCCATTTGGCAGACAGCCGGGGGTTTAATGCGAGAACTTCACTTTTATCATAATTTATTCTGAAGCCCGAACTGACTCGAAAGGCCGCAAATATGTCACGTAACATAGCAAAATCTGAGAGGGGATTGGAAGAGAAAAGCAGAATATCATCCGCAAACAAAGCGGATCGAAGGGTTTGGTCTCCAACAGTGATACCACTAATACCATCTGATGAGTTAAGGATTCTGGATAGCGGTTCAATAGCTATATTGAAGAGCAAAGGGGAAAGGGGGCAACCCTGCCTGGTTCCCTTAGTTAGAGGTATAGTGTCTGAAATAAAATCCGGGGTAACAAGGCGAGCCGTCGGGGATGCATACATTTGGTATAAAAAACTAATAATGGAGCCCGAAAAACCGAATGCAGTCATAACCTGAAATAACCATGAAAGACTGATGTTATCAAAAGCCTTTTCGGCGTCTAAAGAGATAATGGCGGTATCATGATTTGGATGTGATTTGGCATGTTCCAGCGCTAACAGGACTTTTCGAATATTCAAAGTCGCTGAGCGCCCTGTAACAAAGCCCGATTGGGCCGGGTGAAGTAGGGAGGGGAGAATGTTAGCTAGGCGAGAGGCAATTATCTTAGAAAGAATTTTTACGTCTACGTTGATCAACGAAATTGGCCTATAAGACCCTGGTTGCAATGGGTCTTTCCCTTTTTTGGAAATCAATTTAATGTGAGCCTGGGCCCCTGTGGGGAGGTATGAGCCCCCTTCCCACATGGCAGTAAAGACATGTCTCAAAGTGTCGGGAATGAATTCGGTAGTCAGTTTGTAAAATTCGGCAGTGTAGCCATCAGGACCTGGCGCTTTAGATGAAGCTAGAGATTTAATTGTCAACTGAGTGTCTTCCAATGTGATAGGTGCATTAAGGGCTTCTAAGTGTGCAGAGGTGAGTTGAGGCAGTCGGACCTTGGATAGAAGCTCTTCCGCCACAGTTTGATCAGTCGGGTCCTCTGAATACAGGGCAGTATAGTAGTCTGCAAGCAGCTTACTTATTTCCGCAGGAGAGGTAACAAGGGAGCCAGCACTATTCCTTAAAGCAGAAATATAAGTCGGTCGTTTAGGACCTGCACATAGTCTGGCCAAAAGTTTGCCTGCCTTGTTGCCAAACCTGTGGAAGCGAAGGGTGGAAAACGATGATTTAGCTGCTTCCTGCTGTTCAGCCCAGAGATCAAAGTTCCGTTTAGCAAGCTTCCAGGCCTTAATGGTCTCCAAGGTGCGAGTATGTGCTAATGTTGCATGCGCTGAGCGTAACATTTCGCTAGCTTGCATATACTGTCGTCGGGAGTGACGCTTGAATTGGGCAGTATACGAAATAATCTTCCCTCTAAGGAAGGCTTTACCCGCTTCCCAAAAGAGGTTGGGGTCAGATATGTGTGCACTGTTAGTGGAGACGTAGTCAGTCCAGGCGCCAGAAAGCATGTGGCGAAAATCTTCATGTTCCGCTAGATAAGAGGGGAAACGCCATGTAGGCGAGGGCGATGAAAAATTGATACCAGTGAAATGTACAGAAATTGGACTGTGATCTGAGATTACTGTGTCGCCGATGTCAGCGTCGCGGAGCGATGGCAATAAAGCTGGGGACGCAAAAAAATAGTCAATTCGAGAAAAAGAGTTGTGGGGGGGGCGAAAAAAAAGTAAAATCCCGGTCAGTCGGGTGGGTTAGACGCCAGAAATCAATAAAGCGCAGTGAAGAGACGGCTTGATCTAAGAGGGACTGGCCTACAGTTAGAGCACTCGGACTCTGCGTTTTCCGAGATCGAGTACCTTCTCTGTCTTCCAGTGCATGCATAACAGAATTAAAATCTCCCCCAACCAGGTGCATAGCCTCGGGAGCAGTGAGAACCCAGGACACCATGTCTTGAAAAAAAGGAATATCAGGAGAGTTGGGAGCGTATATGTTGGTGATGGCAAATTCCCTAGAATTTAGTGATAAATGCAGAGTCACCTTGCGGCCAGTCGAGTCAGTCCGGAGATCACGAACGGAATGTCTCAGATTTTTATGTAGCAGAATAGCCACCCCAGCTTTGCGGCCTATCGCCGGAGAGCCATAAACATCCCCCACCCATAACTTGTGAAGACGTGGTAAATCATCAGCGGACAGATGGGTCTCCTGTAGGAGAGCCACATCAGCCCGGAGACGCTTTAAATGTCTGAGAACTTGCATACGCTTATTGGGGGAACGAAGTCCCTTAACATTCCAAGATACCACCTTCAGGTCACCCTTGTCACTTAAATGGGCCATAGCTGTTGAGGGAGGGATTTGAAAAATGACACCACAATATAGAACCTCATGACAGTCATATAAACATCAGCGTGGAGGGCAAATACATAGTGGGGTACTGCTGGGGGAAGAGGTGCATAAGATTCAGGTAGCTTAATCAGGTAATAGGGGGAAGATAAAGAACAAAAAAAAACACAACAAATAAAAAATAATGAAACCAGGTAAAAAAAACACCTGGTGTACATCGCTGACTCCACTTTTTTCCACATGGGGACCAACTCTCATGCAGAGCTCCCGCTAATTGTCTGCTCCTCCTCTAAGGTCGGAGATCAAGCCCCGGGGGAGGAAGAAGGGTGAAAGGGCAAGTGATGACATACCCCACAATAAGAGGGAGAGGAAGAGGAATCAGGTGTGGTGAGGGGGAGGGGATCATCTGTCATCAGGCTATAATAAGCAGCACAAGAATAATGGAGTATAGGTTCAAGTTATCAGCCCACCGATGGAACAATAAGTCGGCAGAAAATAACAGGCATACAAAAAGTTAAAACAAACCATGTCAGATATAACACACTAGTAAAACATTACCGTGGCTCTATAATATACAGCAGGCTGGAGGGCACATAGCGGGCAAAGATCAAAGTTACCAGTTCCCAACAGAATACGGGGAGCAGCATGGCATGGTAGAGAGTTCAGCGATTTTCAGAGCCCTTAGCCTGATTAGCAAAGCGACCACGCTTGTATGGCGGCTTTGCAGGACTGAGCTGATTTCCATTAGAGGGTCGAGACAATTTACTCCCAGATGAGGGAGAGTTGTCGGCTGGATGATTGAGCTCCGTGTCCATGTCAGAGGGATTATTGATGTAGTGCTCCGCATCTGCTGGTGACGAGAAGGTGAGATTTTCCCCTGTGGGAGACTGCATGTGCAGAATAGCAGGGTAGGCAAGGGTGAATTTGACATTATTGCTGTGCAGGGTTGAGCAGATTAGTGAAAACGCCTTACGTTGCTTCGTTACCTCTACTGAATAGTCTGCAAATAACAGCAGATCCGTGCCTTCAACAGTGAGCGTGCGCGAGCGCCGAAATTTTTGCAAAATAGCATTCTTGTCAGCGTAGTTAAGGTATCTGACAATAACTGGTCTAGGTTTGGTACGTTGTTCTGTACGCTGGCCAATGCGATGCACACGTTCAATAACACAGGGGGTGCGAACACCTAGTTGGGCAGGAATGACAGTGGTGCAGATATCTGCGAGCTGCATATTGGAGAGCGATTCAGGCAGGCCAATTACCCTTAAATTATTGCGTCTTCCGCGATTTTCCAAATCATCCAATTTGTCCCACAGGTCCTTATTGGAGTGAGAGAGACGAGCAAGGACAGCAGAGTGGGCTGCATTGTCATCATCCAGCATTGAAATCCTTTCCTCAGCATGCGTGATCCTGTCAGCCTGAGCTCTAAGCTCGACATGCAGCTGCTCCATCCCCTTCTGTACTGCAGCATCCACCGTAGCAGCCAGGGTGGGTGTCAGCAATGCCACTACTGCTTGGGCTATGTCAGCGGGGGACATGGGGTCACTAGCCGCGGTGCCTGTGTGTGGATGGCTCTGTTCCGTCGCGCTGGGAGCGGCGGCCATCTTGCCCGCGGCTAACACTGTGTCAGCCGCGCTTTGTGCAGAGGAGAGCGATCGGATGTTGGATCGCTCCACGAAACGATCCATCGGGGTCCGGACAGTAAGCTGAGGCTGCGGGGGTCCCCCAGAGGCAGCAGCAGGCTTTAAAGCAGGATTCAGAGAGGAGAGTAGCGGGAGCGATATCTGCTTACCTCCTCCTCATGTGGCGCCGGAACCGGAAGTCGCTCTATTTTTGTATATAGCGCAAAAAATAAAAATCGCAGAGGTGATCAAATACCACCAAAAGAAAGCTCTATTTGTGGGAAGAAAAGGACGCAAATTTTGTTTGGGAGCCACGTCGCACGACCGCGCAATTGTCTGTTTAAGCGACGCAGTGCCGAATCGCAAAAACACCTTGGGTCATTTACCAGCGTATTGGTCCGGGTCTTAAGTGGTTAATGACCAGACCATTTTATACGATAAGGTACTGCGTCTCTTTAACCAGTTCCCTACCAAGCCATTGTCAAATGATGTCGGCAGGAACCTTGTCTCCCTCCGGATGGGCGTCATATGACATCCTGGGTTCCCAGCTGCTAGGGTGTGCACGCGTCATCGCTCGGGACCCAGTGCGCGTGCCCGACAGCCGCGATGTCCGCCGGGCACCCGCAATTGCCGGTGATCACGGCAGAAGTGTGTATCTGTGTGTGTAAACACACAGATCCACCTCCTGTCAGAGGAGAGGAGGCCGATATGTGTTCCCAGTACAGAGGAACACAGATCGGTCTCCTCCCCTTATAAGTTCCCTCCCCCTACAGTTAGAATCACTCACTAGGGAACATATTTAACCCCTTCAGCGGCCCCTAGTGTTAACCCCTTTTCTGCCAGTCACATTTACACAGTAATCAGTGCACTTTTATAGCACTTATCGCTGCATAAATGTGAATGGTCCCAAAAATGTGTCAAAAGTGTCCTATATGTCCATCACAATGTCACGGTCACAATACAAATCGCAGATAGCCGCCATTACTAGTAAAAAATAAATGCAATAAAACTATCTCCTATTTTGGCTAGAACTTTTGCACAAACCAATAAATATACGCTTTTTTTAAACCAAAAATATGTAGAATGCATATAGGCCTAAACTAAGAAATTAAAAAAAAAAATATATATATATATATATATATATTATATTTATTAAATCAAAAAGTAAAAAATATTGTGTTTTTTTCAAAATTGCCAGTTTGCAATAACTAGCGGCACAAGACAGGGGTGCCCACTTTCACCCCTTATATTTACTTTAGTTATTGAACCGCTAGCTGAAACTATTTGATCCTGTCCCAACCATAGGCTCCACTAAACATTAGATTGTTTTTTTATGGGGATGACATTGTGCTTGCTGTCTCCGACCCAGTAAACTCAGTGTGAAGGTGTGTTGAGTGAACTGACTCCGCCCCTGCACAAAGGTAAATGTTGTGCTAATACAAATTACAAATGATATGCAATATCTGACAAACAAAACAAAATAAAAGCTGCTCACTATAAAGCAAATTTTCAAATCCATAAAAAAACAAAAAATGTATTAACCGCGTTCCCAACAAGGTGCCTCAATAATTAATAACATCAATTGTGTGACAAGTGATAAAAAAGTGGGGAAAAATTCCAAGGAATATCAAATTTAGACAAAAGTAAATACATTTCTATGAACATTCTGTGGTATCCAAATGCCTCCATGATCAAAATCACTTAAACATGTCTCTTCTTCATCAACATTCACATGTGCATCCTACTCACTGGAACGTATTGACCCCCATTACAGGTAGTCAAAAACAGCATGGTGGGGTGGCCCCTGTTGCATAGCAAGTCACTTCCACTTACCTGGAATGCCGGTGGATCGCAATACAGCATTCCCTGCTTTTTACATGTTTAGCACATGCACACGCTGTAGTATGCCTTTTTAATCATTTTGAATAATTTTTGGGGATATATTGCACAATGAGAGGCTTCTTCATTTACCTCTACCTCTTATGACATGGGTCGGTATGAGCAACTAGGAATCTAGGAATGACACCAGTGACAAATTTAAGTGGAAACTTCCCACCATGCTGTTTTTGACTATCTGTAATGGGGGTCAATACGTTCCGGTGAGTAGGATGCACATGTATTGTTGGTGAAGAAGAGACACATTTAAGTCAAGGGTGATTTTGATCCTAGATTTGAGGGAAAAATATATGGACAGCTGCACTCCAATAGATCTTAACCACTTGCTTACTGGGCACATAAACCCCCTTCGTGCCCAGGCGAAATTTCAGCTTGCGGCACTGCGTCGCTTTAACTGACAATTGCGCGGTCGTGCGACGTGGCACCCAAACAAAATTGGCGTCCTTTTTTCCCCCACAAATAGAGCTTTCTTTTGGTGGTATTTGATCGCCTGTGCGTTTTTTATTTTTTGCGTTATAAACAAAAAAAGAGCGACAATTTAAATATATATATATATTTTTTACTTGTTGCTATAATAAATATCCCAATTTTTTAAAAAAAAATAATATTTTTTTTTCTCAGTTAAGGCCGATATGTATTCTTCTACGTATTTTTGTAAAAAAAAAAAAAAAAATCACAATAAGTGACTGCTTTGCGCAAAAGTTATAGCACCTACAAAATAGGGGACAGAATTATGATTTTTTTTTTAATATTTTTTTTTTACTAGTAATGGCGGCGATCTGCGATTTTTATTTTGACTGCGATATTGCGGCGGACACATCGGACACTTTTGACACAATTTTGGCGCCATTCACATTTATACAGCGACCAGTGCTATAAATATGCACCAATTACTGTATAAATGTGACTGGCATTGAAGGGGTTAACACTAGGGGGGTGAGGAAGGGGTTAAATGTATTGCCTGGGTGTGTTCTAACTGTGTGGGGGGAGGGGGGTGACTGGGGGAGGTGATCGATGCTTTGTCCCTATGTACAAGGGAAACAGCATCTGTCACCTCTCCCTGACAGGACGTGGAGCTCTGTGTTTACACACAGAGCTCCATGTCCCTGCTCTGTCACCGACGATCGCGTGTACCTGACGGACATCGCGGCCGCCGGGTACACGCATCGAATCCTCGGTGATGCGTCGGACTGTTTTTCCCCGCCGCGCGCCACCCTGTCGCGCGGGGGGAAAAACAAGCAAATCACGTCCAAAGACGTGACCCCGGCGCCTCAGGTCCGCGCTGCTGACGTATTATGTCAATAGCGCGGACCGGAAGTGGTAAAAAAAGAGATAATCCTTTTAATGTGGTAAAAAGGAAGGCACTACAAAAAAACAGCAAACAGTGGGGTATATACAGCTGACGCCTTTCACATTGAAATACAATGCTTAGTCACAGCTATGCCTGCACCCATCTGTTCCTGAGAGGACACTGATTGCCTAGGTGCGCTCACCTGGAGAGGCAGCTTCTCTTTTGCGATTTTGATCATAGAGACGTTTGGATACCATGAAATGTTCATGGGACATTATTTACTTTTGTTTATATTAACATTTCTTGGAATTTTCCAGCGCTTTTTTATCACTTGTTTATCATGTTATTAATTATTGATGTACTTTATTGGGAGCGCGGTCAATACATTTTTGGTTTATTTATCAGTAAACTCATTGTTTGTCTTGCTTGACATCTTCAAATGTAGCGTTCTTTCTTTATTCTTTATGGTTTATATTGCCTATGCACTTTTTGCAGACCCTAGAAAAGAAAATTTCTCGGACCTCCTCTTTTTCTTCCCTTAAATATCTTACTTGGGAATTATGTTTACTTTCCCAGACACTTACATTTTTAAGGCCAACTATCCTGCCCTTCTTCACAGAATCTCAGAGATCTGTTTAAAAAAATCATCCACAATGATTGCTTTGGGCAGGTAGGATTTCTCTTGTAAAAATGTGTCTATTACCCCACATAGCAGGGATGTCAAATTCAGTTTCATCATGGGCTGCATCAGCATTATGACTGCCCTTAAAAGGGCCCGTTGTATGTCCAGCGCATCCCCTCCTCTTTACATTAGATGTCAAGATCCCCCCCACCATCAGAAGTTGACTCCCCCACTCTCCCTTACATCACAGTGCACACCCCTTTCCTTATGCTGCTGCTGGGAAGAAGCTGGATTCATTGCTTGAAAGCAGAACGTAGGGGTCTGGAGGAGGACCAGAAGAGGGATTGAGCTCTCTTGCAGCTTGAGGGCCACATGAAATGGCCTGGAGGGCCAGATTTGGCTTGTGGATCTTGTGTTTGACACCTGTTCCATATAGTATACTTATTTAGCACACTCTCTGTTCCAATAATAAACTCCTATCTCAAGAATCTACAAAGACTTGTAGACATTTTTATCTGGGGGAATAAAAAAGGCCCAAGTAAATAAATCATCAATTTATGCTCTTAAATCTCAAGCTGGAATTGGAGACCCTGACTTGTCCTAAAACTACAAAACAACAATTCTGAACCAACAACAACATTGGTGGCACCCTTCCTCTGGAAACATTGGGTACAAATCAAACAGGTTGCTTCCTCCAGGAATCTAAAAACCCTGCTAGGGGCCACCACATTAACCCAAAGGACAAATAGATTCTGTCTGGACACTATTAATGATAGCCTTCATGTATGGCTAACCTGCCTTAGGTCCTCACCTCTGGGACATTCTACAAAAAAAAAAAACTTTTTTCCTATTTCATCCCTATCGGTAATTTGGAAATAGTGGGCATTTACCATGTCCTAAAACTCTACTCACAAGAGACACTTCAGTCCTTCAAGATCCTTTCTTCCACTTACTCAATTTCTAAGAAGGACTTTGGTAAATACCTTCAAATTCGAAATCACTGGCAGTCGATCCATTCATGGATATTTTTTATTTATGCTATACCTAATCAAACTGATCTCAAGGTGGAATTTCTCTTGTACATGACCCCCTCTGTAAAAATTCACAGCCTAACAAGCTGCCGGTGATGCTTAGATGAGAACAAAATCTTAACTTCCAGGTATCTGTACAACAATGGCACTATGCCCTATAATGGTCCAGAAAATCATCATAATGTCTCTCAAATTGGGAAACAGTTTAGAAGAGTGTGATACATATGTGATACGGGTGTGTAGGTAGAATGTATGTGTGTAGGATGATTGACACTCAATTGCCATAAATTTTAGTAGAATACTCAGTGGAGAAGGTGACTATAGCTCAAACTACAATGTCAGAAACATGGTTAAAACCAGTCTGAGGAATAGAAACTACTGGATATGTAACGACACAAACTAGTAATAAGGACTCAAAGTCCGCTTTCATACCAAAACCAGGCAAGACCAGTTTTATGACTTGTAGTGACAAGATGTGCATTCAAGTAAGACAAGCAACTGCGCATGACAGCATGAGCTGGTCACACGTTAGATGTAGCTAAAGCGCAGGACTATGCATGATGGTACTGCGCATGACAGAAGATAACAATATGTAAATTATGTATATAAAAGAAGGAGGATTTTTGGGGGATTACTGAAGATGTGGCAGATGTGCCTTGCAGTGATTTCCTGGATTCCCCTTTGCTGATTGTTGAAGTCCCCCAATCTTTGGGCAACGGGTGATGCTACAATATCCGGTGATGTATTGATGCTTTATTCTTGCTATTATACAATTTAAATATGATTTGCAATTCAGACAATTCTTATGTTATTATACTAACTAGGGTTGTCCCGATACCAGTATCGGTATCAGGACCGATTCCAAGTATTTGCGGGAGTACTTGTACTCCCCCAAATACCCCCGATACCAAAATAGAATACTTAGCCCTCCCCCGCCGCCGCCGCCGCCCGCCGCATGACGCACCACGCTCGTCGCATGTCGCCCGCCGCACACCGCCCGCCGCAGACCGACGCTAATCCCCGTGTAAAATTGTAATACCCGCGGCGCCATGTATAGACATGTGATTGGACGGATCCGTCCAATCGCGAGCAAGGGGGGAGTGTCTATACACGGATACGTGCATTGACACTACCCCCTTGCTCGCGATTGGACGGATCCGTCCAATCGCGTGTCTATACATGGCGCCGCGGGTATGTGTTGCACGGGGATTAACCCTGCAGGCTGCAGCAGCGACGGTGGCGGAGGTATGGGGGACATGACATGGCTGCAATATGGGGCACAGGACATGACATGGCTGCATATGTGGGGGGACATGACATGGCTGCATATGTGGGGGGACATGACATGGCTGCATATGTGGGGGGACATGACATGGCTGCATATGTGGGGGGACATGACATGGCTGCATATGTGGGGGGACATGACATGGCTGCATATGTGGGGGGACATGACATGGCTGCAATATGTGGGGGATATGACATGGCTGCAATATGTGGGGGATATGACATGGCTGCAATATGTGGGGGGATATGACATGGCTGCATATGTGGGGGGATATGACATGGCTGCATATGTGGGGGGACATGACATGGCTGCAATATGTGGGGGGACATGACATGGCTGCAATATGTGGGGGACATACATGGCTGCAATATGTGGGGGACATACATGGCTGCAATATGTGGGGGGACATGGCTGCAATATGTGGGGGGACATGGCTGCATTTGGGGACACGTTTAAAAAAAGTATCGGTATTCGGTATCGGCGACTACTTGAAAAAAAGTATCGGTACTTGTACTCGGTCCTAGAAAAGTGGTATCGGGGCAACCCTAATACTAACAGAACTCATTTAATAAATCATATGCTGCTTTAATACTTATTAGTCTCATCCGTGTATTAGAGAGTGACTGTAGTAGTGTTGTTGGTAACACTCTGTTTTGAGACAAAACAAAGAGACTTCACAAATGGTATTTTATCGCTTAAAGGGGTGTTCCACCCAAATGTAATGTTTATTAAAAGTCAGCAGCTACAAAAAGTGTAGCTGCTGGCCTTTAATAAACAGACACTTACCTTCTCCACGTTCCAGCGACGCGCCGACCGGGGCTCCGCTCCTCCCCCCCCGGCATCCTCATTGCGATTGTGGGCACCACGGCAGGGCACCCACTGCGCATGCGCAAGCCACACTGCACATGCGCACGCGGCCCGCCGCTGATTGGACAGGCGATCGTCTAGGACCTGTCAGTGCCCTAGACGATCGCCAAAGGGAGGGGCTGCAGTAAGGTGATTAGGCCTAATCGCCTTACCAGCCCCTCGGCGGAAGCAGGAAGTGGGACAGGAAGTCCCACTCCTACTGAAGCCCCCACTCCCCCCCCCCCCCAAAAAAAAATTACATGCCAAATGTGGCATGTAAGGGGGAGGGGAGGGGATTAAGCGAAAGTTAATTTTTAGGGTGGAACTCCACTTTAGGTTTTACCAGCTAGTTTCCCCTCACACCACTCTTTGCTTTGCTGGAGACAATGTGGTCAAGGTGGCTCTTTAGTACCCAAATGGTGGCACTGTCACAAAATTACCCCCCTTTGACACAAGGTTTTCAAGTTTATTTCATTGATCACTCAAATTTCTCACAATTTTGATTCTTTTGCTTTTAGGGATTGCTATTGATAATTTTCCCCCTTTGCATAAGACATTTTGTGACTCTCACACTCATAGCTGCCAGTTATTGACAGCCTGGAAACAAACATAAGCCCCGAGGCTATACTCAGTCATTCGTACTCTTAATACTCATGCATCTTTTGAAAATATGTTTGCCTATAAGCACTGCTCAGCTTATGGAATGGGGAATGTTGGTTCTTGGACAAGTGATGTACTCACCAACAACTCAGGTTTCACTTTTAATTTGAATATTATCTTTACCTTAAATCTCTATTACCTGCATATCAGGAATCCACAACGACATCTTATATAATATACACTCCTATCATGCAGTTGAGACCCCTTCTATCCCCTTTAGTTAGTAGTCATCCCATTCTCCTTTCCATTCTCCCCTCTCTCCCCTCTTTTTTTGCCTTTTTTTAGAAAAGGTGTGAGACACCTTAGCAAGTAAGGATAGTGTAGTAAAAAAAAGAAAACTTCAAAATATCAAGTTGTAGCAGCAGAAGGACACCCTGGGCTCCACTTGTGCCAACCAAGAACAAGAAATGTATGCCATATGGGCACAAGTTCAGTAAACCTGCACAACCAGTCTGAGAATAACACCATACAGATGGTGGTGTCAGATTTCGAATCTTGTAGCCTGAGGTGGATTAGGAGGTCCTTGATAAAAAAAAGTATGGCCAATAGAGCTACATATTCTACGTAATGCTATCAAGAAAGCATGGAACATAAGCCCTGAAGAGCACAGTCTAGTTCTTCAGACCCCCCCCCCCCCCACAGGTTTCTAGAGATTTCTTGTGTGTGTGCTCTAGTGGGAGAACATTGAGCTGTAGTAGTGTGCACATCAGCTGATAGATGGAGATGACCATCACTATTGCACATTATACATACCTATGTTGCACCAAAAGTTTTTACAAATTGACAGCTGAAAGAAGATGATCTTTGAAGGAACAAACTGTCATATGAACCTGATGTCTATGGTTTATGTAATTTAAGTTGGTATTGGGTACATTACATTAATAGAGTATTTTCTCTATAGAGTCTGTAATGTAGAGTTTTTGTTTCTTTAAGTTGATTCGCTTTTTCTCTCTTTTGTAAACAATATAAGAAAACTTAATTGTAATTCTCTTTTTAAATCAAATCAATATTATTTTGATCTTTTGTCACAGGGACCCTAAAACGGCATGGAACCCACTCTGGCGGGTGCCTACTCTGCCTATTTGATGATCCGGCACTGCTGAGTGAGGGATTTTTTAACACTGTGCCAAATCCATGATAAAATGTTCTGTCCCTTTGTGCACATGGCTCTAATACAGTAGATTACTTACACTATCTGGCAAATAATTATTCATTAATCATATTCCATTTCCTTTTTAGATATTTTATAGCATTTAAAATATCTTTGTTCCTCAAAGTGTAGACAAATGGGTTGAGCATTGGAACCACCGCCGTATAAAGCAAAGTCAGCAGTATGTCTATTTCCTTAGAACTTTCAGATTCTGGTTTGCCGTACAATATAATGATTGGACCATAGAATAATATTACTGTGGTGAGATGGGATGTGCAACTGGAATAAGCTTTCAGTCGTCCCTCTGAGGAGCGAATTTTCAGTATGGTGGAGATGATGAACATGTAGGAGGTCATAATAAGCAGAAAAGGAAAAGATGCCAACAGTACGTCCTCACATAACATAAGTATGTTTCTGCTTGTAGCATCACTAGAGGTTATTGAATTCAGTGTTTTCTGTTCACAAAAGAAATGGTCAACCTTTTGTGTGTGACAGAAGGATAACAGAGATGTAGATAACAGATTGATTGCTGCATAAGTCACAGATATAAGCCAAGGGGATAAAGCCAATGAAATGCATACATCTTTACTCATGAGTAAGGAGTATTGTAATGGCTTACAGATTGCTACATATCGGTCATAGGACATAGAGGCCAGTAGAAGTAAATCACAAACACCTGACAATGAGAAGAAGTACACCTGAGCCATACAGGCAGAGAAAGACATCCTGTGGTCATGGGTTAGGAGTATGGAAAGAAGTTTTGGAAGAGTAACTGAAACATATATAACATAATTAATAGCAAGATTACTCAAGAAGAAATACATTGGATTATGGAGCCGGGGAACCAGACACACCAATAGAGCAATAGTCATGTTTCCAAGTACAGTCATCAGATACATCAATAGAACTGCAGTGAAAAGAAGACATTTTCCAGTTTCAGAGATGGAAAACGCTGAAATGTAGAACATGTTTTGTGTACTGTTCGTGCATTCCTCCATCTTTTTTGCATAAAAAAAAAAGAAGATATAGTTGTTATTTTTTGAATATATCTAATATGAACTTTTTTTCCCCATAATAAATGTTTTGCATTTACGTAGGAAAAGCTAAGAAGAAATCCTGCACATGATCGACCAAATGTACGATTGAACAGGTTGGTCCAATCCTGTCATTTCACCTGGATAACTACCTTAGCAAAATCAGTCAATAGCTTTATCTTTTAAAACTCAAAATCCTCTTTGAGAGCTACTGCTGCAGAAAAACCCACTTTATCTAACACACGTCTGGTAGTATCAGGGGCCTGGCTCCTCAGTGAGCATAGTAATGATGTAGGTGCCTGTTAGAAGGAACCAGAGTGCTTGGCAGACGACCAGAAATCTGACACTCCTGGAAATGTGTCAGATAAAGAGGATCTTTTGGGCACTGTAGCTCGTAAAGAGAGCAAACACTGGTGGGACAAAGGGGCCGGAACCTGTATTTTCTGTTTTTAAACTCCAGGTCTTTTTTCCTCTATTTTTCCAATAAGGAGACTTCCTGTGTCATTGTTTCTCATTTGTGCCGGAGACCACGCTGGACTGACTGAATCAGTCACTGGTCGTGGATGGGTGGTTGTGTGGGCAAGTAAGAAGGAATCCTTCCTGTAGGTTGTACGTGATGGTAATAAAAACTCTTGGGGTTTGGGCTGCTGCCTTTTTGGTATAGTCGTTTCCACATTGGTAGGGCTGGGCTCAGCCCTTCCTTCTCTGAGCTGGTCGCTCAGCTGTCGGCTAATTGCCAGCTCCTATCTCTCCACAGTGACTCACCTGTTGATGATCCTGCTCATCAGTCCTGCCTAATTAAGCCATCCAGTTTCTGTGATGTTGACCAAGGCAAAGACAGAGATCATCTCCTGTGTTCCTGTTAAATACATCACTTGGCTGACATCCCTTCTGGCTCCTGATCCTGCTTGCTGTTCTATTACGTTCTTCTCTGGCTTCCTGACATTTGACTTGTCTATTTGATCTGGTTCCTTAACTCTGGCTATGATTTGACTGTGTTTATCTTTTTATTATTATTATTAAACAAGTGTGATTTAACTGTACTTCTGTCTCGGTCTGATTCAAGGTTTCTGACACACATGTAGTCTTGGAAAAGTAGGAAGGGAGGAGTGCCCGATGTCCACAAAATTGTGGATTTGAAAATAGGTTAAAAGGTACTTGTTGGTAATATCCACATCCACAAGTATATTAAGTACATCAAAGCCAACACATTTTAGGGGAGAGGGACCATTCTTCAGGGTTGTTGCTGCATTCTATTTCAATGGGAAAAAGCTTCTAAGCTGGATAGATATTTACACGGTATCGGAAGGCAGATTGATAGAATGACAGCTGTGGTTGCAAGTGTGTGATTGTTTGGAAATGCTTAAATTATTAAAGTGTCAGTTTTTTTTAAGTTTACTGTCCAGCTCTCCACCTGTTTTGGCCTTGCCCATCCACCTGTTTGGCCTTGCCCACTGTCAGGGAGTACTTCACTACAAGTTACCTGACTGTCCTCAAAACTATATTGCATCTTCACTAGCAGCATGCAAAGTAGATTCATGTTCTGTCCTTATAGCTGTCGTCAATGTCTTCCCCTTGGGTGTGTATTTGAAAGCAGACACTCCCCAGTTTCCACTCTTGGTCCCACCATTTCTTGAACTTTAAAACATTACACCTATCTTTCTATTCACAAGCAGGCAGCATCTTGACATTGGGTTGTAGTTCTCAACTGGAGCATACACTAAAGGGAGGCTCTACTCTGAAAAGCAATGGGGCCACCAAAGAAGAGGAAACCTGGGGCAGTGATGTTTGAACCAGTTCAAGGAAGATGAAAGGAAAGATTGTAAAACAGCAACAGACAAATAAAGTGCTGATTTTATACTTGTATAGGGTGCAGTGCCAAAATGTAATATAAAAACAATCAACAAGTGAGAAGAAAAGAGAAATTACAAAAAAAGTAATTCACCATGAAACTCAAGTGAATATGTAAGAAACTGCCACTTTAAGAGCAGATATCATATATTGTAATATAGTAAATCCTCCTTATTAAATCCACGTCTGTGTATTTCTTCCACCAAATAAAGAATAATGACACCACTGTGTTATCCAGCAAGCATCCACCATCAATGCACACTTACCGACTCCTAAGCTGCATGTAGGTAAGCAGCAAACAACACATTTAAAGCTTAAAGCCAACAAGCTCTGTGGGACTTCCTCAGTTATAGGAGCCGAGTGAACTTCCTCTTCAGAAAGCCGTCCACTGTTGAACAGAGCTGGGTGGAAAAAAAGCTCATGAAGAGGAGCAAAATAAGGACTATATAGGGTAGTATTTTATTAAAAGGATCAATCTTGCATTACATAAGTAAACATGCACATAGATAACATGTAATAACCAAAATAAAACAAAAACAGAAAGGTATGAAGTATAAAGTCACATAGTGTGAATGATTATACACAACAGTGATTATACACAACAATAAACTGTGTTATATTCAAATGTCCATATAACGCCAATAAGTGATCAGTTCTACAATGTGTAGAAATTTATTCCATGTGGTATATGAAAAAAAAAGGTAAGGTATTTCAATGGAATTCCACCACCAAAGATCAAAAGGGACACCTTGTGATGCCCATCACCTTGTTAATGGGGACGTTTACCAGAAAAGATGAACCATCCAATCCAATCCAATAATATCACACTCCCACAGAGATATCCGGCCAAATATAGTAGGTATGTAGAAGGAAAGGCCGATCTCTTCGGAAGCTCTCTCCGGAAGCTGTCTCGTGGTGCTGAAGTCAGAAACATACAATAAATTGAAGGATAAACATCCAGAAAGATCAACCTTTTTTTCTACATACCTACTATAGTTGGACAAGAAACGTCCGGATATCCCTGTGGGAGTGTGATTATTGGATGTATTCCCTTAGGGTGAGCCTCAGGGAAATTCACCAAGACTACTCGGTGGCTTCGAAAACCATCATTTTCCTTTCCCCTTTTCTCTAACTAAAACCCGTATTCGTGTTTTCCGTCACTCACTATACGTGATGGCATTCTTGATCATTGATGGGAAGTAACTGTTCAGTCCCACTAGCACTCAGTTGTTTGTTTGGCCTTTTGTTTTTTGATGTAAGGATAAAAGTCGGTTATATATTGTGGCTGTATTTCCTTTGTATCTATGATGCTATGTTGATGACCTGAGAGTCAATTTTGTTGCATTAGGCTCCATGCACACTGAAGCTGATAAACTGCAGTTTATGGGCATTTTGTTTTTGTTTGTTTTTAAGCCCATAAACTGAACTCTATGTTAGCCTATGTGGCCATGGGCGTTTTTCAGTGTTAATGAGCTTTGGAGTTTATTGGCTTTTTTCTGAACACTGGCGGGAAAAAATGCTGAAAACGCTCAAAAACGCTGGCGCTCGCATTTTTTTATCCATTTAAAAAAAAAACAGTAAAAAAAAAAAAAAGCTGACAAAACCTACACTAAAAAACGCTGATTAAAGCTATTGCAAAAACGCTAAAAAACGTTGCAAGGCTCCCTGCAAAGCTACTGGAAGTTTTTCAGCTTTTATCAGCTTCAGTGAGGATGGAGCCTTATTGTGTCTGTTTATACCAAGCTTTGTTTCTTTTCCAGTAAAAATATTGAAATATAAAACAGATATCCAGTAGTGACATATGCAAGCGTTCATGTGCAGAGCAACGTGTGCAGTTTCTCGCTGCCAAAGCAATATGCCTCACATTGTGCCGGCTGCAAACTCTGCGAACATTGCTCAGATCAGGACCATGTGTCCCACCATTACCATTGGTCCAAACCCTATTCCACGAGGCTCACGAGCCATGGCTTTGTACGGTTCTACTATTGTTCCCATGTACGTGGGTCTATTTGCCGGGATGCAGTCACCATGAGGGGGCCAATCTCTTGGTGAGGCATTTAAGAGAACATATAAAAAACAGAATGATACGGCGCTTATGAAAAATTCAAACACAAACTTATAAATAAAATGCGTATGCAAAGCAAGAGTTGATAAAATAATGCAAACAATTATGAATGAATAGAACAATAGGAGAATGAGTCCATATAACCAAAGAATGAAAGTAGTGTTGTAGTCTCCTTACCCTGTGTCATTGACCCCTGTGACGGCGGTCAATATAAGCATGGGGATTTTAGGTCTCCCTCCTGACCTTCTGTATGACCCCTGTGATGGTCTCTATTTGCTCAGCAGTAGAAAACAAGAGACAATCCCAGACGACGTCCGTGGTGACGAAACGCGTAGGCGTGGCTTGCTTTTCTGACGTCATCACGCTGTTCCCATTGAGGAATTGCCGAACACATACGAGCAGGAGAAGGAGATACAGCCGCCGGTCATCCACCGCATTGGAACTATTTTATCGCTGATCTTTGTCTTCATAAATGTGAGTGCAAATACCTTTTGGCACATTAAATATACCCCTCTGGTATTATGCTATGGTGTTTTTTTTTTTGTCTCTTGTTTTCTACTGCTGAGCAAATAGAGACCATCACAGGGATCATACAGAAGGTCAGGAGGGAGACCTAAAATCCCCATGCTTATATTGACCGCCATCACAGGGGTCAATGACACAGGGTAAGGAGACTACAACACTATTCCTGGGTGCTTTCTTGGTGGATGCAGTTCTCTTAACCCTTCCCTTCACTCTTGGAGGATTGATTCAACATATCTTTATGGGACTTATTTCACTCATGGCATATATATTCATATGATGTTTACCAGCAGTGTCATTTTTTATTGCTAACTGCACCATTGGTGAACTTTCATTCTTTGGTTATATGGACTCATTCTCCTATTGTTCTATTCATTCATCATTTTTTGTATTATTTTATCAACACTTGCTTTGCATACGCATTTTTTTTATAAGTTTGTGTTTGTATTTTTCATAAGCGCTGTATAATTTTGTTTTTTATATGTCTTTTAATTTTTGTATCACAAAATTTGGATACTGGCAGCTATAGATCATTAATTTGTGTTACAGTTAATTCTTCATTTTCATTCGTTATTGAGCGCAGTGTTTTCCCTTTGGGGAAATCTTTTTTCATTTAAGAGAACATCCCTTAGATGGTGAACATATCTCCCACGTCCATAGGAAAGGTTTTATCAACCAATGGTCCTCCACCTGTGTCTGTATGTGCGGACACGCTCCCATGAGCGTATTGCAGCAAAACGGACACTGGGGGACATCTAACAATATACATTAATAACAATTTACACAACAGGTGAAATGTAGGTGATCAGATGTGTATGTATAAAGCAGAATGCAGAGATGTGCTACAGAAAAACAAAGTATACCATGGCTTGATTTCTTTTTTTATACTATCTTGTCACTTACCATTTTTACCATTGTCACTTTTTCAAGGTAAAAATAGAAAATGGAATGCCAAACATCTATTAGAAAGGAATGTTTAAGCAGAAGTTTGTAAAATTAAAAATGTAAGAATATACATTTTATGCTCCATGAATTAAAGGATCACTAAAGGAAACATTTTTTTTTTTGCTGAAATGACTGTTTACAGGGTATAGAGACATAAAAGTTAACTAATTCCTTTTAAAAATGATTAAACATAGATAAAATCAATCATATAATATGCCTCTAGTTTCACTTTCGTTTTTAAACTGCTTTTGTGTTTATGTGAAGTAGAGAGAGAGACAGAACAAAAACAAACAAATCCAGGGCAGTGTTTTGTTTTTAAATTGAATCCCAGGGCAGTGTTTTGCTTTTAAAATTAATCTGATTTGTTCTGAGGAGTTTTAGACACACAGCAATGACAGCTTGGACCACAGTGAGAAGCTGCCATGAGATTTTTCATAAGGAGACAGACAAGCAGGAAGTGTGGAGATCAGAGCAGAATTACAGTAACTTCAAAGCAAAAAATGAACAACGAGAACATGAAAACAGCACTGCATTAAGGTAAAGGAAGCTATTTAGCTAAAAAAAAAAAAATGTCCTTTAGTGATCCTTTAAGCCTATTGGCAGCAAGCATCCCGAAGGTCCACATTTTAGCACCCCCTTCCCCAAAATCATGATCGTGTTACTTAACCCCCCTGACTAGTGACTATAGGATAAAATGAATCTCCCCTTCTACTAGAATATTGATTGGTGACTGATAAGGACACCCCTCTGCTTTCCGCTCCTGGAAGAAAGCTCTAGACCAAGGGTCTCCAAACATTTTAAACAAAAGGCCAGTTTATTGTCCTTCAGACTTCAGGAGGATCAGATTGTGGCCAGCAGGAGTAGAAATGATCCTAGCATCAGTGGGAGTAAACATCACCACATTTGGTATGGGGGGGGGGAATAGTGCCCCACTGTTGGTATCCTAGGGAAGAATAGAGCCCTCATTATTTGTGTCGGTGGGAGAAATGGTGCTCCATTTTTGGTGTCAGATAGCAGAATAGTGTCTTGTATCAGTGGGAGGAATAGTACCCCAAGTGCCGAGTAAAGACAAGCAAAGGGCCACGTCCGACCCTCGGGCCACAGTTTGGAGACCACTGCTCTAGACTGACAATATTGTACAATGCAACACCATAGTGATGGCCATGCTATCTCAGTTTTAGTTCATGTACGCAGGAAATTAAACAAAAATTAATTATTGGTGATATCCCTATTTAAATGTGCATGTGTGAGCAGGGCTTCGTTGTGACGTCATGATGTTTGGATGCACGTGACAAGCGTGATGACATCATCACTTGCACGCCCAGGGAAGGGTCTAGCGGCCCTCTTGTCTATAAATAGGAGAGACATGTTTGCTAATGGCCACCATTGTTCTTTTGCCATGTGGTGACACATATTTTTACCACATATTGCACCTCTGACGAAGCTCTTTTTAGGGAAAGCGTCTCTCCATGGGGGGCACCCGATGAAGAGGAGGGGCCAGGAGCGCCACCAAGGCACTCCAGAAGAGGAGGATTAGGGCTTCTCTGTGCAAAACCCTTGCACAGAGAAGGTAAGAAAAAAAATGGCCCTTTAATAAAAAATAAAAGAAAAATATATTATTTTATAAAAAAATATATTTTTTATAAACAAATAAATATAAAAAGAGGGGGTTGCCATCTGGTAGGGGGGTTCCCATCCGGGCTCCTGGAGACCCCTGGGCCCCTTACAGGTATACTTCCTGTACCCCCCTGATGGCGGCCCTGGCAACACCTAGTGGTCGGCCCGACTTCCAAGACCAAAATAAAAGATTAAATTATTTCATATACTTCTACTATCAGATCTAAAAAGTAAAATATACCAGCGCAAAAAGATAATATAAAACAGATCAAAATTTCCAAAAAAGTCCAAGATAATAAATTAAATATAATATAGTGCAGTGCTAAAGTCACATCATCAAATAAGTAATGAATTTATCTTACTTATTTGATGAAGTTACTTTAGCACTGCACTATATTATTTGACATATACCTATAAAAGAAAAATGTAAAAATACACCCAAGTGTTTCAATTATCAAACAGCTGAAATAATTTGTTTATTCTATGCATTTCTACTTCCATTCACTTTATTTCAATGCATTTATAAACCATCCAAGGATCATAGTTAAACCTCTATCTCTATCACATTTTTAGGTATGTCTACATAAACAAAAAATAAATAAAATGCTGTGCACATAAGGGTTATAACTAGAAAGCTTTCTTGCAAACACTATGGACAGCAAATGTTACCTGACAGTATGACACATACATAGAGGATCACACATGTCTCCTTACGTGGTGATGATATTTATATAAAGAGCATCTGTGGCCTAAGGGAGGACATAGATGGCACCTCAGTGGGATTAGGATACAAAATAAAAATGATTGGAAATAATGATACACTTGTGAATTAAATAATAAAGTAAAAGAAAAAAAAAATATTCAAATTTAGAAGAAAATCTAATCCAGTCCGACTTTAGTTACATTTAGGGTAGAATGATGGATTTGGATCAGATTTGGATCTGCAGCTCCTGTAGGTGATGATAGTGCCATTGTCTTTCATGATGTCAACAGATGTCTTGGGGGCAGAGAGAGTCAGATCCTTAGATACAGAATTATATTCTACCTTATGTCCAAGAAGCCATCACAATGTATTATCTGATGCCATGATGGGTCTTATGTCCCTTCTGGTTTGCAAAGTATGTTTCAATATGGTCACCATAATGCATTGTGTAGCCAAGATAGCCATGATATGCCCCAAATGACCTGAGGAATATGATTGTACAGTATGAAGGGGATTAGTGAAAATGTTTTTAATTTCTTCCCTCTTTTCATTCATATAACTAAGATGGCACCAGTGGCGGTGCGTCCATAAGAGGCACACGGGCACCACCCCCTCTCTCCTGCCACCCCTCATGCTTTGCATTAATCTATCTATGGTCACCGCTGCCACCCCCTATTCGGGCGCCGGCAGCCTGAATTACAGATGAGGGGTATTTTTTTTAAGCACCTGATTAGAGCCGTAGGCGTTAATAGGCGTTAAAAAGGGTGAACAGCGAGCACAATGCTGGGCGCTCGCAGTTCACTCAGCTGTGTGTTAGGAAAGCGAATGAATATTCGCTTTCCTAACACTGAGCTGCCTCTCCACCAATCAGGCGCTCAGGTCTGTTACCTGTCACCTGATTGGCTGAAACAACAGGCGCTGTGATTGGACGTCTATAAGGAGTCCAATCATAATAAAGGTGAGGAAGAGAGGATGGGAGAAGACAAGGAGGAGTGTGGAGGACACCGCCACTGTGACCCACTGCCCCCCCGAGACAGGTAAGTGCCGGGCGTGTGGGGCATACACACTGACAGCATTTGATGGGCACAGTAGTGGCAATTGATGGGCACAGTAGTGGCAATTGATGGGCACACTGGCAGCAATTGATGGGCAGGCTGGAAGCAATTGATTAGCACAGTAGCAGCAATTGATGGGCACAGTGGCAGCAATTGATGGGCACAGTGGCAGCAATTGATGGGCGCAGTGGCAGAAATTGACGGTCACAGTGGCAGCGTTTGATGGGCACAGTGGCGGCAATAGATGGGTACAGTATCTGAGTTTGATGGCACAGTGGCGGGGCAATTGATGGGTACAGTATCTGCGTTTGATGGCACAGTAGTTTGTTTGCACCCCCCCCCCCCAATAATTTTGAGCACCAATTGCCACTGGGTGGCACCATACTTTCATGTACAGATGTTATCCATTATTGATTGTATAATAGTTGATCACATTCAGCTAGACTTGTTTTGTAATGTTGAAAAAATTTGGCTAAGTTTCCAAGCAGCTTCATTGGTTCTAATGGGTGCCCCCTATCATCCCCCAGAATATATACCACACAGGTACCCTATTCAACATAATTTGCTAAACACCATTGAATGCAAGATATTGGTTGTCCAAAACGAGGGATGCAATTAATTTTTTTGCAGCACCAGTTACTGTATATTTGATTGATTTTTCTTTATTTCCCTTATTTGCGTAGGGGAATACACATTGTATTTTAAAATATAGCCACTGTTCATTTGGTTATATATAATTTTTAAAAAATTGCAAACACATATGAATTCTCATATATTTGTGTTTTTTCTATAACAATCAGCACGGTTTGCACAGATAACTTTTCACCCGTGGGGGAAGCGCGGATATGCGGATTGCCCACGCTTCACAAGGTAGCGTTAAACCTTTTGCATGTCCTGTGTTCAAGAGAACAGAAAACTATTTAGTTAATTTACCCAACCCTAAGTACTATAATGCATTTCATAAACTGTGAACTCTGGTCAGGTGGCCTTTTATGGCCATTGGCCAATAATAGGGTTTTGTAAATGTGCCAGCCCCCATTCTATAACTCCAACCTTCTATAGTGAAATTCCAGACTATACCTAACTAATCTTAAAAATGCTCCTTCCCATCTCTTTATAACTAAGGGCCTTGCCTGGTGGTTGTAGGGGTCTGCGGGGGCTTATCAGAATCTGAAAAGGGGGCCCCCGGATCCCACCCCCCCCTATGTGAATGGGTATCGGTACATTGTGCATACCCGATAATCACTCTGTCTTTTGGAAAGATCATGGTACATGGCCAATAAAATTGGCCATGTATTGTGTGACCCCTGTGACCAATCACAGCGATCATGTTGTAAACAAAGGCTGCATGATGATTTGGACTGTAATAAGCACTCAGCAGTGCGGTGTCACTATGATGACATTGTACTGGAGGTGGTATCAATGTATGTCAGTGCAGCAAGCCATTGTCTCTGATCACCACCACAGCATTACAATGTCACCAGACCAATGTAGCCAGTTACAGTGTCTGCAATCACCAGCGCACTAATCACAGTGACACCATAATAATGTAGCCAGTCAAAGTGTCCCTGATTACCATCACACGTGTAATTAAAAAGAAACAACTTTAATTCTGTTTTCTTGACCTTTAAGGCTGGAATGTAGTTTGGCCTACTAGAAATGGTAGAAAAAAGCCTTATACAGTGTTCAAATTCTCATTCCTTTTAAAAAAAAATACAATTTATAGTGCATATTTGACCTGAACATTTGCATTTGTTGAAATTTTGTAGCCTGTATAATAGTTCTTCTTTTTTCTGTGAGATATACACTTAGGGCCAGATTCATAGAGCGATTACGCCTGCATAACAGGAGATGCGCGGCGTAAGTCTAAATGTGCGCGTGCGTTTCGATGCACGGCATCCCCAGAACGAGATACGCAAGAAATCTACTTTTTTTTGTCCAGCGTAATTTCGTTAGACAGGCGCATCCGTCCGCGCAAAACTGCGCTAGACAGACCATTGATTTGCTAGTCAAATATGCTAATGAGGGACTTACGGGGATCCACAAAAGAACGTTGGGGCAGCGCAGGCTACGCAGTGTGTGCAACAGCAAAATGTGCTGTCTAAAATTAGACCATATAAAAGCTGGTCTAAAAAGAGAAAAATCGTCTACATGTCAGATAAAGCAACACTGTTAGTGAGGAGCTCAGCAGTCACAAGTGTTGCACAACAATCTGTATGCCAACATGCCAGGGGCATCGTCGCGCATAGCTATACTACTGACTTTAGATGAGCAAAGAAGGAGGAGGGCAAGGAGGATGGTACGGGAGAGGATATACTGCACACGCATAGACCTGTTTGGCATGAGTGATTCTGAGGTGTATCGCATCTTCAGATTCACCCCTCATGCCATCCTGGAATTAACCACAACCTTGCAGGAGGACATCACCAGCCCAACACAACGCTCACATGCAGTGCAGCCATTGGTCAAGGTCATGGCAACACTCCATTTCCTTGCCAGTGGCTCTTTTCAAAGAACAAGTGGAGTGGTGGCTGGGATGTCACAATCCTCCATGAGCAGATGTGTGCACCAGGTTGTCCCTGCAATCCTCAGACGCATGGCCAACCAAATCATCAAACCAACCACTGAGGAGCTGCAGGTGAAGGCATTGACAGATTTCTACAGAATTGCCAGATTCCCACGCACCGTGGGGGCCATTGATTGCACACATGTGGCACTCCAGCCCTCCCAGGAGACAGAGCCCATGTACCACAATCGGAAGCATTGGCATTCCATCAACGTACAGGTGATAGTCGATGCCCAAGGCCTCATATGGCACGTCCGTGCCAAACACCCAGGGTCCAGCCATGACAGCTACATATACAATCAGAGCCCCATCCGAATGGAATTCGATCAGAACGTGTATGGGGACACCTGGCTGGTTGGTGAGTGACATGGGTGGCAGGCATGACTGTCCCCTCCCCCCCATGATGCACACATCACAAGGGGCACATGCATGACTAACATCCTCCTGTGTTTTTCCTTACAGGTGACTCTGCATATCCACTGGGACCCCATCTCATGACTCCTATCCGGAACCCCCAAACCCCAGGAGAGGAAAGATACAATCAAGCCCACGCCCAAACACGTGCAGTGGTGGAGCGCACCTTTGGCCTCCTGAAGTCACGTTTCCGATGCCTGGATAAGTCTGGGGGTACCCTCTTGTATTCCCCAAACTTTGTGTGCCTTATCATCGGTGCCTGTTGCCTGCTGCACAACTTCGCACTGAGAAAGGGCCTGCAGATTGACCTACATGATGACCTGACCCCTGAATCAGACAATCCCCCCCTAACCGAGGATACCCCGTCTTCTGAGGGAAAAGCAGCCAGGAGACAGCTCACATTGGGCATCTTTGCACGTTAAACACACACATTAATCATGGCACAATGAGAATGCATGCATGCACACCACTGTGGTCCCTAGCACACACACCCCACATCCTCATCAAATTGGATTGGCACCAGTCCACCATGCAGGACTTGTGAGCAGCAACGCCACGCCAAGGCTCCAATTATGTCACTGTACATTCATACACCATTCACACGGACCTGGGGATCACTTCTCCCTGGTCCTGGGGAACCATTCTCCACCAAAATTGAGGGTGACACCCCTTTTCCGGCAGGAATGTCACCCCCACATTCAAACAGCATTCACAACCCAAAAAAAAAAATTACCAGCAAAATCAAAAAATTTCCAGCAAAAAAAAAAAAGGCCCAAAAAAAAGGGGAAAAACAAATTAGTGCCCTTGACGTGAGCCACGCCTGGGCGCCCCCGGCCACGGCCCCGGCTCCTCAGGGGAGACTCATGGGGAGGGGGGGGTAAACCGGGGAAGGAGGAGCAGCCCCTGGTCTCTGCCCACCTGGCGGCCTGCCCTCCAAGGCCACGGCTATTCTGTCCAGGGCAGCACCTAGTGTTGCCGTGTTGGCCTGGATAGCCTGGGTGAGGGCCCTCACATCCTGCCCAACGCCTGCTGATGTAGTCTGCAGGTCGTTAAGGCAGTTTCTGAAAGCCCGGGAGTGGCAGTCCAGGTTCCCAAGCGTATCCTTGATGGAGGACAGGCTCTCCTCCATCCGCACCAATGTCTGGCTGACCTGTCCCAGATGGCGGGTCTGGAGGACCTGGTCCCTTCTCAGAGTGGCGGGCAGGAGATCGGCCACCCCCTGGTCTTCTGGGTCGCCTTCCTGCCTCCAGCTGATGCTTGTGGCCGGGGAGAAGGGGAGGCCCTTGGGAGGGGAGCCATGTTGGGGGAGGAGGGGGGGGGCTCCCCCTTAGGGAGGGCTGGCTGCTGCCAGCCAGAGGGGAAGAGTCCTCCAAAAACAATAGTCCAGTGCCTGACATGGACTCCTCCTCCTCCTCAAACTCCTCCTCCTCAACCTCCTCCTCCTCCTCTTCAACCTCCTCCGCGGACTCCGGCCTTGTCGAGGGGGCCTCATTAGGCTGCTGTCCTGGGGATGGTGCGGTCAGGCCAGATGGCCCAGCACCCTCCTGCACATCTGTGGATGACACAAAACATTCACAGGTTGGAGGATCCACACACTTGCCACATATTCCCTTTCACCCCCTCCCCCACACATGCTACACACCAGATAGAAAAAAAAACCTTACCTGGCATCACGCCTTCATGACTTGAGTCATAGCCGGGCAGGCCGTCCACTTCTTGCCTATGAAAGGTCTGGGCCACCGCACGCTCCTCCGCTGTCAGCCTAACAGGGCATGGTGGGCCCCCTCCTGTGCCCCTGGCATGGGCAAGCATTCTGGCCAGCTTATTTTTGACCAGACGCCAGAGGTCATTAATCTTTTTCTCAATCCCAGACCGGTTCCGTGTCTCCCCCTCCCCCGCTGAATTCACCTGGTCAGTGATCATGTCCAAAATCTCTCTCCTCCTGGCCGGGTGGTGTTGGCACTTTCCGGGCCGTGGAGGAAACGCCCATAATCGGAAATGGCCCGGGCAAAAATTTGTTTCTCCCTCAAAGAAAAATTTAATTTTCTCTTCCTCTCAGTCATACTCTGACCAAAAATCACTCCCAGTCAACAAAAATCACTCACAAAAACAAGCACGACCAATCAAGCAAGAAAACAAACAAACAGAAAAATATCAAACAAAATATCTCACAAACACTTAGCAAAAATCACTTTCAAATATCTTCTAACAAACACAAGATCACACAGTACACAAATCTGACAAATACAAATCACAACGCAACTAACAACGGAACAAAAGCACCTTGCTGTATAGGGAGGGATACAAAGGGATGTACTTTTGCAATGGAAGTGCGTTTGTGTGTGTCTATTTATGCTGTCTGCGTAGTTCATGATTTTGCCATAGTCCATTTCCAATTTCACTGATTGCGCCGTTCCCGAGTTGTGAGCATGCGCACAGAGGTGCTGACATGGTCTGCTTCAAGCGCGCATGCGCGAGCCGGCCGGCCCTTCATTTGCATGGGGTCACGGCTCATTTCAATGTAACACGCCCACGTCCTTCCCAATTTGTATTACTCCGCTTGCGCCTCAGAAATAACGGTGCGCAGGCGCTATTTTCTGCGTAAAAGCGACGAGAATAGGGTGATTGTGCGGCTACATTGCGCAAGTCTAACGTAAAGGCCGTGCGCTACGCCGGTCCAATAATGCGCAGATGTACCTGAATCTGGCCCTTAGTTCCCATTTTTTAAACTTGCATGTATTGTGGCCCTTTCAAAATGTGTCCTACTCCAAATGCTTTACTGACTATGGTATCTGTGCAATATTTCTGATCGTTGTCACATAAAGAATACCTTCACAGTTGTATTTTATGATAACACCTGCTTCTTCTCTCTCTTAGTTCCACTTCTCTCTCACTTTCATAATATATCTGTCTTATATTTCTGGCTTATGACATAAACACTGTAATTTTTCTTCTTGATAAAAACATGCCTTATCACTCCACCCTACCTTGTGACATAGTAAGATTGCTTACATGACATGCAGCATGTTGGTGAAAATGTTTTTGGCTTTTTTTCTCTGGGACATCAACATTGTAATTTCTATTTCACAGCAAAAACTACTCGTCTCTCTCCTTTTCATTGTGGCCTAGTAAAACTGCTTATATGACGTGCAGCATTCTGGCTCTTGTCTCTGACACAATGCTATGCATTTTTTTTTTTTTTTAGAAAACTGCCTTTTCTCTCTCTCCTTCATTCAAGGGTAATACAACCATTTACATGGTGTGTAGCATGTCTGTGCAATATTCTAGGCTCCTGCCTCTGACATAATAAACAGTAACTTTTACATTTGGATTAAAACTGCCCCTCTCACCATCCTCCATTGAAGCCTAGCAAAATCACAGCACTTTAAAGATGTAAAGGTTTGAGGGGAGATAGGATTGGGTCCAAGTGGACCAGACTTTCTCAAAGAGGACTTGTTTAATCAAAAATAGTCATCATTTTGTCTTTAATCATAATAAAAGATACTTGGCCCTTACCTTCTGTCCAAAATAAGGTGGGGGCCTTCCATCTTTTTGCAATGGAATGTTTCACAAAAAAAAAAAAATGATTTCCTATGCTTAATGTGTCCATTCCAAGCAATTTATATGTCAATTTGGCTACATGAAATGGAACTAAATACCAATGGAAAAGTTGTTTTAAAATTTGTTTATAAAGCCAACATATTAGAAAGGCTTGACTTAGTTGTCTGCTTTATTTGAGACCAGTCTCCCATCTAAATGCATAGATTGGAAGAGTAAAGTGTTGTGGTAGGAGAAGAAAGGAATCGATAAGGGACAATATCCCCCTTCAATCAGAGTTGAACAGACCCTTGATATCGGAAGATGTGTCATATAATAACAAGAAGTAATTTTTGACCTGAAGATATCTTAAAATCCCAGAGTGGGGGAGTTCTTCAGGTCATCCCATATTCTGAGTGAATGAGCAGTAACTGGTTCGGAGAAAGTCAAATTGGATAAATATACAGGTGAAACTCGAAAAATTTGAATATCGTGCAAAAGTTTATTTATTTCACTAACCAACTTGGTGGGGTTTTCATGAACTGTAAGCCATAATCATCACAATTGTGACAAATCACGACTTGAACTATCTTGCTTTGCATGTATTGAGTCTATCTCATACTGTATATTAGTTTCATCTTTTAAGTTGCAATAGTAAAGGAAAGGAACTTTTGACAGATATTCAAATTTTTTGAGTTTCGTGTTTCACCTGTATAACGATCCAGACATACCCATACTATAGTTTCCAGGGCTGCATGATATTTTGCCAGTTGTGCTAATTGCGTGGCTTGAACATTTTTGGTGAGGTGTGGAACCACCAGTCCTACAGGCAATTTTGGCAGATACATTAATAGTGTGGGAAAATCTTGGTTTGGGATAACCCTATATAAATTTGTTTATCTTCCTCTACATGGTGCATAGACTATAAGATGGGAATTAGGAAAACCCTGAAGGAATAGAGAAGCTTAGGTAGCAGGATCATCTAATAGCTTCTATACATTAAAACCATGACCAGGTATATGATTTACACATTGTCAACAATTTCTGCACCTTTTGAGAAGTGCAAGGTAGTTAGTTTCCTTATATAAATGTCTAAAAGGCTGTGAGGAGTATCCCCAGATATGGCAAATTGACCAATTCCTAATGGAAGGTAACGGTCTATTGTAGTTGCTGCACTGTAGATGTAGACAAGGACACGCTCATAGCTTAAGATTTGCTGCTACTGGTCTACGGGTCTGAGACATTCCCAAAGGAATTTGAGGAAGATTCGATGACATTGTCACTATGGGATTGGTGATCAGGAACAGCATGAATATTTATCAGCGTTCAACACACACCTTTTCCCCCTGAAAACAGAGGGTAAACAGTGCCTGCGCGTTATACACCAATATTACGTTTTAACAACAGGGGACGGAGATCGGGTGGTTTGCCCCAGGAGCCACCCATTGTGGGGAGTGTGAGGCCAGCTGTCCCGCCTCTCCTGACCCTGGGACAGAGCTCTCTGCATAGTCTAAAGTGAAGAAAAAATCACTTGCCAGCCCGTTGTCCTACACCGCTCCTCCTGTGTCAGTATCATTGTAAAAAGAAGCTTGTAAATATCTCAATAGACCCATTTCTTCTTGCTGCTCCCCTCCTCTTCCTCATGTAGCTTTGATTGGAGGAGGAGAGTGGTCACATGACCATCTGTGTAACATCAGAGGAGAGCAGTCATGTGACCAGGTCAGTAAAAAAAATGGAGATATTGAGGTATTTGGAAGCTTCATTTTGCAATAGGAGTGACACAGGAGGAGCAGTGTGGAAGGGGCTGACAGTGATATTTTCTTAACTGTAGAGAATGTTGGCAGAGTTGTCCCAGGAGACTCAGGCCGCGTACACACAATCTAATTTATCTGCTGAAAACGTTTCAGCAGACAAATTCGATCGTGTGTACGGGCGAGCAGACGGGTTTTTCCAGCAGACAAATTTTAAAGCATGGATTCGAATGGATTTGACGAATGGATTCGACGCATGCGTGGAAGTATTTTACTTCCTGGTTCAGTGACGTGGCAGCGTCAACGTCACTGCCACGTCATCGAGCTGTCTGCCGGCGGGGATTTTGGTTTGATCGTGTGTACACGATCAAACCAAAATAGCCCAGCAGACAAATCCAATCAAAACTGTCTGTCAGACCGATTTGATCAGATATATTTGGTCGTGTGTACGCGGCCATCAAAAATTCCAGCTGCTCACAAGCACACAACAATACGAGACTTGTTTTTCTGCTGAACATGGATTGTTTAAGAGAACCAAGAATACAACCTTATATACAGTTTAAAGAGGAGGTAACAGAACATAAATTAACATGAGTTAATTAACTAATCATTTACCCAGACTAGGTGACTCATAGATATGACCTTTCAGGGTAGACGTCCCGTCTCCTTGCTCACATGCTATACAATACACATTATCATAAGTGTAAACACAGGACATCTTCACACAATAGCAGGGTCAATTAGCACAGAAAACAGACAGATGTCTGAAGGGGATGGCATTAGCATCTCCTTACACTGTATGTCTCAACAGTATGAATCAGTCACTCTAATGGCATATACAGGGTCCCAGGCATACAGCTCACAAAGAGCACCATTCCCCCAAATGCCAGGGCCCATGATCGCAAGGCAAGAGGCTAGCATTCAGTCCTCTCCAAAAGCCTCTGTCCCAGGTGAGTCTGTCACAGGGGATGTATAATGGATGGGGGGCTCAGTACTGGGGAGGGGGCTGTATACTGAACAGGGGGAGGAGTTCTGTGTACTGGAGAGGGGGGCTGTGTACTGTACAGGGGGAAGGGACTGTGTACTGTAAAGGGGGCTATGAAAAAATGTTTTCCTTAAACTTCCCTCTTAAAATTGGGGTGCGTGTTATATGCCGATAAATACGATTTTCTATAAGTTCATCTTTTTTCTATGTGTCCTGGTGACCATTTTCAGCGGGTTAGAAGAAGAAGAAAGTTGTCACAGGAAGAGAATGATAGGGGAAATTTTCCACCAACCTGTTGTTGGAAAAAAACTGACAGATACAGTATATCAACCATTTGCTTTTTATTATTATTATTTTTATACACAATTTATAACAGTTTATGCAGAGCTTTACAATGTAGAGGGGGACAGCACAATTACAGTACAATTCAATACAAAGGGTACAGGAGGGCCCGGCTTGTAGAGCTTACATTCTAAAGGTCGGGGGCGGTGGTTCAAAAGGTAATAGCTGCAGAGAATGATTTCATGGGGGTGGCTCGGGGACAGTTGTTAGGTGGGTCTTATATAATGCAGATTTAGTAAAAGAAACAAATAGCAAACAGTATCTAAACAAACTTTAAGTGCCGGTTCACACAGGGGCAACCCAACTTACAGCGCGACTTTGCAAGGCAACTTCAGCGGGACTTCTGCGTGACTTGGAGCAACTTACAACGCGATATAAAGTTGCCTCCAGGACAGGCAACTTTGGCTGTGGCTAATCACAGAATAATCAGCTCTGTGGGAGGGAGGGGTTTACCTGAGTAAACTATTTTCTTTTCCTGTAAAGTTGCTTAAGATGTGATCTGACTTTAGAGGCAACTTCCATTAAAACCTATGGGTACAAGTTGCCTAGTACCCATAGGATTGAAGTAGTACAGGAACTTTTTTTGAAGTCAGAGTGACTTCAGTTGTGTACATTAAGACGGCTCTCATTCACTTCAATTGAATTTCTCATGTCGCACGACTTGGGGCAACACAAGTCGGATCCAAAGTCGCGGTAGTGTGAACCGGCGCTAAAAGAAACAATCAGCGCCAGAGATTAATAAAATTAACTACCAGTGTAACTGTATATAAACAAATAAAAGTGAATCTACTGTAAATATCTGTCACATTCACAGTGGTTCACCACACAATATAATACAAAATAATGATTTCCTAATAGTGCAGCGCTGTGTCTCTTTAAAACTTTATATAGAATGACCTAATTCAATTAATATACATTCCTTAATTTCAGTGTAAATTCTCACAGTGCAACCGGACTGGTTGCACTGTGAGAATTTACACTGAAATTAAGGAATGTATATTAATAAAAATATATAATAAAATGTATTATTTAAATCATTGTGAAGGACTCAGGAAACCCCAAAGACCCTAGAGAGCCAACAGAGTAAAGTGGGCAGGGAGGACTATTGCGGTACACAGTAAACAGGTAAACTCAAAAAGAGCAATAATCTCAAATATACATGAATTTATTAATATAATGACAAAGAACAAAATATAAAAAACATCAGACAAAGACAGAATTTAAACAGTGCACATAACGTGACGTCAAAGAATCACCGGAGGTGCAATCCCCAAGATGTTTTTTTGTTTTTTTTTGGGTGAAGGTTGAAGTCACGATACGGGAGATCTCAACTAGTTTCGCAATGGATATCGCTTCATCAGGACACAATCTAGGGGCAAGGTGTGCCATCAACCTCAAGCGCTCATAGCGACCACAGAAACTGTGCATTGAAGTCTGGGTCACAGGACACACTGAACCTACAGTGCTCTTGGTAACATTACTTTATTATTCATTTCACTTGTGGCTCCTTATCCATACCTTTTGTACACTACATTGTTGCCTGCACCAGCACTACCTACTGGGACTGCTGGTCCTGGGACCCTCACCCTTTTTTACAATCATCACCTGTAGCTTATGCAGGTTCCCTCCACACCTCCTCTCCTGTCCACCGTGGGAGATACCATTTCTGTGGTCGCTATGAGCGCTTGAGGTTGATGGCACACCTTGCCCCTAGATTGTCTCCTGATGAAGCGATATCCATTGCGAAACTAGTTGAGATCTCCCGTATCGTGACTTCAACCTTTACCCAAAAAAAACAACAACTTGGGGATTGCACCTCCGGTGATTCGTTTGACGTCACATTATGCGCACTGTTTTTAAATGCTGTCTTTGTCTGATGTTTTTTATATTCTGTTCTTTGTCATTATATTAATAAATTCATGTATATTTTTTGAGATTATTGCTCTTTTTGAGTTTACCTGTACTATTGACCTTGGACTATTTTAATCAAATTTGGTCTGGCACTCCTTTCTGTATTTAATTTCAGTTTCTGCTCTCGAATACAAGTGGCTGTGTCACATTAAGTGGTGGACTAATGCTGCGTACACACGATCGGTTCGTCTGATGAAAACGGTCTGATGGACCAATTTTATCAGACGAACCGATCGTGTGTGGGCCCCGTTGTTTTTTTATCCATCAGTGAAAAAACTAGGAACTTGTTTCTGATGGTTAAAAAAACGATTAAAAAAAACAATCGTCTGTGGGCACGCCCATCAGTTAAAAATCCACGCATGCTTAGAATCAAGTCGACGCATGCTCGGAAGCATTGAACTTCATTTTTTTCAGCACGTCATAGTGTTTTATGTCACTGCGTTCTAACACGATCGGTTATTTAACAGATGGTGTGTAGGTACGACTGATGAAAGTCCGCTTCACCGGATATCTGATGAAAAAATCCATCAGACCGTTTTCATCAGATGAACCGATCGTGTGTACAGGGCATAAGTGGTCAATGGACAAATTGTATGGCCAACAAAGCTGCTGATCCACATGATGGAAATCATGAAACAAAATGCCTGAAGAGGGTTTCATACACTGTGCTGAATCCATATTAAAATCTTTTGGCCCTAATAAAATAAATTAGTTAAAGGATCTGTCAATTATAATTATTTAATGTAAATCATGTTCCATTTCGTTTTTATATTTTTTATAGCATTCAGAATATCTTTGTTCCTCAAAGTGTAGACAAACGGGTTGAGCATTGGAACCACCGCTGTATAAAGCAAGGTCAGCAACTTGTCCAGTTCCTTAGAACCTTCAGATTCTGGTTTGCCGTACAATATAATGATTGGAGCATAGAATAATATTACCGTGGTGAGGTGGGAGGTGCAACTGGAATAAGCTTTCAATCGTCCCTCTGAGGATTTAATTTTTAGTATGGTGGAGATGATGAACACGTAGGAGGTCATAATAAGCAAAAAAGAGAAAGATACCAACAGTGCATCCTGACATAACATAAGTATGTCTCCGCTTGTAGCATCACTAGAGGTTATTGCATGCAGTACTTTCTGATCACAAAAGAAATGGTCAACATTTTGTGTGAGACAGAAGGACAACCGAGATGTGACTAACACATTGACGGTTGCATTAGTTAATGATATGAGCCAAGGAGATAGAGCCAATGAAATGCATACATTTTTACTCATAAGTAAGGAATATTGTAACGGCTTACAGATTGCCATATATCGGTCATAGGACATGGAGGTCAGTAGGAATACATCAGAACCAGCTGACAATGAGAAGAAGAACACCTGAGTCATACAGGCAGAGAAATACATCCAATGGTCTTGTGTTAGGAGTATGGAGAGAAGTTTTGGAAGAGTAACCGAAACATACATAACATCGCTAATAGCAAGATTATTCAAGAAGAAATACGTTGGAGTATGGAGCTGGGGAACCCAACACACCAATACAGCAATGGTCATGTTTCCAAGGAGAGTCATCAGATACATCAATAGAACTGCAGTGAAAAGAAGCCATCGTCCAGTCTGAGTGAAGGAAAATGCGGAAATGTAGAACACATTTTCTGTACTGTTATGACATTCCTCCATCTTCATATATAGTTGTGACATTTAAAATGTAACCAATATGAAAAAGATTATTTCCATATAATATGCCATAACCATTAAAAGAGAAGTATGGCCAATGCTTTTTTTGTGAAATGTCTCAAAGAAGATGAAAGTCAAGACTCTTTATATTTTTACTGTATAGGGTGCAGTGCCAAAATGTAATGTGAAAATAATCAACAAGTGAAAAGAATAAAGAAATCACAAGAAAAAGTAATTCACTATGAAACTCAATTGAATATGTAAGAAACTGCCCCATTAAGAGCAAATATTATATATTGTAATATAATAAATGTCCACTAATTAAATCCACTTCTGTGTATTTCTTCCACCAAATGAAGACTAATGACACCACTGTGTTATCCACCCGCCATCAATGCACACTCACCGACTCCTAAGCTGCATGTATGTAATCAGCAAACAACGCATGTAAAGCTTAAAGCCAACAAGCTCTGTAGGACTCCCTCAGTTATAGGAGCCAAGTGAACTTCCTCTTCAGAAAGCCGTCCACACTTAACCACCTACAGACCGGAAGATTTTCCCCTTTAATGGCCAGGCCATTTTTTGCGTTGCGTTGCTTTAACTGACAATTGCGTGGTTGTACCCAAACAAAATTGACATCCTTTTTTCCCCGTGAATAGAGCTTTCTTTTGGTGATATTTTATCACCTCTGTGGTTTCTATTGTTTGCGCTATAAACAAAAAAAAAGAGCGGTAATTTTGAAAAAAAAATGTTTTACTTTTTGCTATAATAAATAGCCCCACAAAAATAAATAAAAAAACGAATTTCTTCATCAGTTTAGGCCAATATGTATTCTTCTACATATTTTTTGGAAAAAAATTGCAATAAGCGTATATTGATTGGTTTGCACAAAAGTTATAGACTCTACAAAATAGGGTACATACATATGGCATTTTTATAAATTATTTTTATTAGTAATGGTGATGATCTGCTATTTTTCACGGGACTGCTACATTATGGAGGACAGATCGGACACCTTTGACACATTTTTTGGACCATTGACATTTATACAGCAATCAGAGCTAAAAATAGGCACTGATTTACCTACACATCTTAGTACTCAGTTATATTATGTACATTTAGGAAATAATCCAGGCCCTTCTTAAAGCAATCTACTGAGCTGGCCAGAACCACCTCTGGAGGGAGTCTATTCCACATTTTCACAGCTCTTACTGTGAAGAAACCTTTCCGTATTTGGAGGTGAAATCTCTTTTCCTCCAGACGTAAAGAGTGCCCCCTTGTCCTCAGTGTTGACCTTAAAGTGAATAACTCAACACCAAGTTCACTATATGGACCCCTTATATATTTGTACACGTGGATCATATCCCCCTTATTCTCCTCTTCTCCTCTTCTAATCTTTCCTCATAGCTGAGCTCCTCCATGCCTCTTATCAGTTTGGTTGCCCTTCTCTGCACTTTCTCCAGTTCTCCGATATCCTTTTTGAGAACTGGTGCCCAAAACTGGACTGCATATTCCAGATGAGGTCTTACTAATGATATGTACAGGGGGGGGGGGGGGGGCAAAATGATATCTCTCTCTCTGGACTCCATACCTCTCTTAATACAAGAAAGGACTTTGCTCGTTTTGGAAACCGCAGCTTGGCATTGCATGTTATTATTGAGCTTATGATCAACTAAAACCCCCAGATCCTTCTTCACTACAGATCCCCCCAGTTGTACTCCTCCTAGCATGTATGATGCATGCATATTCTTAGCCCCAAAGTGCATAACTTTACATTTATCAACATTAAACCTCATCTGCCACATAGTCGCCCAATTAGACAGAGCATTGAGGTCGGCTTGTAAATTGGAGACATCCTGCAAGGACGTTATTCCCCTGCATAGCTTGGTGTCAAATGTTTCTTTTGATCTCAGACCCAATATCATTTATAAATATATTGAAAAGTAAGGGACCCAACACCGAACCTTGGGGTACACCGCTGATAACCTTGGACCATTCAGAGTAAGAATCATTAACCACAACTCTCTGAATTCTGTCTTATAGCCAGTTTTCTATTCATTTACAAACTGCTATATCCAATCCTGTAGACCTTACCTTACACATGAGCCATGTGTGGGGAACTGTATCGAACGCTTTTGCAAAATCCAAGTATACCACGTCCACCGCCACCCCTCTGTCCAAGTATACCACGTCCACAGCGACGCCTCTGTCCAGGGTTTTTCCAGGTTTGTCTGACAACTTCTGTCTTTCATGAATCCATGCTGTCTGCTGCTTAAATAGTTTGTTTCCAGCAAGAACTCATCCATGTGGTCTTTTATTAAACGTTCCAGTATCTTCCCAACAATAGAAGTTAAACTAACAGGTCTATAGTTACTTGGTAAAAACTTTGTTCCCTTTTTAAATATGGGCACCACATTGGCTCTACGCCAATCCATTGGTACTGCTCCCATCATTAATGGGTCCCTAAATATTAGATAAAGTGGCTTTGACATTTCAGAGCTCAATTCTTTTAGGATCCGTGGGTAGATGCCATCTGGTCCAGGTGCTTTATCCACCTTTGTTCTGTCTGAATATGGGTATGGAGTTGGGTGTATGGGATTGTACTGTGTTTTATTTTTATTTTTTTATTTTTTATGGTTGAACTGGATGGACTTGTGTCTTTTTTCAACCTGACTAACTATGTAACTAACTAACTATGTAATTGCTGTATAGATGTCGCTGGCAGGGAAAGGGGTTAACACTAGGGGCATATAAAATGGTTAAGTGTGTTCCCTGGGAGTGTTTCTAACTGTATGGGGGCTAGGCTGACTGGAGGAGGAGAGAGATCGCTGTTTATAATCACCAGGAACAGCAGATCTCTCTCTAACTCCCCTGTCAGAACGGGGATCTGTCTGCTTACATTGACAGATCCCCGTTCTGGCTCTCACATTGGGTCCCCCGCAGGGTTGCCAACTTTCAGTAAATTTACAAACAGTTCATAATCCAGAATTGTTGCATCTGTCCAGAAATGTCCATTAAGGACATGCAGCCTACATGTCACGTAATGGACATTCAAGGACAGTTGCAAAAAGTACAGATTTTGCAAACTATTCGTAAATGAAAAGTTGGCAACCCTGGCCCCCCACCATACAGTGGGTGCGAGCGCGCCTTCTACAGCTCTTAAAAAAGCCGACGTATACCGATGGTGAGTTTCTGACGTATAACGATGGTGGCTGGTTGGCAAGTGGTTAAACAGAGCTGGGTGGAAAAAAAGTTCATGAAGCAGAGCCACATAAGGACTATATAGTGTAGAATTTTATTAAAAGGATCGATCTTGTGTTACATAGAGTAAAAAGGCATATCTATACCATATATAGCTTTAAAATAATCCATATTCAACAACATAGCAGTAAAAATAATAGGAATAAAAACCATGGGGGTACCCTCACTAAGGTGACCTCTGATCCAGGAAACAGAAGCAGAAGACGTCAGCACGTAGCTCTACACCAAAGCATTTTTTTTTGTTAACAATTTTTTTTCCACCTTTATTCCTATTAAAGCCCAGCTGAAATAAATAGGCAATAGATATTCAGCTCTTATGGGGTCTTCACTCCAATTAAATACTGTTTTTTTCCAGAAAATAAGCCTGAGTCTTATATTAATTTTGGCAACGAAAGACACAGTAGGGCTTATTTTTTGGGTAGGTCTTACCATGTAATGTGTTGCCTTCTCCCCCCCCCCTCTTGCCCTGTACCCCCCTGGCTTAATAATCTCAGCTTCCACTAGACTGCTGATTGGATACCAATGAGGACATCCCTCTGCTTTCTGCTCCTGGAAGCAAGATCCAAGTTCCAGACTGACAACATTGTACAATGCAACACCATAGTGTTTCTACCTTTATATGTCAGTTTTAGTTCATGCATGCATGAAATTCAACAAAAATGATTTCATATACCTATACCCGAAATACGTAAAAATACACCTAAGTATTTAAATTTATCGAACAGCAGAAGTAATTTGGGTTTTTATATGCAGATCTGCTTCCACCCGCTTTATTTCAGTACATTTATGAACCATCAAAGGTTCATAGTTAAACCTATATCACACTTTTAAGAATGTCAAAATAAAAAATAAAAAAATGCTTTGCACATAAAGGTTATAGCTATAAAGCTTCCTTGCAAACCTTTTATTTTGGTATGGACAGCAAATGTTACCTGACAGCATGACACATACATAGAGGATCACACATGTCTCCTTACATGGTGATGATATATATGCGGAGCATCTGTGGCCTAAGGGAGGACATAGATGGAACCTCAGTGGGATTAAGATACAAAATAAAAATGATTGGAAATAATGATGCACTTGTGAATTAAATGATAAAGTAAAATATTTTGTGTTTTCCAATTGTGAATTGAATCTAATCCAGTCTGACTATATGTACATTTACTGTAGGATGATAGATTTGGATCAGATTGGGATCTGCAGCTTCTGTGGGTGATGATAGTGCCATTGTCTTTCATGATGTCAACAGATGTCTTGGGGCAGAGAGAGTCAGATCCTTAGATACAGAATTGTATTCTAGCTTTTGGCCAAGAAGCCAGCACAATGTATTATCTGATGTATTATCTGATGCCATGATGGGTCTTATGTCCCTTATGGCTTGCAAAGTATGTTTCAATAGGGTCACCATAATGCCCTGCAGCCAATATAGCCAAGAGAGGCCCCACATGACTCTGCTTGCATGTCACACCCAGTCCCGCCTCCTAGCCACTACGTCCCGCCATTGGACTGGTGTTGTGTCCATCATAGGAGTCGGGCCAAGGGGCGAGGTGGGGCGGGACTGGGCGAGACTGCGAGAGGAGCCGAGCGAAGGCGAATACACAGGACATCCAGCTCTGTGTGTCTCTGCGGCGCTAAATTTAAAAATCCCTCATGATGCAATTTTAGGCAAGGCTGCAGATGGACACTGGGCAAGGCTGCGGATGGACACTGGGCAATGCTGCAGATGAACATAGGAGAAGGCTGCAGATGGACACTGGGCAAGGCTGCAAATGGACACTGGGGAAGGCTGCAGATGGACACTGGGCAAGGCTGCATATGGAGACACTGATAAGGCTGCATTGTATGTTTTTTCCTTAAACTTCCCACCTAAACTTGGGGTGCATGTTATACACTGGCGCATGTTATATGCCGATAAATACGGTAACTAAGATGACACCACACCTGTTCATGTACAGATGTTATCCATTATCGATCGTAATAGTTAGTCACATTCAACTAGACTTGTTTTGTAATGTTGAAGACATTTGGCTACTTTTCCCAGCTGCGTATTTGGTTCTAATGGGTGCCCCCATCATACCCCAATAATTTATACTACACAGGCACCCTATTCACCATAATTTGCTAAACACCATGGAATGTGTCAAGTAAGATATTGATTGTCCAAAACGAGGGATGCGATTCAAGTTCAGGTCAAGGTAGAGTTAAAACTATAAAGAAAAATTGTTGCGCTGTCTAATTGAAAGACTGACATGTAATCAATTAGAGTGAATAAATCAATAAACCCTTAAAGGTTCCTGCATCTCCCATGGTTATCCAGGTCCTCCATGTGGCGGTTAATCTCACTTAGATGGAAGGTGTGGGATTCGGTTATCTGCTGTACATGGCATAGGGTAGTGTTATGGCTGGCTTGTGTGATTTCCACTTCTTCCACCCTTATGGCCATGGCCTGGATGTCGGATCACATGTCTGAAATGGCTGCCATAAGTGTGCTCTTGATATCAGCTTCTTTTGCAATATGTAAAATAAAAACTTTAAAATGATTTTGTTTCTCCAAAACTAATTAGCAATGTGGTTTAGGCAATGTATACTACAAGCTGGCAGCAACACCAGGAATTTCACACAAAGGAAGCGATACAAGGAGAACCAAATACCTTTCATACAAGTACATGGTACAGCAGACACATATCAGGAATATAAAATGTTGGGTTGGGCGTGGTTTGGAGCCGTTCCAAGATGGACGTCTGGAGAAGTCTGGAGCTCCCATTCCATGAGGTCCAGCATCTTCATCTAACCAGCTTACCAATACCATATACATGGTGAGAACCTCCTACGGTGTCTCAGCAACATGGTCCCGATCTCCATGGGAACAAGACACACAGCTAAGCAGGCACATCCCTGAGATCTTTCGGTCTCGGCCTAGAGACACAAGCAGCCTCACAAGCAGCCTCCTTGCGTGAGCCCCCCTCCCCAAGCACCAGCCCACACCATTCCAGAGCTTGGAGCCCGTACGGAGTGGAGTCAAGAAAGATACCTTCCCCCGCAGTAAACTTAGACGATCTCCACAGTGTTGCAGCGGATGGCCATGGCCATGGCCATAAGGGTGGAAGAAGTGGAAATAACACAAGCCCGCCATAACACTACCCTATGCCATGTGCAGCAGATAACCAAATCCCACACTGTCCATCTAAGTGAGATTAACCGCCACATGGAGGACCTGGATAACCATGAGAGATGCAGGAACCTCAAGGGTAAATAGGGGTAATAGACACCAGCCAGCTCTCTCTAACGCTTACCAACATTTTTAATGATCTACTATAAAGGCACTTAGACACCCGATCACCTTTATGCAGATTCACAGAGTGCTATACCCGAGTGGAAGAGACACAGATCCCCCCAGAGACACGGTCTGCTGTGTCATGGATTTCCCACTAAAGGAGTAAATCCTCCGCAATGCCAGAAGCCGCAACCGACTGATTTACCAATCTAATATCACCCTACAGTGCAGGCCTTTTACTGGAAACCCTGAGAGCCAAATCCATAATTTACAGCTGGAAGTTCCCTTACTGCTTATTAGCAATGCATCAAGACTGCACAGCAAATCTTAAAGTGCCGGAAGATCTGGAACATTTTTGCTCTACTTTAGACATCCCACCAGTTGATATACCAGACTGGTAGAGTGATTTCCGCTTGCCATCACCTAAATGAGCCACATCCATGGAAGGCATCGATGAAGTGGGCAACTTCAGTATCAGTCCCTGCTGCTTCTACCCTCTTCCTCTTGACACCCCACCAAGTGCCACCGGAGCCCCACAAAATTGTACCCCTTAAGCATCACCAGGGCACCGCAGGGCCTGCATTACCTAGACAGTAGAGATGAGCTTCGCGTTCGAACGTATGTTCGACTCGAACATTGTCTGTTCGTACGTTCACCAAAATTTGAACAAAAGCGGACGTTCGCGCCAAATTCGAGTGACGCAAAATGCCCCATAATTCACTGCGGCATTGCGCGCTGATGATTGGCTAAGCATGCTGTATGTTCCGCATGCTTGGCCAATCACAGCGTGCAAAAAACGAAGAGCCATAATTGGCTAAAGCCAATTTCTTCCTAATTTACTGGAAGGCAGGTGATTGTGCTATTTAAAGACGTTATCACACGTATAGACACCCAGCAGGTACAATATTTAAAGGAATTTTATTTAATTTTTTTTAATTTAAGCATCATTAAAATCATCATCATTATCACTGGAGCAGTGATTTTAATATTGCTTAAATACAAAAAACAAAACAAAAAAATTCCTTTAAATATTGTACCTGTTGGGTGTCTATATTTTGCTTGTGAAAACGTCTTTGAGAACCCGGGTCTTGCCCGAGGGAACATGTATCAATGGAAAAAAGTTTTAAAAACAGTCACTTTTTGAGGAGTCCTGCTCCTGAAAAAACTACCCTTTTTTTAAACTATTTTCCATTGATACATGTTCCCTGGGGCAAGACCCGGGTTCTCAAAGTTCTTCCAACAATAACTTGAATTTTGGTCTTTAAAATTCACGTTTTTGAAATCGAACGTTCGAGTCCCATAGACTTCAATGGGGTTCTAAATGCTCGCGCGAACGGTCGGTCTGTTCAACGGTTCTGGTGCGAACCGAACTTGGGTATGTTCGGCTCATCCCTACTAGACAGGTAAATACATTATTCTTCCTATTTTTACCTGACACAGAGACACAAAATAATTAACAAAATCAAATTGTTTCTAGATCAATATGCCCCAGGGAAGGTCCCCAAAGAAACTGCCACAAATTTAGAATTCCCGATCACCATAACAGAATGCAAACAGGCAATAAAACAACTAAAACCCGGTTAGAGTCCAGGCCCAGATGGTCTCTTCGCAGTTTACTACAAAACATTCTCAGACACCCTCCAAACACCCTTTCTTCCTCAAATCCTCTCACATGAGGGATGCTGGAAGCCCACGTTGTAGTCATCCCCAAAGACGATAAAGACCCCACACAAACAGGTAACTACAGACCAATATCACTATTAAACGTGGACATGAAGATATTTTCCCTCTATCATTTCCCAAGACCAAGAAGGCTTCATCCCTGGCCGCAAGGGACAACGCCATTAAAGCAATTAACGCACGCCGGAACTAAACAAGGCGGAAGAGAACGAGGTCTCATATGGTCAATCAGGGTGATTATTTAAAGCGCATGGGATCCTTCAGTTTCAGTCATACACCCCAGTTGAAGTCTAATGAGACAAAACCGGTCGGGTTTTACTGGATCTTATCTGTTTTCCACTGTGCTTTTGGACTCCTTTACATAGAATTTGTTCCTAGAAGGGGAATATTGCTGTGAGTTGATGGAAAACTTTTTTTTATCTATGTGGATCTTTAAAAATGTGTGACCTTTTGGATTTCCTGCTTGGAACTTTTTAAATGTACCTTTTTTAATTAAAACTTTTTACGCTATGAGGAGGTGTCCCCCTCTCTTTTTTCTCCTGTTTGGCTTCTCCCTGATTGAATCCTTTATGAATATCATCTATTACAAGACATACACCACCGATATTTTCGTTTTGGCCACTCCCCTGGGACTCTTCTGGATTGCCTGCACAATCTATATACAACTCCTGTGTGTTTCAATGGGACTGTAGAGGGGATATCTTCATCAACCCATGAGAATATCATATACCATTTTTTTGTGTGCTGTATTTGGACTTTACATCTTTAAACACTGGATTGTATTGATTTGGTTTGTCACCTTGTGGTCATATAGATATTTGCACTTTGATTATTGCACTTTGGGAATATATTATCACACTTTGCAGACACGCCTTTGGCATTGACTTGTCATAATCTAGACGCTGTTGACTGGAAGCTTCATTCCAGTCTGCCTTGGGGGTACAATTGTTCCCTCACCTATCCACCTAATTTACATATTTGTTTTGTGATTTATATTTATGGTGGACCAGATGTGACATCTAGGTCTATTGTTTCTTCACTACTTGGGGATCCCCTAACCGGGGGACCGCGTTTTTTTTGGCGCTGCACTTTTTTCCATAATCAACCTACATTACCCGATGACACAAACAAACCAAAAAGGCTTTTTTCTGTCCCTGGATGCGGAGAAGGTATTCGACAGAGTGGCATGGGACTACATGAGAGCAGTCATACAAGCAATAGGCATAGGCCCACATATGTCTGATCTAATCCTTTTGCTTTATGCAGGTCCATCAGCTAAAGTGCTGGTCAAAAACACTGTCAAATGCCTTCCCCGTCTGTAACGGAATGAGACAGGGGTGCCCCTTGTCTCCTATTCTTTTCATACTCATGCTCGAACCATTCCTCTGTAAACTGAGATTCAATGCAGATATTCAGGAAACCCAAACACCCAAAAAGGAATATAAATACACATACTGCTATTCCTACAAACCCAGTGACCTCCCTGACAATGCTACTATCAGAATTTAAACACTTCCAACTTCTTTCCAACCTCAAAATTAACTTCTTGAAGTCCTTCACTCTTAACATATCCTTACCTCAACTTCTAGTAGACCAATGCAACGAGAATTTTCCATTTCAGTGGAAACACAAATCAATCACATACTTAGGTATACAGCTCCCATCCAAACTCTCAGCTTTATAGATATAGAACCATCTCCCCCTCCTAAATAAACTAACTCCTGATCTCAAAACCTGGAGCAAACCAATTTTCTCAAGGTTTGGCAGAGTGGCAATCCTAAAGATGAACCCCATACCAAGAATGCTATACATAATACAGACGGTCCCTATACAGATCCCACTTGCCTTCTTTAAAATATATAGAAGTATTTGTTCTCTGGCAGGAACACAAACCCAGAATCAGTTATATGCTACTTACCAGACCAAAGTAACTTGGAGGCTGTAATACTGTAGGCCTTCTAAACCTCCATAACTACCACACTGCTACCCACCTCACTAGGATAGTGGACTTGAATGTTCTATGTAATGGTATGCTTTGGCCTTGCAAATTTCTATTGTATAACTGTTGTTTAAGATATCTGTAAAACCTTCTTACTTTTCAATAAAATAAATTATTTGAAAAAAAAAAAAAAAAAATTTGGGTTTACATATTCTTTAATGAGTTACTAATTGAACAGGTCCACTATATTGTCAAAAGTATTGGGGCACCTGCCTTTACATGCACATGAACTTTAATGGCATCCCAGTCTTAGTCTGTAGGGTTAAATATTGAGTTGGCACACTCTTTGCAGCTATAACAGCTTCATCTCAAGGCTGTCCACAAGGTTTAGGAGTGTGTATTTGGGAATGTTTGACCATTCTCCCAGAAGTGCATTTGTGAGGACAGGCACTGATGTTGGACAAGAAGGCCTGGCTTGCAGTCTCCATTATAATTCATCCCAAAGGTGTTCTATCGGGTTAAGATCAGCACTCTTTGCAGGCCAGTCAAGTCCCTTTTGAACACGCGAACACTGTTAAAGTCTATGGGACACGAACATGAAGAATCAAAAGTGCTTATTTTAAAAGTTAATATGCAAGTTATTGTCATAAAAAGTGTTTGGGGGCCTGGGTCCTGCCCCAGGGGACATATACTGTATCAATGCAAAAAAAAAATGGCAGTTTTTTCGGGAGCAGTGATTTTATTAATGCTTAAAGTGAAACAATAACAATGAAATATTTCTTTAAATATCGTGCCTGGAGGGTGTCTATAGTATGCCTGTAATGTAACGCATTTTTCCCATGTTTATAACAGTCCCTGCACAAAATGAAATTTCTAAAAAACAGATAAAAGTCATTGAGAGAAATATCATGGCTTCCCCCCCAGTCCATTCACCCTTCAGGCCCTTCAGGTCTGGTATGAATATTAAAGGGAACCCCGAACCAAAATAAAAAAAACATGCGTGGGGTTCCCCCCAAATTCCATTACCAGGCCCTTCAGGTCTAGTATGAATATTAAGGGGAACCCTGCGCCAAATGTAAAAAAAATGGCACAGGGGTCCCCCTCAAAATCCATACCAGACCTGATTTTAAGGGGGAAACCTGCGCCAAAATTTAAAAACACAATGGCGTGTGGTTCGCCCCAAAAATCCATACTAGACCTTTATCTGAGCACCCCCCCTCCTGAACCATACCAGGCAACATGCCCTCAACATGGGGAGGTTGTCCCCATGTTGATTGAGACAAGGGCCTCATTCCCACAACCCTTGCCTGGTACTTGTGGGGGTCTGCGGGTGGTGGGGCTTATCGGAATCTGGAAGCCCCCTTTAACTAAGGGAACCCCCAGATCCAACCCCCCCAATGTGAATTGGTAACATGGTACATTTTATCCCTACCATTTCACCCCAAAAAGTGTCAAAAAAGGTAGAAAAATCACACACAGCCCGGGACCTTTAATAAAAAATAAATTCCAGTGCTGTAATCCTTCTAGAACACGCTGCCACAATTGATAAAGCCTCCATAGGTTATCCACCCATCTGACAGCTTTTAAATAACTGAGGGCGGGGCCACCTGTAATGTGGATGGGTGACCCTGCCACTCTCTGATGCAAAAGGAGTTTCCGGCGGTTTCCCCTGTGGTGTCATGGGTGACCCTGTCCCCCTCTGATTCATTTGTGACACCACAGGGAAACCGCCGGAAACTCTGTTGCGTCAAAGGGGCCCCGCCCTTAAGAGCTATCAGTTAGGTTGCACACCATTCAACATATGCTTCCTATGGAGGCTGTATCGATCATGTCTTTAAGGATTACAGTGCTAGAATTTATTCATTTGTTTTATTAACCACTTGCCTACTGTGCAGACAAAATTTTAGCTTTCGGCACTGCCTCGCTTTAACTGACAATTGCGCGGACGCGCGATGTGGCTCCCAAACAAAATTTACGTCCGATTTTCCCCCACAAATAGAGCTTTCTTTTGGTGGTATTTGATCGCCCGTGCGGTTTTTATTTTTTGTGCTATAAACAAAAAAGAGCGACAATTTTGAAAAAAGACACAATATTTTTTGCTTTTTGCTATAATAAATATCCCATTTAAAAAAAAAAAAACATATTTTATCTCAATTTAGGCCGATACGTATTCTTCTACATATTTTTGGTAAAAAAAAAAAAACGCAATAACCGTATAGTGACTGGGTTGCGCAAAAGTTATATTGCCTACAAAATAGGAGACATAATTATGTTTTTTTTTTTTTTTTACTAGGAATGACGGCGATCTGCGATTTTTTTTCGGGACTGGGACATTATAGCGGACACATCGGACACTTTTGACACATTTTTGGGACCATTTACATTTAAACAGTGAACAATGCTATAAATATGCATTGATAACTGTATAACTGGCAGGGAAGGGGTTAACCACTAGGGGGCGGGGAAGGGGTTAAATGTTTCTCCTAGTTTGTGTTCTAACTGTAGGTGGAGGGGGGTGACTGGGGGAGGTGAACGATTGTGTCCCTATGTACAAGGGACACAGATCCGTCTTCTCTCTCCCTGACAGGGACGTGGAGCTCTGTGTTTACACACAGAGCTCCACGTCCCAGCTCAATTGTCAGCAATCGCGTGTGCCCGGCGGCCATCGTGGCCGCCGGGCACACGCACGGTGTTCTCAGAGATGCGACGGGTGCGCGCGTGCCGTCGGCGGCACGCGCGCGCCCCGAGCAGCTTTAAATGACAGGACGTCATATGACATCCTGTCAGGACAGTAGAGTATCCCGCCCGGTATCTGTTGCTTCAAAGTGGCCCCGCCCTTAAGAGCTATCCGTTGGGCCGTGCGCCATTCAACATATGCTTCCTATGGAGGCTGTATCGATCATGTCTTTAAGGATTACAGTACTAGAATTTATTTATTTGTTTTATTAACCACTTGCCTACTGTGTACGTCCCAGCTCAATGGTCGGCAATCGCGTGTGCCAGGCGGCCATCGCGGCCGCCGGGCACACGCACGGTGTTCTCAGAGACGCGACGAGTGCACGTGCGCCGTCGGCGGCACGCGCGACCCGAGCAGCTTTAAATGACAGGACGTCATATGACATCCTGTCAGGACAGTAGAATATCCCGCCCGGTATCAAGTGGTTAAGAACTTGTCCCAAGCTGTGTGTTTTTTTATTTTTTTATTTTTTACCTTTCTTGTCACTTTTTGGGTGAAATGGTAGGGGTACAATGAACCCTGTTACCAATTCACATAGGGGGGTGGGATCTGGGGGTACCCTTTGTTGAAGGGGGCTTCAAGATTCCAATAAGCCCTCCACCTGCAGACCCTCACAACCACCAGGCAAGGCTTGTGGGGATAATGCCCTTGTCCCCATCAACATGGGGGCATCCTCCCCATGTTGAGGGCATGTGGCCTGGTATGGTTCAGGAGGGGGGGCTCTTTCGTCCCCCCTCTTTTCCTATGGCCTGACAGGTTGAGTGCTCAGATAAGGGTCTGGTATGGAGTTTTTGGGGGAAATCCCACACCATTGAAGGGTCTGTTATGGATTTTGAGGGGGGCACTTCGCCATTTTTTTTTATTTGGCACAGGGTCCACCTTAATATCCATACTGAAGAGTCTGGTAATTGAATTTGGGGGGACTCCTTTTTACATTTTTTTATTTTGGTTCAGGGTTCCCTTTAATATTCATACCAGACCCAAAGGGCCTGGTAATAGACTGAGGGGGGAACCCATGCCATTTTTTTCAATCATGTTTCTCTGTATTGCCGGGACCCGACAATTCATTATAGCGGCGAGTAGTTCTAAATTACTTGTTTTCCTTTAGAAATGTCATTTTGTGCAGGGACTTTTCTAAACACAGGAAACATGCGCTATTTTACTGGCATACTATAGACACCCCCCAGGTACGAAATTTAAAGGAATATTTTACTTTTATTGTTTCACTTTAAGCATTTTTAAAATCAAGAGATAGACGTAAGAAAAATATATAAATCGCGCTACCTCAACCGTCTTTAACCTCCCTGGCGGTATTATTCTGTCTGGAATTTTGTACCAAAAGCTGTACAATTTTTTGCATGGAAATTTGGTGATATGTATTATAGGCCTGCAATTCTTAGTAATTACTTACTTAAACCTGACCAAAGCAAGACTCTAGTGGACATTCCAGATGTGATCAATTTGAAACACAAACGCATGAATTATAATCTAATCAATAATATAATTTTATTCAATAATGTAATGAAAAATAATTAAATTTGTCAAAGAAATTCAATACACATCCTGAGTGTGAAACAGTTTGAAGCATAGAACTAGACAAAGTCTGACGTCACAATCAGGACAACAGTGCCTTGTTTCTTTTTGGACTTTTTTTCCATTGCCATCTCTCTTGGACCAGCAAACGACGCACATCCTGGTAGGCGCTAACTTTCTTGCGGTTGGCGGTACGTAGTCTACAAAATGACGACCTGTTAGGCGTTTTGGGTTGACAACATCAACAGCGCGTCGTCCGGGTCTGTTAGCATCTAATGATGGTGTCTGGTGGTTGATAAAAATCCACTCAGCCACCTTCCAGATAAAGTCAGAATGAACAAGAGGTATTTCAGTGTTTGCTCTATGAAGGATATAGGCATTCCAAAGGCATTGTTCCAGGAGATGCCTGAAAATATTTTTGTAATACTTCTTCTGTCATTGCCTGATCGGCTCGGTCGACACCTCCCATCATTTGATTATAGTCGATCACGACTTGCTTCTGCTAACGGTACAATACCCATCAGTTTTGTTTAGGAGCAAAACCTCATAAAGTTCCGGAGATGTGTAAAAATGATGCGTTGTCACACAATATCCCTGGTTCAGTAATGGGTCCAGGAGTGTAAGGACAGATGATGTGGCCATCCCATAGCGGCTGTACCTGGGGTTGAACTTGGTGCATTTACCGGTGTAAATGACCGCATTCCATATATATCCGGTGAATGATTCGCAGAGCATGTCAAATTTGATGCCAAACTGCGCTCTTTTGGATGCAATAAACTGTATCCAGCTCAGGCGTCCCTTGTAGGCCATCAGACTTTCGTCCACTGACGTTTATACTCAGCTGACGGTTTTGGATTTGGATGTCACTTGGTTTATATATATGTTTTTTTTGTTTTTTACTTTCTTTTGTTTTTTTCGCTAAACCACTATTATCAACAGTTTTGAGTGCTTTTGAGGTGACTGCATGTCGTATAGTGACCATCACAGGTCACATTTTTGACATAGCAGTTAGCCTTTTACACATATTACTTGAGACCAATTATTTATATATTTATATATTTGTGTTTGTTAAAGACGGTTTATATATTTTTCTTACGTCTATCTCTTGTATTTATGGTTTACATGAAAATCGCAGCACCTGAAGAGAACACACTGTAATCACGTTGTAGTTTTTTCCCCCCTTTTTTTCTTTTCTTTTTGTTAATTTTAGCGCAGTTTCTTCCCATTTTACCATTTTTAAAATCACTTCTCCCCGAAAAAACTAAAGTTTTTAAACCTTTTATTTGCATTGATGTCACCCGGGTCCCCAAACACTTTTTTTTTGACAATAACTTGCATATTAGCCTTTAAAATTAGCACTTTTGATTTCTTCCATAGACTTTTACATGGTGTTCCCCGGCTTTCAATTTTGCCGTGAACACCCTAAATTGTGTAATTTCTGAAGGATAAAAAGTCATTTAAAATCACTGCTCTTTTTTTGCATTGATACATGTCCCCAGGGGCAGGACCCGGGTCCCCAAACACACTTTTAAAGCGGGATTCCACCCGCAAATTTTTTTTTTCAAAGTCAGCAGCTACTAACAATGTAGCTGCTGACTTTGAATAAGGACACTTACCTGTCCTACTTGCCCGCGCTGATGGCGCCCCCGATGCCGATCCTCGATCCTGGCAGCTCCAGGCGCCGCTATCCACAGTAAGGGAAACAGGCAGTGCGGCTTCACTGCCCGTTTCCTACTGCGCATGTGCGAGCAGCGCGGCGCTTTGTGAATGGTCCGGCTGCTTTCTGGGATACACACAGTTCCCGGCTGTGACTCAGGAAGGCCCAGGAACCCGGCCAGGTGGGCCGCGCCGGCGGGGTCCATGGGCGTGCACGCGTGAAGAAGAATAAACCCCAAAGACCAGACCTAGGTCCCAGATATACCCCTCCCCAGCATGCCCAGCCATGAAAAACTCTCTCCAATTGGCTGCTGAGGAAGACTCTATCCGCCAGAAGTCCCGCTGGCTGCCACTGCCGACCAAGGATGAAATGACATCCCCAGAATGCAGTCCGAGCCAGTGGACCCTTCCAGAATGACACAGGTCAACAACCTAAACAAATCACAACTAGGAACAACTTAACTCTCCTAGTCCAACTAGTTTTAAACGCAGCCCCTATGCAAAAAGCAAGGGGGCGCTACACACAAATACAAGTTTGGGTGAACCATATTCAGAGGCCATCTGGGTTTCCAGCCCTGGATAGATTATGCAAAGCTGACTGCAGGGGTGAGGTGCCAACATAGCACAAGAGTACTTCAGGTTGAGCTAAGTGAATGAGCAGCAATTGGATTGGAGATGGAATTTCAATCCTTGGGCAAAAGCCAAAAAAGATTATCCAAAGTGGATACATATCTAATAATTCAGACTCATATTGGAGTTTCCTGGGTCACATGATATTTTGGCAGTTGGGCCATTTGGGAGGCCTGGACATTTTTAGTGAGGTGTGGAACCCCCGGGCAATTTTTACAGATGTGGTAAAGTATAGGTTTGGGATAGCCACATGCAAATTTGTTTATGTTTCTCTGCATGTTGTATAGAATATAAAATGGTGTTGCCTTATGAGGAGGTTATGAGTAATCTCCATTAGCAACTGGGAATATTTGTACATAGATGTGTGTAAATATATATATATATATATATATATATATATATATATATATATATATATGTGTATATATATATATATATATATATATATATATATATAATTTAGGATAAGGAATGTGTAGTATGTATGAAATATTGTTTCTGTAAGGGTTAACTGGGCTGACAGGCTGGGCCTGAGAAAAATCTATTTAACAGTGCCCTTTTGATATGCATGAATGCTGGGTGACGAGGTGCCATGGAGTCGTTCTGTCTGTATACCTAACTTAGTATTCAAACAAGCCAGGAAGAGATCACATCTGAAACTTGTAGTCTATGCGAAGCCGCCTTTATTGGCTAGATAAAGGCGTTTGTATTCTTCCATGTATAGCTAAGCTAAGTGCCCCGTACAAGGGAAGTTAACGACCTTCGGTTTAATTAATTTATCTTCTAATCTAATTATCACTAAACTCAAGTAGGGAGGGGGTTAGTGAGGCAAATTAAAATATTGCCCATATTTGGAAGAGATACGCCCGAAGGGAGGAGAGAGCTAACAGTAGCCAATCATAGTGATCCTGTCAATGGGAGAGGGGTTCATATAAGGAATGCCTCAATTAGTAGAGAGGACAGATGAGTTGACCGGGGCCCTGGAGTCATTATTTTGGGTAATTATCAGACCATCTCCCAGCACTTAAAGTATACTTGCGTTGTCATATGTTTTTCTGTTTGATGTTTGTAGTGTGATGTATATACCGTATTTCTCAGCCTATCGCGCTCACCCGCGTATAGCGCGCACCCCTACTCTGGACATGAAATTCCAGATTTTTTTTTTTTTTATTACTTACAGTTTTGGTGTCTTGCCCGGCGTCCATCGGAGGCCTTGTCCGGTCCGGCGTCCGTCTGCGGCCTTCGTGGTGTCCTCCCCGCTGCTCCCGTGCTGTCTCTGAGCCGATCCCCGCTTTCCGTGCTGTGTTTGAACGCCGCCGACGACGACATATACAGAGCGTAGTACACTCGAGCACGCTCGGCTCCTCTCGGCTCCTCTTGCATAACCGGGAGCTGAGCCTGGCCGACTGTACCTGAGTGTACTGCGCTCTGTATATGTCGGCGGCAAAGTTCAAACACAGTGCGGGAAGCGAGTATCGGCGTATATCGCGCACCCACGATTTTGCCCTGATTTTAAGGGGAAAAAAGTGCGCGGTATACGCCGATAAATACGGTACTTTGTATTTTAAAACTAATATTTACTCCCTTGCTTAAGACTATAAATGTTTGCAGTGTATTATATAGACTAATAACAATTCTCTAATAAATTCTTATTATGTTGAAGCTTTCACTTCTGGTCAAAAGAACTCTTATTTAACTCATATCATATCTTTTAGATATTAATTCTTAAATATACATTTTTTTAACCACTTGCCTACAGGGCACTTTCACCCCCTTCCTGCCCAGACCAATTTTCAGCTTTCAATGCTGTCACACTTTGAATGACAATTGCGTGGTCAGGCAACACTGTACCCAAATGAAATTTTTAGCTTTTTTTCCCCACAAATAGAGCTTTCTTTTGGTGGTATTTGATCACCTCTGCGGTTTTTATTTCTTGTGCTATAAACAAAAGAAGAGGGACAAGTTTGAAAAAAAAACACAATATTTTTTTATTTTTAGCTATATCCATTTTTTTTTTAAACAAATCTTTTCCTCGGTTTAGGCCGATACATATTCTTCTACATATTTTTGGTAAAAAAAAAAAATTGCAATAAGCGTAAATTGATTGGTTTGTGACTACAAAATAGGGGATAGATTGATAGCATTTTTATTATTATTATTTTTTTTTACTAGTAATGGCGGCGATCGGCGATTTTTATCGTGACTGCGATATTGTGGTGGACACATCGGACACTTTTGACACATTTTTGGGACCATTCACATTTATACAGCGATCCCTGCTATAAAAATGCATCAATTGTTGTATAAATGGGACTGGCAGGGAAGGGGTTAACACTAGGGGGCAAGGAATGGGTTAATGTATTCCCTAATTAGTGATCCTTACTGTGGGGGGAGGTGAGTGACTGGGGAAGGTGACCGATGGTTGTAGATACAAGGGACATACCATCGGTCCCCTCTCCCTAAGCAATCGCGGGTGGCCGGCGGGTGCGCCCCCTAGTGGATTTTAAAGGCGGGACGTCATATGATGTCCACTCAGGATAACAGAGCCTTCCCCGGTTGACAAGTTAAGATCTGGTGAAGTTTCAGTGCTGTAGAGGTAGACTAGATATCCTCAGAGATTCAGATCTGCTGCTATTGATCTCCAGGTTTGGGGCACTCCAATAATCTGTGAGAGTTTGAGGAAGATATAGAAATGTCACTATGGGATTTGTGATCAGGAGTAACAAGAACAGATTTCAATTTAATTTTCCTCATGGAAGAAGAACCTAACAACAGTTGCTGAGAAGCACCGGAGGCCTCCATTGCTGCTAAGCAACTGCTGTCAGTTTCTTCCTCCATAGAGTTCAGTAGCGGTTCTAACAAAGATCTGTGAAGTAACTAGTTTATCTTAGTCCATCTAATGCCACGTACACACGATCGGTCAATCCAATGAGAATGGTCTGATGGACCGTTTTCATCAGACCAAACCGATCGTGTGTGGGCCTCATCGGTTATTTATCCATCGGTTAAAAAAATTCAAACTTGTTTTAAAATTAACTGATGGATACCTAAACGATAGTAAAAAAACGATCGTCTGTGGGCACGTCCATCGGTTAAAAATCCACTCATGCTCAGAATCAAGTCGACGCATGTTTGGAAGAAGCATTGAACTTCATTTTTTTCAGCACGTCGTGTTTTACGTCACCGCGTTCTGACACAATCGTTTTTTTAACTGATGAAGCTGACTGATGGTCCATCGCGCCTACACGTCATCGGTTAACTGATGGAAAAATCCATCAGACCGTTCTCATCGGTTTGACCGATCATGTGTACAGGGCTTAAGTGTTATTCTGTGTTAAACCCTGATAAAGGGCAAGTGGTGTTGCCCCCCCAAAATGTATTTTTATGTGACTTGTTTTATCAACAATTAAAACCATCTTGGACTCTTTTATTGTGGTTTGTGGTTTCTGCTCTCAAATACACATGGCTGTGTCAGATTCTGAATCTTTTGGACTAAGTGGTCGATGGCAAAAAGAAATGGTGGACGGTAGACATGTGCACACTGAAATATTTTGTTTCGCAATTTCGTTTTCGTCCGAAAAATAAATTTATTTAGTTACTCCCGAATATTGTTTTTATTTATTTAGTTTTTCGTTAAAAAGATGCATTCGTCCAAATCCAAATTAAGGTTAAATCTGTCATTGAAGGCTTATGGTGTCTGTCTAATGTCCTACGAAAAAAAAAAAGAAGATTCGACAGAATCTTTAAAAAAAAATAATAATTGACTCTTCATGTCTCTCTATGTCGAATCTTCATGTCTCTCTATGTCGAATCTTCATGTCTTTCTATATCGAATCTTCATGTCTCTCTATGTCGAATCTGTCATTGAATGCTTATGGTGTCTGTCGAATGTTCTAAGAAAAAAAAAAGATTCGACAGAATCTTAAAAAAAAAAAAATTGACTCTTCATGTCTCTCAATGTCAAATCTTCATGCCTCTCTATGCCAAATCTTTTCTCTCTATGTTGAATCTTTTCTCTCTATGTAGAATAATATTGGACTAATAGAGTTAAGGTTAGGCACATTGACCACAACAAAAACGAAAATAAAGCATTTGCTTATGTCGGATCTTTCGTTTTTCGTTTTCTGTGCTTTCGTTATCGTTTGTTAAAACGATAACGAAAATACCTGAAATTCGGACGAAAACGAATGCACATGTCTAGTGGACGGAGCTGAAGTTCCCACATGATGCTATCAACAAAACATGGAAGAAAATCCTTGAAGAGGGTTTCATACACCGTGCTGAATCCATAATAAAATGTTCTGGCCCTTTGTACACATGGCTCCCATACAATAGATTAGTTACATAACCGGTGATAAATTATTTAATGGGAATCGTGTTCCATTTCCTTTTTATAGCATTTAAAATATCTTTGTTCCTTAACGAGTAGACAAACGGGTTGAGCATTGGAACCACCGCAGTATAAAGCAAGGTCAGCAAATTGTCCAGTTCCTTGGAACCTTCAGATTCTGGTTTGCCATAAATTATAATGATTGGAACATAGAATATTATTACCGTGGTGAGGTGGGAGGTACAACTGGAATAAGCTTTAAGTCGTCCTTTTGAGGAGCGAATTTTGAGTATGGTGGAGATGATGAACACATAGGAGGTCATAATAAGAAAAAAAGGAATAGATACCAACAGTATATCCTGACATAACAGAAATATGTATCTGCTTGTAGCATCACTAGAGGTTATTGCATACAGTGCTTTCTGATCACAATAGAAATGGTCAACATTTTGTGTGAGACAGAAGGACAACAGAGATGCGGCTAACACGTTGACGATTGCATTAGTCAATGATGTGAGCCAAGGGGATAGAGCTAGTGAAATGCATACATCTTTACTCATGAGTAAGGAATATTGTAATGGTTTACAGATTGCTACATATCGATCGTAGGCCATGGAGGTCAGTAGAAACAAATCAGAAGCAGCTGACAATGAGAAGAAGAACACCTGAGTCATACAGGCAGAGAAAGACATCCAATGGTCATGTGTTAGAAGTATGGAGAGCAGCTTTGGAAGCGTAACTGAAACATACATAACATCACTAATAGCAAGATTACTCAAGAAGAAATACATTGGAGTATGGAGCTGGGGAACCCAACACACCAATAAGGCAATGGTCATGTTTCCAAGGACAGTCATCAGATACATCAATAGAACTGCAGTAAAAAGAAGACATTGTCCAGTTTCAGAGACAGAAAATGCTGAAATGTAGAACACGTTTTCTGTACTGTTTGAGCATTCCTCCATCTTCCCTTGAGTGGAAAAAAATATATATAGTTGGGACTTTTAGAATGTAACTAATATGAAATAATTCTTTACATAAAATACCCTTTTTCCATTTACATACTAACCATTAAAAGCAAAGTATGGCCAAAGCTTTTTTGTGCATTTACTAAAGCCCACTATTGGCTGACGTCATAGAGCCACTACTAATAATGTCAGTATCCACCCAGATATCTGATGGGCAGCTGGCTCAGCCTTTCAACACATGGCTGAGAGCCGGAACCAGCTGTTCCTGCCCCCACTCCAGCCTGGCATTCCAGTGAGCGCTGGAGGGGCAGAGCAGGGATCAATGACTGACACTCAACTCTCTCAGCTCCGAGTGCATTGAGAACTGAGCAATCATGTGATCACTCAGTTCTTGTGCTTAGAGCCAGTGGGGGACAGCTGCAGCATCAGCTCGGGGCTTTAATGGTTGCTTTTAAATGCATGATTTGAAGTGTTGTTTTTAACTGCTGCAGTAGTTTCTATTATTTATATAACATCTGTACTTGTTTTGCTAAACTATTATTTTGCTGTCTGCATTCTTTTTTGCAAACCACTTGTTTTCTGCCTTTATTCCACTAAGGCCCAGCTGAAATAAATGTGCAATAGATAATTAGTTACAAAGACATTGCATTACCAATCCCCATAAGTGTCTTGACTTGATTGTCCTGCTATAGCAGTTGCACAGTTGATTAAATATGACTATGCAGTGCAATAGACACCAGAGTGTGACCAAACTGCATAGAGCATTTTTATGGAGCAGAAAAAGTCAGACCCACCCCCTCTCTGGTTAGGTATGCCCCCTCTCTGGTCAGACACACCTCCTCTCTGGTCAGACACACCCCTCTCTGGTTAGGCACACCCCCTCTCTGGTCAGACACACCCCTATCTGGTTAGACACACAGCTCTCTGGTTAGACACACCCCTCGTGGGTTAGGCACACCCCTCTCAGGTTAGGCACACCCCCTCTCTGGTTAGAAACACCTCTTCTCTGGTCAGGCACGCCTCTCTCTCTTTGCACACTACAAGTTTGTGCATGCTGGAGGTGGGGCCAGTATTTATCCATTAGAACATAAAGCCCTGCAGTGAGAGGGCAGCATCTGTGCATTATTGGACCGGCGTAGCGCACCGCCTTTACGTTAGACTGGCGCAATGTAGCGGCGCAATCACCCTATTCTCATCGGTTTTACGCAGAAATTTGCGTCTACAAATTGGGAAGGACGTGGGCGTGTTACATTGAAATGAGCCGTGACCCCATGCAAATGAAGGGCCGGCCGGCTCGCGCATGCACGCTTGAAGCAGACCATGGTCAGCACCTCTGTGCGCATGCTCACAACTCGGGAACGGCGCAATCAGTGAAATTGGAAGTGAACTAGGGCAAATTAGTAAACTACGCAAACAGCATAAATAGACAGAGACAAACGCACTTCCTTTGCAAAAGTACATCCCTTTGTATCCCTTCCTATACAGCAAGGTGCTTTTGTTCTGTTGTTTATTAGCGTTTGTTTGTTTGTGACGTGTCTTTGAGATATTTGGGGACTGTTTTGCAGAGTGATTTTTGTCTTTTATGTGTTTTCTTTGTCGGTATTTTGTTTAAATTATATTTTTGCTGGGCATTTTTTATTTTTGCTGCTCATTTTTATTTATTTTTTGGTTCTGTTTGTGTATGATTTGGGAATGTGGGGGTGACATTCCTGCCGGAATAGGGGTGTCATCCTCATTTGTGGTGGAGAAGTGATCCCCAGGTCCGTGTGAATGGTGTATGAATGTACAGTGACATAATTGGAGCCATGGCATGGCATTGCAGCTCACAAGTCCTGCATGGTGGGCTTGTGCCAATCCAATGTGATGAGGATGTGATGTGTCTGTGCTAGGGACCACTGTTGTGTGCATGCATGCATTCTCATTGTTCCATGATTAATGTGTGTGTTTAACGTGCAAAGATGCCTAATGTGAGCTGGCTCCTGGCTGCTCTTCCCTCAGAAGACGGGGTAGCCTTGGTTAGGGGGGTTCCGTATAGGAGTCATGAGATGGGGTCCCAGTGCATATGCAGAGTCACCCTGAAGGGATAAGACAGGAGGATGTTAGTAGTGCATGTGCCCCTTGTGATTTCAGCATCATGGGGGGGACAGTCATGCCTGCCACCCATGTCACTCACCAACCAGCCAGCTGTCCCCATACATGTTCTGTTCGAAATCTGTGGGGATGGGGCTATGATTTCATATGTAGCTGTCATGGGTGTCATGGGTGGTGTCATGTGTTGGGCTGGGGATGTCCTCCTGCAGGGTTGTGGTTAATTCCAGGATGGCATGAGGGGCGAATCTGAAGATCCGAGACACCTTAGAATCACTCATGCCAAAGATGTCTATGCGTGTGTGATATATCAAGTGAAGAGTATCAAATTAGATTATTGGCTTGTATCAGATTAGATTATTATATCCATCAAGGTTTTAAAGGGCTATTGAAAGATAGTGAGACCGTGTTTGTAATTTGTATGTATGTTATGTATTGATGTATATATGTATGTATATTTTTTGTAAAAATGTTTCTTAAAGCAAAGAATTTTTTTTTGTAAAAAAAAAAAAACTCTCCCGTGCCCTCCTCCGTGCCCTCCTCCTTCTTTGCTCATCTAAAGTCAGTAGTATAGCTATGAGCATGGATGCCACTGGCATGTTGGCATACAGATTGTTGTGCAACACGTGTGACTGCTCAGCTCCTCACTAACAGTGTTGCTTTCTCTGACATGTAGACGGATTGTCTAATTTTATACCACCTTTTATATGGTCTAATTTTAGACAGGCTGTGCAGCTGTTGCGCACAGCGCGTAGCCTGCGCTGCACCAACGTTCTTTTGTGGATCCCCGTAACTCCCTTATTAGCATATTTGAATAGCAAATCAATGGTGTGTCTAGCGCAGTTTTGCGCGGACGGATGCGCCTGTCTATCGAAATTACGCTGGACAAAAAAAAAATGTGGGCTGTGCTCTCCCCCCGTCTGTATACAAGAGATGACACAAAACTCACAAGACAGTCCAAGGTAGATTTCTTGCGTATCTCGTTTTGGGGATGCGGAGTATCGAAACGCATGCGCAAATTTAGACTTATGCCGCGCATCTCCTGTTACGCCGGCGTAATCGCTCTGTGAATCTGGCCCAGTATGTTTAAGCATTTCTAAGTGAAAAGTAATTCAGAACAACCATGAAACTTAATTTAGGCTTTAAATTGTTATTTATTGAAGTATACAAAAAAATTAATGGTAATTAAAAAAAAAAATGATAACACATGAATATATATATGTAGCACTATTCCCGTAGTAGCTGCTGGATTAGATTTGGGCCTTTCACGTTACCTCAACTTTCGCTGTCTAGGTGAAGAATGTCTGTAAAGAATTCCAATGTCCACACAAGTTGTAAAACCTTTAGCTGTTAGGTTTTATTTTTCTCAAGTTTCTTCGCAAGTTTGCAAGAAACTAGAAAGATGGTGGAGCAGGGGAAGTTTAGGCGCATAGTACAGATCACTGGAGAAAACTTCTAAGTTCCAAAAAGTCACTCACTACTTCCTCTTGAGTGGGTATTGCTCACCTTGATAGGCCCCTTTCACCTGGCCTAGCAGCCGGAATGATGCACGAACAATTATCAGTAACAGTCTCTGCAACAAACTGGTTTCAAGCATAAGTGAAGAGTCCAGAATCCTCTGCCACAGGATTTGGTACCCGAATTGCCAGCCATACAGTTTAAGAGCCTTTAAGCCGACACGGCAAAACTGTAGGGTGACATGTATTGTAGATCATCCCTTAATAGAGTCACAAAGGCCTATCCCGAGACATCAGCCTTTCGCTTGGTTCCATCCTGGGCAGGTCCTCCCCTGGTTTCCTCCATTAAGTAGCTTCCTCTCATAAGACGGACAGCTCAGGATCACTTGAAATCATAGGCGCCAGTCAGGATGGCTGGGCCTACTTGGTAGAAGTACAGCCTCAGGCCAACAAGGCCCCAAGGCTAAACAACCATCACGGACCTCGAGCCAGGAGGACCTCGAGGTATGGTGTCTGATTCTTAAGTATCCTTCCCCAGCATGCCCAGCGCGGAGACCACTCCCACTGGGCTGCTCCTGGGAAAAGACACCCAATGCACCGTAGCCTGCCTAAGTTCCAACATTGGCCAGTGGTAGTATCGTGGCGATACCACCACCGGCCAATGTTGGACAACAGGCAACAGTGGGAAAATCCCTCTAAGCACAGCCACAGCCAGAACAGAGGTTGATTTTGTATCAATCATCAAAGTTTGAGCCAATTATCAGCTCAGACACCCACTAAATTTAACATTGCATGGTCATCAGGAGCAAGGCGCTACACACACACACACACATATATATATATATATATATATATATATATATCATTCTCTGCAGCTATTACCTTTTGTACTTATCCCCACTCCCTTTAGAATGTAAGTTCTACGGGGGGCATGCACGGCGCGATGCGGGATGATCGCGAGTGAATAGAGCTCCACCAGACTGGAACATAACAGGCCTAATCCCCAGGGCTAAATTGCACTAATCCTGCTGGAAACTTCAAGCACCCCTGTGGGAATCATCTGTGCATGTCAGCGGCTAAACATAGGCGATCTCGCCGCATACAGCACAACCTGACAAACTTGCTCCTGGGAGCTGAAGCCAAACAGCGCAAGATGTCCCAAGATTGCGCTGGTGCCAGCTCTCACACAGCCTCAAAGAAGCTATCTCAGACTCTCATACCTCCACAGGAAAACAGTGAGTACCCCTCACCCTTATCTAAAGCAGACTTAGATGCAAGCCTCACAGCCATGTTTGAAAGACTGGTTGACAAGAAAGAAAGCGAGGTTCATAAATCCACAACAGCTCTCTCTCAGGAGATTGCTGGCATTGGCAATCGCACTGACATCTTGGAGGCAAAGCATGATGAACTTTCTCTGGCTCATAATGATCTGAGGAAGGACTATGAAACCCTTGCTGACAGTTTTTGCATTTATGCAAGCCCAGGTCGAGGACTTGGACAACAGAAATCGCCGCCATAACATTGGAGTGCGTGGTGTCCCTGAGACTGTCACTGACCACATGTCTGTGGTCACTAAGATTTTTCATAACCTTTTACTAGACAAACCACTGTCTGCTTTCACCTGTGACAGGATTTACAGAGCTCTTCGCCCAAAAGGGATATTATTATGTGCATGAAGGATTTCCTGGTAAAGGAAGAAGTCATGCATGCTGCACGTAATACTCCCAACATCCTCCTGGATGGCATCAAACTTCAGATTTATCCAGACATCTCCCCTGCCACCCTTGGCAGAAGACACAGAATGAAGGAGGTCACTAACATTCTACAAACTGCAAGGATCAGATATAGACGGGGATTTCCCTTTAAGCTCACAGTTCCTCATAATGGTTCAACTTACACTGTGTACAATGTGATCAAAGGCAAAGAACTGTTGATTAAGCTGGGCTTATTGAATCTGAATCCTCCTAACCACCCCCCTTCTACTCCCAGATCATCACCTATATGGTCCACACCCACCTCCCGTCGCAACCAAAGAGATCATCGTCGTTGGAGCCATTCACTTCAAGATTAAGCAATCTGATTGGCAACATTGACCCAGGATTTGTAGACAACATTGAGACTCCCATAGTCTCACCGGGTTGACATTACTCTGCTCACTTTTGATTGTTTTTCCCCAAAGAGATTTCTATATCAGAGTTTACCCTTTCTGATTCCTCATTTGGGATATGGTTCTGCATCCAGATCCCCATTTTACATGTTTTGCTCTATTTAGTTGTACATACCCTATTTTTTGAGGTTCTACCTAGCCGGAAGGACGGACCAAATAGATTTTTTTCTTTTTTGTGTTTGCCCTTCCTCTGTTTGTTAATTTGATAATTTTGTGCTAACTGCATTGTTTCATGTATGGCTTCCTCACTATCCATATACGTTAGATTGAACAATCCCAGTAATGGTTCATTATGTGCTTCTCTCGCTGATATCTACATGCACCTCTTTTTTTATTTTTCTCTAACATAGTCTAATCCCTGTTATATCCATCGTCGCTGTTTTGTCCCCCATCCTGCTTTTGTGGTTGGTTGTTGCATTCACCCTATTGTGGATGCTGCTGCTAGCTGAATCTGCAGGTTCAGGACAGTTTTGTCCTCTTGTTCTCAGTTTGTTTTTTTGTGACAGGGTTTCTCCTGTCCCCAAGTCAATTTTCACTATGTGTTTCTTTATGTTCATAGTAGAATTTTTGGTTTACTTTGCTCTTTAGAAAATGGAAGTTCTCATTATGCTCTTATATTAAATGGACGCAAGTTTTCTTACCCTCCATATTACGCTTTGGTACTACACACAGTTCCTAGTATTCTGGTCATGTTTCTATACCATAAGGCCCCACTGTATCTCTTTTTATTTTCAGAATTTGTATTTTTGAGTCCACTCAATATATATACTGCACCCGTTATGATGATATACATTTTTTATTGTCTCTTTATTTACTTTATCTGCCCTGAATTCCCCAATAACATATCTCCTTTGGCAGCCTACTCATGGGTCTAAAGATAATCTTGCATAATGTGGGGGTTCAACTCACCCCACAAATGGAAAAAGGCTTTTCAGCATTATAAGAGAATAGGAGCTGACATTATTCTTATACAGGAATCACATTTCTCCTCCGCTAATCACCCAAACTACTTTGACAAAGCTTATAACCAATACTTTTACACCACTTTCACTAATAAATCACGTGGTGTTGCCATCTTTATCCGTAATTCAATCATCTATGACATTCAGAATATTTACAGACGAAGACAGTCGCTTTATTATAATTAAAGGCTCAATTAATAACCGTGCTCTAACTATAGCATCGGTTTATGCTCCTAATGAATCCCAATCCTCTTTTTTTAGGAATTTTTTTGATGTCCTTGATCGTTTTAACTCTCCAGCCTTGGATAGGAGTAGGGTCTCTCCCTCCTCTAAAGCATTCTCCAAATCCCTCAACAGACTTATTAGTAATTTTCAACTCATAGACTCTTGGAGGGCGCAGAACGTTGGTATTAAACCTTTTACTCACTACTCACACCCCCATGATGTATACGCCAGACTAGATTATATATTTTCTACCCCCATCCTACTGGCAAACTCCTCTAAGGCTCACATCTACCCTTGTCCATGGTCAGATCATGATATCACTTTGTTTGAATCATCGTTTATTGGCCTCACTCCCTCCCCTTATAACTGGCGTTTCAATGACTCTATGTTAACTGACCCTTCATCTGTGCAGTCAATCAACTCCCACTTGGAGAATTATTTTAGAGAAAATGCAAATGAAGATACCCCCCTTCACTACACTCTGGGTAGCTCACAAGGCGGTCCTACGAGGGCACCTGATTGGTTTGGCCGCTGCGAAAAATAGAGAAAGACTCACTGAAGTCAGATCTCTTACTAGGGATCTGGATCACTTGTATAATAAATTACAACACTCCCCGTCCCAAGAGCTCACTGAACAAATCCAGTCCAAGCGGCAAGTTCTGGATCTTATTCTATCTGCAAACACTGAAAAATCCTTAAGATTCTCTAAGGCAAAATTTCTGCTACACAGCAAATCTCCCTCAGCAATGTTTGCTAGAAAACGTAAAGGGGTGTTCCAGCCAAAAGTTTAGTTTAAAAAAGTGTAGCTGTTGGCTTTTAATAAACACACACTCACCTGCTCCACGATCCAGCGACGCGACGCCCGGGGGGTCCGCTCCTCTCCCCCCCTCCCCGGCCGACATCTTCATTTCTACTGTGGGCACCCTGCCGTGACAGCCTTCGGCTTCACGGCCGGGCACCCACTGCGCATGCGCGAGTCCCACTCCTCCTGAAGCCCCCACTCCCCCCCAAAAAAATTACATGCCAAATGTGGCATGTAAGGGGGTGAGGAGTGGGTTAAGCGGAAGTTCCAATTTTGGGTGGAACTCCGCTTTAACCAAGTGCACAAACCCCCCCCCCCCCGTGTTTATAAGATTAGAGACCAGCCAGGCAATTTAGTTACATCCCCGAAAACATTTTTGAATATCTTCTCCTCTTTCTACAAAGACCTCCTTTCCGGTCCCCAACCTCAACCTAATCCAATAGCAAAAATGTGGCTAGACGATATTCACCTGCCCTCTCTTAATGATTCTCAGAAAGACTCCCTAAACGCTCCATGCACAGAAGCAGAAATCACCAACATAATCAAATCCCTCAAATCCTCCACTGCCCCTGGCCCAGACGGTTTTTCCGCCTTATATTACAAAAAGTTTGCTCCTAGCCTAACTAAGCTCTTCAATCAGATACTTGGTGGTGGTCACTTCCCGGAAGAGATGCATTTGGCTAATCTCTCCTTGATCCCCAAACCGCTTAAGGACCATTCCCTTCCACAGAATTATCGCCCAAGCTATGTACTCAATAATGATTGGGAGACTGCTCGCTGACAGATTAGCAGCGGTTATTACCAACTTAATACATATTTACCAAACTGTCTTTATACCGGGACGTCAGATTGTTGAAAATGTCAGGTTGGTGACTAACATCATTCAAGACGCCCACTCGCACTCTCAGCAACTCTGTCTCCTTGGATTGGACATCCATAAAGCATTTGATAGTGTCCAATGGTCCTATCTTAACTACCTTCTCCCTAAATTCGTTATCAGCGATACATTTTTAAATAGTTTTAATGCCTTATACCACTCATCCCAGACTCGTATCAGGATTCCTGGACATAACTCAGATTTCTTTCCCATTAGCAGAGGTACACGGCAGGGTTGTCTCTTGTCCCCACTTTTGTTTGCTTTAGCTATTGAACCCTTGGCCCAAAAAATTAGGAATAATATAGATATTAAAGGACACTTAAAGGGTAATAAAGACTTTAAACTTAGCTTATACGCAGATGACGCCTTAGTTTTCCTCACAGAACCATCCCATCACTCCTCAAGGAACTAGGATCCTTTCGTAAAATCTCTGGCCTGTAGATTAATCTGAACAAATGTTATGCGCTCCCTATCAATTTTGATACTCATGCCCATGCCCTATTAGTTAGAAACTTCCCCTTCACATGGTGCCCAGTATCTTTTAGGTATCTTGGTATCCTTATCACTTCCTCTCATAATCTCTTGTATAAGACAAATTATCTTCCCCTGTTTTCTCACATTTCTTCCCTTATTAAAACGTGGTCTAATTATCATATCTCTTTCCTGGGCAGAATATGTGCTATAAAAATAACGATACTTCCCATACTGCTCTATTACCTCCGTGCCCTCCCCATTAACATCTCAAAATCAAAAATTTGCTTCAGAGGGAACTCAATAAACTTATTTGGGCAGGGAAAAAACCCAGATGCAGCTATACTCTGATGCACAGATCCCAAACATTGGGAGGTTTTGGTCTTCCCAATCTTTGGCACTATTTCCTAGCGGCTAGGTTGACTCAGATATCCCAGTGGTTCACAACACCTCATAATATTCCATGGAAGCAATTTGAGGCATGCGCAATCTCCCCACTGTACCTTCAGGGGATTTTATGGTCCAAGTCTATTTTATACAACAAACTAACAAACTTAACTCTATAGTAGCCCATTTATATCAGCTTTGGCTCAAAATCAATGAGGAATATAGTTTATCTTCACCCCCCTCCTCCTCTAGCATTCTTCTTGGGTGAACAGAAGTTTCATCTGGCATTTGGTAATAGTTGTTTTTTTTTGCCCCTTGGATTGATAATAACCTGACTGACCTGAGGTCCTATCAATCAAAATGGGTGTTTTCCTCTTTTTCCGGTTTACAGGCCAGATTTCGTTTCCCCCCCTCTATGCTACAACAGTATAATCAAATAAAAGCCTTTTACGCTAAACATTACTTGCTTTCCACCCCTCAAATGATCACGCCCTTCGAATGACTCTGTGTCTCTATAACCAACGATAAAGGCACTATCTCACGTTTGTACTGCCACCTTAATGAATATGGTCTCCCTGATAAATCAAGTCCAATGCTTCATTGGGAACTTGACATGGAATGCTCCCTCTAGTTGATCAGTGGCGCACTATGTCAGATAATCTACGTAAAAGCAATATAGCCATTTCCTTTCGGGAAACTCCTTTGAAACTCTGCACCAGATGGTACCTTACCCCTTCCAAACTCCATACCTTTTACCCTTCCCTGTCCCCGAACTGTTTTAGAGGCTGCTCATCTCCTGGCACGATTCTCCACATCTTTTGGAGCTGCACACTCAAATATGGCGTAACGCTATAGCCAGAATAGAATGCTCATCCAATCAGAAGATCACTATTACCCCTCAGATATGTTTATTATATGCTAAAATACCAAATGTCCCAACATCTTGTATGAGACTATTTCACTCCCTATGCAGCTCCATCCAATGGATGATTGCTCTCAACTAGAGGTCTGATAGCCTCCCTTGGCCTCAAGTGTTGGCTAGAATGGAAATAGAATAAAGAAAAATCTGCGCTAACTCAAAAAGAAATAGTAAGCAGCTCCATACAAACAAACAAAGCCAGTAAATAGTAAACAAAGAAATGTAGCGCTAGTGAACTAAATAAATACAATGTATGATACCATGTGAGGCAACAACATTCAAAGCATATGTGCATATACGTGGACTACCAGCAAAGATGATCAGGTAGCCAGAACAGTGTTCAATGTAATGTTTGAAGGTTACGAAGTCTATAACATAAAAAAATGAGATGGACATCTGTCCGATGATTGGTGCAAAAAGTTAAAAGGACTTCTGTCCGATGATTGGTGCAAACAGATATTAAAGTTTTTTGTAGGGATCTATGGAGATCACAATCACATCAGAGGTAGGAGGTAAGTAAAAATACGCTTACCAGATGAGTTGGACTCAAATGCTTTACAGCAGAGAGTCAGTAGGGCGTTGTGGTCTTTTGGAACCGGGACCACTGCAACTGGCCTAGACAACAGGAACCAGCAAATGCTTGGATGGCGCGCTGCGGTGACACCGCAGGATCCAGATGAATTCCTTAAGCCGTTGAGTGCAGGAATAAACATGGCTGAAGCTCCAATGGGACCATGGGATGGGTAATATACAAGATAGAAAAAAGGGCTCCAATTGCGCAGGTCAATTAAACCAATAAAGGTTTTTATTAAGTCATAAACAAAAATATGACATGAATAAAAGTGATCACATGAATAGCAATATAGGGGTGCTCAATGGCAATACCCGACACGTTTCGGCCACAGAAGCCTTCAACAGGGGCAAGTAGTCCACGTATATGCACATATGCTTTGAATGTTGTTGCCTCACATGGTAAAATACATTGTATTTCTTTGGCTAGAATGGAGACTATTAGACTATCAGAATGGATTTACCATACCCTACATGACTCCATTCACATATTTGAAAGAAAATGGTCTTACTGGCGCTTACCATCTTAAACCGTATTATTCATTTTACCACTCTCTGAACTCCATTTGTTCTGATATTTGTACTTATTAGCTGGTCTGATTTTCACCCTTTTATAACAAGCCTTTCCTACTCTTGTTGTACCATGTACTTCTATACTTGTGTTCTGTTCATGTTTCTTTGAATGCTTAAGATTATAGTTTTGTACTTTTAATTAATATGTCCCTATGTTTGATATCTTGAACTTCCAAATAAAGCTTTTGTAAACAAAGACTGTACTGTAATTGTTAGACATGTGCATTTGTTTTCGTTAGAATGCATTTTCGTCCGAAAATCAGGTTTTTTCGTTATCGTTTGTTAAAACGATAACGAAAAAAACTGATTTTCGGACGAAAATGCAAGAAACGAAAACCGAAAGATCCGACATAAAAAATGCTTTATTTTCGTTTTTGTTGCGGTAAAAATTCGATATAGAGGGATTCGACATTATAGGGAAAAGATTCGACATCATATAGAAAAGATTCGACATTATAGAGAAAAGATTTGACATTATAGAAATAATAGATTCGACATTACAGAGAATAGATTTCGATTTATGAGAAAATAGATTCGACATTATAACTAGTCATACAACATTAGAATTCTTGTAGGCGGTATATTCGAACGGAAATGTACGATTCGACGTAAAGATTCGACGTTAGGTCGAATATTCTTTTGCCCATTCGACAGAAACCAAGTATTATTGGATTTTCGGACGAAAGCTATTCCCCAACGAAAAACTAAATAAATCAAAACGATTTTCAGGAGTAACTAAATAAATGTATTTTCCAAACTGAAACGAAAAAACAAAACAAAATATTCCAGTCTGCACATGTCTAGTAATTGTGCTGTCTCCCCTCTACATTGTTAAGTGCTGTCTAAATAATAATAATAATAATAATAATAATAATAATAATATATATAATATATATATATATATATATATTAATAATAATATTACTATATTTTAATAATACCGATTTAAGTATATATGTTTTCAAACAGCAACAGTACTAATATATACACTTGTGATTAAGACTATTCTTTAGAAGTTATTTTTAATTCATATGAAAATTGCATAGTCACGAAAAGTACTATTAAAAACAAAGGCCCAGAGAATTAGATTCTCGTAGCGTATCAGAAATACACTACGCCGCCGTTTTTTACCTGGCTCTACGTGGAATCCAGGTAGATTTTGTCCAGTAAACGACGGCGGCCTGGTGTATTTTTCCTGTCGCAATCCATCTGCGCGAGTAGGGGGCGTGAAGCATTTAAAATAGGCGCGTTCCCGCGGCGATCGAACTGCGCATGCTCCGTTCGCAAAAAGTTACGTAAAAAAAAAAATAATAATTTCAAATCGACGCGGGAACGACGGCCATACTTTACATGGGTTACGCACTGTTAGACCAGCAAAAAGCTCCTCTAACAATACGTAGCCAAAAAATGACGTAGGCGATTGCGAGGGACACTCGTACCTTCGTGGATCGCCGTAAAAACACATTTGCATATCCCGACGCATCAAAACGACGCAAACTCCTCCCAGCGGCCGCAAAAATATTGCAGCGTAGATCCGAAGGCTTACGAAGACGTAAGCCTCTCGGATCGAAGCCCGAAGCCACCGTATCATGGTTTGAGGATTCAAACTAGTGATACGGCGCGTGAAATTTGAAATTACTCCTGTTAGACAGGCGTAATTGCTCTGTGAATCTGGGCCAAATACTCTAAATACCTAAAATGTGCAAAACTATTACAAATATGGTAAGCAAATAAAACCATTGAGATTTTTATAAGCAAAGCTATTTAAATTCTCTATTTAAAAAACAATTAGGCTCAGTTCACACTGAATGTAGATGTGGCTTCCAGCAGGGTGTGTCCCCGTTCACCGCTTCAGGTCCGATTTCAGACCTGAAACGGATAAAAAGACTGTGAAAATTAGCACCTGAGCCACATCAGAGATATGTGCACAGGCTCAATAGAGAGCAGGTCATATTCTCCTGCTATTGCGAATTGGATGCAGGGCTCGCCGCATCCAATTTGCAATAGTGTGAACCCAGGCCAAAGGAGGCTGTTGATAAAAGAGAAAGGCAAGTGCATTTCCTGACTAGTGAGATATTTCATATTCATGTATCAGATAATACAAACAATACCAGAAATGTATGAAGAAATAAAGCCTGTATTCTAATGCCGCGTACACACGGTCGTTTTTTGCGATGAAAAAAAACGACGTTTTTTAAAACGTCATTTAAATTGATCGTGTGTGGGCAAAACGACGTTTTTTGTCTTAAAAAAAACGACCAAAAAAAAATTCCAACATGCTTGAATTTTTTGTGTCGTTTTTCAAAACGTCGTTTTTTGTTTCACAAAAAGTCACCGTGTGTAGCAAAAACGTCGTTTAAAACGACGTTTTTCAACCCGCGCATGCCCAGAAGCTAGTTATGAAGCGAGCTTCAATGGAAAAGAGTGGTGAACGTAACCTCGCTTTTTGTGAAAAAACGATGGTGTGTATGCAAAATTGTCTTTGAAAAGTGACGTTTCAAAAACGTTGTTTTTTACTTCACAGAAAACGTCGTTTTTTTTCATCGCAAAAAACGACCGTGTGTACGCGGCATTAAAGTGGAGTTCCACCCATTTTTTATGTTTGTCTGTGCTGCATGCCCTAATCTCATAGTGTTCAGAATGGAAATTTTTATTTATTTTGTTGCTTGTAAATACCTTTATTTTGTAGTCCTTATTACTTCCTCCTCCTTACTAGCCTAGGCTATTAAGTCACAAGGCTATTTGCAAGGGTTTCTGGGATAGGCATCATGTTTCCCAGTAGTCCTTGCAAACCGGACTGAAACCTATTACATTGCTTGTGCAGCACTGAGCATGTGCGAGATATGCAAAGCTGAAATCCAGGAAGTCATACAGTCTGGCTTCATGATGCCCACACTTAAGATGGCCACGGTCTATTTCTAGATTATAAACTAAATGCTGTAACAACCTAACAAAACGGACCTTAGTTTACAGACTAACTTTACTAGAATACATTAAGCTTGTGTATTACAGGGGTATTTATATTTAAAACGTGAAATTGTGGGTGGAACTCCCCTTTAAGTTATAGTTCCAATCCATATCCCTGTATTAAGATATGCCTACACTATTGAATATTTTTATTGTACATGATGGAAGTCGGCATAGCTTCACCTCATTCACTAAACTAAGGAAAATTCCCTTGCAAAATGAACAGCCTCTTTGCCAACCCCAATGAATACAATCAACATAATCTATACCCACTATACCATCCTTCACATATCAGCTTATTCTCTAATGTTACGAATAAGTGGTTACTGCCCCCACCTGTAACTGGTCACTGCAGCAAGGATCATTGGAAAGGCAACACTGAAGCCCTGTACACAGGGGCAAGAATCTTGTCAGGAAAAAAAACGTTGGTTTTCCCAATGAGATTCTTGGCAAGAAACTCTTGCCGTCCGAGTGTACAGACCCTCCTTTCAAAAGAACCGCGGTTCTCTTGAAAGGCAAGAACGCGGTGACGTCATTGCGTACGACGAGGATGCGCTCATCACATTCGATGCCGTCGCTGCCATCTTGCTGCACCCTACCTATGCCTAGGAAGCTATCGCGCATGCATCAAAGTCATTTCGAGCATGCACGAGTTTCCACGGCGACCTTGTAAGTATACACACTCTAGGGTTTCTCGAAAGGGAAACTACAGAGAATCTCACGACGAGGTTCTCTATTTTTCTTGTCTAGATTCTGGGCAGTTTTCTTTTCGAGAAACCTGAAAGCCTCGTACACACGCTCGGTGTACTCGGCAAGAAAGCTCTGCCAGTTTTCTTGCTGGTTCTTTCCGAGTAAACCAATCCATGCTGATTATCACTAATGATACTCTTCATCAGAAAATTCTTAGATGTGGCCCCTTATCATCCCCTCAAATAGTTTACAAACTATTGATGTTAGACTGACAGGCCATTTGTTTCCAGGAATAGATCCCTGTCCTTTTTTGAATATACAGATAGTTACATGGTAAGGTTGAATAAAGACAACAGTCAATCCATGTATAAAGCAGAGTGCAAAAATGTGCTACAAAAAAAATGTACCATGGCTTAATTTGTTGTTTTTCTTTATTTATTTTTTCTGATATCTTGTCACTTACCATTTTGTCAAAGAGGTAAAAGGTATGGAAATTGAAAGCCAGATGCCGATTATAAAGGAATATTAAAGCAAAGCTCCAGAAAATCCACATTTCCAAGATATTCATTCCACAAATATGTATGTTCCAATGGCAGCAGCTGTCCTGCACATCCCCAATTCAACACCCCCTCCTCCAAAATCACGATCACTTGACTGAAGGATAAAATGACTGCTGAAGTTTTTGCTAACTTAATCACCCCCCCCCTCCCCCAACCTACTGATCAGATACATCCCTCTGCTCTTCCCTCCTGGAAGAAAGCTCCAAGCTCATAATATTGTTGAGTTGCATCTTGATATAGCGCGGTCATTCACCCCGAAGGATCCCAACTCGCTGGGCCAATTTAGACGAAAGCCAATTAACTTACCAGCACCCTTTAGAGGGTGAGAGCAATGGTGCGCGCAGCCTATTGCATTAGGGTGTGAACCCCAGAGCACAAACACACAATTTTTTTAGGAGCCTGTTCTGGGGCTTTGGTGAAACATCAAGGGTCTAGACCCCGATGTCTCACTTTTGAGAAGGAGAAAGAAACTAAGGACAGAGATTCCCCAGTCTCTTTCTCTGCAGCCTGCAGTAAACATACTTTACTATGCTTCACTTAAGAATGGAGCGATTAGTGCAGGTCATTGTGTTCATTCAGAAAAGGAAGGTCAGTTAATTAAATATTTACCAGCCCCTTTCCCACTACTGAGAGGAGAGGAGAGAATATGGCAGCACTGCAGGGGGAGGGGGGGACGGGAAGCAGGGGGAATCAGCACTGCATGGGTTGATTAGGGTGTGCCCGGGCACATGCCTATGGGTGAACCCACGCAGGGACAGGGAGAAGATGCAAACTCCAGGAAGATGGTGTTGTGGTCAGGAATTGAACCAGCAACCCTTTTTGCTGCTAGGTGAAAGTGCTAACCACTACACCACTGTGCTGTTTAAGTATGTTGCCCAAGTATTCTGTACAATACAACACCATAGTAATGGCCTTCCTATCTCAGTTTTAGCCCAGGTGTGTACAACAATGATTTCAGACACCTATACTGGCAATATTCGTTAAAGCAATTAAAAAAAAAATACAATTATTGTATTGAAATATTAAAGGAACACTAAAGGTTCGTTTTTTTATTAGAACAATTGATTGCTGTAAGCTAGAGCATTTAAATATCACTTACCTCATTTTTCCTTTTGACCTCCAAAATACAGTAATCCAGGTTTGAAAATGCCATTTCCTGTCTCTCCTCTTCTTGCTTTCCGCCAGCACCTGAGCCGTTTTGCGTGGTGGAAAGCAGAATGTCCTATGACTACAGCCCTGCATGAAGATGCTCTCTTATCCCTCACAGGCATGGAGGCTAAGCCTAATGGGAACTGTAGTTCCCATTAGGCCGTGATGTAGCAAGAATGAATGTGCACTGCAAACCAGGAAGATTCAGGAAGATTCAGGAGTGACGGAGGTGAATAAAACAGCTCCATTTCAACAGGTAGCAAACTAGTTATACTGCAAAACATTACTTTTTACTTCATCAGCTACTGTCAGACTTTAATTTAAGAGGAAAATATTTTTGTCTTTACAACCCCTTTAAGCAGCAGAAATAAATAATGTTTTATATGCACCTGTATTTCTATAAACTAATCTACAATATAGCTCAACAATACTTTTAAGTATGCCTAAATTATAATAAAAATAAAGGTTTGTGTGTGAGTATATATACATTTTTTTTCTCCATAAAGGGTTATAGCAAGGAACTTTTAATTAGTCATGGACAGCTAATATTACCTGACAGCATGTCACATATGCAACAGATCACAAGTTAATAAAATATCTAGCTGTGGCGATTAGATATATAAACAGCATATGTGTCCTAGGGGAGGACAGAGATGACATCCCAAATGGATTTACATACAAAATAAAGATTATTGGAAATAATGAATGCATCTGAGAGTTAAAGTTATTGTAAAATAACCCATTCAGTTTAAAATAGAAATGAAAGGCAAAACATTTTCGTATAGATATAAAAAAATATTATAAATACAGTAAAACCTTGGATTGCAAGCATAATTCGTTCTGGAAGCATGCTTGTAATCCAAAGCACTTGTATATCAAAGCAAAATGTCCCATAAGAAATAATGGAAACTCAAATGATTCGTTCCACAACCAATTATTCATAAGTCCTTCAGTTTATAGTCCGTATAAAAATATTATAGCGATGTGATAGGTTGTGTAACCATACTACAGAGTATAAATGAGAAGATAGGCGCCTCTAAGTGTAGCAATATGGTTACATTTAATGAAGGTACAACATTTAGCAACTCACATGGTTAAGGATGAAAAGAGGCACATCTAAGTATGCAGGGATCCGGGGGAAAGTGTTCCACATAGACCATCCCCCGCAACGCCGGCACTCATCGCTATCAGTCTGCAATCATTACTGGGATGACTATCCTGCAGTAGAGCGATCTGAAAGCGAGGCTCGTGGAAGGAAGACATCAATGGCAGTGAGGAGGACGGTCCATGTGGACAGCTTTACCCCGGATGCCTGCATACTTAGATGTGCCTCTTTTAATCATCAACCATGTGAGTTTCTAAATGTTGTACCTTCATTAAATGTAACCATATTGCTACACTTAGAGGCGCCTCTCTTCTCTTTTATACTCAGTTGTGACATGACGCTACTCTTATATAAAGACATCGCTTGTATATCAAGTCAAAATGTATTAAAAAATGTAGCTTGTCTTGCAAAACGCTCTCAAACCAAGTTACTCTCAAACCAAGGTTTCACTGTACCTCTTTTCCCAAAATGTTCTTTATTTAATCACTTGCTGCCCGCCATATAGCAAAATGACAGCGGTAAAGTAGTTGTGATATCCTGACTGGACGTCATCTGGCATTGGCAGGATAACAAGCCACTGTGCGCCCCCCAGGGGCGCACATCGCGGCGATTGGTGGTGCGGTGTGTCAGTCTGACACACCGCAACTCCGATCTAGGTAAAGAGTCTCAGACGAAAACTCTTTACCATGTGATCAGCTGTGTCCGATCACGGCTGATCACGATGTAACCAGGAAGAGCCGTTGATCGTCTTTTTCTCACTCGCGTCTGACAGACGCGAAAAGAGATGGGAAGATCGGCTGCTTTCCTGACAGGGGGGGTCTGTGCTGATTGTTTATCAGCGCAGCCCCCCTCTGATCCCACCCATGACCACCAGGGAAGCCGTCCAGGACCACCAGGATGGCCTCCCCACTGGACCACCAGGTATGCCCCCCAAACCACCAAGTAATGCCAATATGTGCCCAGGCAGCTGCCAATTAATGCCCAGGCAGCTGCCAATCAGTGCCCATCCACAATGCCTACCACTGCCAGTGCCAACAGGGATGCCTATCAGTGCCATATACCAGTGCTACATATCAGTGCCCATCAGTGCCACTTATTAGTGTCCATCAGTTACCAGCAGGGCCGCCATCAGGGGGGTACAAGCAGTACTTAAGTAAGGGGCCCAACATTCCAAGAGGCCCGACTCGCCAGGGCCCGCTCCACCTACAGCAACTTAATTTTTTCGCAGCCGACAGGGCCGTCTTTAGCACAGTTAGAACAGTGATTGGATTGGGCGCGTCAGTGAACCCCCCGCCCACTCTATACTGGCTGGGGAATTAAAAGGTCCGGGGGCGGGAGCTCCACTGACGCGCCCACTCTAATCACTGGCTCTCACTACACCCGCTCTGTTCCGAGTATAGAGACTACATGGGGCGGGGTCAGCTCCCGGCCCGAAACCCCCCTTTGCTGGCTAGCATGCGAATACAGCCACCCGTGTCCTCTGTGTACTCTGCAAAGCTGTCTTCAGGGCCCCAATTCATGGGTAATCTCATGCAGTATATCCGCATTCGTTAATAAGTAAATGCGAGAATTCATAAATCCAAAAATTGTAAATTAGAAAATTCGTAAATTAGAAACTACGGAAATTCAAAAATTCAGAAATAAGAAAGAAAATCCGAAAGTTCAAAAGAATGAAAATTCAAAATAAAAACTAACTAACTAATAATTACTAACTAATAAATTATAGGTATTGGAATTTCCTTTCAAATTTGGCTGAAAGTGAAAGTAACGAATATGAATTTATCTAAATTTTGAATTATCTGATATAACGAATGCTGCATCTAAACAAATGGCCATGTGACCACGTCCCCCGATTGGGGGACGTGGGAGGAGACGAAACGTTGGGAGGCGACATTCTGACGTCACCGCATCAAGTGATTACACCCGGAAGATACGGGCTGTTCGAGGAGTCGGCCGGCTTGTTTTTTAGATGCTTTATGACTACAACCTTAATGTAAGTGTACATCTTTTTTTAATACATTAAAACCTTGAGGATCTTACACTATGCAAGTTCTTTCTTCCTTTTATACCCTACATTGGTACGCTGTTTGAGGCAATCCAACACTGTGACCATCCCTTTCTGCTGACATGCTGCAAGGATATCATCATTACATGCTGTCTATGATCTCCTGTAATTAAGAGATCATAGAGTTCCGGTAAGAGGCAGTGTGTGACTGTGGTGGAGGTGCTTCTGTCATCACTCTTCTCAGGAGTTGGGGAAAAAAATGTTTCACTTTGGAGATCATTGAACACGATCATTTATTCTGTTTGGACTATATGGCGGATTATGGTTAACCCATAAGTGTTTATTAGACTTTTCAAATTAAGTTCATGGTTTGATCACTGATTGTCATTCACTTATTGGCATCAGGGCATCATATTAATACGCACATTAGCGCAGCTTTTTTCTCTGCATATCTAAACAAATGGAGCTGAATGAATTCATACTAATAATAATAATAAATAGTTTTTATTATTAATAATATTATTGTTATTTATAATTATTAATTTGTTACGTTCCATTTGTTTAGATACAGCATTCGCTATTTCAGATAATTCATAACTTCGGATAAATTCATATTCGTTTAGTTCACTAACAGACAAATTTGAAAGGAAATTCCCATACCTATAATTTAATAGTTAGTAATAGTTGAGTTATTATTAGTTAGTTATTACTTCAGGTTTTCAAATTTTTGGGTTTTCGAATTTTCAGATTTTCGTTCTTATTTTCAGATTTTCGTTCTTTCGAACTTTCATGTTTAATTTCCAAACTTCCGAAGTTTCAGATTTCCAAATTTCCGAATTGCTAAATTTCCTAGACAGCCAATACAAAGTGTCCATGTCACCCAGGCAGTGGAATGCACACTCTAAAAAGAACCCTCCTTTACTTGACCAATATCCCATATGACCACAGATTGAGAACATTTTGGTTGAAGAATATTTTGGTAAAAAAAAAGTGCCTAGTTGGGCAAGGGATACTTAAAAATCTGCTTTAATTTAATGGAAACACAGTACAGTTGTACAACATCATTAACCACTTTAGCCCCGGACCATATTGCTGTCCAATGACCAGAGCACTTTTTGTGATTCGGCACTGCGTCGCTTTAACTGACAATTGCGCGGTCGTGTGACGTGGCTCCCAAACAAACTTGGCGTACTTTTTCCCACAAATAGAGCTTTCTTTTGGTGATATTTGATCATCTCTGCGGTTTTTATTTTTTGCGCTATAAACAAAAATAGAGCCACTATTTAGAAAAAAATGTAATATTTTTTACTTTTTGCTATAATAAATATCCCCCAAAAATATATAAAAAAACATTTTTTTTCCTCAGTTTAGAGCGATACGTATTCTTCTACATATTTTTTGTTAAAAAAATTCGCAATAAGCGTTTATTGATTGGTTTGCGCAAAAGTTATAGCGTTTACAAAATAGGGGGTGTTTTATGGCATTTTTATTAATATTTTTTTTTTACTAGTAATGGCGGCGATCAGCATTTTTTTTCAGTACTGCAACCTTATGGCGGGCACTCCGGACACTTTTGACACATTTTTGGGACCATTGGCATTTTTATAGCGATCAATGCTATACAAATGCATTGTATTACTATAAAAATGCCATTGGCAGTGAAGGGGTTAACACTAGGGGGTGGGGAAGGGGTTAAGTGTGTTCCTGGGTGTGTTCTAACTGTATGAGGGGGGGGGGATTTACTGGGGGAAATCACTGATCTTCTGTTCATACATTGTATGAACAGAAAATCAGCGTTTCCCCCGCTGACAGGAACGAGAGCTATGTGTTTACACACATACCTTCCGTTCCCCGCTCTGTAACGAGCGATCCCCGCATGCGCACGGGACTCGGGGGCGAGCAGGGGGTGCGCGCGCTGGCCGCCGGCGGACAGCACGTGCCCCCTAGCGGCCGCTAAAGAGCGGACGTATAGCTACGTGCTCTCGCGTAGCAGTGCCACCGTCCCGCAGTAATATGACGGCGGGCGGTCGGCAAGGAGTTAAATAATCAACTACATTTTAGAATTATGTAGACACTTTTCAAAAAGTACCTCCCCGGCTGTGACAGTTTCGGAATTAGAATAATGTTATGTAATATTTACCATAAAAAAAAAATTATACATTGAAATACAGATGCCGCCCCTCCCATAAAAGACATCACATACCTTACATGGACATTACATTTATATAAACACCACATTGCATAATAAATACACATTGTATGTTTAATTTAACACTAAACAACACAAAATAGTTTATTCACAAAAAATTCTGGTAATTCCAGGCAGTTGTGTACAGTGCGATGCCATTATATCAGTAAATTTACTTTTGGAATAAATGAGGATACCTAAACAGCAGGTGAGGGGGGATCTTCCAATGGTAACATCTGGCTAACAACTGTATAAGAGAAAATATCCTCTCACTTTCATTTTACTTCCAATGATTCTCTGGCATGGGAATTAAAGGTTATTAAACAGTTAAATAGGAATATATTTCATATATACATATGTTTCATATATTCATACACTATATTACCAAAAGTATTGGGACACCTGTCTTTACACAACACATGAACTTTAATGGCATCCCAGTCTTGGTCCGTAGGGTTCAATATTGAGTTGGCCACCCTTTGCAGCTATAACAGCTTCAACTCTTCTGGGAAGGCTGTCCACAAGGTTTAGGAGTGTGTCTATGGGTGAGATCAGGCACTGATTTTTGACGAGAAGGTCTGGCTCCACTCTAATTCATCCCATAAGTGTTCTATCTGGTTGAGGTCGGAACTCTATCTTTTGCCTGGCTTACAGTCTCCACTCTAATTCATCCCCAAGGTCAGGTCGAGGTCAGAACTCTGTCCAGGCCAATCATGTTCCTCCACCCCAAACTCGCTCTTCCATGTCTTTGTGAACCTTGCTTTGTGCACTGGTCCAAATCATTTGGTGGAGGGGGAATAGGGTGTGTGGTTTGAACTCTTAAGGCGTCAGCATATAAAGACATTTTGGACAATTTCATGCTCCCATCTTTGTGGGGACAATTTGGGGACGGCCCCATCCTGTTCCAACATGACTGCGCACCAGTGCACAAAGCAAGGTCCATAAAGAAATGGATGAGCGAGTTTGGGGTTGAGGAACTTGACTGACCTCAACCCTATAGAACACTTTTGGGATGAATTAGAGTGTAGACTGTGAACCAGGCTTTCTCGTTCAACATCAGTGCCTGACCTCACAAATGCACTTCTGGAAGAATGGTCAAACATTATTGAACCCCTACGGACGAAGACTGGGAGGTCATTAAAGTTCATATGTGTGTGAAGGCAGGCGCCCCAATACTTTTGGTAATATAGTGTATATTTCATACAACTATTTAATTTTTAGTTATTATTTTGTGCAGCCATTCATAGGAGTCCCACTGCCAGAATACAATGGAACAGCAGGGAGGATTCCACCATTCCCTTCTCTTGTGTGGATAGGAAAATACATAAGTTTCTTTTTTGTCAGATCTTTGCTTGATGGATGGTGGAGTAAGATATTTGAACCTTTTGGAATAAAGTTGAACAGAAGGGTACATGGCATGTACATTTAAGACATGCTGGTAGGTTATTCGGATCCTGTCTAAATTGGCCCAAGCACATCGGGACCAGTGTTGCCAACCGTCCATATTTTTACGGACAGTTCTTAAAAACGGGCACTTTTTCCCCTGTTCGTAAATGTGCCAGTAAAAATAGCCAAGATTGGTTCGGCTTGGAACTGCACATGGAGATTGGAGGCAGGGGGTGATGGTGGCTGCAGTGGCACCGCAGAGGGGTATGGAGACAGGGGGTGATTGGAGGCAGGGGGCCTGGGGGAGATTGGAGGCAGGGGGTGCAAGTGGCAGGGGGTGATTGGAGACAGGGGTTGTTGGTGGCACCCCAGAGGGGGATAGTGGCATTGCAGAGGGTGGGGATGGAGACAGGGGTTGTTGGTGGCACTGCAGAGGGGGATGGAGGCAGGGGACGATGGAGGCAGGGGGAGATTGGAGGCAGGGGGCCTGGGGGAGATTGTTGCACCACAGAGAGGGGTGGAGGCAGGGGGTGTTGGTGGCAGAGGGGGATGGAGGCAGGGGGTGATGTGACTAAATAATTTGCCCTTATTCTATCGAAAATAACAAAAATATGTTTTTTTTTGTTTTTTATTATTAATATCTACTTTAAATCACATTGCTATTTGCCTACCGTACTTGTTTGTAGCCTAAATACTGAAATTTGCACCTAAAAATGTAATTTAGTAACTTTTGTGAAATGCCAGTAAAATCGTGGCTGTGCCAGTAAATTTCGGGTGTCGTACCAGTAAATTTCAATCTGGTAGGTTGGCAACACTGATCGGGACCTTTTGGGGTAAGACCACGCTATATCAAGATATCTCTCAACTCAACGTTTGACCGACAGAGCTACAAGAACTACATGATGCTTTAGTAAGCATGGACCAAATTCCTAAATGATGGCTTTCCACCAGTACCAGTTTCCAAACCCATGAGCAAGATATTTCTGCACACTGCACTGATGAAAATAAATTAGTTATCTTTTGAAAAACTGTTTCACTAAAATGTGTTCCTCCTCCTTGTTACATCCCTTATAGCATTCAGAATATCTTTATTCCTCAAAGTATAGACAAATGGGTTGAGCATTGGAACCACCGCCGTATACAGCAATGACAGCAATTTTTCCAATTCCCTAGAATGCTCAGATTCTGGTTTACTGTACAGTATAATGATTGGACCAAAGAAGATTATCACTGTGGTCAGGTGGGAGGAACAACTGGAAAAAGCCTTCCGCCGCCCCTTTGAGGACTGAATGTTCAAAATGGCCGAGATTATGAATATATAAGAAGTTATAATAAACAAAAATGGCAAAGAGGCCAGAAATATAATCTGGAATACCAGAAGTATGCTTCTGCTTGTAGTATCACTAGAGGAAATGGAGTACAATGTTGTCAACTCACAAAAGAAATGGTCAACATTTTGTGTGGGGCAGAAGGTCAACAGAGATGTAACTATTACATTGATTGCTGCATCATTACCGGATGTAAAATAAATGAATATAATTATTGCATTGCATACATCTTTACTTATTAACGAAGAATATTGTAATGGCTTACAAACTGCCACATATCGGTCATAGGACATGGAGGTCAACACAAAAATATCACACACGGCTGACAATGAGAAGAAGTACACCTGAGTCATACAGGCCGAAAAAGAAATCTGGTGGTCACGTGTTAGGAGTATGAAGAGAAGTTTCGGAAGAGTTACTGAAACGTGCATAATATCAGCTATGGCAAGATTACCCAAGAAGAAATACATTGGAGTATGGAGCTGGGGGACCAGACACACCAGTACAGCAATGGTCATGTTTCCCAGGATGGTCGTCAGATACATCAATAGAACTGCAGAGAAAAGGAGACATCGTCCGCTTTCAGAGGTGGAAAATGCTAAGATGTGGAACACGTTTCCTGTACTGTTTGGGCATTTCTCCATTTTTGCTGTCTGCAAAATATAGGGTATAAAAGGTGTATTTTATGTAGTTGGTAAGGCTGAATAAAGACACCAGCCCATAAAATTCAACCTGTGAGGGCTTAAAGTGATTGTAAAGCTTTCTTTACAAAAAATAAAATAACAAACATGTCATACTTACCTCCACTGTGCAGCTTGTTTTGCGCAGAGTGTCCCCGATCCTCGACTTCTGGGGTCCTCTGGCAGCTCCTCCCCAAACCAGATAACCTCCCTAGGAGAAGCGCTCTCCTGGGGGGTTACCTTGCGGCGGAGCTCCTGAGTCCATAATTTGGCGTCCATAGACATGAATGAAGGACTCGGCCCTGCCCCCCCAGCGCCTGCGTCATTTATTTTGATTGACAGCATCGGGAGCCAATAGCTGCGCTGTTATCAATCTATCCAATCAAGAGTCGGGACCCCGTGCAGAGAGGGACAGCGCATCCCCGCCAAGGGAAATACGGGGCTTGGGTAAGTAAAACGGGGAGGCCAGTCACTACCAGAAGTTTTTTCACCTTAAATGGGTTGTAAAGGTAAAACATTTTTCCCTAAATAGCTTCCTTTACCTTAGTGCAGTCCTCCTTCACTTACCTCATCCTTCAATTTTGCTTTTAAATGTCCTTATTTCTTCGTAGAAATCCTCACTTCCTGTTCTGTCTGTAACTACACACCGTAATGTAACGATTTCTCCCTGTTGTGGAGAAAGCCTCTTGAGGGGGCGAGCAGGAGTGTCAGGACACTCTCTACTTTGCAGATAGAGAAAGGAGCTGTGTGTTAGTGGGTGTCCTGACACTCCAGCTCACCCCCTCCCCCCTCAAGAGGCTTTCTCCACACCAGGGAGAAAGCCTCGCATTACTGTGTGTAGTTACAGACAGAAGAACAGGAAGTGAGAATTTCTCAGAAGAAATAAGGACATTTAAATGCAAAATGGAAGGATGAGGTAAGTGAAGGAGGACTGCACTAAGGTAAAGGAAGCTATTTAGGGAAAACATTTTTTTACCTTTCCAACCTCTTTAAGGTTCTGCAGAAAGCAAGGCACAAGGAAGGATTGTCCAATGGATCAGGTATCTCAGTGAGAAGAGTTACTGTCGGACACAGCAGAAGTCCTAGGTTCAAACCCCGACACTGACAAACTATTTTTCTTATGTCTTTTCTTTCTCACTGTTTGGATTTAGTAGTATGTTAGAGCTCTCTAAGGCCCCTTTCACATTGAGGCGTTTTTCATGCGGTACAGCGCTAAAAATAACGCTGCTATACCGCATGTAAAATCATGCCCTGTAGTGTTCAATGTGAAAGCCCGAAGGCTTTCACACTGAAGCGGTGCGCTAGCAGGAACGCTCCAAAAGTCCTGCTAGCCGCATCTTTACCGCGGTATAGGAGCGGTGTGTTCACCGCTCCTATAGCGCGCCTTCCCATTGGAACCAAGTATTAACCCTTTTTCGGCCGCTAGCGGGGGTTAAAACCTCACCGCTAGCGCCCGAATATCGCGGTAAACACGACGGTATAGCGGCGCTACAAATAGCGCGGCTATACCGTCACCGCGGCTCCACGCCTCAATGTGAAAGGGGCCTTAGTAATATTTATTTTCTGTAACTAGATAGATCATTTTAGACCTTCATACTATTTACCAATAAATGTCTGTTGTTGTGTTGAAGCTTTGCTTCGGAGCCGGTTCACACTGGGTCGATCTGGGATCCGACCTGAAGTTGCCCCAAGTCGTCCCAAGTCGTGTGGTTCAGAAAATCAATGGAAGTGAATGGAGCCATGTTAATGTACACTACTGAAGTCACTCCAACTTCAGAAAAGGTTCCTGTACTACTTCAATCAGACTTGTAGGCAACTTGTACCCATTGATTTCAATGGAAGTCATCTCAGAAGTCGGATCACTGTCTTAACTGAAGCAACAATACAGGAAGAGAACATACATTTCTTAGGCAAACCCCTCCCTCCCTCTCCCTCCCACAGAGCTGATTGTTGTTTGATTGGCCACTGGAAGGCCTCCTGTCCTGGAGGCAACTTGAAGTTGCCTTGTAAGTTGCCTGATGATTCATACTCAAGTCATGTCCAAGTTGCCTCCCAAAGTCGTGCTGGAAGTCGTGTTGCCCATGTGTGAACCGGCTCTGATGGTCAAAAACGTTCATTTACCAAATCGTATCAGAGAAATATGAAATCTCATAATATACTGCATAGATTTTGGTCAACAAAATCTTAATTTTCCAAAACATAAACAAACAACTATAACAAACCAGCAAAAAAAAAACAACACACACACACACAAAAATCTTATTTTCTAATCTTATATTAGCTAATAAAAACTAGAATAGAATAACAAATAATACACACTGCTGTCCTAAAGTACTCTTTAGCTTTTCAATAATGCACCATGTACATTCTTTACGGAAAACCAAGGCTTTATTTTGGTGATATTGTCATGCTAAAAAAAAAAAAAAAAAAAAAAATTCACAATCTACAGACAAAAAAATTAAGAAAACTATTTTTTTCTTCTTTGACCACTGTTAATTAAAAAAAATTGTGTTGCTATAAATCAATTATCAATAGCAAAGGTTTCCAAACTGTGGCCCGAGGGCCAGATGCGGCCCTTTGCTTGCCCTTTATCCGGCCCTTGGGGCACTATCCCTTCCACTGATACCAGACACTATTCGGACAACTGACACCAACAATGGAGCATCGTTTCTCCCACCGACACCTCTAATGGAGCACTATTCCTCCCTACGATACCAATGATGGGGCACTGCTCTTCCCATTAATGTCAGATGTTTACTCCCACTGATACCGGCCCTTTGTTTAGAATGTTTGGAGACCCCTGATCAATAGTATACATGCCTGTATCTAGAGGTTATTTTAAAAAAAGTTTATCATTCTGAATGTTTTATCTTTTTTTTTTTTTTTTTTTCATTTTGATTTAGCTTGAGCTAATATTATTTGATGGTGTTTGATGGTCTATTTATTCGATATTTAAATATCTTCAATTAGAAACAATTTTATTATGGTTATTATATGATAAAAAATACAATACATTTCCTAGTTTTAAAGATTTGTAAAATTATATTTAACTTTGTTATTTATTTTCACTATTATCATGTATTATTTGTATCAATTCCGTTTGATGTTCTTTGTTTTTGTTGTTGCCCTGATAAGGGAAGGAGCCCCAGAAACATGTTGGTTGCTTGATTTCATCTCAGTATTAACTGATTAAAGGGTTTGTAAAGGTACAATTTTTTTTTCCTAAATACCTTCCTTTACCTTAGTGCAGTCCTCCTTCACTTACCTCATCCTTCCATTTTGCTTTTAAATGTCCTTATTTCTTCTGAGAAATCCTCACTTCCTGTTCTTCTGTCTGTAACTCCACACAGTAATGCAAGGCTTTCTCCCTGGTGTGGAGTGTCGTGCTCGCCCCCCTCCCTTGGACTACAGGAGGGTCAGGATGCTCTCTACGTTGCAGATAGAGAAAGGAGCTGTGTGTTAGTGGGAGTCCTGACTCTCCTGTAGTCCAAGGGAGGGGGTGAGCACGACACTCCACACCAGGGAGAAAGCCTTTCATTACTGTGTGGAGTTACAGACAGAAGAACAGGAAGTGAGTATTTCTCAGAAGAAAATACCCCAACAGAATCCGCGCTCATGGGTATCCATCTGTTGGGGTATTTTCTGTGTGTTGGGTACTTCCGGGTACTGTGACCTCCGCAGCGCTGGACTATCCCCTTTATACCTTGCATATGAGTCACATCAGGACTATTCTTATCCGCATTTAGCGCCAGTGATTTGTTTGTGTTTTTTATTTCTCAGAAGAAATAAGGACATTTAAAAGCAAAATGGAAGGATGAGGTAAGTGAAGGAGGACTGCACTAAGGTAAGGGAAGCTATTTAGGGAAACAAAATTGTACCTTTACAAACCCTTTAAAATTATTGTTTGGACTCATGTTTACCTTGGTAATGCTTTATAACTTTTTTATAAACTTACATAGGTCGTTCATATTTCACATGTTGGTAGAGTAATGCCCTGTACACGGTTCGGTTCATCTAAATAAAATGGTCTGATGGACCGTTTTCATCGGACTTACCGATCACGTGTGGGCCCCATCAGTTTTTTTCCCATCAGTAAAAAAAAATAGAACCTGTTTTAAAATTTTCGTATGGTTAAAAAACCGATAGAAAAAAAAGATCGTCTGTGGGGAAATCCATCGGTCAAAAATCCACGCATGCTCAGAATCAAGTCGACGCATGCTCGGAAGCATTGAACTTAATTTTTCTCTGCATGTCGTTGTGTTTTACGTCACCGCATTCTGACACGATCGGATTTTTAACTGATGGTGTGTAGGCAAGACTAATGAAAGTCAGCTTCATTGGAAATCTGATGAAAAAATCCAATCGGTCTGTTTTCATTGGATGAACCGATCGTGTGTACAGGGCATTACTCTTCCTCTATAGTAGCTCTTCTTATTTTTCTTTTTCATTGCAAATATTTTTTAATAAATAATAATTTTGTATTTCAAATAATGGTTTCTGAGCAAAAGCAATGTTTTGTCAAAAATTGTCACTGAGTTCTTGAAGAAGGAGGTGTGTAGGCTGTCCACCGTTGATGTTCTCCCACCGCCCGGTTCGTCTTCAGCGATAGTTTCCTCTTTTTTATTTTTTTTATTATCCTTCTTTGCTGTAGTTTCCACTTTTTTTAAACTTTTTTATCCATCTGTGCACATTTCTCTTGTCAAGGGTATCATCTCTGTAAATATTCTGTAGCCTTCTCTGGATGTCGGAGAGCATGAACCCTTCCTTCATCAAGAACTCAATGACGGCATGTTGCTTCTGCTTGGAATCCATTTTTTACCTGTAATGAAAAAAGAAGAAGAGTTACTGTAGAGGAAGAATTACTCTGACAACATGTGAAATTTGAAGGACCTATGTAAGTCAATAGTTATGGTTACTTTTACATTATTTTCCCCACAGCTCTCGTATATTTATTTTCTAAAAAGGGTTTCTGCTTGAAGCTTTTTATTTTGATAGGGACAGCGAAGTTTACCTGACTGCATTTTTCTTAATCAACAGATTACAACTATCTATGTGATGATGAGACATAAATAGAGGATCTAAGGCCTAAGGGAGGATTTAATTGTCACCTCAACGGGATTATGAAACTGAATACAAATTGCTGAAATTAATTAATGCATTTGAGGATTAAATTATAAAGTAACTCAGAAAGTTTGTAGTAATACTTTTTAGTGACTATTTTTACTGGCTACTTTTTTGGTAAATCTAATTAAACTTGTTAATTTAAATTGGTAGTGTAACTAAACCCAAAAAAACTAAAATGTAATATATTGTATTAAATTAAATTCAATTAAATTTAATTCAAATTAATTAAATTAAATTCAAATTAAATTCAAATTAAATTTGAACTAAATTCAAACTACTAAAAATTACCTAAAAAGCCATCCACAACTCTGCCCCCAGCTACATCAATGACCTAGGGCCAGATTCACATACAATCTGCGGTGGCGTAGCGTAAGCCATTTACACTACGCCGCCGCAACTTAATGGAGCAAGAGCCGTATTCCCAAAGCACTTGCTTTGTAGTTTGCGGCGGCGTAGTGTAAATGGCCCTGCGTATCCCTGCGTAATTCAAAGGGGGCGGCTTGTATTTAAATTAAGCGCGGCCCCGCGTCGATCGAACTGCGCATGCGCCAGCCGGGGAAAAAGCCCAGTGCGCATGCTCCAGCTCACGTCGGAAAGCGTCGTTGAAACCGGCGTCAAAACGATGTGATCTTCACTTACGTAATGCCCTATTCGCGAACGACTTAGTAAAACGACGTAACCGATGGAAAAAGACGACGCGCTGACCCGACGCCATACTTAACATGGCAACGACAGAACTTCGTAAACCTACCCCTCATATAGCAGGGGTAGGTTTACGCTTACGGAAACGACGTAAACGACGACGGGGCGGCGTAAAAACGTTCAGGAATCGGCGTATTAGGCTCATTTGCATAGGCAAATGAGAAAACAACGTAAAGGCCACCTAGCGGCCAGAAAAGTAATTACATTTAAGATCCGATGGTGTAAGTGTTTTACACCTGTCGGATCTTCACTGTATCTATGCGTAAGTGATTCTAGGAATCACACGCATAGATACCCAGTAAAAAAAACAGAGATACGACGGTGTTTCCTGTGATACACCATTGTATCTCTTTCGAGAATCTGGCCCCTAGTCTCTAAATACCAACCTAATCGTTCTCTTCGTTCTTCTCAAGACCTCCTACTCTCTAGCTCTCTCATCACCTTATCCCATGCTCATCTCCAAGACTTTTCCAGAGTCTCTCCAAGCCTGTGGAACTCCTTAACCCCAATCTGTCCATCTATCTCCTTCTCTTTTAGCTTTTAGAGGATCCCTGAAAACCCTCCTCTTCAGAGAAGCCTACCCTTCCCACACCTAACAACTGTATTTTTCATTTGAGTCCATGTGATCATCCCCCACAGCTAACTACCCTTGTTCCACTTGACCCTCCCTTGTAGATTGTAAGCTGTTACGAGCAGGGCCCTCTGATCCCTCCTGTACTGATTTGTATTGTGAATGTACTGTCTTCGCTGTTGTAAAGCGCTGCGCAAACTGTTGGCGATATAAAAATCCTGTATAATAATAATAATAATAATTGTAGCTTACCATTCATTGGATGTGGTGGCTGCAATATTTGAAATATTTTCAAGCTAAAAGCTAGTATTCCTTTATATTCATGTTGTGATCGGCCAGTTTTAGGGTGGCTACAGTCACTCCTCCAATGTACTTATAGAGGAGCAACATAGCCACACTTGGACAGAAACATTGTTAATCTGTGGCGAGGGTAGCGTTAACCACTACAGCCCCGGAGGATTTGGCTGCCAAATGACCTGGCACTGGGTAGATTTAACTGACAATTGCGCGGTCATGCGGCATGGCACCCAAACAAAATTAACGTCCTTTTTTCCCTACAAATAGAGATTTCTTTTGGTGGTATTTGATCACCTCTGCGGTTTTTATTTTTTGCGCTATAAACAAAAATAGAGCGACAATTTTGAAAAAAAAAGCAATATTTTTTTTTACTATTTGCTATAATAAATATGACCAAAAAATATATAAAAAACAAAAATTTTCCTCAGTTTAGGCTGGTACGTATTCTTCTACATATTTTTGGTAAAAAAAATAAGCGTATATTGATTGGTTTGCGCAAAAGTTATAGCATCTACAAAATAGGTGATCTTTTTATATCGTTTTTATTATTATTATTTTTTTTACTAGTTATCTGCGACTTTTATCGTGACTGCGACATTATGGCGGACACATTGCACACTTTTGACACTATTTTGGGACCATTGTCATTTATACAGCGATCAGTGCTATAAAAATGCACTGATTACTGTGTAAATGACACCAGCAGTGAAGGAGTTAACCATTCGGGGCGGGTAAGGGGTTAAGTGTGTCCTAGGGAGTGATTCTAACTGTGTGGGGGCTGAGCTACATATAACATGACACTGATCACTGTTCCCGATGACAGGGAGCAGCAGTATATCAGTGTCCTGTCACTAGGCAGAACAGGGAGATGCCTTGTTTACACAGGCATCCCCCCATTCCGTCTCCCTGTGAAACGATCGCGGGACACCAAAGGACATCGAGTCTGGAGGTCCCGCAGGCACAGTCATGGAGACCGCGCCATCTGCTAGGCAGCAGATTCAAAGTAACGTACCAGTACGTTGCTTTGCCTGTCCGTGCCATTCTGCTGACGTATGTGTACTCTAGGCAGTTGGCAAGAGTTTAAATAGACCGTATGATGTGGATGGACTTTACATAAGTGACTAGCAACAGTCACCAGGTATATCACATAAAAGAAGAACAGAATACTTCAAAAGAGTCAAAGAGTCGTTTATTGAAGAAAACAATATACAATAAGATACACTGTCATGTAAAGAGCGGCATCTCAAAAATAACATTATTCCCATACAAGAGGTATATTCCACATACAGGGGAGTAACAGTGCAAATTACAATCAGAATAACAATTACCGCTGTACTTAACCACTTAAGACCCGGACCAATACGCTGGCAAATGACCCAAGGGGTTTTTGCGATTCGGCACTGCGTCGCTTTAACAGACAATTGCGCGGTCGTGCGACGTGGCTCCCAAACAAAATTTGCGTCCTTTTTTTCCCACAAATAGAGCTTTCTTTTGGTGGTATTTGATCACCTCTGCGGTTTTTATTTTTTGCGCTATAAACAAAAATAGACCGACAATTTAAAAAAAAATGCAATATTTTTTACTTTTTGCTATAATAAATATCCCCCAAAAATATATAAAAAAAAATGTTTTTTCCTCAGTTTAGGCCGATACGTATTCTTCTACATATTTTTGGTAAAAAAAATCGCAATAAGCGTTTATCGGTTGGTTTTCGCAAAATTTATAGCGTTTACAAAATAAGGGATAGTTTTATTGCATTTTTATTAATTATTTTTTTTTTACTACTAATAGCGGCGATCAGCGATTTTTTTCGTGACTGCGACAATATGGCGGACACTTCGGACAATTTTGACACATTTTTGGGACAATTGTCATTTTCACAGCAAAAAATGCATTTAAATTGCATTGTTTACTGTGGAAATGACAGTTTGGGAGTTAACCACAGGTGGCGCTGTAGGGAATGTGTGCCCTAATGTGTGTGTTTACAACTGTAGGGGGGTGTGGCTGTAGGTGTGACGTCATCGATCGCGTCCCCCTATTACAGGGATGACGCGATCGATGCTCCGGCCACAGAGAAGCACGGGGAAGCCGTGTGTACACACGGCTCTCCCCGTTCTTCCGCTCCAGGGAAGGATCGCCGCACTGCAGCGGCGATCGGGTCCGCGAATCCCGCGGTCCTGGTCCTGGAGCTTCGGACCGGGTCGCGGGCGCGCGCCCGCGGGCGCGCGCCCGCGACCCACGGCTGGGTACTAAAACCAACGTATATATATACGTTGATGTGCCCAGCCGTGCCATTCTGCCGACGTAAATGTGCAGTAGGCGGTCCTTAAGTGGTTAAAGAGACAACAGGCAATGTGCAACAGAGTACATTGTATAGAACCCAAAAGCATATGTAGACAGCGTAAACCCGGGTCAAGGGTACCCCTCAACCGGGGGCAGTCATAGGCAAACAGAATACTTTTTAATACAACAGACACATATCCAGAATTTGAAATGTTGCTGTATTATACACGTTGGGCAGCACAGTGGCTGAGTAGTTAGCACTTCTACCTAGCAGCACTAGGGCTATTGATTTGAACCCCAACCACGGCACTACCTGCCTGCAGTCTTCATGGGTTTCCTCCAAGTACTCCAGTTTCCTGCCACACTCCAAAGACAAGCTGGTAGGTTAATTGGCTCCTGTCTAACAAAAAAATAGCCCTAGTATGTATATGTATGAGTCTTAGTAAGGGACCTTAGATTGTAAGCTTAATGAGTGCAGGAACTTATGTGCATGTACAATATACAGTATTTCACAAAAGTTAGTACACCCCTCACATTTTCTTTTCATGTGACAACCAGTGGCGGCTGGTAAAGTTTTAGGATGGGGGGGGCGCAAGACCCCGCCCCTCCACATTTGACCCCTCCCGCATCTCATAAGCCACACCCCTTATAGAATCCACCCATTCCGTCCCCTGTATTCCACTTGTTTCCACTCATAGTGTCAGGAGTATACAGCTCAGCATCACAGGACAGAGTTTACAGCCCCCGCATCACAAATCATGGTATATAGCACAGCCTTACAGATCGGCGCAAACAAACTAAAAAATTACACTGTTAGTAATGAAGGACTCTAAATGGGCACAAGATTACCAGAGACTGCGGACATACTGCACAAGGTGACCAGAGACTGTGGACATACTGCACGAGATTACCAGAGACTGCGGACATACTGCACAAGATTACCAGAGACTGCAGACATACTGCATTACTTGTCTTGCGACTTGGGACAACGTTGCATGACAAGTCGTACCCCATGATTTCCAATAAAAACCGTTCATATCTGTGCGACTTCAAGTCACAGCGACTTCAAAGTAGTTCCTACACTACTTTGGTCCCTCTTTGATGCAACTTGAGGTCCATAGACCCCCAGAATACACAAGCATTGCTTTAAGTCGCATCAAAATTGCAGCAGAATTGTGCAACTTTCAGACTGTGTTAGCCTGAAAGTCGCAAGATTCTACCACAATTTTTTGCTGCGATTTTGCAGCGACTTGAAACAATGCCTATGTATTCTGGAGGTCTATGGACTCAAGTCACATCAAAGTGGGACAAAATTAATGCAGGGACTACTTCGAAGTCGCTGTGACTTGAAGTAGCACAGATACGAACGGTTCTCATCGGGTCCGACTTATCCTGCAACTTTGCAGTCCCAAGTCGCATGACAATTTTTTTTTTTTTTAATAAGCGTGGGGGGGATTGGTGTTGACGGCCGCTATTTTCCCCGCACATTAAGTATAAAAATTTTTTTTTTAATAACTGGGGGGTGGGGTAGTGTTGACGTCTGCTATCTGTGCTGTAATTAATTTTTACATATAAAAAAAATGTTAATAAGTGGGTAAGCGGGGGGGGGTGTGTTGACGCCCACTAATTTTGTCGCAAATGAAGTATAAAAAAAGTTTTATAATAACCGCGTGGGGGTTGACACCCACTACTATCATCGCAAATGTAGTAGAAAAAATTCTTACGTATTACAGATATTTTTGTTAATAAGCTAATAAGTGTGGGGGGTGCTTGTGTTCCCTGCCTTTTGTGCCGAATATTAAATATAAAAAAAAAAAAAAATTCACTCTAAAAATATTCACTCTGAAAAAAAACTTTGGAGCATTGGAATAAGGGGGGGGGGGGTGGTTTTGCCGCAATTTCGGCCGAATATTCACTATAAGAAAAAACTTTGGAAGTTCCAAAGTTTTTTTTTATAGTGAATATTCGGCCAAAATTGCGGCATTCCAACCCCCCCTCCCCCTCCACCCCCACATATTCCAATGTTCCAGAGTTTTATATTGAATATTCGGCCAAAATCGCGGGGTGCGGGTACCGCGATTTCGGCCGAATATTCACTATAAAAAAAACTTTGGAACAGAGGTAATCTTTGAAGAATGAGGGTGGGCCGCTGCTGCTGCTGCCGCGGAGCTTTACAGATTAAACAGTCCATTACAGAGGGGCAGAGGCAGATGGCATAGCTCAGCTTACCTGTACCGCACTAAGCATCCCGAGTCCCGACGTCACTTCCTGTTCTTCCAAGGACGTCGGGATGGAACGGGCACAGATAGTGGATGCAACTGCCCGGCAATAACAATGCAGTCCATCGCGCCGGAAGCAAGTGGCGCGATGAACTCTGCCACAAAGGCATTTTTTGGGCTGCCAATTAAGCGCCACGTCTGCAATCCCGTGATTGCACAGACGTGGCGCTACGCATACTGCACTGTGCCCGGCGCCCGACACCCGGACTCAGTGCACATAAGAACCTTTTTTGGATTTTTTTTTCCTTAAAGGGACATGTTTAACCACTTAAGACCCGGACCAATATGCTGCCAAATGACCAAAGGGGTTTTTGCGATTCGGCACTGCGTCGCTTTAACAGACAATTGCGCGGTTGTGCGACGTGGCTCTCAAACAAAATTTGCGTCCTTTTCTTCCCACAAATAGAGCTTTCTTTTGGTGGTATTTGATCGCCTCTGCGATTTTTATTTTTTGCGCTATATACAAAAATAGAGCGACATTTTTGAAAAAAAAACAATATTTTTACTTTTGTTATAAGAAAAATCAATAAACGAAATTTTAGTCAAACATTTAGGCCAAAATTTATTTAGCCACATGTCTTTAGTAAAAAAAAAATCGCAATAAAAAAAAATTAGCTACCTAACGGCAACAGCGACACTAATACAGCGATCAGAAAAATTATCGCTTAGTGACGCTGGCAATAGGGAGTGAAAGGGTTAACTAGGGCAGTGATCAAGGGGTTAAAACTTTGTAAGGAGGGGGTACAGGGCTACCCTGAACCTAACACTAACTGACTGTCATACTGCCTGTCACACTGACACTAAATACAGTAATCATACATGTATGATTACTGCATTCAGTGACACTGTGACAGGGGGAGGGGGGGCGATCGGGGGGGTTAAATGTGCCTGTGTGTAGTGTAGTGTTGGTGCAGGACTTACTGTGTGGTGATCTCTCCTCAGCGATGGTGGAAAAAACGCAGAGGGAGAGATCACATCGCTTCCTCCTTCCTGTGTTTACACAGGAGGAGGAAGTGACAGGGCGGGCGGGCGCGCGCATTGGCTGAGAGCGATCCGGAGGGGGCGGACAAAAACGAATAGCCGCCCCCTCATCCCGGATCGCTCCTACAGCCACGCGGACCGCCGCATGTACGGGGGGGGTCCGATCGGACCCCCGATCCCCCCCCCCAAGGCACTCACGTATATATACGTTGATGTGCCTGTCGGTGTAATTCTGCCGACGTAAATGTACATGCGGCGGTCCTTAAGTGGTTAAGTGGTTAATCAATTTTTGTAAACAAATACATTTTTGTATTTTTTTTTTACTCTTTTTTGTGATATGTTATGGCACCTGAAAAGTCCCTTCTCCCTATCTTGTTTGCTATCATTTCATGACATATGATATGTTGGTGATAAAAGCATTCTGATAATTTTTGTGTAATTTTGTGGAATTGTCCACAAAACTCTACGTGGATTTAAATAAAGGCTTGGCCTAACAACATACGTTATTGTATGCGTCAAGCAGCTTGCCAGTGTCTCCCATCAATTGCGGGTTGACAAATCTTCTCAGATTCTCCCATCATCATCTGTGGGGTACCAAGTGTGACCACACAACCCCTTGCTGGATTAGTCCTCAGCACACCATGCACTTTATTTAAACCTTATCAACCTGATTACATCAGCTTCCTGGCTCCCTGTTTGATTCCTTGCCTGAACTGAACCTGCTCTTATCTTGGGTTTGCATTGGATTCCCTTGTTGCCAACCTTTTTCATTGTAATACTTTTTGAATTGCTACCTGAGCTTGACCTTGGATTGTTAACCGGTCTATGCTTGCTTTCTATAAACCCTCACCTTAGGACTGTTTATGGACTATGCTTGTTTGATACCTGCCCTGGCCTTGGACTGTCCCAGGTTTCTGCTACCAGCTGCTGTCTACAGCTTGACCAGCCTCAATACTATAGGTACCCTACATTGTAATAGTCAGTCAGTGTGTCAGGGCTGGGCTCATCCCTTCCTTCTCTCAGCTGTCGGGTAATTGCCAGCTCCTATCTCTCCACAGTGACTCACCTGTTGATGATCCTGCTCGTGAGTCCTGTCTACTTAAGCCTTCCAGTTCAGTTGCTCTCTGCCTTAGCCTTGATCAACATCACAGAGACTACTGCGTTCCTGTTGAAGACTTGCTTGGCTGACGTCCCTTCTGACTCCTGTTCCCACTTGCTGTTCTACACGTCCTTCTCTGGCTCTATAACATTTGGCTTGGCTGACTATCTGATCCGGTTCCTGGCTATGTTTTGACTACACTTACTTTGTTTATCTTTTTTATTATTTTTATTAAACAAGTGTGAGTTAACTGTACCTCTGTCTTGGTCTGATTCATGGTTTCTGTCCCAGTCCCAGTGCTGTATGGCTAAAAACCAGGGGTGGACTGACAACTCATGGGGCCCCTGGGAAATAGGAGATTATGGGGCCCCCAGGCATTAGATTATGGGGCCACACAGTATACACACACACACGTACAGTATACACACAGACACACAATTAACATAGAAAAAGAAAAAGGTTGCGCCAACTAAAAAAAAACGTATATAATAACGGTATAGTACTTAGTACAGTCCAATATATAAAAGTCCAATACAATAAAGAAGAAGAATATCCGTTCGTCACAGATAACACCCAAGTTTACTTCAGAAAACCGGAACCGCCACCACATGGACTGGAGCTTACCAGAAATAAGCTAGTTAGAAGCCTATAATTGAATCCAATGTAGGTTATCACGGAACCAGATCACACAGCTTCTTGGGGATCCTTATATCATTTGCAGACAGCTAATCACAGGATCCTCATCAGAAAAGATGCAGCGTTGAATAGTCACCAATGAGCATATCATGCAGGGCAGCGGTGAACCATAAACAGAGAAGAAGACCGCAATATAGTGTGATACCAATGCGGTTTAATAAAAATTAGTTAAAAAGCCACTTACATAAAAGATGTAAAGTACAGCAGTAAAATTAGATCCCGGCCGGCATAGATCAGGAGCCCTTCCTCCTTACGCGAACGCGGTGACGTCACTGCACGCACACAATTAACACACACAGTATAAACACACAGTATACATACACACACTAAAAAATGTACGGGAGAGGCAGGGAAGCTATAATCTTGGTATTTTTTTTAAAAACACAGATTTTTACATACTGTCCCTGGTTTTAGTGAGGCTGGCATACCTGATGGGGCTATCTAGTGGCATGGGGCCCTCAGGCAGTGCCCGAGTGCCCAAATGGTCAGTCCACCCCTGCTAAGAACTATAGCATTGTGTAACTAAGACCTGGTGGCAATCAAGTACCGGTAGTCTTGCTTGCCTAAAAACCCAACTCTGGGCAGATAAAACATAATCCTGTGCAGTAGGGGCTGTCAGCTATAGTTCCTGACCCAGACATCGTATTACAGTATGTTTGTTTTATTTAGTAACTATTGGACCCAAAAGGACCAGACTTTTTGAAGTTCAGTTGTCTGTCTTCCAACGTTCTGGGTAATTTTTCATTAAACATTTTTCAATTCTGGATGTTATATTTTGTATTAACAATTATTCCATAAAAAATGAGATCATTGTTCTTGCTAAATTAGTCATGGCTTCTAAAATATCTTTGTTCCTCAAAGTGTAGACAAATGGGTTGAGCATTGGAACCACCGCCGTATACAGAATTGAGAACAAATTGTCCATCTCTTTGGAATGTTCAGATTTTGGTTTAGTGTACAATATAATGATTGGACCGAAGAATATGATCACTGTGATGAGGTGGGAGGAGCAGCTAGAAAAAGCTTTGCGTCTCCCCTCCGAGGATCGGATATTTAGTATGGCGGAGATGATGAACACATAGGAGGTTATAATAAACAAAAAAGGTAAAGCTGTCACATACATGTTCTGAAACACCAGAAGTATGTCTCTGCTTGTAGTATCACTAGAGGTAATGGCATACAATGTTCTCTGCTCACAAAAGAAATGGTTAACATTTTGCGTGGAACAGAAGGATAACAGAGATGTAACTATCACATTAATTATCGCATTAATACCAGAGAAAAGCCAGGAACCCAAAGCCAATGCAATGCATACACCTTTACTCATGAATAAGGAATATTGCAATGGCTTACAGATTGCTACGTATCGGTCATAGGACATGGAGGTCAACACATAAATGTCCCCCGCAGCCGACAATGAGAAGAAGTACACCTGAGTCATACAGGCCGAGAAAGACATCCGGTTGTCCTGTGTCATGAGTATAGAGATCAGTTTTGGCAATGTAACAGAGACATACATAACATCTACAACAGCAAGATTACTCAAAAAGAAATACATTGGAGTTTGGAGCTTAGGAACCAGACACACCAGGGTCGCAATGGTCATATTTCCAAAAACAGTCGTCAGATACATCAGTAGAATGGCTGTGAGAAGGAGACATTGTCCCGTTTCAGAAGTTGAAAATGCTAAAATGTGGAAAATAGTCTCTGTCCCGTTTGAGCATTTCTCCATTCTGCCCCTACGGTGAGTTAGCCAGCAGTTTAATCTGAAACAATATTTGAAAAAGCTGGTTTCAATCATATTTAGAATCAGGGTACCATACAGCCTACCTGGCAGCCCCCTCCCCCTCCTTTTTTTTACATACTTTTAGCAGCCTTATTGGAGGATTTGGTGAAATATAAAGGGTCTAAACAGACCCCTGATGTCTCACATTTGAGACAGAAAGGGACTAAGGACAGAGATTCCCCAGTCCTTTTATCTGTAGCCTCAGCTGCACTGGACAGTGAATCAATGAGAAGTGCTCTGAGGCTCCCTGTTCATTCACAAACTGAAGCATTGTAAATTTACTATGCTTCAGTGATGAATGAACAGGGTGAGTGATTGCCGCCAATCGCTCACTGTATTCATTTAGGGAAGGAAGGGGCTGTAAATAGGGTATATTTACCGCATCCCCCATTTTACATCCTGAAACATTCCACTGTGTGCCCCCCAGGGATAGGAGAGGATGGAAGCTGGCAATGCTGCAGGGGAGGGGGCACACAGGAAAGTCCGGAGAGCAGGGGGGTAGGGAGGGTGCTGAAGGTATGCAGATACCAATTCCCCTGAAGTACATCTGGAAAAAGGAAAAGGAGGAGAAGCTGGCAGAGCTGCAGGGGGAGAGACAAGAGCCGGAAATAACTGCTTGGCAGGTGCCGGGGCTCCCCTTTTGAACTAACGGGGCCTGGGCCCAGTACAGGAGGGCTAAATAACTATCTGATCAGCGGCCCTGTTTAGAATTCAAGAAGCATACAATTCTTTGTACAGTGAGGCTTCATCGTGCACATGTAAGAGCAATGCTTACAGCAAACAAAGCAGTTGGGATGCTTTCAGACAGCTTCATGTAGCTTACTTGTAAGGCTTTAAAGCATCCTCCAGCTCCAGTTTAGAGGTGGTAAACACTGATCATAATCCAAATATCAGCTCCGCACTATGAATGTTACTATAGTAAACCTCTATCAGCTGCCAGCACCAAGATAATCAATCTTCATTGAGCACTACGAGCATTTACTATAATATAGAAATTGGGACATTTATATATTTATATATATATATATATATATATATATATATATATATATATATATATATATATATACACACACACAGTGGGTATCGAAAGTTTGGGCACCCCAGGTAAAAAAAAATATTAATGTGCATAACAAAGCCAAGGAAAGATGGAACAATCTCCAAAAGGCATCAAATTACAGATTAGACATTCTTGTCAAAAAAAGTAAGATTTTATTTCCATCATTTACACAAAAAAAATGGCGTCTGCAAAAGTTTGGGCACCCTGCAGAATTTATAGCATGCACTGCCCCCTTTGCAAAGCTGAGACCTGCCAATGTCCTGGATTGTTCTCAATCATCATCTGGGAAGACCAGGTGATGTCAATCTCAAAGATTTTAAATGCCCAGACTCATTTGACCTTGTCCCAACAATCAGCACCATGGGTTCTTCTAAGCAGTTGTCTAGAAAACTGAAAATAGTTGACGCTCACAAAGCTGGAGAAGGCTATAAGAAGATAGCAAAGCGTTTTTAGATGTCAATATCCTCTGTTCGGAATGTAATTAAAAAATGACAGTCATCAGGAACAGTGGAAGTTAAAGCAAGATCTGGAAGACCAAGAAAAATATCAGACAGAACAGCTCGCAGGATTGTGAGAAAAGCAATTCAAAATCCACGTTTGACTGCACAATCCCTCCAGAAAATCTGGCAGACACTGGAGTTGTGGTACACTATTCCACTATAAAGAGATACTTGTACAAATATGGTCTTCATGGAAGAGTCATCAGAAGAAAACCTCTTCTATGTCCTCACCACAAAAATCAGCGTTTAAACTTTGCAAATGAACATATAGACAAGCCTGATGCATTTTGGAAACAAGTTCTGTGGACCGATGAGGTTAAAATATAACTTTTTGTCCGGAATGAGCAAAGGTACGTTTGGAGAAGAAAGGGCACAGAATTTTATGAAAGGAACCTCTGTCCAACTGTTAAGCATGGGGGTGGATCAATCATGCTGAAGTTAAAGAGAGGATGGCTTCTACAAATGGATAATGATCCTAAACCCACCTCAAAACCCACGGAGGATTACATCAAGAGGTGTAAACTGAAGGTTTTGCCATGGCCTTCACAATCTCCTGACCTCAACATAATTGAAAATCTATGGATAGACCTTAAAAGAGCAGTGCGTGACAGACAGCCCAGAAATCTCAAAGAACTGAAAGGCTTTTGTAAGGAAGAATGGGCTAAGATACCTCAAACATGAATTAAAAGACTCTTGGCTGGCTACAAAAAGTGTTTACAAGCTGTGATACTTGCAAAAGGGGGCAGTACAAGATATTAACTCTGCAAGGTGCCCAAACTTTTGCAGACACCATTTTTTGTTTTCTGTAATTTTGAAAGTGTAAATGATGGAAATAAAGTCTAACTTTTTTGACATATTATAAGAATGTCTAATTTGTAATTTGATGCCTTTTGAATATTTTTCTATCTTCACTTGGCTTCGTTATGCACGTTAATACAAATTTTTACCTGGGGTGCCCAAACTTTCGATCCCCACTATATATATATAAATATATATATATATATATATATATATATATATATATATATACATACATATATGTATATATATATATACCCACATTTCTTTTTTGCTAATCGCCCTTTATATTTGATCGACTTTAAACACTCATTTATTTATAATTAATCATGCGTATACAGTATGTTGTTATAATGTTTGAGTGCATTATAATTTTTCTTTATTATTCTTTTTTATTTTTTTATTATTCAACATTTTCTTGTTTACCAGTTTTACAATATCCATACATACAACAAGTTTAACACTGATTTTACAGAATATATATTTTTACATTTTTAATTCTTATTTCCAACAATCCCCACCAGTGACTATATACCACAATTAGAAGTACCAACGCAAAAACAAAACACTGGGCCAGATCCAAAGAGCCAGTACGCCGGTGTATCTCCTGATACACCGGCGTACTTTCAAATTACCCGCGTCGTATCATTAGTTTGAATCCTCGTACGCCTTCGGATCTAAGCTGCAATATTTCTGCGCCCGCTGGGTTTGCGTCGTTTTCCATGTCGGGTATGCAAATGAGCTTTTTACGGCGATCCACGAAGTTACGAACGACCGTCGCATTCTCTTACGTCGTCGCTTAGTCGGCTTTTTCCGGCGTATAGTTAAAGCTGCTATTATCTGGTCTATAGTTAGACTTGCCATGTTAAGTATGGCCGTCGTTCCCGTGTCGAAATTTCAATTTTTTTTTGCGTAAGTCGTCCGTGAATAGGAATGTACGTAATTTACGCTACTAAAAAACGACGTAATTTCGCGCAATGCACGGCGGGAAATTTCTGAACGGAGCATGCGCAGTTCGATCGCCGCAGGGACGCGCTTCATTTAAATGATTCACGCCCCCTACCCGCGTTATTCAATTCCGCCACGAGAAATACACTACGCCGCCGTACCTTACGGGCCGAAATCTTCCTGGATTTGACTTAGAGCCAGGTAAAATACGGCGGCGTAGTGTATCTCTGATACACTGCGCCAGGGCAATTGTATGTGGATCTGGCCCACTAGGTTTACTTACCATTTATGCACAGTAGTCCTTTTTGGGTAGAGTATCGTTTTTGGTAAGTTTTGTAAGTGGCGCACAATATATTTACAACAACACAGATCGTAAACTGAAATATTAATAAAGGAATACCTGTCACCCAATAACCCATAAGCAGCTATACAGTATATCACAGATTGAAAAAAAACATTTACATATGATTACAAACAGATGGCTTTATCTATATAATCTAAATCATATATATATATATATATATATATATATATATATACACAGTATCTCACAAAAGTGAGTACACCCCTCACATGTTTGTAAATATTTTATTATATCTTTTTATGTGACAACATTGAAGAAATTACACTTTTCTACAATGTAAAGCAGTGAGTGTACAGCTTGTATAACAGTGTGAATTTTCTGTCCCCTCAAAATAACTCAACATACAGTCATTAATATCTAAACCACTGGCAACAAAAGTGAGTACACCCCTAAGTGAAAATGTCCAAACTGGGCCCAAAGTGTCAATATTTTGTGTGGATGTTGGAGACCTTGTGCTCCTCCACCTTCCGTTTGAGGATGTCCCACAGATGCTCAATAGGGTTTAGGTCTGGAGACATGCTTGGCCAGTCTATCACCTTTACCTCAGCTTCTTTAGCAAGGCAGTGGTCATCTTGGAGGTGTGTTTGGGGTCGTTATCATGTTGGAATACTGCCCTGCGGCCCAGTCTCAGAAGGGAGGGGATCATGCTCTGCTTCAGTATGTCACAGTACATGTTGGCATTCATGGTTCCCTCAATGATCTGTAGCTCCCCAGTGCTGGCAGCACTCATGCAGCCCCAGACCATGACACTCCCACCACCATGATTGACTGTAGGCAAGACACACTTGTGTTTGTACTCCTTACCAAAACATGTTTGAAACCAACTGAACCAAATAAGTTTATATTGGTCCCATCAGACCACAGGACATGGTTCCAGTAATACATGTCCTTAGTCTGCTTGTCTTCAGCAAACTGTTTGCAGGCTTTATTGTGCATCATCTTTAGAAGAGGCTTCCTTCTGGGATGACACCCATGCAGACCAATTTGATTCAGCGTGTGGCTTATGGTCTGAGCACTGACAGGCTGACCCCTTGAACCTCTGTAGCAATGCTGGCAGAACTCAAATGTCTATTTCCCAAAGACAACTTCTGGATATGACGCTGGGCACGTGCACTCAACTTCTTTGGTCAACCATGGCGAAGCCTGTTCTGGGTGGAACCTGTCCTTTTAAACCACTATATGGTCTTGGCCACCATGCTGCAGCTCAGTTTCAGGGTCTTGGCAATCTTCATATAGCCTAGGCCATCTTTATGTAGAGAACAATAATTTTTTCACATCCTTACAGAGTTTTTTGCCATGTGGTGACATGTTGAACTTCCAGTGAACAGTATGAGAGAGTGAGAGTGATAACACCAAATTTAACACACCTGCTCCCCATTCACACCTGAGACCTTGTAACAGCAACGAGTCACATGACAGCGGGGAGGGAAAATGGCTAATTCACTTTTTTGCTAGCGGTTTGGACATTAATGGCTGTGTGTTGACTTATTTTGAAGGGACAGCAAATTTACACTGTTATACAAGCTGTACACTCCCTACACAACATTGTAGCAAAGTGTAATTTCTTCAGTGTTGTCAGATGAAAAGATATAATAAAATGTGAGGGGTGTACTCACTTTTGTGAGATACTGTATAGAGTGGTTGATACAGCCAAACCAGAATAGATCAATTCTGCTTCAATATTTAAAAGGTGCAACCAAAAATTGCTAGACTAGTTTCACGCTCTGAACGAGCTTCTTCTGGAGCTACTGTATATTAATATATATATGTAAAGAAGAAAGAGTACCAATTTGTCACTGAGGTAAGGCAGGTAACACAGAGGTTTACCCAAGGGGTACCCAGTCATTATAGGCAACTACGAATCATAGTAATAAAGCATGTGATACTGGGTAAATTGGACCCTTTTCAGTTTATAAATGGGGTGGGTAGTCACTTACAAAGATATTCCTGATAGATATTTCACTAGACATGTGCCTATATATATATGTTAGACATGTACACACTGAAATATTTTGTTTCGGAATTTTGGTTTCATCCAAAAAATACATTTATTTAGTTACTCCCGAAATTCGTTATTATTTATTTAATTTCATTAAAAAATCCATTCGTACAAAAATCCGAATTAAGGTCGAATCTTTCAATTGAAGGCTTATGGTGTCTATCGAAAATTTGATGAAGCAGCTAATTGTACGACGCCGCAATTGTACATTTCCGGACGAATGCTCCACCCACAAGCTATGGAAGAATTCAAATGTTGTATGACACTAGTAATAATTATATTTATTAATTATTATTACTAGTCAACCAACATTAGAATTCCTCTATATCCTATAGCCCAAGTTGGGGTTTGCCTGAGAAATGTATGTTATCTTCCTGTATTGTTGCTTCTGTTAAGACAAAGATCCGACTTCTGAGACGACTTCCATTGAAATCAATGGGTACAAGTTGCCTACAAGTCAAGTTGAAGTATTACAGGAACCTTTTTTGAAGTTGGAGCAACTGCAGTAGTGTGTATTAAGATGGCTCCATTCACTTACATTGATTTTCTCATGCAGCGTGACCTGAGGCGACTTGAAGACGGATCCAAAGTCATCCCTGTGTGAATGGGCTCTCAAGTGATACGTTTATTAAATGAAAAAACAAAACAAAAGTCCACTCAAGAATCCCACACAGGGGTTTCAACGTCATTCAGACATAACTGAAAATGCAAGCCCACCTGGCTACTCTTCATCGGCACTGCTGCTATAGGTACTGGTCCCTCAAACCACCAGCTATTCCAGGCCTACAGTATTGGATGCACACAGCTTTGGGCTTCTTCAATGCACACAGTGTCAGTGTCTATCTTCACACAGAGACAATCACCCTGCTGGCTATCCTCAAGACCCAAACACAGGGTTGGAGATCCCGTTCCACCCAAGACTCTTAGGCCTCGTACACACGACTGTTTTCCTCCACAGAATTCATCAAGAAACTCAGTGGCAGAGCTTTTTTTGTAGAGGAAAACAGTCGTGTGTATGTTTTTCATCGAGAAAACTGTGGAGGAACTCGATGAGAAAAAAAAGAGAAAATTTTTCCTCGTCGGGAGTCTCAATTTCCTCATCATGTTTCTCGTCAGGCTGGTTTTCGATGAGAAACAAGTTGATGTGTATGCTTAGAAACCCGCGCACCTTCGGTAAAAGTAGCTTTCGTAATGGAAATAGCACATTCGTCACGCTGTAACAGACTGAAAAGTGCAAATCGTCTCTTACCAAACTTTTACTTAACACGCAGAAACATGAGATTAGTAAAAGCAGCCCCAAGAGTTGTGCCAGTGGAATCGAACTTCCCCTGCCGTCTTATGTGTTGTACGTCACCGCATTTGAGAACAACGAGATTTGGTCTTGACAGTGTGTACGCAAAGACAGCTTGTCAAGATTCTCGACAAGCCTGACAAGGAATTCGTCGAGGAAAACGATGTGTCTTTTACTACGAGTTCCTCGGTCGTGTGTACGAGGCCTTAGGGATCTCCGAACTTCGAGTCCTATCCGGAACTAGCAAAACCTGGAGAAGATGGCCAGAAGAGTTCTCTCAATTTTGAATCTACCTTCTGTAGTCTTGCAATCTGCAGATATGCAAACTCTGTGTCCCTTTTATATTAAATTTCATAGGGAGAGAGCCTCGTTCTGCCACAATAGCTAAAAAGACCAATGGGGTCAGTGGGAACTTACCTGAGAGGTAGATATTTCTCATTTATCAAGAAACCTCTAGCAACCTCTGGAGGAAGTTTAGGGCTCCATAGAATTCTGGTTGAGAAACCCTGATCTATGGTGTTGCTGGGTGCCAAGATTTGCTCCCATAGGAAAATGCTAAGGTTTTGACACGTGTTGTGATTTTTTTTACAATATAATTCTCCACAATACTTTTACTAGAGAGGTGATCCCTTGTTCTTCTGGATCAACTGTGAGTATGGGATTGTGTATATGGAATTGTATGATATTTTTTATGTATTTATTTATTTTTATGGTTGAACTGGATGGACTTGTGTTTTTTTTCAACCTGACCAACTATGTAACTATGTAAAGTGCTTCAACAGCTTGTTCAAAATATGCAAATCCTTTAGTGTGCATGATCTGGGCACAGGTACACTTGAACACCTCTATTAACCATTAAAAATGTTCGACATGGGTCGAATTTCGAAGGAATTTTCTTTCGAAAATCTTGCCTAAGATTTTTTGCCCGTACTTCGCACCTTTAGTGGGCTGCAACAATGGCTGATTTTCGTGCGGCCATAGAATTTGAGTAATCGGGCATGTTGGAAATTTTTTGAAAATTTTCTAATCAATGATGGGAGAATGGTGTGAGAAATGTTATTGAAAACGAAATGGGCGTGTGCAAGAAAAGAAAATTTCCAGAAAGAAAAGAAGATTCCCAGCCACAAAAAAAAAAAAAAATTCTGTAGCAACAGAAGGTGAAATTGAAGGCTTGGTTAGTCAAAATTAATGGTGGCACCATCGGATCACAAAACGCACGAAAGTTCTGATTTTCATAAGAAAAGTATTTTTCGAAATTCGACCATGGCTTATGTCAGTCTTTGTGTATCAGATGGAAATGCTGTGAGGATGCAGTAAGATCGGCTCCCATTGATTCTCTTCCTATGTCACATAGAGATTACATTCTCACATGCTCATTGCTAAATCCTGAACTTAAATCCTCCATTTTAAATACCGGTATCTCTAAATGAAATCTGCTTTGCATTCAAGCTTTCTCTATTAGGGCAGAATCTATCCATATTGTATTACATATACCAGCAGAAAATGTTATCTGACGGCGTTTAACTCACTTTGCGCGTCCCAAGTATCTGTCTATGAGAAACCTATAAAGAGGCTTTGAGGCCTGAGGGAGGACATTAATGAAACCTCAGTGGGATTGAGACACGGAATAGAAATTATTGAAATTAATGAATGCACATGAGAATTTAATAACAAAGAAAAAAAAGTTGTTAATACAGAAAAATTACATAGTAACATAATTAAAAAATGAAAGCAATACAAAATACAAAATAAATCCATATTCACATATGTTAACCGCTTCAATAAAGGGCATTTTCACCCCCTTCCTGCCCAGACCAATTTTTAGTTCTCAGCACAGTCGCACTTTGAATGACATTTGCGCGGTCGTGCGACGTGGCTACCAAACAAAATTGACGCCCTTTTTTCCCACAAATACAGATTTCTTTTGGTGGTATTTGATCACCTCTGCAGTTTTTATTTTTTGTGCTATAAACAAAAAAAGAGCGACAATTTTGAAAAAAACACAATTTTTTTTTACTATTTGATTTAATAAATATCAATTTAAAAAATAAAAATAAAAACTTTTTTTCTCTGTTTAGGCCGCAGCATATTCTTCTACATATTTTTGGTAAAAAACAATTTAAAAAAAATCGCAATAAGCGTATAGTGATTGGTTTGCGCAAAAGTTTAGATTTTTTCTAATATATTTTTTTATACTAGTAATGTCAGCGATCTGCGATTTTTATTGGGACTGCGACATTAATGCGGACCCATTGGACACTTTTGGGACCATTCACATTTATACAGCGATCAGTGCTAAAAATATGCACTGATTGCTGTATAAATGTGACTGCCAGGGAAGGGGTTAACACTAGGGGGCGACAAAGGGGTTAAATGTGTTCCCTACTAGTGATTCTAACTGTGGGGGGAGGGGACTGGCTGGGGGAGGTGACTGATCTGTGTCCCTATGTACAAGTAACACAGCATCGGTCTCCTCTCCCTGACAGGACGTGGATCTGTGTGTTTACACCAGGCACGCGCATCGGCAACCCAGTTTTATCCCTATTGTGGGGTCACCAGTACTGAATTTGTATATTGAAATTATATTCCATGTCAACCGTCCCTTCTCCAGAGAGAATAAGTTCAGTGTTCGTAACCTTTCTTCATCACTAATATCATCTAGCCCCTTTATTAATTTTGTTGCCCTTCTCTGGACTCTCTCCAGTTCCAGCACATCCTTCCTGAGGGCTGGAGCCCAGATCTGGACAGCATACTCCAGGTGCAGCCGGACCAGAGTCTTGTAAAATGGGGGAATTTTTGTTTTATCTCTGCATCTAATCCCCTTTTTAATGCGTGCCAATATTCTGTTTGCTTTGTTAGAAGCAGATTGGTGAGCCTGTCATCTACTAGGACACCCAGGTACTTTTCCATTCTAGATTCCCCCAGAGGTTCTCCCCCTAGTGAGTAGATTGCATTCATTTTTTTGCCACCCAAATGCATTATTTTACATTTTTCTACATTAAACCTCATTTGCCATGTAGCTGCCCATCCCATTCATTTGTTCAGTTCTTCTTGCAAGGTTTCCACATCCTACGGAGAAGTTATTGCCCTGCTTAATTTAGTATCATCCACAAATACAAAGATTGAGCTGCTTACCCCCATCCTCCAGATCATTTATAAATAAATTAAATAGTATTGGTCCCAGAACGTAACCCTAGGGGACCCCACTTTCTACCCTGGACCATTCCGAGTACTCCCCATTTATCACTACCCTCTGAACTCGCCCTTGTAGCACGCGCGCTGGCATATAACGCGCACCCCAATTTTAAGAGGGAATTTTCGGGAAAACTATTTTTTTTAGTCCAAAATAAGATAAGCAGCAATGTAAAGCAAGCGACTCAGAGAGCAGCTCCTATGTTCAAGGAGATACCCAGTACCTTAGGGCTTCTAGCTGTCAGCACTCAAAGGTGAAAGGGAGGGAGCTGGAACTCTCACACATAGGCAGCGCTGGCCGGGACTATAGCGCGGCTTAGGGCTTCTGTTCCCAAGTATTTGACAGTCTGTGATGAAGAGGAGGGTAAGGAGACCCTTAAACGCGGTCAGCGCTGGCCGAGACTGAAGCGTGTACCTATGGCATACCTCGGAGGGGAAGGAGGGGGACATGCGCACGCTGGAAATCACCGCCGGAAATCACAGAGCTGTCATCTTCTCTCGGCTATCACTCGGCTGTCACGTCACACACGCACAGTCCCGCCTCTGCCATCGGCATTGGACCATCTCCTGTGACAGACAGAACACTGGTCCAATGCTGGTGGTGGAGGCAGGACTGTGTGTGTGTGACGTGACAGCCGAGTGATAGCCGAGAGGAGATGACAGCTCAGTGATTTCCCCCCTATTTTCAGGGGAAAAAAGTGTGCGGGATACGCGGATAAATACGGTATTCACCCTATGGTCCATGCCAATTGACCTTACGTTGTAAGGTAAATGTTTATGGGGAACTGTGTCAAATGCTTTTGCAAAATCCAGATACACCACGTCTGTGGGCCTTCCTTTATCTAGATGACAGATCATCTCCTCTTAGAAGGTTAATAGATTGGTAATTGGCAGGAACGATTCTTCAAGAATCCATGCTGATTACTGCTAATGATACCGTTCTCATTACTAAAATCTTGTATATAGTCCCTTATCATCCCCTCCAAGAGCTTACATACTATTGATGTTAGGCTAACTGGTCTGTAATTCCCAGAGATGTATTTTGGCCCTTTTTTTTAATATTGGTGCTACATTGGCTCTTCTCCAATCAGCTGGTACCATTCCAGTCAATAGACTGTTCATAAAAATTAGGAACAATGGTCTGGCAGTTACTCGACTGAGTTCCTTAAAGACCCTCGGGTGCAAGCCACCTGGTTCCAGTGACTTATTAGTGTTATGTTTTTCAAGTCTAATTCTAATTCTGTCCTCTGTTAGCCATGGAGGTGCTTCCTGTGATGTGTAATGACTGAGCATAAACACTACAGTTTTGATTACTGAAGCCCCCCGATTCCCTCATGAAGACTGAGGAAAAGAATAACTTTAATACCTTCACCATCTCCCTATCCTTTGTAACCATATTCCCTTCATCATTCTTTATGGGACCAATATAATATGACCTCCCTTTCTTACTATTTATGTACTTAAAGGATTTCTTGGGATTCTTTATTACTCTCCACCGCTATGTGCCTTTCGTGTTCTATCTTAGCTGCCCTGATTGCACCATTACATTTCTTGTTGCATTCTTTGTAAAGTTGGAATGCTGATGATGATCCCTCAGCCTTGTATTTTTCAAAGGCCTTCACCTTTGCTTTTATATGCATTTTTCTGTTGGAGTTAAGCCACCCAGGACTTTTATTAGCTTTTTAAAATGTATTCCCTATTGAGATGCACTGGTTAATGCTCTTATTTAAAGCAGGGGTTCACCCTAAAAAAAAAAAATCTAACATTACATTGAGCTGACCTCTCTGACTGACAGTATGCTGATCTTTTACTTTTTGTCGTCGTACATACCGTTTTATAGCTATATTCACTCCCGGCTTCCGGGTAGTGAATCCCGCGGGAGTGGGCGTTCCTATTCACAGGCTAAGTGATTGACGTGCTTTCCACCGGCGCATACAGCACGTCATGAGTTGCCGAAAGAAGCCGAACGTCGGTGCGCAGGCGCCGTATAGCGCCGTATAGAGCCGACTCGCAGTCCGGCTTCTTTCGGCAACTCGTGATGCGCCATATGCGCCGGTGGAAAGCACGTCATTCACTTAGCCTGTGAATAGGAACGCCCACTCCCAAGGGATTCACTACCCGGAATCCGGGGGTGAAAATAGCCATAAAACGGTATGTACGGCGACAAAGAATAAAAGATCAGCATACTGTCAGTCAGAGATGTCAGCTCAATGTAATGTTAGAATTTTTTTTAGGGTAAACCCCCGCTTTAATATGCTCTTAAAGCATACCCATTTTTCCTCTGTGTTTTTTGTAATCCCAATTATTATCTTCTAGCAAGAATCATATGTATTAAAGATAGTAAACACCAAGTCCATTCAAGTCTTGTAAATCCCCACGTCCTTTTTTCTGGAGAGGAAGAGGGAACAGGAGGAGAGGACGGGGCCACCCATCACAGAGGGGGAGGACTCCATCGCAGCTTACCCAACAAGCTCCACTGTATTACCAGTCAGTACCGAATTACAGAGATCAGCAAGTGAGAGAACAACAAAATTGGAATCGGGGACAGCCACAAAGTCACAGGATGGAAGAAAACGTGGCTGCAGGGCAGGATCAAGAGTTCAGCAAAAAAAGACGTCTGGAAACAGATTAAGTGGCATCTATAATCTGAGTGGAACAGAGCTAACCCATAAAGAAACAAATATATTACAGTTGGGTCTTAAATGTGGCCTCAAACGACCAATCAATAAATTTGATGTGTATATTGACGTCCATCGATATATGCGAAAACTCAGTATTAAGAAATATTTTCTAAACAAAGTCTCGAACCCTGTGGGAGGGAGTGCCAGCGCATCCGTTGCAGTTGACAGTGGATTGAAAAATAAATCTTTATTTAATCCTCCCAATACAGCAATACACCACTTAGAAGTATTTAAGGGTTTGGTATTGAGAGATATTGAGAAGATAATACCAAAGAAGGGTGTAAATCCTAGGTATATACATGAGGGAATAGAAATGCTGGAAAAGAGAAATGATGTAGTAGTTAGACCTGCTGATAAGGGAGGGGGGGTGGTGGTATTATCGAAAGAATATTACACCAGTCAATTAATAGAAATGTTATCAGACGTTGAAACATATCAGAACTTGATTGGAGACCCCACACCAGAATATTATCAAGAGCTAAAACTCCTTGTACAGAATGGATACAAAAGACATGTACTAACTTTGAAAGAAAAGAAGTACTTAATTCCAAGCAGTACCCGGATACCGACTATATACACCCTTCCCAAAATACATAAGGACACCCTAAATCCGCCTGCTAGACCAATTGTTAATGGCATAGGGTCAGTCACCTCTAGGATTGGACAATATTTAGACCAATTTTTACAGAAAAGTGTTAGAGCTACTAAGGCCTATTTGAAAGACACGAAAGATCTGTTACAATCCCTTCAGGAGGTGAAACTAGAGGGTAGAGGAGAGGTATATCTGGTAACTTCAGACGTATCATCACTGTATACAGTGATACAACATGATGATGCGCTATTGGCCCTTAATTGGGCTTTGAGCCAGAGAGAAGATCTTCCTCACCATCAAAAAGTTTTCTTAAGGGACGTTTTAGATTTTTGTCTATCACATAACTACTTTTGGTTTAATAGTTGTTTTTATACGCAGAGAACAGGCGTTGCGATGGGCGCAAGATTTGCGCCCAGCATCGCCAATTTATTCATGGGACAATGGGAGGACAAGTATGTATTTGCAAATAAAAGGCGAGAATTACTCTTTTATAGACGCTTTATTGATGACGTGATCTTTTTATGGGAGGGACCTGAATCCACCTTATGTGAATTTTTAATGTATTTAAACAATAACCCAAATAATATTAAACTTACAAGCCAATGGAGCCGAGAGAAAATAGATTTTTTGGATGTCAGTATCTACAGAAATGGTGATGAATTGGAGACTAAAGTATACTTTAAAATCACTGATCGGAACAGTTTTTTACCTATACAGAGTGGCCATCATCCGGCTTGGCTCAAGAACATTCCGAAAGGACAATTAATGCGTGTAAAAAGGAATTGTTCTACAGTAGAAAACTATGACTCCCAGTCAGAAATATTAAAGGGACGATTCAGAGAAAAGGGATATGATCCCCAAGAATTGGATAGAATTTCTGAAGAAATAAAAAGGATTCCGCGTGATGAGGTGCTGAAGAATGTAATCAAAGCTCCTATTACTGGCACCCATGAATGGGGTTTTATCTCATCTTTCCATACACAATATAGGGAAGTGGAAGCTGTTCTTAAAAATCATTGACATGTCCTATGCCTTGATAAAATTTTAAAACCTGTACTCCCAGAAGTACCGAAATTTATTTATCGGAAAGCACCTAATATGGGAGATAAGGTAGTAAAGAAGGTTCTTAATCCCCCCACAAGACCACCATCCTTTTGGGATAAGAATGGTTTTTTTGCCTGCCGGAAGTGTAAGGCCTGCAGGGTGGTAGCAGAGCCAGTAAGGGGGATTGATAACTTCATATCTACGGTGAATAAAAATGAGTTCCTCATCAAGGAATTTATTACATGTAACATTACTCACGTAGTACATGTTTTATTATGTCCATGTGGGCTAATGTATGTTGGCCGAACTAAGAGGCCTCTAAAGGTACGAATAGGAGAACACATTAAAAATATTAGATTGGGCTTTGAAGATCACAATGTCTCACTCCACTTCAAAATACATCATGACAAGGACCCTAGGGGTCTGAAGTTTTGGGGTGTGGATCATATTAAACAAGCATGGAGGGGATCTAATAGGGTGAGAGAGCTATCAAAGCGCGAAACCCATTGGATCTATTTATTGGACACACTCACCCCTAAGGGGTTAAACGTAGAGTTGGACATTAATTGTTTCATTAGTGATCTTTGAGATATATTTATATATAATTTGTATGTGGTGACAATATAGGGAGGACGACCCGTTTGAGAAATAAGGTTGACCAAATATAGAGTGGCTTTGAGATAAGCTTTATATACATCTATTTGATGGCTATGTAGGTAGAGTGATCAGTTGGAGAAATATGGTAGACCAAATACATATGCTTTAAACACTACCAATTAAAATATGAATATTGATATGTAGAACTGAGAGTGATTTTTGATCACATGGGTTTGATTAAGAAATAATGTAAATATGAGTTCACATATTAGTACTAGAACTCTAATATATAAACTTTTTTCATATTATATATGGATTATTTTATATTTTATATTATATGTAAATGTCCTTTATTTAGAGTGAGCTCATTTAATTTAATTTCATATGGAGAATTCTTTGTCTGAATCTTATTGTATATATATTTTGTTATGGCAATTATCGAATGATATTGGGAGAATTTTTAATATACCGGTCTTTAATCTGTAATCTGGGAGAGTATTAATCTATTTATTATCATGTAGTTGTTTTATTTGAGTATATAGGGACTATGTACAAATAATACTATATGAGATTGTCTTTTTTAATACACTGAATGAGTAATTGAGTGTAAAGACAGCACAGCCCCAGTGAAATAGCAGCCATTCGTTTTCCAGTTTCATGGGAGACTAGGGCAAGCACTGGAGGGGTTAATGTGCTGTCTCCATAAAGTCTTTGATGCCGTGCCGTGAGGTTAAACCCTCAGAAGAAGTCGTAAGACGAAACGTCAGGGATAACCTCACGGCATCAGGAAATAACCTATTGACGCTGTGCGCTCCATCTGCGCTCCATCTGACTCACACACGGAGAGAATTAACGCTGAGAGTGTCTGCGGTAGACGCAGTATACTCTATTGAAATCAGCTTTGTGTGTGTGTGTAACAGGATGGACGGGGCGTCCATTTAATGATTTTTTAAAGTAATTCCAATCATTTGGGACTGTATATGCTACACACTATGTCAAGAGATTTTTGAATAAATGAAAAGAGACGGGATTACACTATTGTGAGCCTTTTTATTTTTTATGAACCCGGACAAGTGTGGATCTTTACAGCACCATTTGGGGAGATCAAACGGAGCGTGAACCTGGAGTGGATTAAAGACACCTACATATAGTGCCTACTATACTCAGCTTTCTGGTGAGTACATATCCGAAAGGGGGCTTGTGATATATGGTGGATGTCAGTTTGGAGTGAAGAGAAAAAAACTTCTGAACCTATATTAATCCCATGGCGATTCGCTTTGCCTGTCTTCCTTATTTCTTATGAACTGTTCGTAGGAAATGATTCATCAGTCGGATGAAATTGATGATTAGCGCTGCTTATAGTGATTTACAAGACTTGAATGGACTTGGTGTTTACTATCTTTAATACATATGTTTATAATTTTAAGCGGCTGCTGAATTTTGAGGTTGATTTTATATATTATATTTTTTTAACCCATTTTTTTAATTGTTTTTACCATATCATTGTTACTTTTCACTACATACATCATCTTTAGGAGAATATTTATGGTGATTAGTGAAATTAAGCTATTCAATTACTTATTAGCTGTCGAGCGCCGAGATAGTGAAAGAAGGCCAGGGACTTCACTACTTTTTTTGTAGCAAGAATCATAGTTTAGGGAAGTCTTTGATCTCTCCTTATGTTTCCTATTTGTGTAATTTATACTAAAACGAATTGACTCGTGATCGCTGTTTCCTAATTTGCCCCATATTTCCACATCCGTGATCAGGTCAGTATTGCTGGTAATCAGTAGGTCTAGAAACGCATTGTTTCTTGTTGGTGCGTTTACCATCTGACTCATGAAATTGTCCTGCAAGACATTTAGGAACTGGTGAGCCTTAGATGAATACGCGGTTCCTTTCACCAAGTCTATATCTGGATAATTAAAATCCCCCGTTATAATGACACTTTCCATTGTTCCAGCCAATTCAAATTGTTAAAGGAGGTCCGCCTCCGCCCTCTGCTTAGGGGGCCTATAGCATACTCCCAGTATTACTTTCCCCTTAGTTTCCTCCCTTTGTAGCTCTGCCCATAAGAATTCCACCTCCTCCCTTGCTCCCTGATGTCATCTCTCTCACATTCGCTTGTACATATTTTTTTATATACAGGCATACCCTTTTTCTTTTTTTACCCTCTCTATCCCTGTGATACAGGGAATATCCTTGAATGGTTGCCAGCCAATCATTAGAGCGGGACATGGTTTGATGTTGCTATCTATGATGTCGAACTGGGTGCTCCACTCTTTCCAGCATCTACCCAACAACATTTCTAGGAAGAAGACAGCCATTTGTCTCAATTCCAGACAGTTTATAATAATGCAGAATAACATGCCCCTTACCCCAGAGCTTTCCCCGTTACGCCATTGGGAGCTGAGATAAGCGCTCACTATGAAGTGATCATCCTTTCCTAGCAATGTTATCAGATGGCTGTGAGAGGGGAAGAGGGGACATCCAGTCCCATCTCATAGCTAGGCTTAGGAAGCGCCCAAATTAATGATAGTGCTCTACAATGCTACTAATTTATTCCTACATAGTGTTTAATAACATTCATTGCACCTTAGGGCTCTTAGGCCCCTTTCACATGTGGGGACCGTATGTCTTCATTTTCATCCATCCGTTGCAGATGAAAACGGGACATACATTGGTCCCTAGACATGTGCATTTCGTTTCGTTACGAATTCAAATTCGGTCGAATTTTTCATTATTCGGAAATTCGGATGCATCCGAATTTCTGAATTACAAAATTAACGAATTTAAACAAATTAAAAAAAAAACGCGAACGAAATTCGAATTCGAAACGAATTTGAAAAGAATTCGAATTGAATTCGAAAAGAATTCGAATTGAATTCGGAAAAAATTATATTCGAATCAAATTCGAAAACAATTCGAATTGAAAACAAATTCGAATGAAAATTGAAAGCAAGTTTGAATCAAAATTTAAAAAATATAAATCGATTTCTAAAAAAGAATACAATAAAATAGAATATAAAATAATAAAACAATAGAATGAAAATCAAAGAATAGTAAAGAACAGAATAGAATTTCATAGAATGTAATCAAATACAATAATACAAATACATACAATTAAATCCTGTTGAAATAATTTCAAATTCGGTTGAAATAATTTCCAATCCGGTGGAAATAATTTCCAATCCAGTAGAAATAATTTCAAATTCTATTGAAATAATTTCCAAAGTGGTTAAATAATTTCAAATTTGGTTGAAATCATTTCCAATACGGTGGAAATAATTTCCAATCCGGTAGAAATAATTTCAAATTCGGTTGAAATAATTTCAAATCCGGTTGAAATAATTTCAAATTCGTTTGAAATAATTTCAAATCCGGTTAAAAAAAATTCCAATTCGGTTGAAATAATTTCCAATCTGGTTGAAATAATTTCAAATCCGGTAGAAATAATTTCCAATCTGGTTGAAATAATTTCAAATTCGTTTGAAATAATTTTAAATTCGTTTGAAATAATTTCAAATCCGGTTAAAAAAAATTCCAATTCGGTTGAAATAATTTCCAATCCGGTAGAAATAATTTCAAATCCGGTAGAAATAATTTCCAATCTGGTTGAAATAATTTCAAATCCAGTTGAAAAAATGTCCAATCCGGTTGAAATAATTTCCAATCCGGTTGAAATAATTTCCAATCCAGTTGAAATAATTTCCAATTCGGTTGAAATAATTTCCAATCCGGTTGAAATAATTTCCAATTCGGTTGAAATAATTTCCAATCCGGTAGAAATAATTTCAAATCCGGTTGAAATATTTTCCAATCCGGTTGAAATAATTTCAAATCCGGTAGAAATAATTTCAAATTCTGTTGAAATATCAAATATCAAAATATGATCGAATTCGAATCCGGTAGAAATATTATCGAATCCAGTAGAAATCTTTTCGAATTCAACCGTTTTTCGAATTCGGTTGAAAACGATCGAATTCGACCGGGTTTTCGAATTCGGTCGAAAACGATCGAATTCGACCGGGTTTTTTTCGAATTTCAAATTTAACGAATTTACCTTAACTAAATTAATTAAATAACGAATAAAAACGAAACGAAACAAAACAATTTTTTTCCTTTTGCACATGTCTATTGGTCCCTATGTGATTGCGGGTGTCAGCGGATGACCACCCGCTGACACCCGTAATCACCCGCCTCCGCAAAGATCCGATTTTTTGGACGGAAGAAAATCCTATTTTTCTTCCATCTGGCGGATCGGATCGGGTGAACACGGACATACGGTCCGTGTTCATCTGATCCCCCCATAGGGGAGAGCAGAGGAAAGACAGGGCGGTCCCTGCACAGTGTGCGGGGACCACCCTGTCAGCCGACGGCTCAGCGGGGATTTTACGGAGGATCCCCGCTGAGCAAAGCGGACACACGGAGGCGGATGATTACTGATCCGCCCGTGTGAAAGGGCCCTTATACACCTGCTGGTTCATTTTCACAAACTTCACTTGCTCAGCAGGGATCAATCCATTGATCTCTGCTGAACCAGCGGATGTCTCTGCTCACTGTGCAGGGATGGACCTGTCAGAGCCCCACTCTCCTCTATAGGGAATCGGATAAAAACAGACCACCTGTACGTTTTCATTCGATCCAACCAGCCAGACGGATGAAAAACTGACAGACCTGAACGGTCCATATGTGTGAAAGGGGCCTTAATGTAACTTTTGGTAACTGAAAAACAAATCATGGTCACCATTAAAAAAAAGTTTAACATTCACAAGTGTTATGCAATGTACTGTATTTGCTTCAGAGTGCAAAAAAACTGACACTTTGTATGGATTACCTGACCTAGGTCCCAGATCATGTTAAACTAACCCTTTAATAGCTATCAGCAACATACTAACATACAAAAAAAGGATAATTCAGTTGTGCATACACCAGTTTATTAAGGTCACTTATACCATTTATTTAGATTGCAAGCTGGTATGCCCTTTTATATGCATGTAATAATTTTACAATAAAATAACAGGATTATATAGCGTCAACAGTGTGTACAGCACTTTACAATTAGTGTTGAGCAGAATATGCCATATTCGAATTCGCGATATATCTCGAATATATAGTCGAATATTCGACATATATTCGCTAAATACGAATATTCGTGATATTTTTTGGAAATGAAATGATTGCGAATTTTCGCTATCGCGAATTGCGAATTGCGAATTGCGAATTGCGAATTGCGAATATTCGAGAAATGCGGAATGGAGCATTCTGATTGGCACAGAATATTCGTGATATATTGCAATATAAAATAATTGCGAATATTCGAGAAATGCGGAATGGAGCACTCTGATTGGCTCAGAATATTCGTGATATATTACAATACACAATAATTGCGAATATTCGGCAAATGCGGAAGGAGCACTCTGATTGGCTCAGAATATTCGTGATATATTACAATACACAATAATTGCGAATATTCGAGAAATGCGGAAGGAGCACTCTGATTGGCTCAGAATATTCGCGATATATTACAATACACAATAATTGCGAATATTCGGCAAATGCGGAAGGAGCACTCTGATTGGCTCAGAATATTCGCGATATATTACAATACACAATAATTGCGAATATTCGAGAAATGCGGAATGGAGCACTCTGATTGGCTCAGAATATTCGTGATATATTACAATACAAAATAATTTCGAAATTTCGAGAAATGCGGAATGGAGCACTCTGATTGGCTCAGAATATTCGTGATATATTACAATATAAAATAATCGCGCGATATCGCTATTGCCGAATAATCGCATTGCGATTTTTTCGGCAATATAAAATGAGCGCTGCAGCTACTCGGCCCAAGGTCTCTAATCATACCAGCAATGCTTTTAGACGTCGATGGGGATCTCTAGGATGTGATCTGTTCTAAAAAAAAATTGAAAACATTCGAATATTCGAAATAGCGAATATTCGCCGCGATATTCGCGATATTCGCGAATACTCGAATATGCAATATTCGTAGCGAATATTCGCAATGCGAATATTCGTGAGCAACACTATTTACAATATAAATGGAGATGATACAGGTACAATACAATAAAATACAAGAGGGTTAAGAGAGGGTTAAGAGGGGCTTGCTTATAAGATCTTAAAATCTAATAAGGTGGGACAAGTGGTACAAAAAGTTATAACTGTGGAAGGTGAGCTGATGGAAGTAATAAAAGTTCAGTTAGTTGGAGGTGTGATAGGCTTCTCTGAAGAGGTGAGCTTTCAGGGATCGCCTAAAGGCATAGGAGATAGCCGGACAGACTAGGGCAGTGAGTTTCAGAGGATGGTAAAAGCTTTGGAGAAGTCCTTGAGATGAACTTGGGAGGAGGAGACAAGAGAACTGGAGAGCAGGGGGTATTGGGGGTCTTCAAGGTGAAAAAGGCCCAGGGACTTAACTACCGTATTTATCGTTGTATAACATGCTGTTTTTACCCCTGAAAATAGAGGGAAGATCATGGGTGCGTGTTATACGCTGATACTTACCTGGCTGCCTGGGGGGGTGGGTGTGGCAAGTGCCACCAGATTACACAGATGGATCTCCTGTTTATTTGTCGCTCAGTCATACACAGTCCCACCTTATGGATGGCACGTAGGATAGATGTCATATGCCCCTGGCATTGGACCGGTGTTCTGTCTATCCTACAGTATGAGCTGTTCAGGAGGTGGGACTGTGGATGACTGCAGTAAACAGAGAATCCATCTGTGTAGTCCGGCAATGGTGAGGCTGCGCTGATTGTCAATATAGAGGCTGCAGATGGGCACTAATCAAGCTGCATTGATGGGCAATTAAGGGGCTGCAGATGGGCACTGATCAGGCTGCAATGATGGGCAATTAAGAGGCTGCAGATGGGCATTGATCAGGCTGAATTGATGGGCATCATCAAGGCTGCAGATGGGAACTAATCAGGCTGCATTGATGAGCAATGAAGAGGCTGCAGATAGGCACTAATCAGGCTGCACTGATGGGCAATACAGAGGCTGAAGATGGGCACTGATCAGGCTGCAATGATGGGTAATGTCAATGCTGTAGATGGGCACTGATCAGGCTGCATTGATGGGCATTGTCAAGGCTACAGATGGGTACTAATCAGGCTGCACCAATGAGCAATGGAGAGGCTGCAGATTGGCACTGATCAGGCTGAATTGATGGGCAATGTAAAGGCTGCAGATGGGCACTGACCCTTATTTTGCTTCAAAGTACTTTATCTAAAATGTAAGTTTTTTTTTTCTGAAACATCCCTCTTAAAATTAAGGTGCATGTTATGCACCAATAAATACGGTAGTTAACATTGTGAAAAAGACAATAGACATTATATAATTCCTTTACTTTTCCAATGTTTTTTATTGGTTTTTTAAAAAGACAAATTTGGTGTACAAAAAACTTGTAAACTATAGCCTTAGAACTCTCTTAGGGTAGATTAACTAAGGGCAAATAGGCTTTGCAGTTTCACCTTTACAATGGAATTTTGCCTTAGCTTAGTGAATGAGGTGAAGCCCTGACTTTCATCATCTAATTATGTGCAAGAAAAAAAAAAAAAAATTTTCCCTTGCATATGATTGGGTATTCTTTGAAAATTGGATTTTCACCACATTCAATAAGCTAAGGGAAAATTTCCTTGGAAAGTGAATGGCCTATTTGCCTCTAGTAAATCAACCCCTGCATAGAAATGAAAGACTGGGTTCACACTATTGTGAATTAGATGCAGATTTTCTTCATCCAGATTGCATGTCAGAAGATTGTGGCCAGCTCTTTATAGAGCCGGTTCACACATCTATAGAGAAGTTCCAGTGCGAATTACACAGTCCTGTGCATCTTCTAGTCCAGGGGTCTCCATACTTTTCAAGCAGAGGTCCAGTTTACTGTCTTTGGGGCTTCAGGGGGCCGGATTCTGATCAGTAGAGGTAGAAAATGCCTCAGGGCTGAGAGTCAGTGAGAATAAACATGTCCCCAGTGTTGGTGGGCAGTAGGAGGAGGAATAGTGGAGGAATAGTGCTCCATCATTGCTTTTAGTGGAAGAAATAGAGCCCCATTGTTGGTGTCATTGGGAGGAATAGTGCCTCATATCATTAGGAGCAATACTGCCCCAAGGGTCAGATAAAGGCTAGCAAAGGGCCACATCCGGCCCTCGGGCCGCAGTTTGGAGACCCCTGTTCTAGTACATTTCAGGTCCAAATTCAACAAAAAATGTGGGCTGAAATCGGACCTGAAATGATGTGTTGAATGCGGTGTGAATCCAGCCTCGATGTAGTTATTGTGGTGTCCATCTGATCAAGCCATAATAAAGGCCCAAGCCAACAACAGACATTATTGTATGTGTTCGACAGACAGCTAGATCAGCTGTGGGTTAACAAGTCTTCTGTGATTCCCAGCTTCTCCCATCACCTGTAGGGTAATGAGCCTGACCACACAACCCCTAACTGGATTGGTCCTCAGTCCATGAGGCCCCTTATTTAAACCTTTTCAACATGTGCTTGTGATAGCATCAGCTTCCTAGCTCCCTGTTTGTTTCCTTGCTTGACCCAGATAGGCTCTTATCCAGGGTTCCTTTGTTGCTGACCCTTGTCTTGTACCCGGATTACTCTTTGGGTTGCCTTCTGAACTTGACCTTGGATAGGTAACTGGACTATACTTGCTTCCTACTAACCCTCACTTCAGAACTGCTTTCAGACTACGCGTGATCGCTACATGCTCTGACCTTGGACTGTCCAAGGATTCTACAACCAGACGCTGTTTCCTGCCTGAGCAGCCCAAGACTACAAGTACCATTCCCTGTCTAAATCACTCAATCCCAGTGCTGTCTGGCCAGGAACTATAGCATTCATGTTCTAAGACCTGGGGGGAAACAAGTAGGCCTGCTTAACTTAAGTGAGCGAGGCTGCTCTAAGCAGAAGAAAGACCATCTAGTTCCTGACCTAGGCATCAGGCTATGAGTATATTTGTTTAGTTTTATGTATATTGGATCCAAGAGGACCAGACTTTATTGAAGTTTAGTTGTTTGTCTTCCAATGTTCTGGGTAATTTTTCATTAATTCAATTCAAGATGATATATTTAAAAACAAATATTAATTGTTTGAAAAAACTAGATTTTTGTTCTTGCTAGATTAGTCATGGCTTTAAAAATATCTTTGTTCCTCAAAGTGTAGACAAATGGGTTGAGCATTGGAATCACCGCCGTATACAGAATTGAGAACAAATTGTCCATTTCCTTAGAACTTTCAGATACTGGTTTAGTGTACAATATAATGACTGAACCGAAGAATATAATCACTGTGATGAGGTGGGAGGAGCAGCTAGAAAAAGCTTTGCGTCTCCCCTCTGAGGATTGAATATGCAGTATGGCGGAGATGATGAACACATAGGAGGTTATAATAAACAAAAAAGGTAAAGATATTGCATACATATCCTGAAACACCAGAAGTATGTCTCTGCTTGTAGTATCACTAGAGGTAATGGCATACAATGTTCTCTGCTCACAAAAGAAATGGTTAACATTTTGAGTGGAACAGAAGGATAAAAGAGATGTAATTATCACATTAATTATTGCATTAATACCAGATAAAAGCCAGGAACCCAAAGCCAATGCAATGCATACATCTTTACTCATGAGTAAGAAATATTGTAATGGCTTACAGATTGCTACGTAACGGTCATAGGCCATGATGGTCAGCACATAAATGTCACCCGCAGCCGACAATGAGAAGAAGTATATCTGCGTCATACAGGCCGAGAAAGACATCCGGTTGTCTCGTGTCAGGAGTATAGAGATCAGTTTTGGCAATGTAACAGAAACATATATAACATCTACAATAACAAGATTACTCAAAAAGAAATACATTGGCGTTTGGAGCTTAGGAACCAGACACACCAGGGTTGCAATGGTCATGTTTCCAAGAACAGTCAACAGATACATCAGTAGAATGGCAGCGAGAAACAGATATTGTCCCGTTTCAGAGGTGGAAAATGTTAAAATATGGAAAATAGTTTCTGTCACATTTGAGCAATTCTCCATCTTGTCTCGGAGTTCGCTAGCTACTTGCATAAGTGTATTGTAAGGAAAAGAGAATGCAAAAAAAAGAACAAAAAAGTACAACTTAAAATGTATTCACATTTTCTTTTATTTAGAAAAATATTTAAAGAGTAACTCCACTTTTGTTGAGGAAAAAACGTTCACCTCTGGGTGATCTATGTACATTTTGAATGGATTTTGACCAACTTTGATGCAGAATCCTACTTTTTGTTATTTTTAAGAAATCTCTGTGTGTTTGTATCCATGTTGTAAGTGAATCTAATGGGAGTGGTTTCATAATAATAAATCAGCAGGGTCTTAAATCAGGGCCTTAGACATGATTTCCTATTTGGGAGTATTTTACCAAAAATTACATTTTCGTTGCAGAGGATGCCTGAAAATAAATGAGCCAATCACACAAGCAGTAAATCATGTTTCTGGGGGGCCTTTTGTATAATATATGTGTACAGAACACCTTCAGGTGGCCATATTGCATTTTACAGAAAATTATAGTGGCTCCAGATTAAAAAGGAAAGGATATATATATATGGAAAAGACACAAATAGCAGAGACGAAAGAGCTGCACACTCCGAAAACGAATGTAAGTGGAAAATTTCCCCAGTGGGGCTTTAGACAGCAATGTAACAAGATCAGAAATTCGAATAATTCGTACACACGAGGCAATCTATTTGTTCCAATCGGTCGGACCGACCGATTCGAACAAATCTGTCTGATAGGATTTTGGTTTGCTCGCGTGTACACACGAGCAAACCAAAATCCCCGCCAGCAGACGGCGCGCTGACGTGTCGGTGACGTGGCGGTGACGTTGACGTCGCCACGTCACCGCACCAGGAAGTAAAACACTTCCGCGCATGCGCCGAATCCATTCGGCGGTGGTGCGAGACGACATGTCTGCTGGTAAGTGTACTAACCAGCAGACATGTCGGGCGGACGGATTCCCACCCGATAGATTTCAAAGCATGCTTTGAAATCTGTCGGGTGGCCAAATCTGTCGGCTCAGCCGTACACACGATCAAATCTGTCTGCTGGGACGGTCTAGCAGACCGTTTCCAGCAGACAGATTTGATCGTGTGTACGAGGCCTTAGGGATGATCACACACAGGTGCCAGTGAACTCCCCCTCCCCCACAGGAAAGATGTGCAGGCTGCTGAGAGAAAAACAAACAGCCCACGTGTGGCTCCCTTGGCTTCCCGGAAGGCTGGGGAGCCCCGAACAGCGTCGTCAACTCAGCTGCAATAAGTATGACGTCATGGCGACATGCGCACATAGCATGAAGCGCATGCGCACCTCGCCACAGGCAGTCCGGATGTGAACACGGGACGCCGCTGGCCGGGCGAAGCTGATGTCAGCGGCCGAGAGTCGCCACTCAGTCGCCAACTGGAGCAGACAAGGGGGACACAGACAATGTCTCATCCCCCCCGCCCCACCGGGAAGGGGTTGAAACTAAATCCTAAAGGGGGAGGGGGGGCACAACCCAAACCCCACCAGGATACCAACAGCCATGGGTCAGAATAACATAGTGTTGAAGTCATGCCTGTATGGTTGGTAATTGATCATTGGATCACAAAGTAAAAAAAAGAAAACTGGATATTGTTCTTCAATAGATTTATATAGGAGCTGTGTGTTGTTTCCTGACTCCAACCTCTTGCGTATATATTGCCAAGACAAATACCCTGTTGGATATTTGTGCGTGATGCAGTATAGGAGTCTATATTAGATGAATTCATGCAGGGGGAAAAGATGGAATTCTAATCTGATCCCTCAAAGCAAGAGTTGAAGAAAATGCTAAAAACCACACAGGTCGTGTCATATCTCTGATGTGTCAGGGGGAAACCAAAAAGACCCAAAAAGATACAAATATGGAAAAGACACACACAGCTGAGACGAAAGAGCTGCACACCCCGAAAACGAATGTAAGTGGAAAATTTCCCCAGTGGGGCTTTAGACAGCAATGTAACAAGATCAGAAATTCGAATAATAAAAGGAGTTGTTTATTGGAAGAATAATCCAGTAGCATGAATAAAATACAGTAGAATCTAATCTGGTCCATGATACAGTATATGTACACTACAAATTCAATTTAATGCAATAAAAGAACATAATTGTGCACATCGTTACATAGCATATGCAATGGGGTGTGCCAGCACCGATGCGTTTCGACCTCTGTTCGGTCTCCTCAGGGGGACAATTGGCTCTAAAAAATATAAACATACATTACATTACATATATTTAAAGTTTAGAAAAACGTCATACATATCGTTAAAAAAAAATCATAATGGTATATTTACCACTCAACTGTGAAATAACTATTCATGTGACCAGAGATAATAATGCTGTTGAAGAATCCAGGGGGCTGGATTGCCACCCACATCCCCCCCGAAGCACCACCGAGAGGGAAAAGGGGATCGCCCCAATGGGCTTGCAAGGAGCCACACAGAAAACGTCCACTAAAAAGAGGAGGAGTCGGCACCTGTGAAGACCACCCAAATAATAGCCATGTGTTAGTGAAAAGATTAAAAGAGTAAACTCATAGCATATTAAGCCAGATTCACATTTTCTATTATTTAGAAAAAATATTTAAAGAGTAACTCCACTTTAGTTGAGGAAAAAACTTTCACCTCTGGGTGATCTATGTACATTTTGAATGGATTTTGACAAACTTTGTTGCAGAATCCTACTTTTGAAGAATTCTCTGTGTGTTGTAAGTCAGGGGTCGCCAAAGTGTGGCACGAGGGCAAGATGTGGCCCTTTGCTAGCCTTTACTCCGGCCCTTGGGGCACTATTCCCCCAACTGATATGAGGCACTATTCCTTCAAATGACACCAAGGGGGCACTATTTCTTCTACTGATATTAATGATGGGATACTACTCCTCCTACTGACCACCAACCCTGAGGCCATATTTATGCTCACCGGTGCTGGGCCCGAGACATTTTATGCCCCCGCTGGCTACAATTCGGCCCTCCTAAAATCTGAAGGACAATAAACAGGCCCTTTGTTTGAAAGGTTTGGAGACCCCTGTTGTAAGTGAATCTAATGGGAGTGGTTTCATAATAATAAATCAGCAGGGTCTTAAATCAGGGCCTTAGACATGATTTCCTATTTGGGAGTATTTTACCAAAAATTACATTTTCGTTGCAGAGGATGCCTTAAAATAAATAAGCCACTCACACAAGCAGTAAATCATGTTTCTGGAGGGCCTTTTGTATAATATATGTGCAGCCCTCAAAATTTCCACTCGCCTACTAGCATTTGGCGAGTGGATTTAGGCTGGGGGCGAGTGATGACAGGGCTGCATGACCAATCTCCCTCCAATCTGTACCTACACATAGACCCCCGATGCGATTGGCAGCCGAAGAGGAAAGGTGCATGCTCGAGAAAAGTAGTCTGGTGAGCCACACACAGGCAGAGCAGTACACATGTGCTCTCCTTACAATTCTCATTAAGCCATGGGACCTAACAGTATGACCTCTCTGAGCCTGCCCCCCTCCCCCCGACCAATGTAGCCGCAGAGCAGAAAGTAATGAGTGAGGTGGAGGATTGTGAAAATGACCACTCCGGGTGTCCCAGGTAGGCAATGCAGCGCTCACTGAAAGTTGCCCTGACATCAGAGCGGCAGCCTTCCAGTTTGTGCAGTTTTCTTCTCCGTGTGCTCTATGTAAGTGTCCAGCAGTTCAGCCTGAGCACTGCAAGCAGACTCGGTGCTATGGTGTCAATGGCTGTGCAGTTGGAGCTGGATTGTACTCCCTCCCGCTGTGCTGCATCTCCTCTCCTCACTGCCAGCCTGAATAAAAGGGGGAAGTGGGGACATGCAGGGGCTCCTGATGATGAGATGAATAGGAGAGGGAGAGAGAGAGAGAGAGAGAGGGGATGGATGGGAGTTGCAGAGGAGACTGGATGGATGGCAGTTGCAAGAGAATGGGGAAGAGACCTTGTTCTAGTGCCCTGTCCCTCTGGTCTGCCCCCAGTGCCCTGTCTTATTTTGTTAAAGTTGTTGGTAATATTTAATTGTGTAACTTGATTTTGCATAAGACATTTAACAGTGTCATTCCATGTTCATTCCACTGTTTAGGGGGCAGTGTATGAATGGGCTGTTAGGTGGCGCAACTGGTGGCGAGTAACTATTGAGGCCTAGCTAGTAGCTCAGGGCTTGAAATTTTAAACCCTGATATGTGTACAGAACACCTTCAGGTAGCCATATTGCATTTTACAGAAAATTTGCATAAAATTGGTGCGATTCAGAGATCCATATGTATCCAACTCTCCGAATCACAGTGGTAACAAATTTTCACGAATAAAAAAAACTAAAAAATAAATAAAATAAATTATAATGAAAACAACTCATTCATTCATATTCGTTTGTTTCATTCGGATAACATGATGTAATAGGTTGGGCCTTTTGTTAATGTTTGAAGCATCCAAGTGTGAAAATTCTTATAAAATTATTTTTGTCTTGGAGTTGGGAGACTATTCGTTTAACTTATATGTACACAGTCCAACAAACAGAGTCAGTTGGGAAAAAGGAAATGTATTAAACTTCTTAACCTCCCTGGCGATATGATTATCTCTGATTTTTGCGTCTCAAAGTCGTACATTATTTTGCATGGAAATTTGGCGTTTTATAGTGTAGGCCTGTAATTCTTAGGAATAAATCTGTCCAAACAAGAGTCTAGTAGACATCCCAGGTATGATAAAGTTTGAAACGCAAAATCCTAAATTATAATATAATAAATAACTATAAATAATTATAAAAAATAATAATATACTGTATATACTCGAGTATACGCCAAGTTTTTCAGCACATTGTTTTGTGCTGAAAATGCCCCCCCTTGGCTTATACTCAAGTCACCTTTTTGCGCCTGATCTCCCGGATTTTGGGGACCAGTTACCAGCCAGCCGTAGGTCCCTTGGACCCCAAACTTGGCACACATATAGCCCCACTCTTTCTCTACAAGTGTGCAAACTTTGTTTTCCAGTGGACCTATGGCCAGGGAGCACCGATTTTTCAAAGCCGGGCACCCCTTCCATAGACTCCAATGTTAAATGGTAATTTCTCTGGTAACTTTGGGGACCCGGTACTTGGCATGACATGTAGCCACAGTTCTCCCCTATAAGTGTGCAAAGTTTGCTGTCTAGGGGACCTACGGCCAGGGAGCACCGATTTTTCAAAGCCGGGCACCCCTTCCATAGACTCCCATGTTAAACGTAAGTCTAATCATGGGCACAGTGAGGCATGGGTGCAGTGAGGCATGGACGCAGTGAGGCATGGGCACAGTGAGGCATGCGCACAGTGAGGCATGGACACAGTGAGGCATAGACACAGTGAGGCATGGGCACAGTGAGACATGGGCACAGTGAGGCATGGACACAGTGAGGCATGGACACAGTGAGGCATGGGCACAGTGAGGCATGGGCACAGTGAGGCATGCGCACAGTGAGGCATAGACACAGTGAGGCATAGACACAGTGAGACATGGGCACAGTGAGACATGGGCACAGTGAGGCATGGGCATAGTGAGGCATGGACACAGTGAGGCATGGACACAGTGAGGCATGGACACAGTGAGGCATGGGCACAGCGAGGCACGGGCACAGCGAGGCATGCGCATGGACACAGTGAGGCACAGTGAGGCATGCAGATGGACACCCTAGGCTTATACTCGAGTCAATACGTTTTCCCAGTTTTTTGTGGTAAAATTAGGTGCCTCGGCTTATATTCGGGTCGGCTTTTACTCGAGTATATACGGTAATAAAAAAAAATATTCAATAATGTAATCAAATCAAAAACACAAAAATGTGTCCAAACAAGGGTGCAATATTACTAGTCACTCTAATACTAGAAACTGAATATTGGCTTAGTAAACATCCCTGGTATGAAACATTTTGAAACATGGGACTATACAAAGTCAGACGTCACAATCAGAACAATGGAAAGCGTCCCCTTTCGTCAAAAGCTGTTTTAGACCATCTAGAAACAGCGATCGTGAATTAAAATCACTTGCAGAATTGAGCGATAGTAAATCTTGGCGAGAGCGACAATTCTGCGACTGAACTCGGTGACGTGTGAACTTGGCGCTCTATTGACTGTGGTTCAGATCACGCAGCGCTGAGCTCAGTCGCAGAATCGTCGCTGTCATCATTTCCAGTGTCTGATAAAGAATTTCCCAACAAATCGCTATCGCTCAATTCTGCTATCGCTGTTTTCAAGCTGGTCTAAAACTGCAAAGGGACACCTTTTTTGGTTGCCATGGACATGGTTTCCAGGCAGAAAGTAAGGTGCATGCAGGGGGGCACTAGGGGGAAAAACTGAGGTGAAATGATTTGATTGTCAGGGCTGGTCTCAGAGCAGGCCGCTCAGCTGTCGGTTAATTGCCAGCTAAAATCTTTCCCACAGTGACTCACCTGATGATGATATCCTGTTCATCAGTCCTGCTGGTGACTTAACCACTTCGGCTGTCAAATGACCGGGCCACTTTTTGCGTTTCGGCACTGTGTCGCTTAAACTGACAATTGCGCGGTCGTGCGACGTGGCTCCCAAACAAAATTGACGTTCTTTTCTTTCCACAAATAGAGCTTTCTTTTGGTGGTATTTGATCACCTCTGCGGATTTAATTTTTTCCGCTATAATCAAAAATAGAGCAACAATTTTGAATAAAAAGCAATATTTTTTACTTTTTGCTATAATAAATATCCCCCCAAAAATATATAAAAAAAATATTTTTTTCCTCATATTAGGCCGATACGTAATAAGCAATAAGGGTTTATTGATTGGTTTGTGCAAAAGTTATAGCCTCTACAAAATAGGGGATAGTTTTATTGCATTTTTATTATTATTTTTTTTACTAGTAATGGCGGCGATCTGCGATTTTTTTTTGTGACTGCCACATTATGGCGGACACATCGGACACTATTGATGCTATTTTGGGACCATTGTCATTTATACAGCGATCAGTGCTATAGGAATGCACGGATTACTGTGTAAATAACACTGGTAGGAAAAGGGTTAACGAGTAGGGGGCAAGGAAGGGGTTAAGTGTGTCCTAGGGAGTTATTCTAACTATGTGGGGGCTGGGCTCCAAGTGACATGACACTGATCACTGCTCCCGATCACAGGGAGCAGTAGATCAGTGTCATGTCACAAGGCAAAACAGGGAGATGCCTTGTTTACACAGGCATCTCCTCGTTCTGCAGCTGACAAGATCGCGGGACACTGGTGTACATCGAGTCCGTGGGCGCGGTCACGGAGCTCGCGGCAGGGGCACGTGCGCACCCGGGCGGTGGCAAATTCAAAGCAACATACCTTTACCATAGGTGTGCGCAGCCTATTGTATTAGGGCCTGCACCCCAAAGCTCAGACACATGGTACCAATCACTGTTTTCATTCAGAAAGGTAAGGGGCTTGTAAAAGACATTACAACTTCCCCCACTCATTCCGAAACATCATCTGCCAGCCGGAGCAGCCAGTGGGAGAGGAGGGAAGCTTGCAGCACTGCGGGAGTTGGCATGGGACGCTTGGGGTGACTAGGGTGTGCCTGGGCGCACACCTATGACCTCTACGTTGCTTTGCGCAGCCGTGCCATTCTGCCCACGTATATATACAGGTTGCGGTCGGCAAGTGGTTAAGCTGTTGAGTTCAGTCCCTCTCTGCTTTCACCAACATATCCAGAGACGTCCCTTCTGGTTCCTGATCCTGCTTGCTGTTCCATTACGCTGACGCTCTGGCTTCCTGATTTCCTGGCCTATCACATGAAAGCAAGGAAAAAAAAAACAGCATTTTTGTTTGAACATGATTGCATGATGAAGTGAATAGTTCTTCACCTCATTCACCAAATACCGGGATACTAACCTTGCAAAGTTGATAGCCTATTTGCCTTTAGTAAATCAACTTCAATGCCTTCTTTTGTCACATTTCCTAATCCAGTCTCCTGATTGGCCACTGATGAGGTCATCCCTTTGCTCTCCCCTCTTTTAAGCAAGTTCTATTGGATGACTGGCAACATTAAACAATGCAAAAGTCTAAACATCTCCTACCTTTCTCAGTTAAAAGAGAAGTATGAGTTTGCTTTTTGTTTTTTGTTTTTTAATCATACTTACCTAGCTGGATGAGGCATCTGTCCCCTGCCAGCTAAGCCTCGTACACACGATCAGACTTCCAACTGAGTTTTCTGCGGATTTTTGTCCGAAGGGCGTTGGCCGTGAACTTGGTATGCATACACACCGCAGGACTTTTTCAGCCAACAAACACGAACATAGTGACGTAATAGACGTACTACGTGGTTTTTCGGCTATTTGCCACCACCCTTTGGGCAACTTCTGCTATTGTTGTCTGATCTTTAGCATTGGTTCTAAACGTGCGTGTTTGGACTTAAGTACGATGGACTTGTGTACATAGTTACATAGTTATTCAGGTTGAAAAAAGACACAAGTCCATCCAGTTCAACCACAAAAAAATAAACAAACAAAATAAAAAACACAGTACAATCCCATACACCCAACTCCATACCCACAGTTGATCCAGAGGAAGGCAAAAACCCTATTATCCTTCATCGGACATTTGTTGCCGGAAAGTTTGTCCGTTTGCACAGCGAACATTTGTCCGATTAAAAAACACAAAAAATTTGTCCGATGGAGCGTACACACGGTCGGACTGTCTGATAAAACATGTCCGTCGGACATTTGTTATAAAAAAAAGTCAGATTGCGTGTATGGGCCTTAACACTGAGAATCGAGCGATCAAACACTGCTGATCGCTCGCTTCTCACAGCTCCGTGAGCTGGTGACTGTCAGTCACCGTTGCCAACCGTCCGTATTTTTACAGACAGTCCGTAAAAATTTACACTTTTTTCCCCTGTTCGTAAATGTCCGTGGTTTGCGGGAATGCGCCAGTAAAAATAGGCGAGATCGGTTGGGCGTGGAACTGCGCATGGAGATTGGAGGCAGGGGGTTATGGTGGCTGTGGTTGCACCGCAGAGGGGGATGGAGGCAGGGGGAGATTGGATGCAGGGGGTGTTAGTGGCAGGGGGTGATTGGAGGCAGGGGGTGTTGGTGGCACCGCAGAGGGGGATGTTGACATCGCAGAGGGTGGGGATGGAGACAGGTTTTGTTGGTGGCTCCGCAGAGGGGGATGGAGGCAGGGGAAGATGGAGGCAGGGGGCCTGGGGGTGATTGGAGGCATAGGGAGATTGGAGGCAGGGGGAGATTGTGGCACCGCAGAGGGGGTGAAGGCAGGGGGTGTTGGTGGCAGAGGGGGTGAAGGCAGGGGGTGTTGGTGGCAGAGGTGGTGAAGGCAGGGGGTGTTGGTGGCAGAGGAGGTGAAGGCAGGGGGTGTTGGTGGCAGAGGGGGTGAAGGCAGGGGGTGTTGGTGGCAGAGGGGGGTGGAGGCAGGGGGTGATGTGACTAAACAATTTGCCCTTATTATACCGAAAATAACAAAAATATGTTTTCTTACCTTAATATCTACCGTAAATCACATTGCTATTTGCCTAGCGTACTTGTTTGTAGCCTAAATACTGAAATTTGCACCTAAAAATGTAATTTAGTAACTTTTGTGAAATGCCAGTAAAAATGGGGCTTCTCCAGTAAATTTCGGGTGTCGTGCCAGTAAATTTCAATCTGGTAGGTTGGCAACACTGCTGCCAGTGGAGGGGGCAGGGGCTGCCAGCTCAGGCTCTCAGCAGTTTCCTGAGAGGCTCAGCCCGGTGTCGGTCCAGGCATGTGGGCGGATCATGACCATATGGTCGCGATTCTTCCCAAGCCTGTACCGGTGTCTTGTCGAGCTAGTTCCCCTATCGATATGGTTCCCTGCTTGACTGTGCAGGCGCAGACGAAGCCCTTATAAATCTCCGAACCTGATCGTTAGGTGTACACGGCTCATGGGCTTGGGGCGGCATCCAGGCTCATTCCTTACCATCCCTGTGGACTTGGAGGATGTTAAAAAAAAGAGGCAGGAGGCCGAGCAAGCGTAGCGAGCCGCCCGAGCGAAGCGAGGACGTGAAGCCCGACTGGCCACTTACAGCGAATTCCACGTCATGTTGGACCTGTTGCTACACCTGAAAACAGCTGATCAGGTTCGGTGATTTCCGTTGGCTCAAATTGCGCCTGCGCAGTCAAGGGGGGAACCATATCGATAGGAGGAACCATATCGGCAGATCGCCGGCTGTGCTTCATCCTGCTGTCTGCTGAAAACGGATCAGGAAAACCGAACTGCACTCCTGTGATCTTCGTGAGAAGAACAGCCAAATGAGCTTTGGCTGTACTTCTCCTTTAAAGTATAGATATGCAGGAAACTATTATACCATTTTTTTAAATCATAATAACAGTAATAAAAAATTATATTTTTTTATATGTGCATGTAGTTTTAGGTTAATCTGTTTCTTTAAGAAAAAAATTATTATGGTCGTAAATGCTTACTACAAAATCTTCGAACTAAATAATACATTTTAAATCTCATTACAATGAATCAGCTTTGCACACATGTTTTGTTTTTTTTTAGATGGCTAAATCTAGAAATTACTGCAAATATTATTATTTTTTTTAGTCACGGGCAGCATGTAACACTCACACAGGAGGTCGGAAATATTTGTCTATGTGATGATCACATCTATAAAGGAGTTCTGAGGCCTTATGCCACGTACACACGATCATTTTTTGTGATGAAAAAAAACGACCTTTCAAGTGATGAAACAAAACAACGTTTTTCAAACTTCATTTTCCAAAAGGACGTTGCCTACACACCATCGTTTTTCCAAAATGCTCTAGCAAAGCGCGGTGACGTAAGACACGTTCGACGGCACTCTGTTCCATTCAAGCTCCGTCTCATAACTTGCCTCTGAGCATGCACGGCTTTAAAAACGTCGATTTCAACATCGTTTTGCCCACACACCATCACTTTTTATGACACAAAAAAACGACGTTTTGAAAAACGACACCAAAAATTCAAGCATGTTGGAATTTTTTTTGGTCGTTTTTTTGAAGACAAAAAACGACGTTTTGCCCACACACGATCAATTTAAATGACGTTTTAAAAAACAACGTTTTTTTTCATCGCAAAAAACGACCGTGTGTACACGGCATTAGAGACACAAAAAGGTCCCATCTGGGGGATTTAGAAATAGATATTGCTAAAATTAATTGATACATTTGAGGATTTTTTCTTTTAAGAAATTAAAGGCAATTAGTCATTAGGCAATTAGTCATTACAATGCAGAAAATATAAAATAATGGTCCAATTAAAAATAATAATATTATGTATTAAAGATGTACTGTTTAGGAAGTACAAAATACAAAACAACAACAACACATTTTTGTGCGATATAAGTATATCTAAAGCTATTTGTTTTTAGTTTTTAATGCAGTTGAATACTATTTAAGCAACTATTTAATGCATACCAAACATAAAATAATCGAATAAACAAAAAATGTTTTTATTTTATTTTTTGTAGCTTTTTATGGCCCTCTTATTCTTAAAGTAAATCTAAACCCAAGAACCAAAATTTGAAATATTGCAGCTTACCAGTCCTTAGTTGTGGCAGCTGTATGAGTTTTCCTATTTCAGTCTTTTTCCGATTTTTTTTTATATTTAGTGATCCTGCCAGCAACACACTTCCTGTATTAACCACTTAAGACCCGGACAATTATGCAGGTTAACCCTTTAACGCCCGCCGCACGCCTATTTACGTCCACAAAAGGGCTCGGACAGGCAGATGGACGTAAATTTACGTCCCTGCCTACTAGCGGTTCGGGGGTCCGATCGGGACCCCCTCCGCTGCGTGCGGCGGGCGGCTTACCTCCGGGAGCGATCCGACTCGAGGGGGCGGCGGTTCGTTTCTGTCCGCCCCCTCGTGATCGCTCCCAGCCAGTGCTTTAAGTGGGCCGGAACGCGGCGGTACTCAGTACCGCCACTTCCAAAAATGGCCCTGGAGAGTACCAGCACCTCTCCGTGCGCCCAGTACGTGGGTTTCCCGTACCGGAACGCACTGGCAGGGCAGATCCACCCTATACGCATACTACGCAAGCTGCGTAGGGCCCCCGCAACTTACTTGAGGCCCCGCTGGCCGCTGGGAAGCATGGAGTGTCTGTTTGATAACCGAAACAATGGCTCCTGCCTGGCCAGCGACGCGCTTGTCCGAGTTTACGCCCGTGGCGCTGAATTATGAGTCACTACTAGTATTGTCAAACGTCAGTGAGTCAGGTGACGTCGTGTGAGATGGCCGCCGCTATTACTTATGGGAGTTGTAGTCCATGGCAGCGGCTACGTGCTGAAGCTCCCTGCTCCTGGGGGGTGGAGTCCGTGTCTGTCACAGTCACTCAGGAGACCAACGCAGGCGTGCTACAACTCCCATTGCCACGGTTGGATCATATTTTACCCACCAGACAGTGCCTTTTGGAAACTGTAGGTCAGTGAATGTTGTGGGTAAATATGAGTCTATGCATATTTAGTGTAATGTTGGGTCACATTTTAATAGCATATATTGCTCAATGATTGCAGTAAATTAATCATGATCAGGATCCCTGAATATTAGTGTGCGTCTGCAAACAACTTCCTGGTCACAGCAGCCTGCTTCTCCATCCCAATCCCCACTATTGGAGAAATGTCCAGTAGAAGTTTTTTTATTATTATTATTGGACATTTTTCCAATAGGCAGGCTGCTATAACCAGGAAGTTGTTTGCAGGAGAAAAATGCACTAATATTCAGGAATCCTGATCCTGGCATGGAGTACTGCACAGAAGAACAGAAATCATGTACAAATACATGCTTGTGGAGCCATAGAAAGACTTTATCACGCCATAATTATTTTTGAATATTTTTTTTATTTTCACTCAGTTTTGATCACGTTTTTATTGAACATTTCATTGATCCCTTTGATAATTAGTGTGTCTATACACGTTTATATTCACTTGGTATGTGTCCAATTATAGTGTTTGATACAGTCACTATTTAGCACTTTATATTTGGATATTAGGCATTTTATGTGTTTATTGCACAAGATCACTTTTTATTATATTTAATTTTTTGTGTACTGTAAACACTGTCAGGTTTTGCTGCAATTTTTTTCACTTCACTATTATTTCTATAGCCCTGTACACATGATCGGATATCTGAAGGAATCTAATCCGATGGAAAATTAAGTTGCTTCCGAGCATGCGTTGACTTGATTCTAAACATGCGTGAATTTTTGACCGATGGACTTCCACACAGACAGGGGGGGGGGGGGGCACCGGCGCCTAATAGAGTACCGGCACTTCTTTTGGTCCACTTAAAGCACTGCTCCCAGCCAATCCTGTGCGCCGCCGCCGTGTCACTTCCTCTGCCTGTAAAATGTAAACACAGGCAGAGGAAGTGATGCAGCGCTCATCTCGGCGGTATTTTCAAACCGTCAAGATGAGAGAAGAGGCACAGTAAATCTGCACCAACACTACACTGACACCACACACATAGGCACATTTAACTCCTTGCGATCACCCCCCCTCCCCCCTGTCACACTGTCACTGAATGCAGTGATCATATTTGTACTGATCACTGCATTTAGTGTCAGTGTGACAGGCTGTGTGACAGGCAGTTAGTGTTAGGTTCAGGGTAGCCCCGTACCCCCCCTAATAAAGATTTAACCCCTTGATCACCGCCCTAGTTAACCCTTTCACTCCCTATTGCCAGTGTCACTAAGCGATCATTTTTCTGATCGCTGTATTAGTGTCGCTGTTCCCGCTAGGTAGCTAATTTTTTTTTATTGCGATTTTTTTTTTACTAAAGACATGTGGCTGAATACATTTTGGCCTAAATGTTTGACTAAAATTTAGTTTATTCAATTTTTTTTATAACAAAAAGTTTATAGCGCAAAAAATAAAAATCTCAGAGGCAATCAAATACCATCAAAAGAAAGCTCTATTTGTGGGAAGAAAAGGACGCAAATTTTGTTTGGGAGCCACGTCGCACGACCGCGCAATCGTCTGTTAAAGTGACGCAGTGCCGAATTGTAAAAACGCCTCTGGGCATTTAGCAGCATATTGGTCCGAGGCTTAAGTGGTTAAGGACCTTGCCCCTTTTTGCGATTCGGCACTGCCTCGCTTTAACTGACAATTGCACGGTCGTGTGACGTGGCTCCCAAACAAAATTGGCGTTCTTTTTTTCCCACAAATAGAGCTTTCTTTTGGTAGCATTTGATCACCTCTGCGGTTTTTATTTTTTGCGTTATAAACAAAAATAGAGCGACAATTCAATATTTTTTGTTATAATAAATATCCCCAAAACATATATAAAAAAACAAGCTTTCCTCAGTTTAGGCCGATACGTAGTCCTCTACATATTTTTGGTAAAAAAAAAAATCGCAATATAGCGTCTACAAAATAGGGGATAGTTTTATGGCATTTTTATTAATATTTTTTTTTGTACTAGTAATGGCGGCGATCAGCGATTTTTTACGTGACTGCGACATTATGGCGGACACTTCGGACACTTTTACCACATTTATGGGACCATTGTCATTTTCACAGCGAAAAGAAATGCACTGATTACTGTGAAAATGACAATGGCAGTGAAGGGGTTAACCACTAGGGGGCGCTAAGAGGTTAAGTGTGACCTAAGGAAGGGATTCTTACTGTAGGGGGGCGTTGCTGTAGGCGTGACATGACTGATTGTCGTTCCCTATATCAGGGAACAGACGATCAGTGACACTGCCACACAGAAGAACGGGGAAGGTGTGTTTACACTCACCTCTCCCCGTTCTTCGGCTGCTGTGACCGATCACGGAAAAACCAGCGGCGATCGGGTCCGCGTGTCCCGCAGATGCGATCACAGAGCTTCGGAGCTTCGCTCGCGACCCTGCAGCTGGGCTCTTGAAGGCAACGTTCAGGTACGTGCCTGTCCTCAGCCGTGCCCTTCTGCCGACGTATATCGGCGTGAAGGGGTCCTTAAGTGGTTAAAGCGACAACACTCAATTACTCTACTGTGTAGGAGGAGCAGCACTGTCTCACTAAAAACAGAAGATGTGTTAGGATTTCAAAACACCTTCCCCTCCAGTAACATAAGAGGAGAAGCACTTGATTTCTGCCAGGTTCAACGGAAATGACATATTTCTGTTAATACTTTTGATTAAAAAATATTTTTTTGAATCATACTTACCTACATGGATGCAGTATCAGGTTGATGCTCCATCTGTCCCCTGGTTGCCTCTAAGGCCTTGTACACACGATCGGACATATCCGATGAAAACGGTCCGCGGACCATTTCCATCGGATATGTCCGATCTGGAGTTTGGTCCGATGGCGTGTACACACCATCGGATCAAATTCCCCGCCGGCGGACGGCGCGGTGACGTGGCGGTGACGTTGACGCCGCCACGTCACCGCACCAGGAAGTAAAACACTTCCGCGCATGCGCCGAATCCATTCGGCGGCGGTGCGGGACGACATGTCTGCTGGTAAGTGTACTAACCAGCAGACATGTCGGGCGGACACATTCCCACCCGATAGATTTCAAAGCATGCTTTGAAATCTGTCGGGTGGACAAATCTGTCCGCTAGCCCATACACACGATCGGAGATGTCTGCTGAAACGGTCCATCGGACCGTTTTCAGCGGACATATCCGCTCGTGTGTACGAGGCCTAACACTGAAAACCGAGCGATCAAACAACCCTGATCGCTTGGTTCTCAGGGCTCCCTGAGCAGAGAGCTGGTGACTGTGACCAGCTCTCTGCTCTGCCCCCCTGTGCGTGCACGCTCACTGGAGTGGCTCGCTGAGAGCCTGAGCCGGGTACTGGTCCAGGCATGTGAGCGGAATCCGGACCATGATCTTTCCCGAGCCTGGAACGGCTCTGCGTCGTCTGCTGAAAACGGGTCACAGGATTTCAGAAGTAACTATACTCCTGTCAAGTACAGCCAAACAAGCTTAGTCTGTACTTCTTTCAGGGCTGATCCGCCCTATAAGTTCACTATGCAAGCTGCTTAGGGCCCCGAAAAGCTGCGGAGGGCTCCCCAAATTACTAGAGGCCCCGCCTGGTGAGAAGTAATTTCCCGGCCCCTCACTCCGCTTCTAAACTTGCTGGCTGCATGGGAGAAGAGGTAAGAAGTCAGCACCCCACCGCTTCTCACTTTAATGTAAGATGTCATTTCCGACAGCAGAACACCCCCTCCCCCCACTTCTCAACTTTTTTAATCTTTAATGTGACATGTCACTGTCTGCAGCGCCCCCCCCCCCCCTCTCCGCTTCTCAACTTTAATGTGACATGTCATTTTGCTTAGGGCCCCAAGGAGGTCAGGATCGACACTAACTTCTTTAATTATTTTTTTAAAACAGAAGAGAAGGGAAGGGGTTCTTTGCTAGTGTAGCACTACCCCCTCAGGAGCCGCTGGTTAGATTTTGGGATCTACTCTCAAAAGATTCATTTGTCCCCTTTAACTGGCTCGAACCCTCCCTTGGCACACCGGATGGGTATAATTGTATTGTGGCCCCTACTTAGCTGGAGCCACAATAGCATACATAAAACATGCAATGGTAATACAATTAGAGGTCGACCGATATGGGTTTTTCTCTGGCCGATGCCGAAGCCGATATTTGGAAATCGTGGCGGCCGATGGCCGATATGTGTTGCCCATTTTTGCGGCCGATGTTTTAGGCCTTTTTTTTTCCCTTCATCTCAAAAAACCTAGGTGGAGAGCTGAGGAGGAGATAATTGTTTAGGGTGGAGAAGTGGGGTGCAGCCTGTCAGTGTATCAGAGAATCAAGTACTCACCGAGGCCGAGATGCTGAGGACGGCTCACCTTTACGACCAAGCGCGCCGCCCCCTGGAGGCAGGAGGCAGAGGCACAAGGAGGTACCGGTACCAGCAGAGTAGTAGAGTGGGATGGCTGATGCTGGAGAGTAGTAGCTGAGCTTGGAAGTAGTTGCAGAACGGCCACCAAGGTAGATGCAAACGAAGCAGCTTCAGGTACACAGCACAGCTGTCACGTACCTGGTGGTGCGAGCCCGGTGTGCAGGGAGCGGCAGCCCTTGCTTCTCTGATCCCGGGACCCCTGATAGTGCAGACAGGAGGATCGGGACTACAGAGTCGCACAAGCGCCTGGTACTGGCGAGTGCGGGGCCCGTGAGCTGAGTCGGTGGTTCTTGGAGTCAGATTACAGGCTGGTGCAGGTAGAAGATCCAAGCTCACTGTCGGGCAGTTGGAAACGGGAGTGCAGCAGAAGCGGGGGAGGTGTCCTGTAGTACCGACTGGAACAAGTCCTTGCAGGTAAGCCCTCTAGCGGGGTAAGGGTTCAGTAGAAGACAGTGGTGGTACAAACGTGGTCAGGTTCAGTCCGGGTCATTCAACAGGCGGGCAGCGGAGGTACAGCGGGTTAACCAAAGGAGAAGTCAGACAAGCCGAAGTCAGGGCAGGAAGCAGACGGGTCAACAGGTACAAGCCGGGTGGTCAGGATCAGATTCAATCAGGTTCACAGATGCTGGTGTCTCACAGAAACGCTATAGACAGGACAGCAAGAAGCACAGGGATCAGGATTCTTTTAAAGCCAGATTTGGCGCCAAAACGGCGTCTCCACGTGCACACGCGCCGCCGCCGCTAGTGCGCGCTCCCGTGCACGCTATGGTGCCGCGAATGCGCGCGCCGCTATCGCGAACGCGCGCGCCGTTATCGCGAATGCGCGCCGATGTGCCCACAAGTGAACCAGACTGTCCATGACATTGCCCCCCCCCAAGGGGCAGCCTCCGGATGCCCAACTGGGCCAGCTTGAGTGGGTGAGCATTTTTAAAGGACTGGATCAGCTTTTTCGCATGTATGTTACACTCTGGTTCCCACGAATTGTCTTCAGGCCCATAGCCTTTCCATTTCACTAGGTACTGAACCTGGTTGCGCCTCTTTCTGCAGTCCAGGATGGACTCGACCTCGAACTCCTCCTCTCCGTCAACTAGCACTGGTTTGGGGGGACCAGTGTTTCGGTCAGGAAAGGGGTCCGAAACGTCAGGTTTGAGGAGGGCTACATGGAAGACCGGGTGGATGCGGAATGTTTCGGGCAGTTCCAGTTCGTAGGCCACGTTATTAATTTTTCTTTTGACTGGGAAGGGACCTATGAATCTGGGACCCAGTTTCTTGGATGGGCAGGCAAGCTTTAGGTTCGCGGTAGACAGCAACACTAGGTCTCCAGGTTCTAAATTAAGTTCTCCTCTCCTCTTTTTGTCAAATACTTCCTTGTTGTACTGTTGAGTTTTGGTCATTGTCTCCTGTAAGATTTTATTGTTTGTGTTGAAGAAATGTAAAGTTTCCTGGGCGGCAGGTACCGAACACTCTGGGACGGAGTTGGACATGAACAGCGGGTGGAAGCCATAATTCGCATAAAACGGAGACTGTTTGGTGGCTGAATGGACAGAGTTATTGTAAGCAAATTCGGCCAACGGCAGCAGGGATACCCAATCTTCTTGAGAGAAAGAGGAAAAACAACGCAGGTACTGCTCCAGAGTCTGGTTCGTTCTCTCCGTCTGGCCGTTGGACTGCGGGTGATAAGCCGACGAGAAGGACAGGCCGATCTTGAGGGATCCACAGAGAGCCCTCCAGAATCTGGAGGTAAACTGTACTCCACGATCAGACACAATGTTTGCCGGGATGCCATGGAGCCTTACGATCTCTTTGATAAATACTTTGGCCGTTTCCGGGGCCGAGGGTGTGCCTTTCATAGGCAGAAAGTGTGCCATTTTTGTTAGTCTGTCCACTACCACAAAGATAGTGGTAAAGCACTCTGAAGGAGGAAGCTCCACGATGAAGTCCATGGAGATCATCCTCCATGGCTTCTCTGGTACTGGCAATGGTTTAAGCAACCCCCAGGCTCTTGAGTTGCCTCCCTTGTTCCGAATACAGGTACTGCAAGACTCCACATATTTCCTGCAGTCATTTGAGAGTTGGGGCCACCAGAACATGCGATGTAGGAGTTCGGATGTCTTGTGCACACCAAAATGACCTGCCAACTCATGATCGTGGCACAAATTCAAGACCTTGACCCGTAGACCTTCTGGCACGAAGATTCTGTCTTGGTGCCACAGTAGGCCGTCTTTGAGTTGTAGGTCCGGATCGGGTAAGGAGGTGTTTCCGGACGAGGCTTGTCTGATTTGGGCTAGTAGGTCTTCTTGTAGTAACAGAAAGTTTCCTGCTGACAGAATGGTATCCGGAGGGGCATGGTTTTCCGAGTCCCCGTACATGCGTGAGAGGGCATCAGGTTTGGTGTTTTTCGATCCTGGCCTGTACGTGATATGGAACGAAAATCTAGAGAAGAATAGTGCCCACCTGGCCTGGCGTGGCTTCAATCTCTTGGCGGCCTTCAGATACTCGAGATTCTTATGGTCGGTAAAGATCAAGATCGGGTGCGCTGCACCTTCCAAGAGATATCGCCATTCTTCCAAGGCGGCCTTGATGGCTAATAGTTCTCGGTCCCCTACATCGTAATTTCTTTCTGGGTCAGATAGCTTGCGAGAAAAAAAAGCAACAGGGTGTAAGAGAGCCTTAGGGCCCTGTCTTTGTGAAAGAACTGCCCCTACCGCTATTTCGGAAGCGTCAACTTCTAAAATGTAAGGCAAACTTGCGTCAGGATGTCTGAGGACAGATGCGGAGGTGAACAGTCCTTTAAGGGTTTCAAAGGCCGATTGGGCTTCTGGTGACCAACGGAATCGGACAGTCTGTTTAGTGAGGTTGGTGATCGGAGAGATGATGGTAGAGAAGCCCTTGATAAACTTTCTATAAAAGTTGGCGAAACCAACGAAGCGCTGAATGCCCTTTTTGTCAGTGGGTGCTGGCCAGTCAAGGATTGCGGAAACCTTCTGGGGATCCATCTGAATGCCTTTTACTGAAATTATGAGTCCCAGAAATTGTATGCTTGACTGCTCGAATTCACACTTCTCCGGTTTAGCATAGAGACCGTGAACTCGAAGCCGACTGAGCACCTTCTTGACGTGCTCCCGGTGTCTTTCCAAAGAAGAAGAAAAGATAAGGATGTCATCTAAGTAAACGATAACGAAAAGGTCTAGATAATCCCTGAAGATGTCGTTTACAAAGTGCTGGAAAGTGGCCGGGGCGTTGCAGAGACCAAAGGGCATGACCAAGTATTCGAAGTGCCCGAAGCGTGTGCGAAAAGCGGTTTTCCACTCGTGTCCGTCTTTGATACGCACAAGGTTATAGGCCCCACGAAGATCTAGTTTGGTGAAAATTACTGCGGATCCTAGGCGTTGGAACAATTCGGGTACCAAGGGAAGCGGGTACCGATTTTTGATGGTTACTTTGTTAAGTTCCCGATAGTCCACACATGGGCGGAGAGAGAGGTCTTTCTTCTGAACAAAGAAGATACCTGCTCCTGCAGGTGAAGTGGACGGGCGGATAAATCCCTTCCGGAGACTGTCGTCTAAGTAAGTTTTTAAGGCTTCCAGTTCAAGCTCTGTTAGAGGGAATATCCTGCCGAAAGGGACCTCCGCTCCCGGGAGGAGTTCGATGGGGCAATCATAGGCCCTGTGTGGCGGAAGAGTCTCAGCTCCCTTTTTGCTGAACACGTCTAGAAAGTCATGGTAAGGTTCTGGGACGGCTTGACGGGCCTCTGTATCAGAATCCATGCAGAGCAGAGAGGGGGCTGATGGGGACACTTGCAGACAATGTTCCAGGCAATAAGGAGAGTTGAAGTGAATTGCCCCTGTAACCCAGTTGATTTGAGGGTTGTGGGCGTGAAGCCATGGCATGCCCAGAATAATGGGGAACAGCGGGGAATCAATCACATCTAGGCATAACAGTTCGTGATGGGTTCCGGCAATAGATGTGGCCAGTGGCTGGGTTTCTTGGGTGACCGGTCCAGATTTCAAGATTGATCCGTCCGCTAAGTATACTGAAAGTCCCGAGGCTCTGGAGCGAAGAGGGATCTGATGTCTGATGGCGAAATTCCGGTCCAAGAAACAGCTACATGCTCCTGAGTCAAGGATAGCGCTGGCCTGGATGTTCCCCTCTGGAAGCTGAAAGAGAACGGAAACAGCCAGGTGAGTAGGGTTGGGTGGTCCAACAGGTACATGAGTAGTAGACATGGACAGGCACTTACGGATCTTTACAGGGCAAGACCTCACATAGTGTCCGGAACCCCCGCAATACAGGCACAGATTGTTGAGCCGGCGTCGCTGGCGTTCTTCGGGTGTCAGAGTAGGGCGAAGAAGTCCTAGTTGCATAGGTTCAGCAAGGTCATGAGGCTGCGGAGGTGTGGGAGCCAGCGGAGTTGGGCTTGGGTAGGTAGGTACCCGCGGCATCATCCAGGTGGGGCGAGACGGACCAGTGGCCCTTTCAGTCCTACGCTCTCTTAGGCGCCTGTCGATTTGGATAGTTAAGTTGATCAGGGCATCCAGAGTTCCAGGAACACCCACCCTAGCAAGTTCATCTTTCAACGGTTCCGACAGTCCCAGGCGGAACTGGTAGCAAAGGGCCGCGTCATTCCAATTCGTATCCGAACTCCATCTACGGAATTCGGATACATAGTCCTCCGCTGGTCTGCGTCCCTGTTGGAGGGCATGTAAGGCTGCTTCCGCGGTGGCCGTTTGATGAGGGTCCTCGTACAATAGGGACATGGCCTGGAAAAAGGTGTTCAAGTTGTCAAGGGACACATCTTTCTGCTCCAACAGGCGGTGAGCCCAAGCTTGTGGTTCCCCAGACAGAAGGGAAATGACAAATCCCACTTTGGTGGCCTCCAGGGAGAAAGTCCGTGGCTGCAGTGCAAAATAAAGTTCACAGGCATTCTGGAACGCTCGATATTTGTTTCGTTCCCCAGTGAATCTTTCTGGCATGGGAACCTTAGGTTCAGGTGGCAGCATGATTACGGCAGGTGAAGTAGAAGTGCCTGTTGTGGCGGAGGTGGCAGCTGGAGCGGACAAGGCCTGGACTCGGGTCTCCAGTCGGGTGTAACCCTCTTGTAAAGTTCGGACGGCTTGAGTCAGACCGTCAAGGTGCCGGCATAGTTCCTGCATTGGATCCGCTCCCTGCGTGGGCTCGGTCATGGCTGTCCTGTACTGTCACGTACCTGGTGGTGCGAGCCCGGTGTGCAGGGAGCGGCAGCCCTTGCTTCTCTGATCCCGGGACCCCTGATAGTGCAGACAGGAGGATCGGGACTACAAAGTCGCACAAGCGCCTGGTACTGGCGAGTGCGGGGCCCGTGAGCTGAGTCGGTGGTTCTTGGAGTCAGATTACAGGCTGGTGCAGGTAGAAGATCCAAGCTCACTGTCGGGCAGTTGGAAACGGGAGTGCAGCAGAAGCGGGGGAGGTGTCCTGTAGTACCGACTGGAACAAGTCCTTGCAGGTAAGCCCTCTAGCGGGGTAAGGGTTCAGTAGAAGACAGTGGTGGTACAAACGTGGTCAGGTTCAGTCCGGGTCATTCAACAGGCGGGCAGCGGAGGTACAGCGGGTTAACCAAAGGAGAAGTCAGACAAGCCGAAGTCAGGGCAGGAAGCAGACGGGTCAACAGGTACAAGCCGGGTGGTCAGGATCAGATTCAATCAGGTTCACAGATGCTGGTGTCTCACAGAAACGCTATAGACAGGACAGCAAGAAGCACAGGGATCAGGATTCTTTTAAAGCCAGATTTGGCGCCAAAACGGCGTCTCCACGTGCACGCGCGCCGCCGCCGCTAGTGCGCGCTCCCGTGCACGCTATGGTGCCGCGAATGCGCGCGCCGCTATCGCGAACGCGCGCGCCGTTATCGCGAATGCGCGCCGATGTGCCCACAAGTGAACCAGACTGTCCATGACAACAGCAGACAGCAAACTGACAGAGGCAGATCCGGGGTACAGGATAAAGTTCAGGTTCAGGATACGGGCTGAGACAAGTCCAGGGGTGCAAGCCAGGGTTCTAGGTCAGGAGACGGCAGCAGATCCAGGTCACAGTCCAGAGGTCAAGGGTTAGAGAAGGCAGCAAATCCAGAGACAAAGCTGAGGTCAGGTTTCAGGGCGAGAGCTGAGTCGGGAGGAAATCCGGGTCAAAGGGTACAAGGTACAGCAACCAAGCTTCAGACAGACCTGACGATAAACCAGCAACCCGTTCAGAGACAGGGGCTGGTTCAAATAGGCCGGCCATGCCTCTGATTGGTCCCGAGAGGGTGCACGCCCGTGCACGCACTCGTGCACGCGCCGCCGCACCACGCACACGCCTCAAACGTACAGGCACGCACTGGGATGCAAATCTACCATGCCTGCGCGCTAAATAGGAGCTGACAGTGCTGGGATCCTGACACAGTGCCACATCAGTGCCCACTGGTGCAGCCCATCAGTATCCATTAGTGCCCACCAGTGCAACCTCATCAGTACCCACCAGTGGAGCCTATCAGTGTCCATAAGTTCCACATCAGTGCCCACCAGTGCAGCCCACCAGTGCCACCTCATTTGTGCTTACCAGTGCAGCCTATCAGTGTGCATCAGTAACACCTCATTGGTGTCTATCATTGCCCACCAGTGCCAACCAGTGCATCACCTCATCAGTGCCACCTCATCAGTGCCAACCAGTGCGTCACCTCATCAGTAGGGATGAGCTTCGTGTTCGATTCAAACCTATGTTCGACTCGAACATTGGCTGTTCGACCATTCGTCGAAAATCAATTTAAACGGGTCGTTCGCGGCAAATTCGAGTGACGCGCCACGGCCCATAATTCACTGCGGCATTGCGCGCTGATGATTGGCCAAGCATGCACTATGACGCGCATGCTTGGCCTATCACAGCGCGCAAAAAACGGAGAGCTATAATTGGCCAAAGCCAGGTTGGCTTTGGCCAATTATGGCTCAGGGCTTTAGGACACGCCCCACACTATAAAAGGCCGCCTGCAGGTCGGCCGCGTGTAGTGTGTCCTGGGCTTATTACAGATCAGACAGAGAGAGAGAGAGTCTTTTCCTGTCAAACTTGTTTATTAAATTTTCAAAATTAAAAGCATATATTGTCAATAAACATAGTCACTATAAATAGTAGCAGTTAAGGAGAACACAAATTAGACATTTATATCAAGCTGTTTTTTTAGAAGGCAACAACAAAAAAATAAAAGAAAAAAAAGAAAAACAGTAATTTGAGTTTAACATATGTTGACCATTATCTGGAGACTTGCTAAAATATATGCTTAGTGTTGAATTTAGTAATTACAAACCCAATATAGTAATAATATATTAACAGTGTAAGGTAATATAAGAATTCATAAAGAAATCAAAAAAATAAGGGTCATCATTTCTAGACCTTGTATAATGTTGGGGTAATATATAATGAAGATAAACAGAGATTTATTGTATAGACTGGGGATGAGCCGAACACACCCGCGTTCGGTTCGCACCAGAACCGTCTAACGGTCCGCAACATTTAGAACCCCATTGAAGTCTATGGGACTCGAACGTTCGAATTCAAAAACGGTCGTTTTAAAGACCAATTTTTCAAGTTATTGCTGGAAAACGTCTTTGAGAACCTGGGTCTTGCCCCAGGGAACATGTATCAATGGAAAAAAGTCTTAAAAACGGTTGTTTTTTCAGGAGCAGGACTCCTGAATAACGACCGTTTAAAAAAAAAAAAATTCCATTGATAGTAGTCTTAAGTCTTAAAAACGGTCGTTTCTGTTCGTAATTCGACGAACGATCGAACGGACGATGTTCGGGTCGAACATACGTTTGTTTCGAACGCGAAGCTCATCCCTAATGGAAACTGGCTAGCCCTGACCTCCACCATGTAGGTCTGCAGCCTGGAGTATAGTAGGCCTTCTGGCACTGGGCCTCGGGTTACACCTTGTGTGAGGACCCTCTGCTCAACCTATAGAATTTTTTAAATGTTGCCTATGGAGATTTTAAAGGGTAAATGTTTTTTGCCATTCCAGCGCCATTTTGAAGCATGACATGTTAGGTATCAATTTACTCGGGGTAACATTATCTTTTACAATATAAAAAAAAATTGGGCCAATGTTACTGCTGTCGTATTTTATTAAAAAAGTGTGTTTTTTCATGAAAAAAAATGCACCTACAAGACCGCTGCGCAAATATGTTGTGACAGAAAGTATTGCACTGACTGCCATTTTATTCTCTATAGTGTTATGCTGCGTACACACGATCATTTTTCGTCATAAAAAAAAACATAGTTTTAAAAAAAATTTATTTAACCATATGTGACCCGGACACATATGCTGCTAAATGCCCAGAGGTGTTTTTACAATTCGGCGCTGCGTCGCTTTAACAGACAATTGCGCGGTCGTGCGACGTGTCTCCCAAACAAAATTTGTGTCCTTTTCTTCCCACAAATAGAGCTTTCTTTGGTGGTATTTGATCGCCTCTGGGATTTTTATTTTTTGCGCTATAAACTAAAATAGAGCGACATATTTGAAAAAAATCACTATTTTTTATTTTTGTTATATAAAAAATCAAATAAACTAAATTTTAGTCAAACATTTAGGCCAAAATTAATTCAGCCACATGTCTTTAGTAAAAAAAAAATCGCAATAAAAAAAAAATAGCTACCTAGCGGGAACAGCGACTCTAATACAGCGATCAGAAAAATGATCGCTTAGTGACGCTGGCAATAGGGAGTGAAAGGGTTAACTAGGGCAGTGATCAGGGGGTTAAAACTTTATTAGGGGGGGTACGGGGGCTATCCTGGACCTAACACTAACTAACTTTCACACTGCCTGTCACACTGACACTAAATGCAGTGATTAGATCACTGCATTCAGTGACACTGTGACAGGGGGGTGGGGGGGGGGTGATCACAAGGGGTTAATGTGCCTATGTGTGTGTGTGTCAGTGTTGTGTTGGTGCACACTTACTGTGGATGTCTTCTCTCATCAGCAGTGGTGGGAAACACCGCTGCGATGAGAGATGACATAATTTCCTCCTCCTGTGTAAACGCAGGAGGAGGAAATGACACGAAGGGGGAGCACTCCCATTGGCTGGGATCGATCGCGGGGGGGGGCGAAAAAGACGGACATGCGCCCGCTCGTCGGCGATCGCTCCCAGAGCCAGGGGGACCACTGCACGCCGCGGAGGGGGTCCCGATCGGACCCCCAAACCGCACAAAGGCGAGGACGTACATATACGGCCTTGTGCCTGTACGAGCCATGTTGTGGACGTACATAGGTGTGCGGCGGTCCTTAAGTGGTTAAAATGAGCATGTGTGGGCTTCACATAATTTTTTGGGTTCTGAAACGTTTTTTCCAACATGCTGCATTTTTTAACAACGTTTTAAACAATGTCGTTTTTCGGGGTTGTAAAAAATGATCGTGTGTGGGCTAAAACTACATTCAAAACCTGCGCATGCTCAGAGGCAAGTTATGAGACGGGAGCGCTCGTTCTGGTAAAACTACCGTTCATAATGAAGTAAGCACATTCATCACGCTGTAACAGACTGAAAAGCGCGAATCGTCTTTTACTAACACGGAATCAGCTAAAGCAGCCCCAAGGGTGGCGCCATCCGAATGGAACTTCCCCTTTATAGTGCCGTCGTACATGTTGTACATCACCGCACTTTGCTAGAGCATTTTTTTTAACGATGGTGTGTGGGCAACGTCGTTTTAAAGATGAAGTTGGAAAAACTTTGTTTTTTTCTACATGCCAAAAGACTGTGGGCCAGATTCAGATACACTTAAATTTGCGCTGCGTAATCGAAATACTCTACGCTGCCGTATTTTACCAGGCTCTACATCGAATTCTGGTAGATTTTTGCCCGTACGCTACGGCGGCGTAGTCTATTTCTCGCCACGTAATCGAAATTTGCGATTAGGGGGCGTGAAGCATTTAAATTAAGCGCGTCCCCGCGGCAATCGGACTGCGCATGCTCTGTTCAGAAATTTCCCGCCGTGCATTGCGCGAAATGACGTCGTTACGTCATTTTTTGTTTGAGTAGCGTCGTTTACGAACATTCCTATTCCCGGACGACTTACGTTAAAAATAATAAAAGATGTCGGAAAACGTTGAAATTCGACGCGGGAACGACGGCCATACTTAACATGGGCTGTCTAATATTAGAGCAGCAAAAAGCTGGTATAGTTTTACGCAAAAAAAAGATGACTAAAGGTGCCGTAAGAGATTGTGATTGAAGATCGTAATTTCGGGGATCGCCGGCAAAAGCTCATTAGCATACCCCGACGCGGAAAACGACTGGAAGTCCACCCAGTGGCCACAATTTTATTGCAGCGTAGATCCGAAGGCGTACGAACACGTAATCCAGTCGAATTGAAGCCCGCAGCCGTCTATTCATGGTTTGAGGTTTCCGACTAGCTAAAAAACGCGCGTAATTCGAAATTACTCCAGTCTAACACCAGTTAGACAGGAGTTACGGCTCTCTGAATCTGGCCCATTGTTTTTGTTTTCATGACGAAAAATGATCGTGTGTACGCGGCATTAGAATAAAAAAAATATATATAATGTTTGGGGGTTCTAATTAGAGGGAAGGAGATGGCAGTGAAAACAGACAGGGGAAGCTCCGTTAACATTGCTGGTTGTCTTGTCATACCAACGACCACCACAAGATGGCGCCAGATCACAGAACCAAAGGCCTGCAGAAGGCCGCAAAGCCGCGGCAGAGAGGTGGGGGCGCACGGAGACACAGGATACCCCAGTTCGCTAATTCTAGTCGCAATTGCGACCTGGCGCCCGGGTTTTGTCAAACCCTGGTGTAAAGGCAGGTGTCCCAATACTTTTGGGACACTGTATATATGTGTGTGTTTGGGCTTTGGAGTGCACACCCTAATTCAATAGGCTGCGCACACCTCCAATTACATTTAGTAGAATAAAATAAAATCACAGGACATGCTACAGAAAAGTAATGCTATTTGTTAGCCAATCAATGGTGTCCATATAATGAAAACTGCAGAGAGATGATACCAAGAATTAAACTTATTTTTGTTCCTTTTTCTGTATATAAACCTGAACCACGGCCTGCGCTATCTCTATATATATCCCTTGGCATGGAAAGGAGATTTTACCTGACAACATATCCTCTCTGGTCTTTAATCGGGGTTTGGTTTGTGATATTTATAAAGAAAATATTGGGAGGCCCAAGAGAGGACTAAAGTCACCACGGTGTAATTAAGATCCGGCATTGTAAATTGTAGAATAAATAAGGGCATCTGGGGATCAAAGACTAAAGGAAAAACAATGAAACAATTAAGCACAGAAAAATAATAGACATATTAACATTAAAGAAAATAAAAAATAAAACATTATTCAATGATTTGTATTATTTATTTAGTTAGTTATTTTAGTATTGATTATCCAGAAGTTTTGTGGAAAGGGAATTAATAGGTGGGTGAGCGCAGGGAATTTTTTTTTAACCATATGAAAAATATAGTCAATTCATACTATTTGGTTCTTGAAATAATTACTGTATTTATTGGCGTTTCACACTTTTCCCCCCTAAAAATAGAGGGCAAATCATGAGTGTGTGATGGGGAGATCAGGAGAGAAGAGGAGTCCATGATGGGGAGATCAGGAGAGAAGAGGGGTCTATGATGGGGAGATCAGGAGAGAAGAGGGGTCCGTGATGGGGAAATCAGGAGAGAAGAGGGGTCCATGATGGGGAGATCAGGAGAGAAGAGGGGTCCGTGATGGGGAAATCAGGAGAGAAGAGGGGTCCATGATGGGGAGATCAGGAGAGAAGAGGAGTCCATGATGAGGAGATCAGGAGAGAAGAGGGGTCCATGATGGGGAGATCAGGAGAGAAGAGGGGTCCATGATGGGGAAATCAGGAGAGAAGAGGAGTCCATGATGAGGAGATCAGGAGAGAAGAGGGGTCCATGATGGGGAGATCAGGAGAGAAGAGGAGTCCATGATGAGGAGATCAGGAGAGAAGAGGGGTCCATGATGGGGAGATCAGGAGAGAAGAGGAGTCCATGATGGGGAGATCAGGAGAGAAGAGGGGTCTATGATGGGGAGATCAGGAGAGAAGAGGGGTCCGTGATGGGGAAATCAGGAGAGAAGAGGGGTCCATGATGGGGAGATCAGGAGAGAAGAGGGGTCCGTGATGGGGAAATCAGGAGAGAAGAGGGGTCCATGATGGGGAGATCAGGAGAGAAGAGGAGTCCATGATGAGGAGATCAGGAGAGAAGAGGGGTCCATGATGGGGAGATCAGGAGAGAAGAGGGGTCCATGATGGGGAAATCAGGAGAGGAGTCTATGATGGGGAGATCAGGAGAGAAGAGGAGTCCATGATGGGGAGATCAGGAGAGAAGAGAGGTCCATGATGGGGAGATCAGGAGAGAAGAGGGGTCCATGATGGGGAAATCAGGAGAGAAGAGGGGTCTATGATGGGGAGATCAGGAGAGAAGAGGGGTCCATGATGGGGAGATCAGGAGAGAAGAGGGGTCCATGATGGGGAGATCAGGAGAGAAGAGGGGTCCATGATGGGGAAATCAGGAGAGAAGAGGGGTCTATGATGGGGAGATCAGGAGAGAAGAGGGGTCTGTGATGGGGAAATCAGGAGAGAAGAGGGGTCCATGATGAGGAGATCAGGAGAGAAGAGGGGTCCGTGATGGGGAAATCAGGAGAGAAGAGGGGTCCATGATGGGGAGATCAGGAGAGAAGAGGAGTCCATGATGAGGAGATCAGGAGAGAAGAGGGGTCCATGATGGGGAGATCAGGAGAGAAGAGGGGTCCATGATGGGGAAATCAGGAGAGGAGAGGAGTCTATGATGGGGAGATCAGGAGAGAAGAGGAGTCCATGATGGGGAGATCAGGAGAGAAGAGGAGTCCATGATGGGGAGATCAGGAGAGAAGAGAGGTCCATGATGGGGAGATCAGGAGAGAAGAGGGGTCCATGATGGGGAAATCAGGAGAGAAGAGGGGTCTATGATGGGGAGATCAGGAGAGAAGAGGGGTCCATGATGGGGAGATCAGGAGAGAAGAGGGGTCCATGATGGGGAGATCAGGAGAGAAGAGGGGTCCATGATGGGGAAATCAGGAGAGAAGAGGGGTCTATGATGGGGAGATCAGGAGAGAAGAGGGGTCCATGATGGGGAGATCAGGAGAGAAGAGGGGTCCATGATGGGGAGATCAGGAGAGAAGAGGGGTCCATGATGGGGAGATCAGGAGAGAAGAGGGGTCCATGATGGGGAGATCAGGAGAGAAGAGGAGTCTATGATGGGGAGATCAGAGGAGTCTATGATGGGGAGATCAGGAGAGAATCAGGAGAGAAGAGGGGTCCATGATGGGGAGATCAGGAGAGAAGAGGGGTCTATGATGGGGAGATCAGGAGAGAAGAGGGGTCCGTGATGGGGAAATAAGGAGAGAAGAGGGGTCCATGATGGGGAGATCAGGAGAGAAGAGGGGTCCATGATGGGGAAATCAGGAGAGAAGAGGAGTCCATGATGGGGAGATCAGGAGAGAAGAGGGGTCCATGATGGGGAGATCAGGAGAGAAGAGGAGTCTATGATGGGGAGATCAGAGGAGTCTATGATGGGGAGATCAGGAGAGAATCAGGAGAGAAGAGGGGTCCATGATGGGGAGATCAGGAGAGAAGAGGGGTCTATGATGGGGAGATCAGGAGAGAAGAGGGGTCCATGATGGGGAAATCAGGAGAGAAGAGGAGTCTATGATGGGGAGATTAGAAGAGAAGAGTGGTACATCTTCTCCTCTGATCTTGATTGGTTTGCACAAAAGTTATAGCATCTACAAAATAGGGGATAAATTTATGGTATTTTTATTATTATTTTTTTTACTAGTAATGGCGGCGATCAGCGATTTTTATCGTGACTGCGATATTATGGTGGACACTTTTGACACAATTTTGGGACCATTGTCATTTATACAGTGCTATAAAAATGCACTGATTACTGTATAAATGTGACTGGCAAGAAGGGGGTTAATCACTTGGGGGCGAGGAAGGGGTTAAGTGTGCCCTAGGGAGTGATTCTAACTGGGGGGGGGCTTACTGTGACACAACACTGATCACTGCTCCTGACGACAGGGAGCAGTAGATCAGTGTCCTGTCACAAGGCAGAACATGGATATGCCTTGTTTACCCCCCCCCCCAGTCCATGCCATATAATCACACACATAGGTTAGACTTGATGGACTTGTGTCTTTTTTCAACCTCACCTACTATGTAACTATGTCAGATGGGGAGATCAGGAGAGAAGAGGAGTCCATGATGGGGAAATCAGGAGAAAAGAGGGGTCTATGATGGGGAGATCAGGAGAGAAGAGGGGTCCATGATGGGGAAATCAGGAGAGAAGAGGAGTCCATGATGGGGAGATCAGGAGAGAAGAGGGGTCCATGATGGGGAAATCAGGAGAGAAGAGGAGTCCATGATGGGGAGATCAGGAGAGAAGAGGGGTCCATGATGGGGAGATCAGGAGAGAAGAGGAGTCTATGATGGGGAGATCAGAGGAGTCTATGATGGGGAGATCAGGAGAGAATCAGGAGAGAAGAGGGGTCCATGATGGGGAGATCAGGAGAGAAGAGGGGTCCATGATGGGGAAATCAGGAGAGAAGAGGAGTCCATGATGGGGAGATCAGGAGAGAAGAGGGGTCCATGATGGGGAGATCAGGAGAGAAGAGGAGTCTATGATGGGGAGATCAGAGGAGTCTATGATGGGGAGATCAGGAGAGAATCAGGAGAGAAGAGGGGTCCATGATGGGGAGATCAGGAGAGAAGAGGGGTCCATGATGGGGAAATCAGGAGAGAAGAGGAGTCCATGATGGGGAGATCAGGAGAGAAGAGGGGTCCATGATGGGGAGATCAGGAGAGAAGAGGAGTCTATGATGGGGAGATCAGAGGAGTCTATGATGGGGAGATCAGGAGAGAATCAGGAGAGAAGAGGGGTCCATGATGGGGAGATCAGGAGAGAAGAGGGGTCCATGATGGGGAAATCAGGAGAGAAGAGGAGTCCATGATGGGGAGATCAGGAGAGAAGAGGGGTCCATGATGGGGAAATCAGGAGAGAAGAGGAGTCCATGATGGGGAGATCAGGAGAGAAGAGGGGTCCATGATGGGGAGATCAGGAGAGAAGAGGGGTCCATGATGGGGAGATCAGGAGAGAAGAGGAGTCTATGATGGGGAGATCAGGAGAGAATCAGGAGAGAAGAGGGGTCCATGATGGGGAGATCAGAGGAGTCTATGATGGGGAGATCAGGAGAGAATCAGGAGAGAAGAGGGGTCCATGATGGGGAGATCAGGAGAGAAGAGGGGTCTATGATGGGGAGATCAGGAGAGAAGAGGGGTCCATGATGGGGAAATCAGGAGAGAAGAGGGGTCCATGATGGGGAAATCAGGAGAGAAGAGGAGACTATGATGGGGAGATTAGAAGAGAAGAGGGGTACATCTTCTCCTCTGATCTTGATTGGTTTGCACAAAAGTTATAGCATCTACAAAATAGGGGATAGTTTTATGGTATTTTTATTATTATTTTTTTTACTAGTAATGGCGGCGATCAGCGATTTTTATTGTGACTGCGATATTATGGCGGACATAGACACTTTTGACACAATTTTGGGACCATTGTCATTTATACAGTGCTATAAAAATGCACTGATTACTGTATAAATGTGACTGGCAAGAAGGGGGTTAATCACTTGGGGGCGAGGAAGGGGTTAAGTGTGCCCTAGGGAGTGATTCTAACTGGGGGGGGGGGGGCTTACTGTGACACAACACTGATCACTGCTCCTGACGACAGGGAGCAGTAGATCAGTGTCCTGTCACAAGGCAGAACATGGATATGCCTTGTTTACCCCCCCCCCCCCCCAGTCCATGCCATATAATCACACACATAGGTTAGACTTGATGGACTTGTGTCTTTTTTCAACCTCACCTACTATGTAACTATGTCACTTCATTCCTGGTTGGAATACAAAGTCCACCTCTGACATCATCAGCTTTACATATGAATCCAGCCGCAGGCGATCCTTCTTCTCCAGGACTGTCCCGGTGTGTATGGCCAGGAAAACCAGAGGCAAACCAGAGCTGGATAACAATGTAGATGCCCATTGCTCTCTTTTAGCATTACTTCTCCACAGGGAAGGGGGAGGGGGGCAGACTACTCCCTATTGTGGGTAAATCCCACCTAACGATCATCTCACACCTGTACCATGACCCTTTCCTTTCACTATCTCTACTTTTACACTGTGACACACTGTCCCCTTTGTTACAATGTATTCTATACACAAAAAAAAAAGGAATTGGTGACTCCTTAATTCCTTCAATTGACATTAACCGATTTTACCCCCTTCCTGACCACAGCACTTTTTGCGATTCGGCACTGCGTTGCTTTATTACTATTATATTTTTTTTTACTAGTAATGTTGGTGATCAGCGATTTTTAGCAGGACTGCGACATTGCGGCAAACTTATGACACTATTTTGGGACCATTGTCATTTATACAGCGAACAGTGCTATAAAAATGCACTGATTACTGTAAAAATGTCACTGCCAGGGAAGGGGTTAACACTAGGGGGTGATCATATTCTACATATTTTTGGTTAAAAAAAAAAACAATCAATAAGCGATTATTGATTGGTTTGCACAAAAGTTATAGCGTTTACAAAATAGGGGTTTTTTTTTTGGCATTTTTATTATTACTCTTTTTTACTAGTAATGGCGGCGATCAGCGATTTTTATCATGACTGCGGTATTGCGGCGGACACATCGGACACTTTTGATGCTATTTTGAGATTTTATCATTTATACAGCGAACAGTGCTATACAAATGCACTGATACTGTGTAAATGACACTGGCAGGGAAGGAGTTAAAACTAGAAGGGCGAGGAAGGAGTTAAGTGTGTCCTAGGGAGTGACTCTAACTGTGTGGGGGCTGGGCTACCAGTGACACATCACTGATTACTGCTCCCGATGACAGGGAACAGTAGCGGAAATGAATGGGACACAGTAGCGGCGATTGATGGGCACACTGGCAGCAATTGATGGGGCACAATAGCGGCAATTGATGGGGCACAATAGTGGCAATTGATGGACACAGTAGTGGCAATTGATGGGGCGCAGTACCGGCAATTGATGGGCACACTGGCAGAAACTGATAGAGCAACTGGCAGCAATTGATGGGGCACAATAGCGGCAATTGATGGGGCACAGTAGTGGCAATTGATGGACACAGTAGTGGCAATTGATGGGGCACAGTAGCGGCAATTGATGGGGCACAGTAGCGGTAATTGATGGGCACAGTAGCAGCAATTGATGGGCACAGTAGTGGCAATTGATGGGGCACAGTAGCAGCAATTGATGGGCACAGTAGTGGCAATTGATGGGGCACAGTAGCAGCAATTGATGGGCACAGTAGTGGCAATTGATGGGCACAGTAGCAGCAATTGATGGGCACAGTAGTGGCAATTGATGGGGCACAGTAGCGGCAATTGATGGGGCACAGTAGCGGCAATTGATGGGGCACAGTAGCGGCAATTGATGGGCACAGTAGCAGCAATTGATGGGCACAGTAGTGGCAATTGATGGGCACAGTAGCAGCAATTGATGGGCACAGTAGTGGCAATTGATGGGCACAGTAGCAGCAATTGATGGGCACAGTAGCGGCAATTGATGGCCACAGTAGCAGCAATTGATGGGCACAGTAGCAGCAATTGATGGACACAGTAGCGGCAATTGATGGGCACAGTAGCAGCAATTGATGGGCACAGTAGCAGCAATTGATGGGCACAGTAGCGGCAATTGATGGGGCACAGTAGCGGCAATTGGTGGGTACACTGGCAGCAATTAATGGGTACAGTAGTTGCGCTTGTTTGCACAGTGTCAGAAATGTATGATCACAGTGGCTGCGTTTGATGGGCACAGTGGCTGATTGCATACAAATTGAAAGTGTTCACAGTACATATGATATGGTTTTGGTAAACCTAAAGGAAAATTGTACAATGTATGGCCAGATTTGGTGTGCGCAGCAAACAAGAAATTTGCCTTCAGGTAAAAACATCTCTCGGTGAACTTTGCACATCAGCGTTGATGTCTGTGGGCGGAGAGACGGTACAAAGTACTGCCAAGAACACCGAGAGCACAATTATCCATAAACTGAGGAGGAATTCCTCGTACGTTGTTCAGATTTGGCCAATCGAGCGGCTTCTGTATGTTGGCCGGAGCTCAGCTTTATAGAGGGTCCCATCTCCCGTCATTGTCACTTCTTCTTCCACAACACAGTCTGCATATAAATGAGAAACAAATTTACACAAGGAAATCCTAATCAGGATTATTTTGTGTTTACCAATAAATATTTCCTGATCATAACTGTCATTTGTGGAAAAAACTGTGATATGGAGGAATAGTGGTGATTGGTGAACTTTAACCAATTATACCAACCAAAGAGCCTCATTATCTGATCTCCCCAACTCATCCGCAATTTGGATTGCATCTGAAAACTGGATCCATCATGGACCCCTCTTCTTTCCTGATCTCCCCATCATGGACTCCTCTTCTTTCCTGATCTCCCCATCATGGTCCCCTCTTTTCTCCTGATCTTCCCATCATGGACCCCTCTTCTCTCTGATTTCCCCATTAGGAGCCCTTTTCTCCACTCCTTTTACCATCACAAACCCCTCTTCTCTCCTGATCCCCCCATTGTGGACCCCTCTTCTCTAGTCATCTCCCCATAAAGAACCCCACTTCTCTACTTATCCATGGACTCCTCTTCTCTCCTTATCTCCCCATCATAGACCCCCCTTCTCTCCTGGTCTCCCAGTCATGGATCCCACTTCTCTCCTGATCTCCCCATCATGGACCCCTCTTCCGATCTCCCCATCATGGTCCCCTCTACTGTTCCGATCTCCCCATCATGGTCCCCTCTACTGTTCTGATCTCCCCAACATGGACCCCTCTTCTCTCCTGATCTCCCCATCATAGACCCCCTTCTCTCCTGATCTCCCCATCATGATCCCCTCTTCTCTCCTGATCTCCCTATCATAGACCCCTCTTCTCTTCTGATCTCTCCATCATGGACCCCTCTTCTCTCCTGATCTCCCCATCATAGACCCCTCTTCTCTCCTGATCTCCCCATCATAGACCCCTCTTTTCTCCTGATCTCCCCATCATGGACCCCTCTTGTCTCCTGATCTGCCTATCATGGACTCCTCTTCGCTCCTGATCTCCCCATTATGGACCCCTCTTCTCTCCTGATCTCTCCATCATAGACTCCTCTTTTCTCCTAATCTCCCCATCATGGACCCCTCCACTCTTCTGATCTCCCCATCATGGACCCCTCTTCTCTTCTGATCTCTCCATCATGGATCCCTCTCCTGATCTCCCCACCATGGACCCCTCTTCTGATATCCCCAGCAATGGACCCCTCTTCTCTCCTGATCTCCCCATCATGGACACCTCTTCTCTTCTGGTCTCCCCATCATGGACCCCTCTTCTCTCCTGATCTCCAAATCATAGACCCCTCTTCTCTCCTGATCTCCCCATCATGGACCCCTCTCCTGATCTCCCCATCATGGACTCCTCTTCTCTCCTGATCTCCTAATCATAGATCCCTCTTCTCTCCTGGTCTCCCAATCATGGATCCCACTTCTCTCCTGATCTCCCCATCATGGACCCCTCTCCTGATCTACCCATCATTGACCCCTCTTCTTTCCTGATCTCCCCATCATGGACCCCCCTTCTCTCCTGATCTCCCCATCATGGACCCCTCTTCTCTCCTGATCTCCCCAGCATGGACCCCTCTTCTCTCCTGATCTCCCCATCATGGACCCCTCTTCTTCCTGACGGGTCGCTAAACTCAGTTTACTGTTAAAGAAAACATGTACAATGCAAAACTCCAGTGGGTGTAGCAAGATGTCCACTTGCCCCCTTCTCAGTGTATCCTTTCTGTGGAGAAGTGTGGAGTGTAGCAAGATGGCGGCGATGGGACGTCACTTGCATTACCAATTCTGATGGGTCACCGACACATGGCATACTTTTGCTGATAGTTGTTCCTCATTCCCATCTCAAAAAGTTGGTAGGCATGAGACGGGGGTAAAGCGGTCATCTTGTTACACCCACTGGAGTTTTTCATTTTACACATTTTTTTTAACAGTATACTGACTTTATATAGTGAAATGCAGGACTTAGAACTCTGTGTGACTTTTTAGATGTTGAATTTTAGAAGCTGCCTGCTGCAAGCCTGCTCATCTCACAGGTTTGTCAATGTGACAGAAGTTCGCTGCTTTGAAAATTCAACATCTAAACATTCACACGGAGTTCTAAGTACTGTATTTCACTATACAAAATCAGTTTACTGTTAAAAAAAAAATGCAAAACTCCGGTGGGTGTAACAAGATGTCTGCTTGCTCCCTTCTCAGTGTATTCTTACTGTGGTGGAATGCGGGGTGTAGCAAGATGGCGGGGACCAAACGTCACTTCCGTTACCAAATCAGACGGGTCGCCTAATCTGATGAAACATCGCCTTCTCGCTGTATCCTGACTGGTGCCCAGAATAGTCTCCTCCCAATGCCCGGTCAGCTCCTCCCCGGTCACACCCACACACACTAAACTGTACTCCGGAATTCTCCTCCCCCTTCCGCCTATTATTGTCTAAGGAACCAACCGCACTTCTTATGGGCGGAGTTCTCCCTTAGGACCGTCCATCCAATCACATAGAAAAAAAACACATTTGGGGATGGGCGGCGAAATATTCAAGCTGAAAACCAATCAGCCGATAAAGGGCGTGGCATATCTGCAATCGAGCCATTTGCAGTCGCGCAATGTGCATTCCTGACCCGCCCCCTTTTGACGAGTCGGACAGTTTTCATTGGCGGGCGGGAGAGATCACAGCCAATAGGCTCCAGCGGGGAGAGGGATTGGCTGCGGCGGTGCAGTTTGAATATTACTGTATGGAAGTGTGATCAGAGGGGAGCGGAGCTGTGCTGAGTGTCCGGAGAGAGCGAGGTGAGTCCCGGGAGAGAGAAATCACCCCGATCATCAGAGGACCGACCTACCGGGGAGAAGGAGATTATACGGAGGAGATGGGAATGGAGGGCATCATGATATGGAGGAGACGGGACTGGGGGGGGGCGGGAGGAGATGAAGGAGACGGGACTGGGGGGATATGACATGGAGGAGACGGGACTGGGGGGACATGACATGGAGGAGACGGGACTGGGGGGACATGACATGGAGGAGACGGGACTGGGGGGACATGACATGGAGGAGACGGGACTGGGGGTGGGGGGAGGGAGATGGAGGAAACGGGACACTGGGGGGGGGGGGGGGGGGGGGGGGGACACTGTGGAGATGGGCCTGGGGGGGGGGGGGGGTCATGGAGGGGGGGGGGGGGGGGGGGGGGGGGGGGGGGGGGGGGGGGGACATGACGGAGGAGATGGGACTGGGGGAGGAGGACATGGGGGGGGGGGGAGGGACGGGACTGGGGGGGGGAGATGGAGGAAACGGGACACTGGGGGGGGGGGGGGACACTGTGGAGATGGGCCTGGGGGGGGGGGGGGGGGGTCATGGAGGAGACGGGACTGGGGGAGGAGGACATGGGGGGGGGGGGGGGGGCGACATGACGGAGGAGATGGGACTGGGGGGGAGGAGGACATGACATGGTGGGGGGGAGATGGGCCTGGGAGGGGGACATGGAGGAGACGGGCATGGGGGGGGGGCCTGACATGGAGCAGATGGGCCGGCGGGGGAAATGGAGGAAACGGGACATGGGCTTGGGGGGGGGGGGGGGCTGGCATGACATGGTGGAGATATGGGGGGGGAGGGACATGGAGACGGGGACTGGGGGGAGAGGGATGGGCTTTTTTGGGAGGGGGGGCATTATATGGAGGAGAAGGGACTGGGGGAGGAGGACATGATATGGGGAGGGGGACATGGAGGAGACGGACTTGGGGGAGATGGGCCTGGGGGGGACATGGAGGCAACGGGACTGGGGGGGGGAGATAGGAGATGGACTGGGGAGGACATGACAGGAAGGAGCGAAAGCGCGCAAAGACGCTTTCCCCCGACATAGGGGGAAGGTCCCTGTTCTAATTCCTGAGTCCTAGCCTTATTCTCCAAGGGGAATCCCTAACCCGTTCCATGGAGTGTAATGAGGAGAGGACCATACAGTAGAGAACATTTGTTGGGGTCTCGGTCTCCTCGGATTTCTCACTCACACGTTTCCTTGTTACAGATTTGAAGTTCGATATTCGCAAAGATGGGAGCAGCAGAGTCCAAAGGTCAGGTGACTCCGTCTCGGCCAATCCTAAACCGCCATCTCTCCCATGTGACTGATCCCCGCTCACCTACCGCTGGCATCATGAGAACTCCAATTGAGGTAAATGGCTTGGCCCGGGGGTCGACAATATCTGGGCGCCAGGTCGCAATTGCGACCAAAAATTGTGACCTGGCGCCCGCTGCAGCTGGTAATTGAGGCCGCGGCTTTGCGGCCTACAAGTCCACGAAGCCGCGGCCTCAATTACCGGCCGCCGCCATCGCCCGGTACGGGAGCACGGAAGCACAGCATCCGTGACGGCCAATAATTGAGGCCGTGGCCTTGTGATGTCCCAACCTCTTCCTTCTGTTTTTTTTTTATAATATTGTGAAAGATAATGTTACGGCGAGTAAATTGACACCCAACATGTCGCGCTTCAAAATTGTGTCCACTCGTGGAATGGCGACAAACTTTTACCCTTTAAAATCTCCATAGGCGATGTTTAAAAAAAATCTACAGGTTGCATGTTTTGAGTTACAGAGGAGGTCCTCTGCTAGAATTATTGCTCTCGTTCTACCAATCCCGGCGATACCTCACATGTCGTTTGAATACCGTTTTACATATGCGGGCGCTACTCACGTATGTGTTTGCTTCTGCGCGCGAGCTCGTCGGGACGGGGTGCGTTTTCTGGCTACTAGATACCGAGCAAATTTGTCAAGCCCTGGCCTGGCCGATTGGGAGGAAGGTGACGGGTACTCTTATACCTGCTTATCCCCTCCCCCACCACCCACCGAGGGTATAGTCGTAGTAGTAGGGGCGGGGCGGGGGGGGCGCAAGGGTGTTGCATTACAGGAACTGATCTTCTGTTAGTTTTTTTTTTTTCTCTGACAATGGTCGAAAGCTTTACCACCTCCTCGCTCCTGTTGGCTTTCAGCTGCTGCAGGGAAAGGCACAGGGGATCTCTTTTTAATTTTATTGTATTTTTCCATTTCGTTTATTTTAATTTTCTTTTGAATTTTTTTTACTTTTTCCTTTTTTTTTTTTTTTTTGGTTAATTTATTTATTTATTTTTCTTTTATTTTTTTTTCATTTTTTTTAATTTTCCTTTTATTTTTTTTTATTTTTTTTTTGTTTTCATTTTTTTTCTTCTTTTTTTTTTTTTCATTTGTTCTTTTTTCAGCACACTGTACAATATTGAAAAACTACAATGCAAGCTTAAGGGGGGGGGGGGGGGTAGAGACTTGATGCATCGGGTAAGGAAATTAAAAAAACAAAACCCTAAATATATTAAAATCTTGTTAATTGGAGTTCAGCTTTTAAAGAATTGTTCTTCAGTCTGCAGCTGGGATGTTTATTTTATTTTTCTTGATGCCTTTCCTCTCCTTTCCCTTCCGTGCAGGTCGGGGATTCTCCAAAGCGCACTATTATGTGTGAACAGGAGGAGGAGGTAGTAGAGGAGGAGTCCACAGAGATCGCAGACCCCCGCTCCCCCACACATGGGATTGTGCGCACCCCTTTAAGGCCATCTTTACATGGTGAGTGAAATTCAAAAATGCATTCTCTCTCTCTATCTATCTATCTGTCTATCTATCTATCTATCTATCTATCTATCTATCTATCGTGAAGTGCCTGACTTTTGTATGTGGCCATTGACTTAAAGTGAATGTAAAGTTTTTTTGGTTATTTTTATAGGGGAAGAAAAAAAGTTCCATGACCCTGTGGCTGGAAGTGGGTGCAAATACCTGTTTTAGACCGGTATATGCCCCCTCCCTCCTGAAAGGTGCCAAAAGTGTCACCGGAGGGGTGGAGAGTTCCGAAAAGCAGAAGTTCCATTTTTTTTTTTGTTGGGTGCCTCTAAGTGAAGGTTCACCCATCTCTGCAAAAATGTAAAAGCCAGCAGCTACACATACTGCAGCTGCTGACTTTTTAATAATAGGACTCTTCCGTGTCCTGGAGTCCAGCGATGCCGGCACCGCAGATGTTTCTATCAGCTGTTGGGTGCTGCTGCCTCCATTGCGTGTAAGGGTACCCGAGGGTGAAGCCTTACAGCTTCACGCCGGCAACCCTACTGCGCATGCGCAAAGCTCCTCTCCTCTCTCCTACTGGCTGGGGAAGGAAAAGGAGAGAGCCCTGTGGTGACGACGTTAATACCAGCGGCTGAGGCTCCATGAAAGGTGCCTAATGTGAAACCGGAGGTGGGGGGGGAGTGGAGTACAGTACAATGAGCGGAAGTTGCACTTTTGGGGGGAACTCCGCTTTAAGGCCCCCTTCACACTAAGGTGTTAGCGCTCAAAATGGCGCCTGAAAACCGCCTCCCATTCCTTTGTGTGACTTGTTTTTCCACACTGGGGTGGTACACTTGCAGGGCGTTGCGGCATCTTTAGGGTGGGTTTGGAGCGATGTATTTAAACGCCCTGCCTATTGAAATAAAAGCATTTCGGAAGCGCCACAACACGGGCACTTTTAACCCCTTCTTTGGGGGTAAGTGGCCCGCCAGGGGCTATAAAAGAAAGGCACTTTAGCGCTGCTGCTGCTACCCCCAGTGTGAAAGGGGTCTTGTGCATAGAATGCACCTTCTGCCTTTTTAAAATCTCTTTAATAAATACGAAGGTGGAATTCAAGTCTAGAACGAAGCTTGTGCTTCATAGATTCTGTGCATGAAGGTTAAAAAAAAAAAAAACCTGTGCGCAGCAGGCCCCCCTAATATTTGCCTGAGCCCCATCTAGATCCAGCGATTTGTTGCACGAGAGACTCAGCTGTCTGGCACTCTCCCTCCTCATTGGCTGTCAGTCGGTGAACCAATAAGGAGAGGGAGGTGGGCCGGCCGCAGCTCTGTGTCTAAAAGGACACAGCAGCAGCTCTGGTGCCCCCATAGCAAGTTTCTTGCTGTGGAGGAGGGCCCAGGAGCACTGTCGGGGGACCCAAGAAGAGGATCCGGGCTGCTCTGTGCAAATCCTCGGCACAGGAGGGAAGTATGACATGTTTAAAAAAAAAAGGGACTTTAGTATTAGAGGTAGGCCGATATTTGGCCATTTTTTGATGCGTCGGCCGATTATTATCAAAATTGGGCTGATATTTTTACACTGACCGCCGGTCCACACTCGGCAGCATCAAGCGCTGTGAAACTGACAGGCAACAGAGAGGAGAGAGCGAGAGGAGCTGTCAGCTCGATGTCGGGGTGGGTGGGTGGGACCCAGCAGCTGTAATACACCAGCCAATGGGATGGTATCTGGGCGGGCCGCTACATGTATGTGGCTCTGCCCCTTTCTGAAGCAGCCCAATTATTGGCTGGTGTAATTTAGCTGCTGGGTCCCGCCCACCACCGACATTGAGCTGACAGCTCCTCTCTTAGGTTCACACGGTTATACTCGGCTTGGTGTGAAACCTGCCAATGCCACCGCCAATCGGTGTCACCCGTCAGTGCCAAACACTGCCAGCCAGTGCCACCTGCTGGTTCCAAACCGGTGCCACCTGCTGGTTCCAAACCGGTGCCACCTGCTGGTTCCAAACCGGTGCCACCTGCTGGTTCCAAACCGGTGCCACCTGCTGGTTCCAAACCGGTGCCACCTGTGTTGAGGAGATCCAAGTGTGTGTGCGTGTGTACACTAGAGTGACAGGAGTAAGCAGGAAGGAGTGGAGTGGGTGAGGTTGTTTAAAAAAAAAAAAATCAGCCTAATCGGCATCATATATCGGCCATCACCACCCCCAATTTCTAAATATCGGCCAGAGAACAACCCATATCGGTCTACCTCTATTTAGTATCGCTCTAAGTGGTATGATAGGTGAGACTGTACATCTCTGGCACACCCGAGACTAAAGCCATTACAGGAGTGGTGGATTCGCTCCATGGGTGCTCAACCTGTGGCCCTCCAGCTGTTGCAGAACTACAAGTCCCAACGTGTCTCTGCTTTTGGAAGTCATGCTTGCAACTGTCAGCGGCTTGCAGTGACTCATGGGACATGTAGTTCCGCAACAGTTGGAGGGCCACAAGGTTGAGCACCCATGACCTTGCTCCAAAGGGCAATATGGCGGCCTGGTGCAAAGAACCCCCCCCCCCCCCCCCCCACCATCTTCTACTGGGTGCAGCACGTGCATTGACCTGGTCAGGATAGCTGCACTCCTAGGTGGTGTGGAGGGGATCTTAACTTTTAATTTGTATTGTACTTGGGGGTGGTAAACAAGATTTCTGCTACTTCTAATGTATGTATTTGTCTAATTGCCGTACAGTAATACATTGATGTTTCTTATTATTATTATTATTATTATTATTATTATTATTCAGATTCCTTGAACTTTCTGGCAAAGCAGCTAAGCGAGGTGTTTGTATCTGAGGATTCTGGGATTGAGGGAGGCCCAGCCTCTGATATAGACTCTCCAGCTCCCTCTTCTGAAGAGCAGGTGGTGGATGACCAGCCCTCCATACCCTTCTCCGGGGTAGAGGAGACTAAGGAGACAGCGGTGGAAAGTCCAGTAGTCCAAGCTGAGGTACCGGCGGAGCCGACTCCACCGCCGGCAGAGCCAACTCCACCACCGGCGGAGCCAACGCCACCGCGGGCAGAGCCAACGCCACCACCAGCAGAGCCAACGCCACCACCAGCAGAGCCAACGCCACCTCCCCTGCAACTGCAGAAGCAACGAGGCAAATCGCCACACGGTTCCGGTGAGTTGATGCCACGCACTCACATGTTTTGTTTTTTGATAAGTGACTGAAATGGAAACTGTCTGCTTTTCCTCACTTCCTTTTACTGTGGAAGATTGAATTTAATATTTTTTTTCTTGTTGTGTTGTGGCGCATAAGATGTATTTTGCATTGTTACTCCAGAATAATCCACTATATCATTTATATATTTTATATATACACGTATTTATCGGGACCGATACTAAGCATTTGCGGGAGTACTCCCGCAAATGCCTCATCCGATACTAAACCCCCCCCCCCCCCCCCGCCGCATACCGCAACGCCGCTGCCTGGTTAAACAGTGTGCGGGGAACATAACAGCTTTCATTTGAATAGCTGTAGTGTTTCCCGCCGTGCAGCGTATAGACACTCCCCCTTGCTCGAGATTGGACGGGTGATCTGTCCAATCCCGAGCAAGGGGGATTGTCTATATGCGGCGGGGAACACTACAGGTATTCAATTGAAAGCTGTAATGTCCCCGCACACTGTTTAACCAAGCGGCGGCATCTAGGTATGGGGGGGGGGGGACATGGCTGCATTTGGGGACACATTTAAAAAAAGTATCGGCGAGTACATGGAAAAAAAGTATCGGTACTTGTACTTGGTCCTAAAAAAGTGGTATCGGGACAACCCTAGTATGTATGTATGATATATATTCGACCAAAGAACACATGCACTGTCCTTCAATGTGTTCTGCTGCTGGAGGCCAGAGGAACATCTAAAGTGACCTTCCAAAATATAGCTATTGATGTCCAAGTTGTTACCTGGCTCTTGTGTGAGGTGTATTGAAGTTGCGCCAGAGGTACACTATATGGCGGAATGTTTCTGAACACCTAACCGTTTCACCTCCTATTACTTTGACGGTCACCCCATTCCAAAACTATGCCCATTAATATGGAGTTGGTCTACTTTTGCAGCTTTAACGGCCTTCACTCTTCTACTGAGAAGGCTTTCCATTGGGTTTTTGGAGCGTGCCTATGGGAATGTGTGTCCGTTCAGTCACATGACCGTTTGTGAGGTCAGGTACTGATGTTTGGTGAGGAGATCTGGCTCACAATTAAGGCTCCATTCACGCCTGAGCGTTTTGTCACCTGAAGCGCGGCGCTATAATACGCTAGAGGGGGGAAAAAATACATTATTCTCTATGGAGATGGTTCACATCTCCACGACAAAACGTGACGCCGAACGTCTGAAGCTCAAACAAGTTCCGGACCCTTTTTTTGTCGTGCGAATCGGGTGGTTTGGGCGTACTTGAGCGTTTGTATTTCCCATAGAAAGTAATGGAAAAACGCTCGATTCAAGCGTCTAGCTAGAGTCAATAGAACATTTCACCCAGGCAGAAGATAAAAAAATCTACAAACATAGCAACAAGTGATGAAAGAGATGATCATGTTTTCCTGTTGGCTAAAATAAAGTTCAAAAACGTCGGACGAAGCTGCATGCAAACGCTTAAATTCGTGCGACAAAACGCCGGAGAAAACGCGACGCTCAGGTGTGAATGCAGCCTTAGTGCTTCAGATGATCCCAAAGGTGTTGAGGTCAGGGCTATGTGGAGGACACTTGAGTCCACCTCAAACTCAACCTGCCATTATGGAGCAGGCATTATACTAGGGTTGTCCCGATACCACTTTTTTAGGACCGAGTACAAGTAGCGATTACTTTTTTTTTCAAGTACTCGCTGATACCGAATACCGATACTTTTTTTTTTTTTTAAATGTGTCCCCAAATGCAGCCATGTCACCCCCCCCCCCCCCCCCCCCCATATATGCAGCCATGTCACCCCCCCCCCCCCATATATGCAGCCATGTCACCCCCCCCCCCCCATATATGCAGCCATGTCACCCCCCCCCCCCCCATATATGCAGCCATGTCACCCCCCCCATATATGCAGCCATGTCACCCCCCCCATATATGCAGCCATGTCACCCCCCCCCATATATGCAGCCATGTCACCCCCCCATATATGCAGCCATGTCACCCCCCCATATATGCAGCCATGTCACACCCCCCCCCCCCCCCCATATATGCAGCCATGTCACCCCCCCCCCCCCCCATATATGCAGCCATGTCACCCCCCCCCCCCCCATATATGCAGCCATGTCACCCCCCCCCCCCATATATGCAGCCATGTCACCCCCCCCCCCATATATGCAGCCATGTCACCCCCCCCCCCCCCATATATGCAGCCATGTCACCCCCCCCCCCCCATATATGCAGCCAGTTCCCACTTACCTAGATGCCGCATTGCCGCTTAGTTAATACGGGCGGGGAAGATAACAGCTTTTATTTGAATAGCTGTATTGTTTCCTGCCACGCCGCATATAGACACTCCCCCTTGCTCGGGATCTGTCCAATCACAAACAAGGGGGAGTGTATGTGCGGCGCGGCGGAAAACGATACAGCTAATCAAATGAAAGCTGTTATCTTCCCCGCCCGTATTAACTAAGTGGCGATGGTGCGGTCCAGCGGCTGGGGGGGCGAGTACTCTATTTAGGCATCGGGGGTATTTGCGGTAGTACAAGTACTCCCGCGAATACTCGGTATCGGTCCCGATACTGGTATCGGGACAACCCTACATTATACACAGGGGCACAGTCACACTGGAACAGGAAAAGAACTAGCGCAGCCCCCCCCCCTGCAAACTGTTGGAAGTGTATGTTTTGAAGCTTTACACTTCACCAGACTTAAGTATTTGGAGGGGTCACCACATAATCTTGCCCCTGTAATAGATCTCGGCCTTGGAACTCGATTCAGAAGGCAAATAATGAATATACTGTGCATCATTACACATTGTATTTGTGTTGACCATTTTTCCTGTTGGGGTCCTTACAAACTTTTTTTTTTTGGGTGCAAATGGCAATGACCCACCCATAGTAGCCAATCCAATTTTAGCTTGCTAAACCTCGATTGTTCCAAGTTACTCCACTGTAAGCAATGTTTGTTTTAAGAAGAATGGGCATATTTTAACTTTTTTTTTTCCCAGGTTCCAAAAACATTCGCCAGCGTCCTAGGAAAGCCTTAATGACTACGGCCCCTGGCCGCTCCCCTCTGAAAATCTTACAGGAGGACAACAGCCCCAGCACTGCTGTACAGAACAGACAGGTACGGGTTTATATGTTTTTGGTGTATTTGTTTCCTGCATAATGGCGTGTGTATGTGTGTCTAGGGAATGGATAGGATGCATTATCGGTGATGTCGCCGGTAGTCGTAGACAATTTATCTGGGCGGCTGATATTACGAACCCAGCCGGAATCGGCATTGGTTGGATCTAGTAACCCAGTAACGATGGCATGACATCACTTCCGGATTACTGGCATCCTAAAGTATCGTTTTTATTTATATTTTTAGTGTCGCAAAACAAGCAGGATTCAAGCCTCTGCAGTGTGCAGTAAATCATTTGGCCGTGGGTCGCACCCGCGACCCGGTCCAAAGCCCCGTGGGACCCGATCGCTGCTGGAGTCCCGCGATGGGTCCCCGGAGCTGAAAAACGGGGAGAGCTGTGTGTAAACGCACCTTCCCCGTTCTTCACTCGGGGCGCCGCCATTGATCATCTGTTCCCTGATATAGGGAAACACAATCAATGATGTCACACCTACAGCCACACCCCCCTACAGTTAGAAACACAGATGAGGTCACGCATAACCCCTTCAGTGCCCCCTAGTTAACTCCCAAACTGCAATTGTCATTTTCACAGTAAACAATGCAATGTTTGCTGTGAAAATGACAACGGTCCCAAAAATGTTTAAAAATTGTCCGATGTGTCCGCCTTAATGTCGCAGTCACGAAAAAAATCGCTGATCGCCGACATTTGTAGTTAAAAATAATTAATAAAAGTGCAATAAAACTATCCCCTATTTTGAAAACGATATAAATTATGTCGGTAAAGGCTTATTGCGATTATTTTTTGTAAAAAGATGGTAGAATACGTATCGGCCTAAACTGTGTGTGTGTGTGTGTGTGTGTGTGTGTAATATATGTGTATATATATATATATATAATGTGTGTGTGTTTTTGGGGGATATTTATTATAGCAAAAAGTAAAAATATTGCTTTTTTTTTTTAAATTGTCGCTCTATTTTTTTAGCGCAAAAAATAAAAACTGCAGAGGTGATCAAATACCACCAAAAGAAAGCTCTATTTGTGGGGGGGGGGCGCCAATTTTGTTTGGGAGCCAGGTCGCACAATTGTCAGTTAAAGCGACGCAGTGCCGAATCGCAAAAAGTGGCAAGGTCCTTTACCTGCCTAAAAGGTCCGGGTCTTAAGCGGTTAAAAGCCGTGCACCCCTTCCATAGGCTTCCATGTTAAATGTCAGGCTAGGCATGGACACAGTAGTGGGGCATGCACATGGACACCCTAGGCTTATATTCGAGTCAATAAGTTTCCCCTTTTTTCTTTTTGTGGTAAAATTAGGTGCCTCAGCTTGTACTCGCGTATGTACGGAACTCCTGTTTCCAAGCGGTCTCCAAGTCTCTCCGGCAACTACACCCCCCCCCCCCCCACCTGGCCGCATGTGGTATTGCATGTGAACTGCAAGAGACAGACACAGGACTCTCTAGCTTTTTTCTTTTGACAATGGCTACTATTTGTGATAAATGGGTTGGTTGTGCCTATTCTTTGAGGGTGGCCTTGTATGGGGTACAGGAGATGAGCCCTACATCAATTGCATGCGGTCAGAAAGCGCTCTAGAATTTGATTGTGGAACACATTTTATCTTTTCCATTTACTTTTTTTATTTTATTTTTAATGGGGAAACTCGCTTTGATATGAGAGTGCTTTGGCTTACAAGCATTCTCCTGGGACGTATTATGCTCCTAATACAATGTCGTTGGCACTGGTCTCTAATGAATGGATAGGCTGCATTCCCAATGTTGCTGACCTCTATAAATGTCATTGGTCTCTAGTGATTAGACAAGTTGCATTCTCTGATTTCATTGGTCGAATGATTGTAGACCAGAGTGAGCAAACTCCGGCCTTCCAAGTGTTGCAAAACTACAAGTCTCATGAGGCATTGCAAGGGCTGGAGGGTTGGTGTTTGCCCTCTCCTAATCTAATTAGACTAAATGGCTGCACTCCTGTTTGCAGACACAATGATCCATTTTTTTTTTCATGCTCTTAAAGGGACATTTTCCTTTTCTTTTAAAGGAGTTGTAAACGGGGGGGGGGGGGGGGGAATCCCCTTAAAGCGGAGGTTCACCCTGAAAATCAACTATCTGCCATTAGATCCAGCATACTGCTGACATCTGCAGTATGTTGTTTTTTTGCTGTACTTATTTTATTGTTCTCATCCGGCTCCGAGCCGATTCCCCGCGGGAAATAGGCGTTCCTAAGACAAGGCGTAGTTGATTGACGTGCTGGTAAAGCGCGTCACGCCTTTCGAAAATAAACAAAGTGAGACTCTGCTGTTTACGGCGCCTGCCGTGTAGAGCTGACTGCGCAGGCGCCGTAAAAAGCCAAGTCCCACTTCGTCTCTTTTCGGAAGGCGTGGCGCGCTTTACCAGCACGGCAATCAACTACGCCTTGTCTTAGGAACGCCTATTCCCTGGGGGAGTGAGAACCCGGAAGCCGGGTGAAAACTACAATAAAACAGTAAGTACAGCGGGGGGGGGGGACCAGCATACTGCAGATGTCAGCAGTGTGCTGGATCTAATGGTAGAAAGTTGATTTAGAGTGAATCTCCACTTTAATGCAATCTATGCATTAAGGTGAAAAAAACATCTAAAGATGCCCCCGTTTTACTTGCCTGATCCTCTTCGCCGCTCAGCCTGGCCGCTGATTGGCTAGAGCAGATGGATTGAGAGCAGTGCCGCCATTGGCTGGCGCTGCTGTCAATCACATCCAGTGACGTGGCGGGGCCGAGTGATACAGTGGCCGCTATCATGGGAGCTCGTCCGCAGGGCGGGGCTGAGTGATACAGTGGCCGCTATCACGGGAGCGCGCCCGCAAGGACTCGCCACCATGTGAACTCTCACATGAATGTGGTCAATACTTGCAGGGAGGACCATAGGCGGCTGCGAGGGATCCCCAAAGACGTGGATCGGGGCCACTCTGCAAAATGAACTGCACAGTGGAGGTAAGTATGACATGTTTGTTATTTAAAAAAAAAAAAAATCCTATGGTGACACTTTAAAGCGGCGGTTCACCCTAAATATAAGATCTCCCATGTGATCCAGCATACTGGCGTTAGCGCCAGTATGCTGGTATTTTTTTTTTTTAATCCCACACTTACTGTATTATCCTTGAATTTCATTTTTTTCCCCCACGGTGGACGGCGCCAGTACAGCGCGTCACATCTTCCTAAAATACCCGATATGGACTCGGGTAATCTCGGCGAAAATGCGGCGCCTGCGCACAGACCTAGGAGCTGACTGCGCAGGCGCCGTATTTCTCCGAGTCCTATTTCGGAGGGCGTGACGCGCCATAGCCGTAGGACTCGGAGAAATACGGCGCCTGCGCAGTCAGCTCCTAGGTCTGTGCGCAGGCGCCGCATTTTCGCCGAGATTACCCGAGTTCATATCGGGTATTTTAGGAAGATGTGACGCGCTGTACTGGCGCCGTCCACCGCGGGGGAAAAAAATGAAATTCAAGGATAATACAGTAAGTGTGGGATTAAAAAAAAAATACCAGCATACTGGCGCTAACGCCAGTATGCTGGATCACATGGGAGATCTTATATTTAGGGTGAACCTCCGCTTTAAGGTGGTAATCGGTAAAAGTGCTTTGCTGCTGTTTGGGGATAACGGAGCTCTTGTGTAAATGAAATCGCTTTTCTTTTCTTCTACAGATAAAGAGGATCTCCTTCCAGTCTGATCCGCCATCGTCTGTCCGGAGCCTGAAGATCTCTCATAGTAGCTGGGGGATGTCCCACAACAAGGAGAACACACAGTACACCCACAGCGAGAGCTGAGCCCCCACTACTACCTCCCCCTCCCCCTCCTCTATAGAGGATGTGTATATGGACTGAATATATTCTCCTCCCCCGTATAGCTGCTGCTGCATACAGAACCCCCCCCCCCCCCCCTTGTACACTACTAGTGTAAATATTTCTGCTACTTTTCTGTCTGATTTATTTTTCAATGTTGTATTAAAATAAACCTGATTTTTATCAAATGTGACTGAGAGTCTGCTGGCATCGGAGTCAAGTCACAGCAACCCCTTAAAGGGGCTGTAAAGGTACACATTTTTATTTATTTTTTCCCCTAAATGGCTTCCTTTACCTTAGTGCAGTCCTCCTTCACTTACCTCATCCTTCCATTTTGCTTTTAAATGTCCTTATTTCTCATGAGAAATCCTCACTTCCTGTTCTGTCTAACTCCACACAGTAATGCAAGGCTTTCTCCCTGGTGTGGAGTGTCGTGCTCGCCCCCTCCCTTGGACTACAGGAGAGTCAGGACACTATCAACGTTGCAGATAAAGGAGCTGTGTGTATCTGCAACGTTGAGAGAGTGTCCTGACTCTCCGGTAGTCCAAGGGAGGGGGCGAGCACGACACTCCACACCAGGGAGAAAGCCTTGCATTACTTTGTGGAGTTACAGACTGAAGAACAGGAAGTGAGGATTTCTCAAAAGAAATGAGGACATTTAAAAGCAAAATGGAAGGATGAGGTAAGTGAAGGAGGACTGCACTAAGGTAAAGGAAGATATTTAGGGGGGGAAAAAAAATGTACCTTTACAACCCCTTTTTTAAAAGTGGAACTATAGGCAAAACGTGTGTGTTTTTTTTTTTTCTTCTACGTAATTTGGCTAGTTAAAGTGTAATATTCATGGAATTTATTATGTCATCTTTAACTATTTTAGTAAATCAGCCTCTCCCTTTTGTCCATTCCGGGCCAAGTAACTGTGTAAATATCACCCAATCCACTACCTTTATCACTTCACCACCACTCTGAGGCCGCAACTGCAAAAAATGCTTCCTTTTTCCAATTCTAGGGAAGCATGGCACCCCTTGAAGAAACTTTTATCCAAGCTCAACTGGTCTGTTACCACAGAGATTGCCGAGGGCCGGCACTCATAACTCATTTACTTGCCAGGAATGGTTGTTCTGGTTGATAGAGAGAAATCAAGGGATCTCTAACAAAGTTTGGACTTGTTGCACTTTTTTCTTCTACCACTAGGTGGCGGGGTACTTGGTGGTGGATATGAGAAGGGCAACCCATGGTCAGGTTATGGGTATATGGGGTTTTCTTGAATCCCTTGGCCTGCTGGAAGAACCTATATATTTTGGTGAAGTCAGGCGATCTATGTTCTGTGCCCCGGGCTGCTAGGCCAGACATTGGGCCTATCCTGGGGGTGTCTCGCTGCTAGGCCAGACATTGGGCCTATCCTGGGGGTGTCTCGCTGCTAGGCCAGACATTGGGCCTATCCTGGGGGTGTCTCGCTGCTAGGCCGCACATTGGGCCTATCCTGTGGGTGTCTCGCTGCTAGGCCGCACATTGGGCCTATCCTGGGGGTGTCTCGCTGCTAGGCCGCACATTGGGCCTATCCTGGGGGTGTCTCGCTGCTAGGCCGCACATTGGGCCTATCCTGGGGGTGTCTCGCTGCTAGGCCGCACATTGGGCCTATCCTGGGGGTGTCTCGCTGCTAGGCCGCACATTGGGCCTATCCTGGGGGTGTCTCGCTGCTAGGCCGCACATTGGGCCTATCCTGGGGGTGTCTCGCTGCTAGGCCGCACATTGGGCCTATCCTGGGGGTGTCTCGCTGCTAGGCCGCACATTGGGCCTATCCTGGGGGTGTCTCGCTGCTAGGCCGCACATTGGGCCTATCCTGGGGGTGTCTCGCTGCTAGGCCGCACATTGGGCCTATCCTGGGGGTGTCTCGCTGCTAGGCCGCACATTGGGCCTATCCTGGGGGTGTCTCGCTGCTAGGCCGCACATTGGGCCTATCCTGGGGGTGTCTCGCTGCTAGGCCGCACATTGGGCCTATCCTGGGGGTGTCTCGCTGCTAGGCCGCACATTGGGCCTATCCTGGGGGTGTCTCGCTGCTAGGCCGCACATTGGGCCTATCCTGGGGGTGTCTCGCTGCTAGGCCGCACATTGGGCCTATCCTGGGGGTGTCTCGCTGCTAGGCCGCACATTGGGCCTATCCTGGGGGTGTCTCGCTGCTAGGCCGCACATTGGGCCTATCCTGGGGGTGTCTCGCTGCTAGGCCGCACATTGGGCCTATCCTGGGGGTGTCTCGCTGCTAGGCCGCACATTGGACCTATCCTGGGGGTGTCTCGCTGCTAGGCCGCACATTGGGCCTATCCTGGGGGTGTCTCGCTGCTAGGCCGCACATTGGGCCTATCCTGGGGGTGTCTCGCTGCTAGGCCGCACATTGGACCTATCCTGGGGGTGTCTCGCTGCTAGGTCGCACATTGGGCCTATCCCGGGGGTGTCTCGCTGCTAGGCCGCACATTGGGCACATCTGGCTGCTAGGCTGTCTGAGGGCCTATCCAGACGCAAGAGAGCAGTGCAGGGTACAGATTGCGGCTTGCAGTCCAACCAGAAGTGACGGTTCTGCCGGCCAGAGAACCTGTCATGGTCGGAAGTAGAGGGAAAGCTGTCACCACTAGGGGACCATCCACCTTCTTACCGGGGACCACAGTGAGTAACTGAAGTGGTATTCTCACCAAACGGGCATGGTGGAGAATCGGGAAACTTCAGGTGGTGATCAAGCCAGGGCCCCAACCAGTGGAGGTGACGCTTGCAGAGCAGCCTTGTGAGTCAAGCCAGGGACTGAGCCGGCCAGTGTGGTGAAGCTTGAGAAGTATTGGGAGTGCCAAGCTAGAGACCCAGCCAAGGGACGCTTGAGGGAGATACCACTGTGAAGATTAGGGGCACTCAAGGGATTGAGTTGGTGAATCGGAGGGTCTAGTGAGAGACCGAGAGCTCAGTGTGCTAAAAACTACAAGTTGTAGTGAAGCTGAAGGAACTGTTATGCTTTGTGTTAGGAACTGTTGCCATAGGAGACAGCATTCCTGCGGATGTGGGGCCTTTCCCTGCACGGCTGTCCTCCTATTGAAGTCTCGGAGTTTACCAATTGAACTTGCAACTACTCAAGTGTGTCCTGGCCCTAACCCTCTTTCCCCCAATAAAAGTTTGTAAGAGAAATAAATATCTCTTTTGCATTCAAGAAGTGTCTGGCGCCCAATAACCTTATCCATCTTTGCACCCACTATGCCTCACAACCCACCATATTCAGAAGTATGTCGGCTATCTCTGGCCCTGGAGATTCTCATTAGACTGAAGGAGGCCGGAGACCTTGCTACATTCACAATTTGTGGATTTTACAACACGTTTATTGAGCACTAGGGATGATCCGAACACCCCTGGGTTCGGTTCACAACAGAACCTGCGAACAGAACAAAAGTTTGTGTGAACTTTAAAACCCTGTTAAACTCTATGGGACTCGAACGTTTGAAATCTAAAGTACTAATTTTAAAGGCTAACATGCAAGTTATTGTCCTAAAAAGTGTTTGGGGACCCGGGTCCTGCCCCAGGGGAGTGTTTGGGGACCCGGGTCCTGCCCCAGGGGACATGTATCAATGCAAAAAAAGTTTTAAAAAACTGCAATTTTTCAGGAGCAGTGATTTTAATAATGCTTAAAGTGAAACAATAAAATTCAAATATTCCTTTAAATTTTGTACCGGGGGGGGGGGGGGAGGGGGGGTGTATAGTATGCTTGTAAAGTAGCGCTTGTTTCCTGTGCTTAGAACTGTCCCTGCACAAAATGTCATTTCTGAAGGAAAAAAGTCATTTAAAATCACTCACCTTAGAGTCTGGTATGGATATTAAGGGGAACCCTGCGTCAAATAAAAAAAAATGATGTGGGGGTTCCCCCCAAATATCCATTACAGACCCTTCAGGTCTGGTATGGATTTTAAGAGGAACTCCACCCCAAATTTAAAAAAAAATGCTGTGGATCCCCACACTTTTATTTTTTTTTATTTTTTAACCACTTCAATACCTGGCCATAGGGGAATGACGTTATGGTCATCCCCTCGCCGATGAGACTGGACGTTGCACAACGTCCTGTCTTCACGGCGTTCTAGGGCGCGCGCCGCCGGCGGCACCACTCGCGATCCCGCGCGCGTGCCCGATGGCTGCGATTGCCGCCGGGCACCCCGCGATTTCTGGCAATCACGTCAGGAGTGTGAATCTGTGTGTGTAAACACACAGATCCACATCCTGTCAGCGCTGAGGAGACTGATGTGTGTTCCCAGTACAGAGGAACACACATCGATCTCCTCCCCCTGTGAGTCCCCCTCCCCCTACAGTTAGAACACATTTTAACCCCTTCAGGGCCCCCTAGTGTTAACCCCTTCCCTGCCAGTCACATTTACACAGTAATAGTGCAGTTTTATAGCAATAATCGCTGTGTAAATGTGAATGGTCCCAAAAAGTGTCCGACGTGTTCGCCGCAATGTCACGGTCACAAAAAAAAAAACGCAGATCGCCGCCATTACTAGTAAAAAAAAATAAAAAAAAAATGCCATAAATCTATCACCTATTTTGTAGACGCTATAACTTTTGTGCAAACCAATCAATATACGATTATTGCGTTTTTTTTTTTTACCAAAAATACGTATCGGTCTAAGCTGAGGGGAAAAAAAAGTTTTTAAAAAAATATATATTATCTGTATTAAATAAAAAAATATTGTGTGTTTTTTTTAATTGTCGCTCTTCTTTTGTTTATAGCGCCAAAAAAAAAAAAACGCAGAGATGATCAAATTCCACTAAAAGAAAGCTCTATTTGTGTGGGGAAAAAAAATAATGAATTATTTGGGTATAGTGTTGCCTGACCGCGCAATTGTCATTCAAAGTGCAACAGCGCTGAAAACTAAAAATTGGTCTGGGCAGGAAGGGGGTGAAAATGCCCGGTATGGAAGGGGTTAATAAATGACTTTTCTGTATTGCCGGGAGCTGACAATTCATTATAGCCGCGAGTGATTTTAAATGACTTTTTTTCCTTCAGAAATGACACTTCGTGCAGGGACAGTTCTATGTATGGGAAACAAGCGCTACTTTACAGGCATACTATACACCCCCCCCCCCCCCCTAGGTACGGGTAATTTTTCACTTTTATTGTTTCACTTAAAGGAATTATTAAAATCACTGCTCCCAAAAAAACTGCAGTTTTTAAAACTTTTTTTTGCATTGATACATGTCCTCTGGGGCAGGACCCGGGTCCCCAAACACTTTTTATTACAATAACTTGCATATTAGCCTTTAAAATTAGCACTTTAGATTTCAAACGTTGGAGTCCCATAGACTTTAACAGGGTTTTAAAGTTCACACGAACTTGCCGCGAACACCCCAAATAGTTCGCTGTTCGGCAAACAGGCAATGTTCGAGTAGAAACATGAGTTCTACTCAAACTCGAAGCTCATCCCTATTGAACACCCCGTAGGTCAAACCCAAATACTTTTGGCCATCACTATTAAGCCCGATTCACACCAGAATATGGTGTGGGAAAGGCATGTTTTGTGCGATTTTCCCCACACCGCGTTCAAAATGCACTACCTTTGCAACCTGCTGATACATAGATACTTATGCCGCGTACACACGATCACTTTTTGTGATGAAAAAAAAAAAACGTTTTCAAAAACGTCATTTAAAATGACTGTGTGTGGGCAAAACGTTGTTTTATGTCTTCAAAAAAAAAATAAATAAATAAAAAAAAAATTCCAACATTCTTGAATTTTTTGTGTCGTTTTTCAAAACGTCGTTTTTTGTGTCATAAAAAGTGATTGTGTGTGGGCAAAACGATGTTGAAAAACAACGTTTTTAAACCCGTGCATGCTCAGAAGCAAGTTATGAGACGGAGCTTCAATGGAACAGAGTGCCGTCGAACGTGGTGTACGTCACCGCGCTTTGCTAGAGCATTTTGGAAAAACGATGGTGTGTAGGCAACGTCGTTTTGGAAAATGAAGTTTGAAAAAAGTTTTTTTTTTTTCATCACAAAAAGTGATCGTGTGAATGCGGCATTATATGTTCAAACAATGATGATTAAGATTTCCAATATAGTTCGGACTATATTTTGCAAATATTTTAAATTCTTGGAATATATAAGTAACTATGTTACCTGTACAGTGAAACCTCAGATTGCGAGTAACCTGGTTAACAAGCGTTTAGCAATACAAGCTTTTTGGATGGCCCACTAAAAAAAATATATTAAAAGCTAGCAGCTACTGACTTTTAATATTAGGACACTTACCTGTCCTGGAGTCCAGCGGCATCCGCAGCAGAGGATGAGCGATCGCTCGTCTCTCTGCTGCTCCCCCCTCCATCCACGGTGAGGGAACCAGGAAGTGAAGCGCTGCAGCTTCACTGCCCGGTTCCCTACGGCGCATGCGCGAGTCGCGCTGCGCCCGCCGATTGGCTCCTGCTGTGTGCTGGGAGCCGAGAGTTCCCAGCACACAACGGGAAAAACCCGTCTTTTGCCCGAGACTGCGGGCCGGAAGTGGGTGCAAATACATGTCTTTAGACAGGTATCTGCACCCCCTCCCCCCTGAAAGGTGTCAAATGTGACACCGGAGGGGGGGAGGGTTCCGATCAGCGGAACTTCACTTTAGGGTGGAGATCCGCTTTAAATCCTGACTCGGTTTGCGAGTGTTGTCTTGCAAAACGAGCAGGATTCAAGCCATATCGGTGTGCAGTACCGCGTTTGGCCAGAGGCGTGGGGGAGCCAGAGCCACTTTGAAATGCTCAAAAAAAAAAAACTCAGTTCTTGAGCCTTTCTGAGTTCAGCCGAGCTGCCCCTGAGTATTTCTGAGGCTCCCCGGCACCCCCCTACCTCTGGCGACATGAATGCCATAGAAATCAATGCGGAACACATTATTTTTCTTTCCATTGACTTTGGGGATACTTGCTTTGATAGGCGAGTGCTTTGGATTACAAGCATTCTCCTGGAACGGATTATGCTTGTAATTCAAGGTTCCATTGTATTTTAATATTGCACCTTTTATTATTGAGATTACATCAGGTTGAGGTTGATTTCAGACTTGCTTGCACATACAGTATCTCACAAAAGTAAGTACACCCCTCACATTTCTGTAAATACTTTCTTCTATCTTTTCATGTGAGAACACTGAAGAAATGACACTTTGCTACAATGTTGTGTAGTGAGTGTACAGCTTGTATAACAGTGTAAATTTGCTGTCCCCTCAAAATAACTCAACACACAGCCAGTCCAGAGGTGTGACCTTGGGCCTGGGTGCTGGAGGGACTTTCTACAACACACGGAGGAATCCTTCCTGGAAGCACGAGAGCAAGGAGATGACAGCTGGAGACAGTCGGCACATCTCTGTGAGATCTCCTGAGGAATCAGCCGGGTGGGCTGGCGAGTTTTAGTCTGAAGAGGACTGTGAAGAAGTTAGCCAGGAGGGCTAGTAAAAGGGGCAGCTGAAGCCAGGTGGGTTGGCAGTGCCTGAAGCATTGGTGCTGGGATCAGGAGCCACAGGGATGGACACTGACTTTTTGCTACACAACTTATAAGGGGTCCTGCCTGTAAAGGGCTATTGCTTCTAATCTGAGTACTTTTGTCAGATCTACAAAACAGAAAAATTGGTGTACAGTGGAACCTCGGATTGTGAGTAACGCGGTTAATGAGCATTTCGCAATACAAGCGCTGTGTTTTTTAAACACTCGGTTTGTGAGTGTTGTCTTGCAAAATGAGCAGGAGATTCAAGCTAATATGGTGTGCAGTACCACGTTTGGCCTGAGGTGGGGGGGCATTCGGAAAACCTTGAGTCTTTCAAGGCTGTCCTCAGGCCTTTCCACGTGTTTGAGTCTCTACGGAGCCCCCTCACCTCTGGTCACATGCGGTTTTGCAAGCCATTGAAGTCAATGCGGAACAAATTCTTTTAGTTTCCATTGACTTCAATGGGGAAACTCGCTTTGATATACGAGTACTTTGGATTACGAGCATTCTCCTGGAACAGATTATGCTCGTAATCTGAGGTTCCACTGTATATAATGCTGACATGCAAATGTATCTTAACTAGCAGCCAGCACAACACTAGGACAAGTGTAAACCAAGGAATATGTGAAAATTGAATTTTGTGCACTGCTCAAAAATTTATAATGATACAAATTCATATATGTACAATCTAATATATAGGCATACCCCGCTTTAAGTACACTCACTATACATACACCCGCCAGTAAGGACATACCCGTGAGTGTATGTAAAGTGTCTTACAAGTACTGTAGAGACATTTTGCAGCCACAGTAGAAGGAGCTGAAGCTCCAAGAGCATAGCCGGCCCTGTCCCAGTGTGCCCCTGACACCCCCACTACAGCCCCTTAGACATCAACTACAGCTCCTGACACCCCCACTATAGCACCTGACCTCCCACTACACCCTAGAAGTGAAAAAGGGTATTGTTTCACTTTAAGTACATTTTCATTTTACATACATGCTCTGGTCCCATTGTGTACTTAAAAGTGGGATATGCCTGTATGATGTGAAATGACAACAAAATAAAATAAAAACAGCGAAAAGTAATGCGAAATTCAAACCCAAACTAAAGCCTGAGTTTCGTCATATGGAGGTTTTTAACCACTTAAGCCCCGGACCAAAATGCAGCTAAAGGACCTTGCCCCTTTTTGCGATTCGGCACTGCGTCGCTTTAACTGACAATTGCGCGGTCGTACGACGTGGCTCCCAAACAAAATTGGCGTCCTTTTTTCCCCACAAATAGAGATTTCTTTTGATGGTATTTGATCACCTCTGCCGTTTTTATTTTTTTTGCGCTATAAACAAAAATAGAGCGACAATTTTGAAAAAAAATCAATATTTTTTACTTTTTGCTATAAATTTCCCCCAAAAATATACAAAAAAATATTTTTTTTCCTCAGTTTAGGCCGATATGTATTCTTCTACATATTTTTGGTAAAAAAAAAACGCAATAAGCATTTATCGGTTGGTTTGCACAAAATTTATAGCGTTTACAAAATAGGGGATAGTTTTATTTCTTTTTTTTTTTTTTTTACTACTAATGGCAGCGATCAGAGTTTTTTTTCGTGACTGCGATATTATGGCGGACACTTCGGACAATTTTGACACATTTTTGGGACCATTGTCATTTTCACAGCAAAAAATGCATTAAAATTGCATTGTTTACTGTGGAAATGACAGTTGCAGTTTGGGAGTTAACCACAGGGGGAGCTGAAGGGGTGATGTGTGACCTAACATGTGTTTACAACTGTAGGGGGGGTGTGGCTGTAGGTGTGACATCATCGATTGTGTCTCCCTATAAAAGGGATCACGCAATCGATGACGCCGCCACAGTGAAGAACGGGGAAGGTGTGTTAACGCTTGGCTCTCCCCGTTCTTCAGCTCCGGTCCCGGAGCTTCGGACCGGGTCACGGGGGCGCGCAGCGGGCGCGCGCCCCCGACCCGCGGCTGGGTACTAGCACAGCACGTACCTGTACGTGGATGTTCCCAGCCGTGCCATTCTGCCGACGTATATGTGCAGGAGGCGGTCCTTAAGTGGTTAAACCGTGAATACAACAGTTCATGTATAAATGGTCTAAAAGAAAAAAAAAGAAAAAACGATATAGCCAGAAAGGGGTTTACACGTGCCATCAGTGTTGAAGAGATGACACAGACAATAAAAACACCAGTTAGTGAGGAGGTCTACCGGAGTAATAAGACTCAAATGGGCATACGCTCAATGAGTCAACAAGGCATGTGCTGTAAACACCAATGTATGGGACCTCCATGTCTGGGCTCCAGATCAGGATGGAAGTTGGTCCAATTGGCAATGAGAAGCAGCCAACTTGTCAGACCAAAGTGTTCAAAATAGCATGACCAAATATATGGTTTTGGTTATATGGGTAACGCAAAACCCCAGATTATGTCCCTTTAGACGAAACACGTCGGGACGAGCCCTGCTGATGTCATTGCGTAAACCAAAATCATATATTTTCAAGCGCTTGATCCCTTTCCACATGTGAGTGTTTCCAATTTTTTAAAAGATTTCTATGTTTATAGGGATTCACACTATGTGAAGCCGTCACCCGCTGCCCACCTGGACAAGGTAAGTGGCGGGCAGGGGGCACAGTTGCAACACTTGGGGCACAGTGGCCAGGGCTGGACTGGGACAGAAATTTGGCCCTGGACTTCATCCAGACTGGCCCACCTTGATAGGTCTCTCCCATGTCGGCTGGACAACTCCCGCCCCCCCCCCCCCCCGGCCACCCAAACCCCCTCTCCCCCTTCACTAGCCACTAGCCATTCTACTTTATTAGAGTAGAACGGCTGGTACTGGTACTCTTATAGGCAGTACCAGTGGGGAATCTAGACATTATTTCACCCGGGGCAAAGAATCAGAAGGGAGAAACTCCTGGGGCATAGCTGTTGAGTCAGCTGTCTGTCCCCTCCCCCATGCTCCTCTGCTATCCCCCCCTGCTCCTCTGGTCCTCCCCCTGCTTCTTTGTTCCCCCCAGGTTAGCGCTGCGGGAAGGGAGAGACAGAGGATTGGAGGGGGGGCAGTGGTCCACTGTAACTGAAGCCGGCCCACTAAGCCATCGGCCCACCGGGAAACTCCCTGTAGTCCCAATGGCCAGTCCATCACTGACAGTGGCAGCACTTGGGGCACGGTGGCAGTGTTTGATGGGCACAGTGAGGCTGCAATTGATTTTTTTTTTTTTCAGTTTGTTTGCGCCCCCCCAAAAAAATTTGAGCCCCAGCCGCTACTGACTACAAGTGCAAACTACAAGTGCGAAGTGCAGTCGGTATATCTGAAATGAGGGGAAGCCCTGCTGATTTTATCATCCAATCATGTGCAAGCTAAAATGCTGTTTTTTATGCTCCTTGCATGTCCCCCTCGGATCTACAGCGACTGCACTTCCAAGTGCACTTTTAGACACCTTTCACACTTGTACAACTTCAAAGTCGCGCAATTTTGCCGCAATTTCAATTAATGCATGTGTAAGTGGCATGAAAATCGGACCAAAGTAGTGCAAGGACTAGCTTGAAGTAGGCACAACTTAAAGGGACACTAAAGTCAGGGCTTTTTATTTAAAAAAAAATAACAAACATGTTATACTTACCTCCACTGTGCAGCTCGTTTTGCACAGAGTGTCCCGGAAACCTGTCTTCTGGGGTCCCTCGGCGGCTGTCTGGGCTCCTCCTTGTAAAAGCTTTCTACCTTCATGCGAGTGAGCTCGCATGGTGGAAAGTTTTTTTGAGTGTGCGCTCCCGTGATACAGCGGCGGCCGATGCATTAAGGTAAAAAAACTTTTACCTTTACAACCTCTTTAAAGTCGTGCCAGTATGAATGGTAGTCATTGAAAATAATGGAGAATGACTTGTCATACGATTTTGCAGTCCAAAATCGTGGGACAAGTCGTATAAGTGTGAAAGGGGACTTAGTGCAATTTCAAGTGCATTTTGCACTTGTAGTGCAAAGTGGATTTGCCTTTCGTAAATAACCCCCAAAGTATTGAGCAAAGGAGTTGGAAAATCAGCCATAAAAGTAGCATTTTCACAAGGAGGTCAACAATGGCGGCCCCTATATTTCCATTATGATGGGTGCATTTTAGGCAGATATCGAGGGTTCATTGACTGCATTCAGGTGTAATGAGACTGCGGAGATGATGAGTGAAATGCCTCTTGGTTACAGAAATGGGCGCTATTGGAAGGTCTGCATTGGTGCAGGAAGTTAACCACTTCCATACTGGGGGGCACTTGCGCACCTTCCCGCCCAGGCCAATTTTCAGCTTTCAGCGCTGTCGCACTGTGAATGACAATTGCGCAGTCATGCTACACTGTATCCAAACAACATTGGCGTCCTTTTTTCCCCACAAATAGAGCTTTCTTTTGGTGGTATTTGATCACCTCTGCGGTTTTTATTTTTTGCGCAACAACTAATAAAAGACAAAAAAAATAGAAAAAAAATAAGTTTTTATTTTTTTTCTGTTCATTTTTTTTGCAAATAAGTAAGTTTTCTCTTTCAATTATGGGCACTAATATGGCGGCACTAATGAGCACCAACGAGGTGGCACTAATGGACACCGATAAGGTAGCACTGATGGGCACCGATGAGGTGGCACTGATAGGCGGAGCTGGTATGTGGCACTGATGGGCACTCATAGGCGACACTGATGGGCACTCATGGGCGGCACTGATGGGCACTCATGGGCGGCACTGATGGGTACTTATGGGTGACACAGATGGGCACTGATAGGTGGGCACTGGACATGGATTGGCACTGTGGGGTGGCACTGATGTATCCATGTTGCTAGTCAGTGCACGATGTAAACAGGAAGAGCCGTTGATGGCTCTTCCTCACTCGCGTCTGACAGACGTGAGTAGAGGAGAGCCGGTCGGCGGCTCTCCTGACAGGGGGGTTTGCGCTGATTGTTTATCAGCGCAGCCCCCCCCTCGGATGCCCACACTAGACCACCAGGGAAGACCACACTGGACCCATCAATTGCTGACACTGATGATAGAGAGGTGGCTGCGCCTGTGCGCCCTTTATGGACGCACTGCCCTGATTCATCCCTGAAACAGAGAACAGGAATGCACCGGATCCCCTGCTGTGAGCCGCATCGCTATTAGATGTGAACCCAGCCTGAGCCAACACTGTCATAGAATAAGGTGACCAGATTTTTTAAATGAAATCCGGGAACATTTTTTTTCTTTACTAGTAATGGCGGCAATCAGCGACTCTCTGCTCGTCGCCGCCGCCTCACAGCCTCTCAAGTCTTACTCTTCAGGCCCCGGCTACTACTGGGTGGGGAGCGGAGGAAGATCCCTCCGCCTGGGAAGGCAAGGAGATAGGGAGGTGACTGGCCGGATTTGAGCCAAGGCAGAAGAACATGCGAGCAGAGCTGAAGAAATATTCCCTCCGCTCCGACCAGCACATGATCATCAGAAAGGGGCACAGATAATGGGAAAAATACAACCCCCCTATGCTAGTAGCCACGGCGGAGCGGGGGTGTATAATTCATAATTTGTTTATTTTAATTCTCCACTGACTTTCTTTGAAATTGCCCCCCCCCCCCTATTAAATCCAATCTGGGGACAAAACCCAGGGACAGACTTGGTCCGGGGACCGTGTCCTCAATCAGGGGACTGTCCCCTTGGGATGTCTGGTCACCCTACCATAGAAACACACAGGAGAGAAAAGTGCTTCCTTTATTCCTCCTGTAGACGTGGTCTCCAAGATGTCCTCTCCTGGTGACCACACAGGAAGTGAGGAGAAATTTACCCAACAGGTGACAATAAAAACCTGGTGGGGTTTCTGGTTTTTCTGCTATCTATACTATATAAAACTATTTTGGCTGAAGTTTCACTTCTCAGTGTCTGTGGGCTGAGGAAAATGAAATGAGTAATCAACGAATATTTAATTCTGGATGGTGATAATAAGAGGTTAATGAGGCTCAGCTGGGGGCGCTTTAAATACAATTTCCCCAGGTGGTGTGATGATCTTCATGTGCACCTTGCAGAAGGTGTAAGGTGAGTGTGATGTGTGGAGTCCCAGGCTGCTTATTGAGGCAATTTAGTTTGCATTTGTAGCGCTATACAAGTTATTCATTCACTATGTCTGTTGCTGCTTTCAGTTGTTTTATACAAGTCTAGCTTAGGCCCCTTTCACACTGCTGTGGTTTCAGCAGAGGCGTATCTAGTGAAAATGGTGCCTATGGCAAGCACTGAAACTGCGCCCTTGTCAAAACATTTAAACCCATCTTTCAGATAACCAGGGACACGGCAGGGACAGAGAGGGACACTGGGGACCACTGGCGGCTGGTACTGAAAATGTTTGGGGGGGCGCAAACAAACTGAAAAAAAAACCCATAAATTGTGCTCATCAAACGCAGCCACTACCCTATGTGGATCCGGTCTGGCCAGTCATCGGCCGTCTTGGGTGCACCTGTCAAGGAGAAATATTAGCTATAGCTGTGCCGGCATTGCGCTTCAGCAGGGTGGGCGCGGTGCCGGGAGATACATTAGTGCAGGAGGCAGCCGTGGGGGGACGGGTGGGGATTTTTTCATGCTGGGGGGTGGCTTTTTGCTGCCCCCCTCCCCATGACGCCCATGGCACTTGCCATGGCTGCCATACCCTAGATACGCCACTGGATTTCAGGGAATGTCTGTGTATTCTTGAGGTCTAGGGACCTCGACTTGCATCAAAGTCGGACTAAAGTAGTACAGGGACTACTTTGAAGTTGGTGTGACTTTAACCACTTAAGACCCGGACCAAAATGCTGCTAAAAGACCTTGCCCCTTTTTGTGATACAGCACTGCGTTGTTTTAACTGACAATTGCGCGGTCGTGCAACGTGGCTCCCAAACAAAATTGGCGTCTTTTTTTCCCCTCACAAATAAAGCTTTCTTTTGGTGGTATTTGACCACTGAGGTTTTTATTTTTTGCGCTATAAACAAAAATAGAGCGACAATATTGAAAAAAATTCAATATTTTTTTACTTTTTGCTATAATAAATATCCCCCCAAAATATATATATAAAATTAAATGTTTTCCTCAGTTTAGGCCGATACGTATTCTTCTACCTATTTTTGGTAAAAAAAATCACAATAAGCGTTTATCGGTTGGTTTTCGCAAAATTTATAGCGTTTACAAAATAAGGGATAGTTTTATTGCATTTTTATAATTTTTTTTTTTTTTTTTTTTTTTTTTTTTTACTACTAATGGCGGCGATCAGCAATTTTTTTTTTTTTTTTTTTTTGTGACTGCGACATTATGGCGGACACTTCGGACAATTTTGACACATTTTTGGGACAATTGTCATTTTCACAACAAAAAAATGCATTTAAATTGCATTGTTTACTGTGAAAATTACAGTTGCAGTTTGGGAGTTAACCACAAGGGGGCGCTGTATGGGTTATGTGTTCCCTAATGTGTGTTTACAACTGTAGGGGGGTGTGGCTGTTGGTGTGACGTCATCGGGATATAAAAGGAATGACGCGATCGATGCTGCCGCCACAGTGAAGCACGGGGAAGCCGTGTTTACACACGGTTCTTCAGCTCCGGGGACCGATCGCCGCACTCCAGCGGCGATCGGGTCCGCGAGTCCCGCGGTCCCGGTCACGGAGCTCGGACCGGGTCACGGGAGAGCACCGTGGGCGCGCGCCCGTGACCCACGGCTGGGTACTAGAACTGACGTAAATATACGTGGATGTGCCCAGCCGTGCCATTCTGCCGATGTATATGTGCAGGAGGCGGTCCTTAAGTGGTTAAAGTGGATGTAAACCCAAAAAAATATTATTTTTTTGATGTCACAATGTAGAGTATACAACTTCCTATCATCTGTGCCCAGTGTTGCATCACAGAGTGAATCCAGCGCTGAGTAATCCTCTTTTAAAGTTCAGTGCAAATTAACAGAATTCCAGATAAAAACCTTCCAAATTATAAAGTCCGTTTCTCTGTTATTGCTTTCAGTAACAGGTTATTTACAAATCTAGCTTGGACATGTTTATCATAACAAGAGGTGATTCAAAGTTCATTGTATATTACCAGGATGTGTTATGATGTTATATCACCTCATGTTATGATAAACATGTCCTAGCTAGATATGTAAATAACCTGTCACTCAAAGCAAGAAGAGAGAAAACAGACTTGTTATTTAGGCAGGGTTTTATCTGGAAGGCTGTTCATTTTCACTGATCATAAAAGAGGATTTTTCAGATCTGGATCAACTCTGTGTGGCAAGACTGGGCACAGATGATAGGAAATATTATACTCTACATTGTGACATAAAAAAAAAAAAAAATTGGGGTTTACATCCACTTTAAGTCACACAGATATGAATGGTACTCATTGGAAATCATGGGGTATGACTTGTCATGTGACTTTGCAGCCCCAAGTTGCAGGGCAAGTTGCACACGTTTGAAAGGGGCCTAAGACTGGCCATGTACTATACAATTTTCTTGTAGATTTACCAAAACCATATAATGAGGTAAAACCTAAACACTTTTTCAATTTGTATACAATCAGGAAGACCCTGGCACTACATAGTTGAAGGTAAATCTAAAGGAACTTGAACAAGAAAATTGTATAATAATTAGCCAGTATTGGTAACCTCTGCTGTGTTGGGTATGGGGTCCTCTGTATCATGTTGGGTGCTCGGTCTTTTATTAGTGATGGCACTAACTTTAAATCTATTATGTGACCTCTCCTAATCTATGGGCTCTGTATTCCATGCCCTGTGGAAATGTATCGAGCTGAATTGCCTTTTCCTCAAAGTGTGACCAGCTTTTGGTTCTTTTTGGAATGTTTGGATTATGGGCTCTCCCTTTCTCTCCCTTTTTCTTCTTTTTTTTTATCTTTTTACCAATAGCTATAAGCCTGCAGTCACAGGGCCAGATTCTCAAAAAAGATACAACGGTGTATCGCAGGAAACACCGTTGTATCTCTCTCTTTTTTTTTTTTTTTTTTTTTTTTACTGGGTATCTATGCGTCTGATTCCTAGAATCACTTACGCATAGATACAGTGAAGATCCGACAGGTGTAAAACACTTACACCATCGGATCTTAGATGTAATGACTTTGCTGGCCGCTAGGTGGCCTTTACGTTGATTTCTCATTTGCCTATGCAAATGAGCCTAATACGCCGATTCCCAAACGTTTTTACGCCGCCCCGTCGTCGTTTATGTAAGGTTACCCCTGCTATATGAGGGGTAACCTTACGAAGTTCCGTCGTATGCTATGTTAAGTATGGCGTCGGGACAGCGTTGTCTTTTTCCGTCATTTTACTAAGTCGTTCGCGGATAGGGATTTACGTAAACGACGCTCACGACGGTTTCATTCACGTTTTCCGACGTGAGCTGGAGCATGCGCACTGGGCTATTTTTGCGGCCGGCGCATGCACAGTTCGATCGACGCGGGGGCGTGCTTAATTTAAATACAAGCCGCCCCCTTTGAATTACGCGGCCTTACGCCAGGCCATTTACAGTACGCAGCCGCAACTTACGGAGCAAGTGCTTTGGGAATACGGTACTTGCTCTGTTAAGTTGCGGCGGCGTAGTGTAAATCGCTTACGCTACGCCGTCGGCCAATCTATGTGAATCTGGCCCACAGGGTATAGTGTTTCTATAGCAGTCTTAATTCACTGAGGCATCGTGTCTATTTTTAGTAGCGCTTTTTCGTAATTTTTGCGGCATTAGTGGCTGAATAAAAGGTTAAAAGCACTGCTGCGGAGGCGCTGTGGCGGCGCTGTCTATTGATTTCAATGGGCAGGGGCGCTTTGGGAGCGATGTGATCACCGCTCCTACAGTGCTTCAAAGATGCGGCTAGCAGGACTTCTTTTTATTTTATTTTTCTGTTGTTGTAAATATCACATGAGATAATCAAAGTAAAATATTGAAATGTGAGGTAAATACTGCACATTTTGTTAAAATGGTGATTGATTTAGATAAAAAAAAAAAAAAAATCATTAACGTCATCTCACTAAAAACTCACATTGGTTATCACCTAGTGTCTTCTGGTGGTATTTTAAAAATGTATTGCATAAGAAAAAAAGGCCAGGAAGTGAAAAGAATACAATGTATCCGTGCAAGAAAAAAAAAATTACAAAGAAGAAAATACCCAAAATGATGCAACATTTAAGTGCCGCATATTGCAAAACCTAAATATTTAATGTGTGTGTATCTATCTATATATCATGTATTATTTTGAACTCCAAAATAATGCAGTATTTATCTATTAGTAGCACTAACCCTGTGCCTTATGTCTTCTAGAGCAGTGTTTTTCAACTCCAGTCCTCAAGGCACACCAAAGGTTACGTTTTCAGGATTTCCCTCAGATGAAATGGCTGTGGTGATTACTAAGGGCCCTTTCACACGTGCGGACGAATGATCCGCTTTTTCTAAGTCCGTAAACGGACTTAGAATGGGGCCCTATCGGAGCGAATCCGTTAGCGGATGATGCATCCGCTAACGTCCGCCTACGATTCGCGTCCGTCTGGATCCATTTTGCGGACGGAAGAAAACCCTATTTTTCTTCCGTCCGGTGGATCGGATCGGATGCAAACGGACAGACGGTCCGTTTCCATCCGATTCCCCATAGGGGATAGCGGAGGAGAGACAGGGCGGTCCCTGCGCAGTGTGCGGGGACCGCCCTGTCTGCCGACAGCTGAGTGGGACCCCCCACTGAGCCGACGGACACACACGGAGCGGACCGAAAAACGGTCCGCACCGTGTGAAAGGGCCCTTTGGCAGTGAGACTGATCAAATCACCTGTGCAAAATAATGGAAAGCCTGAAAACATGACCTGTTGGTGTGCCTTGAGGACTGGAGTTGAAAAACATTGTTCTAAAGTCTGGTTCCTTGACCTTGGGTGAGAGCTTTTAAGTCCTACATTCTTCCTATTGGCACAATTTTAAATATTTTTTTGGACCATGTCAGTTACACTTTGGTACAACAATGTATGCTGATGTGGCGCTCTCGTAGGACAGGATCTACAGGCCAAGTTGACTTGCATATGAAAATATTATATAAAGCCTCGTACACATGAGGATCTTGGGCCGAAAGGGCGTTGAGCATAAACTTGTTCTGCATACACACTGCACAACATTTTCAGCCAACATTCACCACACCACATGGGTTTTTCAGCTCTTTACCGCCACCCTTTGGGCAACTTCTGCTATTGTTGTTGGATGTTTAGCATTAGTTCCGAGCATGTGTGTTTGGGCTTTAGTACACACGATCGGCTTAACCTCCATCGGACACTTGTTGCCAACAAAAGTTAAGAGCATTTACAGCAAACATTTGTACTATGAAAAAGCGAAAACAATTGTCCATTGGAATGCACACATGGTCAGATTGTCCAATTAAACAGGTCCGTCAGACATTTGTTAAGTCCAATCGTGTGTATGGGCCTTAAGGGTGTAGTTATATTATATATATATATATAATGGAAAATTGAATACCTACCTTTCAGTAATTTTCCTTTCCTGGTGCCTATCCATGGCAGCATACATATGGTTGGTGGCTCCGCCCTCATCCAACCCACAGGACCAATTATAACTCTTTAAAAGAGAGCGACAGCCTCCCCTCTGACATTCTTGTAACTAGACTCAAACAATTAAGGATTCTAAGAAAGGGAGGGCGTATGCTGCCATGGATAGGCACCAGGAAAGGAAAATTACTGAAAGGTAGGTATTCAATTTTCCATTTTCCTGGTGCCTTCATGGCAGCATACATATGGTAAATAACTCGCTTATAGGGAGGGTTGCTGCAAAAAGTATTTTAATCTCTATCCAAGAGAAAACAGCTGAACAGACTTTTTCCCCCTACATCACTATGAGTAAGAGTAGACCCAACTAGGTCATGAATGCGGTGTAGAATGACCGGTTGCCTAATGGCAGGGCGCTTGGAAGATTCTAGTGTTGCTGTAGTCCAGGAAGCCGCCATTCCCCACACAAGTCTTCTTTGACTTTGGAGCGGAAGGACCACTAGCCCGGTATGTTGTCTGGATAAGATGAACCATCCAACTTGACGAAGTTGTCCTTGGTGTCCACAACTTTCTCCCCCTCCTTTTTTTTTTTTTTTCAAGGTAAGCTGGTAGCATGCCTGCCAGATCCGAGACGCCTGAGGAAGTCTTCTTCTAACTGGTTTGGCCAGTCAGGAGTTGTCGGAACATACTGAAAGATTTGGGACTACCAATTCTTAGATAAATTGGCTCGCAGAGGGAGCTCTGGACTTGAACTGGCAAGACTGCCAGATGACCAACTTGTTTAAATTGAAACATCGGAATCCTAAATACGGAGGCTTGGACTTTGAGGGCCTTTGAACGGATGAGACGGTGCTTAGAAGTATGGAAAAAAGAAAATTGCTTCGAGAGTAGCGTCTTACATAGAAGATTCTCGTGTATGTGCAAGGAAAGACTGCGAGTAAACTGAATAGCAGAGGCACATCCCCCTTTAGACGTAGTCACCCTATCTGGGGAAAAAAATGAATGATTGCCCTCGAGGCATGTTCTTATTGTGAATTTAGGTTCCATCTGATGTCTTCCAGGGCTGAAAGAGGCTTTTCTTCCTGTCAAAAGGTGCTACTGGAGGAAGACTTTCTGGGTAAAAGTGCCATTTATCTTGTGGGAGTGACTGAACTTTCTTAGTTTTTTTTCCCCCTTCTCCATTCCTGATGATTAACTCCAGGGACATCCGAAAGCAGATAGGAGTGAACTCTTTCGGATATGCGAATGTACGCAACTGGAATCGGCAGAAGGACCGAACGGGGCCTGCTCGCCTGGCAGCCTGTATCAAGATTTCCTAGACCAACCGAGGATTTGTAGTTGGGGAGGTGAACCAATTCTCTGCTAGGCGCTGGCACTTAACCAGGTAGGAGGGCGTACGCCCGTATTACCCTTGAGATTGGGAAATTGTGTGAAGGAACTGGCAGCCTTCCGTGTAAAAACAAACATGCACCAAAAGGAAGAGATCTTGACTAGCGGACTAGCCCATGAGGACAGCCTCTCGGGAGGCAAGCTGAACCAATAGCTGCGTATTGGAGTTGGTATTTTCCTTCCTAGGTGATCAGCCAAATGATTTATTCCCTTCCCTTTTTTTTTTTCTTTTTTTTTTTAAAACATCAACTGCTTGAGGCTGGTGAGATCCTCTTGGCCTTGAGTCATATCAGGAATGCTTTTGAAGAATGACGATCTGCCTATGTGCGTGTGTTCGTCCTTTGGGACTGGACTCAGGTTAAGGTCGACCTGATGCTCATCTGTGTGGGAATGGACTCGTCCTTCCGAGGTAATGTTCTGGCAGAATATTGATATGTCGGCGGTACCTGACTCCTGTATGTTGGATACCGAACTGTCCTTATTTAAATACCAGTTGTCTTGGTCAACTGAGTCCCCTAAGGTTGCTGAAATTCAGAAGAACCGCTGCTGCTACAGGGATGGACCAAGGAGTAGGAACCAACTGCAAGTGGCTCCACCCACCGAGAAGACTTGATTATAGCACAGGACCAGTACTACTTCTAAAAAGTAGAATTCTCTGAGACCCGGACCTTTCCGTTGGGAAAGTCTGTTGTAACGAGGTGTAGAGATGTTAATGTTCCCACCATGCTGCCAGAGTCCAGGGGGAGGATGTAAGAGGACCCCGATATGATTCCGATTGTCATGTTCCCAGCTTAGGCTGTGGGTGGGGACTTTCTTCTCTTTAGGGGAGACATCAGTCTCTTAGGAATATAATCTTTGCATAGGCAAAAAGACTAAAACATTTTTATATATGTTTTTTTTTTTTTTTTGGTAATTGCCTGACCAGATTCATTCATGCTAAGGTGAACATACACCTCTTGTATACGAGATCGGAAACCTTATTGTAATGAAATGAAGATAGAACATCTTCCTGCTCATGTGGAAAGTGCAACTTTTCCCCTCGGAAGAGATTAACACTAGATCTTTCTGCTAAGATCCGGGGCGCATGGTGTGCCTAAAGGCAGGCATCAAAATTGTAAATGAAGTCCACTAATGTATTGGAACATAAGGGGTAGGAGAACCTGATGAAAATGCAGGTGGAAACCCTTGAGGCTTTACAGGGACCAACTTCACTTCTGGTCGTACTGCCACGAGTGCCATTATTTTAAGGGATTCTCACCCGAGGATTGCCAGGTTGACAAGTTTGCTGTAGACCTGGGATGAATTGCGTACATTTGAAGGATGGGGAAAAAAAAAAGAAACACACGCATTTCCTTTTTTCAAATAACCAGAAAGGGAAAAGATTTGAGAGGTATGAACCCCCAAACAGCTCACGGAACTGAAATCCATCATGTATGGGCTTTGTGTAAGCTGAATCAGAGTCCTGAGATCTTTTATTCTATATGGACCTTGGTGAGTAGCAAGGACATAGGAGCCTGTTGAGCTAGAAAGACTTTTTTTTTTTTTTTGGTGCGACCAAGGAGAATTGTAGGGGAGTCAGTTTCCCGTTAAACCAGAATGGCAGTACGCGCTGGTTCAGCTTGAGTAAACAGGAAGTCAAAAGGGCTTCTGAATTCCGGGAGAGCTAGACGCGTCCCCTTCTTTCCTTATGTTCATGAGGGTAGCCTGGAGGTTGCTTTGCCTACTCCTATACCTCCTGGCAGTTACTGTATGCAGTAAGGCCTGAGAGCAAGATTCCAGTGTTTTCGCTGCTGCCTCGACCATAGATCCTGAAGCCAATTTAATTGCTCCAGAGAATTGAGAATTTCCTCTGGCTCAAGGCCCTGGCTCAAGGCTAATTCAAAATTGGTAGACCATGCCTTTGTTGTCTCGGCAGCTGAAGCTAAAGCGGCTGCTGGTTCTCACGCTCTCTCAGCTGTCTCATATTTAGATTTGAGGCCGTTCTCAATCTTGTGACCCAATATGTCTTCTTGAGACGCTGCACCTCTTGAGGAATGTGCTGCATTTCTTACAGTAGCCGAGTGATCCATAGATGGTAAGAAAAACAGCTGAGCACTAGTGTCAGCTGGAGGGTACAGCCCACAAGGATGGATATAGGCGACCTGGCCTGCTACCATATTTCGCATTAAGGCGGCCAGAAAATTATCAGGTACCCCAGAATCGTAGTGGGCCCCTTGCTTCTCGGATGCATCTTGGGAGTCATCCAAACTGGCCCCTGCACTTATCTGCTGACCTGGGATCTTGGGGGCAGACCCCTGAAAAATATCTTTTGATGAAGAGGTAGCTGGACCTTGAGATGGAGACGACTCCTGGATTGCGTCTTTAATTATTTTCCTAATGTTGACCCAGTATTCCTCCCTCTCCTTTTCCTCATTTCCGGCTGCTCCCAGAAAGCAGTAACTGCAGACCAATTTTTTATTTTTATTTTTGGAAGCACATCATCACCGCAGACCCAGCAGGCTTTGGGGGTGGCAGGGTGATGAGGAGAGGGATACTTTCTAGCCGATTGTCGGGAAGACCTGCGGCTGTCAGGTGTGTAGGCTGAAGCAGAGTGACCACTCTTTGGGACACCATGAGCTTTGGACCCCTTCTTCTGTGCCCCTCTGCGACTTGGCTGAGGTTGTGGGCTGCAAAAGAAGGAAAGGACAGAAAAATTCTGTTTTTCCTCTATAGAAGGTAGTCACGTGCTCTTTTTTTATTTTGAACTTACCTGGTAGTTGCAGCCACTTACCTAGTGGTATGTTGAGGATCTTTTTGTAATACTGAGCTGCGGGGAAGGGCTGTTAAAGAGGGAAACCAACAAGGTTAACCTGCGTGGTTTAACTTTTCTTTTTATATATTATTATTATTAATTTTTTCTGGAACACATACCTATATGTATAGCGTACCTACGAATATGCATATATACACCCATGAACGCATATGTTCATATATGTTTTTTTTTCTTATATTGAATATATATATATATATAATATATTCTGTGTATACATATAATATATTCTGTGTATACATACATATACACATCCAGGCCTATGCACAGGCAAGGCTGAGATCCATGAGGTATCAAGGATACCCTACCTAAGTATATACATATACACATGCACCTACACATCCATGTACATACCCATATGTACAGAAAACGTCCTCACCCATTATATGCACATGAAAATATGTATTCCACAGAAATATGCACAAACATGATCCACTCCCAAATTTACCCTGGGCTGGATCCATAATATGGGGAATAAACAGGAGGAAGGCAGTAGAATGTAATCTTCCCTTAACCTAGGATGTGTTGCAGTGGAGAGCTGTTTAAACATAATGAGGAAAAACATCCTCATTTATATACCGACTACTTCCGGGTATACCAAGATGGCCGCATTGGCCTCCGGAGGCTACTGCGCATGCGCGCGGTGACGTCATATCCCTGCGACACAACAGTGTCCAAGGAAGGGATAAATCAAATGCAGAGGGGGCGCGCAAAGCGCCGCAGATGCTCTCCAGCAGGGGCGGCAGGAGGGGGGGCCCCCCCTGCTGCGGGAGATCGCATGCCTGGCTACGAGAATCATAAACTCTGCCATGCCTCGTTATAGCCCAGGAGTCTGCTGGCTAAGACGGCAGCATGCGTCTGGAAGACAGAGAAAGAGGTGAGGGACAGGTGGTCTAGAATGTAATCGCCCTTATAGCAAACGGCAGATTTTTTTTTTTTTTTTCTTTTTAAACAGTTGAACAAGACTTGCCCTGTAAGCAGCTGTAGAAGGCTTAATAGTCACCTGTCTCCCAACAAGCCACAATCATCAGCAGGGAAAATAGCACTGCAAAATTTGTAATCAGTCGTCTTTTACCTTGGAGCAGTGTTTTCAGTCACGGATGGAGGAAAATACCTGAACTCCAGACCCAGAAAAGATCCACAGAAAAATGGGTTCCCAAACCTTTTTGGCGCATTTAGCAGCCTAAGATATGGGACTTCATCTACAGGGGAGCATGAACCTGTAATGGCTGGCCAACACAGTGGCTTAGTAAGGGCTAAATCCAGGTGATCCATGATCCTGCAGGTTTGAGGACAGAAAAAAGAATGTCAGAGGGGAGGCTGTCGCTCTCTTTTATAGAGTTATAATTGGTCCTGTGGGTTGGATGAGGGCGGAGCCACCAACCATATGTATGCTGCCATGAAGGCACCAGGAAATATATATATATATACTAAAGACTAGACCCCTCTTCAAGAACTTCTCCCTTTCCCAAGCTACTTAAATGGGCCTATAGACTGAGCTGGCTCCAATAGCTGCTGATTGAAAATAAGTATGTAGATGCATCATTAGCTGAGGTTTCAGGTCAGCTGGTTTACCAGCCAATGTATCTTTCAGCTGTAAACTTACAAACTTATTTTACTTTTCAGATGATTGTTAAACTGGTTCTGGTGCTGTCCATGGCGGCTGCAATTAAAGGTAATGTTATTACTCCCGTTTTATATATGATTCTGTTTTTCCTGAAAGGGTGTTGCATTTAGACTTGGGGTGCACATAAGTCACATGTTTGGTATAGGGTGTCCCGGATTGCCCAGGACAGTCCCACATTTTGCAGGTCTGTCCCGGCCACATTTAATCCAAGACAATAGTGTCCCGGAATGAAACTGACACATGCCCCCAAAAAAGGCAGACACATCACCGCTTTACTCACTGACAGTACAGTACTTGTCCTGGCCGGGAATGCCTGGAGGAGCACAATCCCCGCCCCTTGCTTGTGATTGGAGAAATCCTAAATCCCGCCTCTTGTGTCCAATCACTGTGCTTCGTCAGGTAAGTAAAGGGGGGGGGGGGGGTTCGGGGGGCCTCTAATTGTCAGATGTTTTACCTTTAGGCTGGGTTCACACTTGTGCAGTGAGAATTTCAGCTCTTTTATCTCTGCAGACAGATAAGGGAAGTGTTCAGCAGATTAGCTCAGTTTTTGCTGCGAATTTGGAGACCTGGGAGAAGTTCTGAGTGAGAGGAGAGTGGGGGAGAAATGTATTGAGCTGAATGAGAGAAATTCCTGAAGAGAACTGAACACATCTGCGAATCAGCTGCGTACCCATAGAAGATAATGGGACTGAATTCGCACCTGAGCCGCACCGCAAGGCCTCCACAACGCATACGGATTTCCGGCAGTGCGAATGCATCGCACATATGTGAACCAGCCTCATTGAAAACAATGTATTTAAAAATGTTCTGCGTATTAGATGCGGTTTAAGCCGCAACCAATTTGCATAGGTGTGAACCCGGCCTAATGCATTAAGGTAAAAATACTTTTACCTTTTACAACCCCTTTAAAAGTCCACATGGCAGTTCTCAGATCAGCAGATGACCTTGATCAAGAGCACCCAAGTTGGCTGATCTGAACTCCCTCCCGAGAAATGACACTTATCCCATTCCCCCCACCAAGGAGTAATGCCCCTTACACACGATCACTTTTTGTGAAGTAAAAAACGACGTTTTTGAAACGTCACTTTCAAAGACGATGTTGCATACACACCATTGTTTTTTTCACAAAAAACGAGGTTACGTTCACCACTCTTTTCCATTGAAGCTCGCTTCATAACTAGCTTCTGGGCATGCGCGGGTTGAAAAAACGTCGTTTTAAACAACGTTTTTGCTACACACGGTGACTTTTTGTGAAACAAAAAACGACGTTTTGAAAAACGACACAAAAAATTCAAGCATGTTGGAATTTTTTTTTGGTCGTTTTTTTTAAGACAAAAAACTATGTTTTGCCCACACACGATCAATTTAAATGACGTTTTAAAAAACGTCGTTTTTTTTCATCGCAAAAAACGACCGTGTGTACGCGGCATTAGAGGAGGAATAAAAAGAATACATGGAAGGGAGGGGAAAAGAGGAGGAACAAAGAGAAAGAATAAGAGAACAAGAAAGACGGCTAGAGAGGGATGGGATAAATATTATTATGCCTATATTTACTGTCTTGTATGGCCTTGGTGATGGAGCCATTTATTCCAGACCCCAGCATTTTGCAAAAGGGGATTGGGCTTGGCAATAGCCATTTCAGTACCTTCTTTGGTAATTAACGTAGTATGGGGGGCAAAAGACTTATGCATTGCATGATTAATATGAGAGTATTTTGAAACCTATCCAAGCTAGGATGAGAAGCCATACTTGGAAGAATGATGCATATCAAGCACGTTGACATTTCTTGTGTGGGTTTCATTTTTAGCTCTCCTTGGCTGCTCAGTAAATGGTTTTTTAATTTATTTATTTTTCTTGCTTATGATTGGATCTTGAAGGACCAGTCCATAATGGTATGCTTTTTGTTTCTCCAGCTGCTCAAATCTGCTACGACAGGCTGGGATGTTTCACAGATGAGCCCCCCTATTTTGTCTCGCTGGCCAGACCTGTCAGTCACTTCCCATGGGCCCCAGAGGTGATCAACGTTCGCTTCCTGCTCTATACTGTAAAGAATCCTAACCAGTACCAAGTAAGTCTGCTCAAAGTTGGATGTACACAGGAGAGGAAAGGTTCCCCTATCATGTAGTTAAATTACTAAAAGCTGTCAGGTGGTATTGCTGTCTAGTCATACTAGGTATCTGACCTCTTGTTTGGTACAGGACAGAAAATGACAAAACTGCTATTTGGGGGGGGGGGTGTGTCTATCGGGGACATCCCTCACGGTCGCCGCTGTGCCCTGTAAAATGCTGCCCCCCCGCCCGGCACTTACCTTTCTGGGGTCGGCCATCCTCCTTCCACGGTTCCCTGATGTCTTCTCCCACCCTCGATGACACGTCAGCCAATCAGGTTATCGGTGACCAGAACTGGTGAACCTGATTGGCTAAGACGCCTGTCAGTCTTATCCAAGGAACGTGCATCCCTTGGATAAGTATTTGGAAGCCGATAACAGCCTGGCTCTGATAGGCACTTCCACAGCCAACCAGCTGCCGTTATTCAAATGGCCGGCGCTCGCCAGGGGGCCGGCCATCTAAATAGTCAGCAGCAATACATAGATTCATGTTCTCAACAATGTAGAAGCATTGGTGGGGCCATCCACAATGGCTATACCAATGGTGTAACAATGCTAATACGCAATTAGACTTGTGTGTGGTTGTTTTTTTTAATACTGTTTAGACTTGCAAGTAGTATGACTGCAGGTGCCATACAGGATGTTCGGCATATGTCAAACTGGCAAATGTGGCAGCTTGTATATGTGACCACCCAATAAATAAAACCTGAACCTGACATCATTTAATTAAATAACCCATTACACAAAACTGTTTCCTCCTAGCTCTATTGGTCGTCGTCCTAGTTCTATAATACTGCAGTCTATTATTTGGGGCCCCTATGTGTGCCTAAAAGGAAATACCCAGAACTCGGCACCCTATTAATAAATCTTTAAATCAACTCCTTCTACTTTTTTTGGAGCCAATGAAATCCCATTGCACCCTTGAAAAAACAAATGCTCTTCTCCATTCCAAATGACAGTCCACGACTTGTGTATAGCTAATGTGCCGTCTGCCCACCTGCAAACCATAACCCAACCCTTTGTTTCCCCTTAACACCACACCTTCTGGACTAAATGGCCGTCTGGACACTTTATTAACATATGACAAATTACTATAAAAATAAAATACATTTTTAAACATATAAACTGACTGCTATGTCTGAGGTTCATGAAGGAAGGTATTCTATTGCATCGGCTGTACCACCACCACCTCTGCATTCTGGCCTTAGCTGCGATGCATCTTCTCAGGAATTAACTATTGCCACCCTCTTGCCAATGCAGTTCGATGACCGATAGACCAAGTTTTACAGATAGGGAGGGTACCCATACCGAGATTAGTCCAACCTTCATGAACCAGAGACCCAAGCTACCATTAACCTAAAACGATAAACGCAACATTGCACATATCATACAGCTGAAATGCAGGGGGGATGGGTAGGAAAAACGCTGCCTCTGTGTTGCCCCCAGACTGCACTGACCACACCCCCTAGTTACTAAATAAACCCAAGCCTCACCCCTTGACCTGTGCTACCTACACAGCTGTCCCCCCAGTCATGCGGCCCTTCTTCCAGGTTCCCTTTTGCCACTCGCCTGTTCTTTTAGCTGTATATCCTAATTTAGGCACAGAACATACTCCGTTTTTAGCTGATCCCATTGCTAAATACATCATTGTAGCTGATGTAATATACCTTTTTCCAGGTGATCAGCGCTCTCAATGTCTCCTCAATCTTTGGCACCAACTTTAAACCCAGCCGGAAGTCCATATTCATCATCCATGACTTGGTGGAGACGGGGGACAAGCTGTGGTTGGTAGAGATGTGTCAGGTCAGTGTGACTGCAGGAAAGAGGACCCGGCCAACTGTCCCATGTATTATGACCCATCTTGCATACCTTCCTCTGTTGTAGGCTCTTCTGAAGGTGTCAGATGTCAACTGTTTCTGTGTAGACTGGAGTGGAGGATCGTTTGCCCTCTACACACAAGCATCCAGAAATATCCATGTGGTTGGCGCTGAAATTGCCTTTTTCTTGCGCTTTGTACAGGTAAGCCCCATGCCAGCAAGTTGTACTTGAGCTGAAGCTCATTGCTTCACTAGGGTGACCACATTTCCAAACTGCCATTCAGGGACACAACCCTCCCTTCCCAAAAATCAGCTTCTGTTGTAACGAATCACAGCACAGTGATTTGGACACGAGGCGGGACTTATGAATTCTCCAATCACAATCAGGGGGCGGGGTTGTGCTCCTCCAGTCAGTAAAGCAGTGATATGGCGGCCTTTTTTGGGGGCATCAGTTTTGGGGGGGGTGGCGGTGTCAGTTTCATTTCAGGACACTGTATTGTCCTGGAATGAAGGTGCCTGTGACAGACCTGCAGAATGTGGGACTGACCCGGGTATTCCGGGACACGTAGTCACCCTATGCTTCACTCTACCTTTTCTACTGAATTCCAAAAACCTCACAATATTTCTTACTGGTAAGCATGGAAAAAAGAGGTGGAAAGTTGCATTCAATACATGTTAAAGCCTGGCAGATAAAATGTTTTCATATTTCTCAGGCAGTGTTTGACTATCAAATGCATGACGTCTACCTGATTGGGCACGGCCTGGGGGCACACATTGCTGGTGACGCTGGAAGGAGCCAGAAGGGCATTGGAAGAATTTCTGGTAGGTGGTGTGGAGATCTGATTTTGTAGCATCTGACATATTGCCAGCAGGTACGCACTGTGCAAATTTTAACCGGTTCCTGATGAACCAGCTGACATTTGCTTAGTGGGTGGCCATGTCATTGACTCTCACTTTATATCTTTGGCTTGAAAAATTGAGGGAAAAGTGGTGGCTGGTGCTCAACATTTTTGGGATGGGCACAAACAAACTGAAAATTAAACAAAACCCCCCCAAAAAAACATCAAACGCAGCCACTGTGCCCGCCGTCTGCCCAAAACGTACCTTGTCTCGGGGTGGGCAGCGGGTGACGGCAGCGAGCAGTGTCCAGTGTCCTCGATGTCTTCTCCAGCCTGCTCCTCCTCTCGTCATCTGCTATGATTGGATGCCTGATAGGCATCCAATCACGGCGCCTGCTGTTTCAGACAATTGGGTCACAGTTAAGACAGACCTGGCGCACCTGATTGGCTGAGAGGCGGTTCAATGTTGGTGCAGCGCCCATGTACTTCCAAGTACGGCTGCTATTGAGTGGGATTGATCAGAGAGTGACTCTGATCTAAATTCTGATTATGGTAGGGCTCTCTGTTTCAGCTTGGCTGTGCTGTGGGCTAGTTCTGTCGTACCTAGGGTGGTGTTCCACCCCAAGTCGATAGGCGGCGGCAGTGGAGTTGAGGTTCGGGTGTTCTGATTCCTCGCTTGGAGAGGAGGCTTGGTTCTCGCTGGGCTTGCTGGGTGAGGGTACTTATGATGCAGACGCCATCTTAAGTGGTTCTTGTTCCTGGTGCGGCACCCACCTTCGGGGTGACCGTACATCACCGTGTCCTGAGCATTATGGCCTACCGGGGCGTGTGTGCCATGCAGAGTTCCTGATTTCGGGTCCCTGTCGGCCCCGGAGCAGTTGAAGTTATGGCGGGACCCCAGTCATCGATTGGGGTCCCATCTTTGAGACCCCAAGCGAGTTTATGCTTTTCGGTGGGGAAGTCCAGTTGAGGACCACCAATGAGAGGCAGGTGACCGTACACTGTAAGGTTGGATGTCAGCAACCTGTCAGTCGGTGACCAACTAAGGACTACCTAAGGTCAGATTCAGGCACTCAATTCACCAAGGAAGATTTACCTTCATGATCTGCATTCTAGGGAAGGGTCTGTGGCAGAGGCCTTCTTCCCACAAGGTTCTGAGTGATACCCTGGCTGGCAGGTCGGTGTGAGAGGCCTGTCTGGGTACACTATATCCACTCTGGCTGGAGTGGCGATGAAAGCAAAGTGTTGTTTGAAGCAGGACTGCTTCTGTTATTCGTAGACCTGAATCTGCTACTCTTCTCCTCATCCATCTTTACTTATTAACCTCAAGTTTATTGTTTTACCGTGTTGGGTAAAATAAAGCACAAAAGACATTTATCGTTTGGACATTCCATCACTGCTGCTGTCTTCAACTACCCTAGACATCGAAGCTTTAGAGGTAACAGGCCGACCAAAATCTAACCAGCAGCTCCTTCAAGGGTGTGCTACGTTGGTAAAGTGAATGGCTTTTCTAACATACAGCTGAGTGAGAAGCGAATGCACAGAGTTGCGCCCGCTTCTCACATTTTTGGGTGCCTATTGGAGCCAAAGACTCTATTCGGGTGCTTCCAAAAAAAAAACCCACTGCTGCAATTTAGGTGCCCGAAAAGGGGCCAACACCTGAATAGGGTGTGTCAGCAGCGACCATAGATTCATGCAATGCATGAATCTATGGTAATTGGAGCAGTGCTGGAGGGGGGGGGGGGCACTAAAGGAACTGGGTGTTGGAAGCAATTAGAATGTGCTAAAGGAAAGCTCTGCCAAAGAGACCCTCTGGGGGTAAAAGAAAGCTAGACTCTAAGTATTATGCCAAAACTGGATGGGATCCGGGCCTCATGCATGGGATGTCTACTGTAATGTCTCTCTTTGAAAGGACTGGGCTCTAGGGTCCAGCACTTTTGCTATACTAAGCTAAAAGTCCTGGTAAGGGTCCTTTACAAGGCCCAGGGGAGAGGTCTTCTTTAAATAGGAACCCGTATCCCTGAAGGTTGGCACACCAAACCTGCCGTGAGAGATGAAGATTGGTTCTGGCTGGTTTCAAAATCGGGAGTGAAATCGTTCGAGTTCAGCTGAAGTCGCACGGCTTCATTCCCGCAGCCCAGTGTGAACCTGGGCTCATCCAGATTATGGGCATGCTAATACAGGAGGTGTTACTGGCCAGGTCACCAGGTGATAACACATGCAGCCACCACATATTAGTAAGCTGCAATATGCTGCATCTTTTGGTTTTGGGTTTATTACCACTTTAGCAAATCTCCTACTTTAGCCAGCCTATGATTGAACACCAATGAAGGGAAGCAGTGGCAGAATAAAGTTAACCTTGTTTGCGCGCTCCTCCTATTGCCATGTTCTTGTGAGCACCATTTCTCATGGCCCTCGGCTAAACAGTCTGAGGCCCAGCAGCATCTCTTCTCAGTAATACACATTGGCTGCTACCCAGGGGTAGTAGCCCCAAGAGTATAACATGTCTGAAAAAGTTTCCCAAACCTTAGTCTCCCCAGCCACCTTCTGGGTGCTCCTTTCCAAGGATTGGCTTGAGGTCGGATAAATATTCATAACGTCAGTGACTGACCCCCTCCTAACTATGGCAACTTCTTCCAGAGGTAGACAGGAGGAATCGACAACCAAGCTTAGGAAAATCTCTAACCAGATCAAAAAAATATATATTTAGACTGACTAGGGCAGGGTGCTACATCAAATATTTGTAAAACCCTGTCAAAGATTTTTACTTGCCTATTCAGGTTTGGATCCAGCTGGTCCCCATTTTGAAAACGCCCCACCTGATCTGAGACTGGACCCTACAGATGCAGTTTTTGTTGATGCCATTCACACAGATATGTCTTCTGATGCTTTTCATCTTGGTAAGGTTTTGGCTTCTCCACAGTGTTTGAAAATATTTAATTCTAGAGTCTATGTGGGGTTGTGTGTTTTGGGTTTTCTTTTGAAGGGCTAAAAAAATAAATTGGTGTGAGGTGAGGCATATAATTGATCTCTTGCTTATTTTGGTCTTCTGTAATTGGAAGCAGAACATCGGCTCTTAGAAAATTTCTCCCAGGGAAAGAACGATGGTCTGTAATGATACACCACCCCCTTCCGATCTTTAGTTGCCCTTCAGAAAGTAATCTGCTAGATGTAGGTTTGTCTTTTGGCAAAATGCATTGTGGTTAAGGAACTTCTCAGGTTTAATAGCTTGAACTATTATGCCGCGTACACACGAACGGATTTTCCGATAGAAGAAAATAGGATGTTTTTTTCCGACGGGATTCCGCTCGAGCTTGGCTTGCATACACACTGTCACACCAAATTCTGACCGCCAAGAACACGGTGGCGTACAACACGACAATGAGCCAAGAAAAATGAAGTTCAGTGCTTCTGAGCATGTTTCAACTTAATTCCGAGCATGCATGGTTTTTGGTGAGTCTGAAAAGCATACGGACAAATGGATTTTCCGATAGGAATTTTTTCCGTCGGGGGGGGGGGGGATGGAGAACCTGCACTCTAAGTTGTTGGAAATTCCGACAAAGTCCAATGGGGCATACACACGGTCGGAATATCCAACGAAAAGCTCTCATCAGACTTTTTCCATCAGAAATTCCGACTGTTTTCGCAAATAAAAAAAAAAAAAGCTACTAGCTGGAAACATGGCTTTGGATACCGTAACAAAACATGTGGTTTCAAGATTGTTAGTTGTACTGCCTGCATACTTCCAAATTGCTATAATTTTAAACACTTAAGGACCGCCTACAGCACATTTACGTCGGCAGAATGGCACGGCTGGGCACATCAACGTATATATACGTTGATTTTAGTACCCAGCCGTGGGTCACGGGTGCGCGCCCGTGACTCGGTCCGAAGCTCCGGGACCGCGGGATTCGCGGACCCGATCGCCGCTGCAGTGCGGCGATCCGTCCCTGGAGCGGAAGAACGGGGAGAGCCGTGGGTAAACACGGCTTCCCCGTGCTTCTCTGTGGCCGTAGCATCGATCGCGTCATCCCTGTAATAGGGGGACGCGATCGGTGACGTCACACCTACAGTTGTAAACACAACACATAGGTCACACATCCCCTACAGCGCCACCTGTGGTTAACTCCCAAACTGCAACTGTCATTTCCACAGTAAACAATGCAATTTAAATGCATTTTTTGCTGTGAAAATTACAATTGTCCCAAAAATGTGTCAAAATTGTCCGAAGTGTCCGCCATAATGTCGCAGTCACGAAAAAAATCGCTGATCGCCGCTATTAGTAGTAAAAAAAAAAATAATTAACAAAAATGCAATAAAACTATCCCTTATTTTGTAAACGCTATAAATTTTGCGAAAACCAACCGATAAACGCTTATTGCGATTTTTTTATTTTATTTTTTACCAAAAATAGGTAGAAGAATACGTATCGGCCTAAACTGAGGAAAACAAAAATGTTGTTTTTATATATTTTTGGGGGATATTTATTATAGCAAAAAGTAAAAAATATTGCATTTTTTTTTTTAAATTGTCGCTCTATTTTTGTTTATAGCGCAAAAAATAAAAACCGCAGAGGTGATCAAATACCGCCAAAAGAAAGCTCTATTTGTGGGGAAAAAAGGACGCCAATTTTGTTTGGGAGCCACGTCGCACGACCGCGCAATTGTCAGTTAAAACGACGCAGTGCCGAATCGCAAAAAGGGGCAAGGTCCTTTACCTGCATTTTGGTCCGGGTCTTAAGTGGTTAATATACTGTAGACATGTAGATTGGTTTTCGTCTGAATGCATTTTTGTCCGAACTTCAGGGATTTTTCACGTTTTGTTTTTAACAAACGATAACGAATTCGAAATCTCAAAGATCCGACATAAACAAATGCCTTATTTTAATTTTAGTTGCTACAACAGTTCGCTATAGATAGGCGATTTGACATGACGGTGACAATTGCGATCTGTGTCTATTGAACCTGCGGTTGAATGTGCCTAACCTAACTCTATTAGTCTGAGATTATTTTACATGGAGAGAAAAGATTCGACATTATAGAGACATGAAGATTCGACGAAGCAGCTAGAAACATACGATCGCCACAGGCGGACACTTCCGGTCAAATGCTCCGCCCATAGGCTATAGTAGAATTCTAATGTCTTTTTGACTAGTAATAATATAATTATTACTAGTCGTACAACATTAGACTTCTACTATAGCTTGTGGGCGGAGTATTCAACGGAAATTTACGATCATGGCGTCGGTACAGTTTAGCTGCTCCGTTGAATCTTCTTAAAATATTCGACAGACACCATAAGCCTTCAATTGACAGATTCAACCTTAATTTGGATTTTCGGACTAATACCTTTTTCAGGAGGAACGAAATTAATTTTTTTGGACTAAGATGAAATTCCGAAACACAATTTTTCAGTGTGCACATGTCTAATATACTGTTTGCCATCTCCACATTGTGGGGGTGTCGCAAGCCAAAGAAACTCTGAGCCCCCCCCCCCATCCCGCTCCTAAGATGCTGCTTTCAGGAGATTTTATTTATTCTTTTCTCCGGCCAGCACATCGCCTTAGTGTTCACATTGAGAATGCTGGGGCAGGAGTATTTTAGGAGTTATTTGTGCTTTTTTTTTTTTTGGCGCTAAAACGCCTGAAATACCCCTCAGTGTGAAAGTGGCCTTAGGCCTGATTCACACCTTTTGCATTTTGCACTACAGTCATTTTAACATGGATTTCCTATGGAACACTTTCTGTAGTACAAAATGCACTAAAAAATGCATAGGTGTGGCTCAACCCTAAGTTGACCTCCCCAATGGCTTGCCATTATTTTTTTGCAATTGTGCAACTGCATTTCAGTCAGTCTCTGATTAGCATCTTTATCTTGCCATTTGTGTTTTAGGTTTTGGCATGAAGCAGACAGTTGGCAATGTTGACTTCTTCCCCAGTGGTGGTGAAAAGATGCCTGGCTGTGACAAAATGTCTTTTAGCTTTGAAGAACTCGATAACATGATTGCGGGTAACAAACATAATGGTTTATTTTGCTGTACACTGTTGTCGTGGTCAACAATGGCTTACAATTGCACAACTTTCTTTTCAGAGCTTCATGAGAAGGTCTTCTGCAACCATCAAATGAGTGTCCAGTTCTTTACAGGGAGTGTTCTGAAGCCTGACGGTTTAGTTGGTTACCCTGCTTCATCATACAGTGCTTTTCAAGAGGTTAGTCTTAATGCAGCCCCCTCATCCTAATGCAAGAAAATGTCAACACTTTACCAGAGCAATCTATGCATGAAGGTAAACCTGTGTGTAGTAGCGCATCCCCCTAGTACTTGCCTGAGCCCAATCTTCCTCCAGTGATGTGTATGAGAGCCTCGGCTCTCTGGTGACTCTCCCTCCTCATTGGCTCAAACGGCAATAGAAGACATTTTCTCCCACTGCTGTTGATCGCCTCCAATGAGGAGAGAAGGAGTAGGGCCCAGCCACGGCTCTGTGTGTAAAATGACACGCAGAGCCGATGCTCGTAAATGGCAGGAGTTAGCACTGGCAAGGGACCCGAAAAGAGGATTGGGTCTGTTCTGTGCAAAACCAATGCACCGAGCAGGTAATAGCAGGTAACAGAAGAGACTTTAATATTACATTAAGGCAGACTGAGGATCTTGCTCATTACCCACTTATTTCACCTACAAAGTAGATGTAAAGCCAAAATGTTTGTTTTTTGAATGAGGAAGGGTTAAACTGTCCTCACTGAAGTGGAGGGGGCGGGAGAAGCTGGCTCAGGCTCTCAATGACTCGCTGAGAGCCAGATGCCGGTCCAGGCTCCTGGGTGGATAGTGGATACAAACCATATCGTCCTAAAATTTCTCAAGTCTGGACCTATTCTGTCTGCTGACATTGGGCTTCAGTCCACTGTCTGCTGAAAATGGGTCACAGGAGTGCAAAACATACTGCACTCCCATGATCCACAGGAGGAAGTACAGTCAAACGAGTTTGGTACTTCTCTAAGTTGTGCCATGTGAATGGGAACATATAACAAATAGTAATGTTATCCTAGCTGCAAAATGTGATCTCATTTATAGATTGGCTTTTTATTTTTTTAAATGCAAGCTTTCAGGAAGACTTGGATCCCTTCATCAGACCTGCTAGGCTTCAAATTCAGAAATGATAAAGGTCTGATAAAGAGTTAAAGTATCCTGAAACGCTTGCATCTTGAATCAAATTGGCCAAAGAAGGGTATTGCTTATCTCCAACCTTCTGCATTATTCAATGGCTAACGGCATATAATACTCCACTGCAGCAGAAGTGGAAATACATTGATGAGAAGGTGTGCTTCCTACGCAAATGACATCTGTCATACAGTATGCTCAACACTTTGTTCCAGTATAGAGGGGTGACTGTTGAATGCTGGCATTAAACCTCCCTCCACTATCCTAAAGAGATAGAGTGTGTGTGTGTGTGTGTGTGTGTGTGCGCGTGTGTTTTTTTATTTTTTATTTTTTTCAACATTAATGTGGCAAATGGTATTTGAATGATGGTTGGGACTCCAGTCATTGGATTTAATTTCTGTCAGTCTCCAAACGAGGAGTATCACAATTGTCCCCAAGACGGGAGGGTGATTGGGGGGGGGGGGGGTCCTCCAGTGATGTGCAGGACTGCTTTGGCTCTCTGGGGACTCTCCCTCCTCATTGGCACAAACGTCGGAAGCCATTTTCTCCCACTGCTGGCTGTCCATCACCTCCAGTGAGGAGAAGGGGCAGGGCCCAGTGTGTGAAATGACACGCAGAGCCACTGATCATAAATGGCAGTCTCCAAATGAGGAGTTTCACAATTGTCCCCAAGACAGAAGGGTGAAGGGGGGGGGGGTGTGTTCCAGTAGGGACACCTCTGGTGAAGGGGGTGTAACGGAACCCCAAATGGGACAGGGGTTAACTATGTTTACATTATTCCATTCCGAACCCAAGATGGCTTATCGACACTCCACAATCCGGCAAACAGGACCCATACGGATTTCCCCCAGTAACGAGACACACCGCTCTGTTCTCTGGTTCAACAGGAATAGACTCTTAAATGAGAAACGTGGGCTCTTTATGTACAGTCAGCAACCAAATAGCAACAATGACTCGACTCCACCCACAACATTACACAATGGTTCCCATCGAGCCTCCAATACACATCTTTTAGGTAGAAATCATGACTCTGGCTTCTCTCACCTGCTATACAATACACATAACTTTAGTACACATAATCTATATGAGCTAATTAAATTGGAGGTTCACCCTAAATATAGTCTCATGTGATCCAGCATACTGGCGTCAGCGCCGGTATGCTGTGTTTTTTTTTTTTTGTTTTGTTTTTTTTAAATCCCCCACTTACTGTATTATCTTCAATTTTAATTTCTTTCCCCCGCGGTGGACGGCTCTAGTATAGCGCGTCACATCTTACGAAAATACCCGATTAAGGACTCGCATCTTACGAAAATACCCGATTAAGGACTTGGGTATTCTCGGCGCAATGCGGCGCCTGCGCACAGACCTAGGAGCTGACTGCGCAGGCACCGTATTTCTCCGAGTCCTATTCCAGCTTTTTTCGGAGGGCGTGACGCGCCATAGCCGTAGGACTCGGAGAAATACGGCGCCTGCGCAGTCAGCTCCTAGGTCTGTGCGCAGGCGCCGCATTTCGCTGAGATTACCCGAGTCCTTAATCGGGTATTTTCGTAAGATGCGACGCGCAATACTGGCGCCGTCCACCACGGGGGTAAGAAATTAAAATTGAAGATAATACAGTAAGTGGGGGATTTAAAAAAAAAAAACGGCATGCTGACGCCAGTATGCTGGATCACATGGGAGAGATTATATTTGGGGTGAACCACCTCTTTAACTACAGCTGACAAGTCAGACATCTGACCTTTAGACTGTGCTACCTCACAACACACATCTATCATCAATAGAACTTTCACACAATACAGTGTCAATTAGCATAACACAATGAAAGGTTCTTGGAAGCCATACTAAGGTTAATTTACATCACAGTAGCAGACGACATTTCCACCTTAACAGTCTATGTTCTCACATTGAATGAGTCACTCTTTCAATTGATCTGTTGGGTTCAGAATCAAAAACCTGTAAATAGTTTTTGCAGACATTCTTGAATATATTGTGGATTCCAGACCCATGTTAAAGCAATCCAACATATGTCCATTATTTCCTGGCTCAATCTGTGTACAAAAGTGACTCCCGTTTACAGGGGGGTGTGGTTCTCCCAGTAGGGACACTTTTGGCTTGTGCTTTTTAGAATAAGTAAAAAACAAAACTTTGAAATGTTGCTATGTTATGTAGGACACCCAAAATCAGAGACAAGTTATTCTTCCAAAGTAAATATACCGTCGTACACTGCTACTAACTAATAATGCAATGTTTCTCTTCTCCCTCAGTGCTGACTGAGAGGGGCAGGCGATTTAACGTCCTCCTGATCAATTGATAATGTCATTGGTTGTTAGGACTACAGCAGTTGGAAGGTTGTATTGGTGCACAATGAAAATCATTGGCTTTGTGTAACCGAAGGGCAGGCTTGATCCACCTGATGGCTTGTATACAATTATTTATTTTGGACAATTTTATTAGGCATTTTGGTCCTAAAGGCACTCCACCCTGGTTGAAAAAGGCTGCTCTAGATCAGTGTTTTTCAACCTTTTTTCAACCAGGGCACCCTTTAAAATCTGTCAGAATCTCGAGGCACACCAAACCAAAAATTTGAAAAAAAATGATGCCACTTGCTATTTGCACAGTGGTTCAATTAATTAAAACAAAACACAATATAATACCCCAATTTGTGGGTATAGTGTGAAAGATGATGTTATGGCGGGTAAATAGATACCTAACATGTCATGCTTTAAAATTGCGCACACTCGTGGAATGATGACAAACTTTGGTACTTCAAAATCTCCATAAGCAACACCTTAAAACACCTTGTCTTATTTATTAAACTTTTTTTTTTCACTGTCCCTTTTGGATTGTTTCTCAGGCAAGACGGTGGAAGAGGGGGACATCCCCTCCCCCTGCTTCTGAAAGCGTTCCAGTGGCTCAAACGCTCGGAACGCTTTCATGAGAAAGCCAGCCAGAAAAACAATACCAAGGTTATGGCTAATATTTTCATTTTAGGGCACTTTCACATTGACTAATTCCATAGCAACCGATGATGTAATCGGTTGGCAAGACGCGGCCGGAAAGGCCCGCAGAGCTTCCCGAGTGCCTGTGGCAGCGGGAAGTGAGCTTTACACAGTGGACCGGGACCACTGTAATAACAAATATTAACCAAGTGGCCATCAGATAGCTGCCTATATTGGGGGTCATTTTGCCGTGGCACACCTGGGGACTCTTCACGGCACACCAGTGTGCCGCGGCACACTGGTTGAAAAACACTGCTCTAGATCACATGGCTCCTGACGGCACAGATAGGATGGTAGTAGAAACTTCACAAATCTGGCAGTTTATGGATCTCCCCTATAAGTGATCTCCCCTATAAGTGCTACATTTCAAAACATGCCTTCTGAACTTTCCTTCTAGGGATTTGGGTTCCCATGCACCAAAATAAGTTGTGCCTTCATGGGGTACAAGGCAGATGAATATGTGCTTGGTCATTTTCAAGACTCTACAATCAACCAGATTTTTTTCCTGAACACCGGTGACCATTCAAATGTCCTACGTAAGTAGAGTCCTTCTAGGAAACTAGATGTTTTGTGATTCAGTGTGTTTGAAATTCAGACTTGGCTGTTTACTGTAGATCTGCTTCTAGTGTCAATCCATAGTAAGGTGTCCTTACTGGGAACTAGAGGGTCCTGATGACCAAAATGATTAATGCTGGAATTACAGTATGGACGCTGTTGTAGCCTTGCTCTTATACAGACAGTGAAAGTTTGTATGTTGCATGTGTAATAATACCTACCACAAACTAGCTAAAATTTTAATTTTTTAATGTAAGTTATACCTTGAACCACCTTTTTTACGCTAAAGGACATGCAAAAGCATGTCATCTGTGATTTTTGGAATTTGCTCAAGGTGTGTTGTGACCAACTGAAACAACTCCTGTCACATGTACAATAAGATTAGATGTGTCCCTTTGCAGGGTGGTGCAGATATTACGGTTTTCCATCATGCCAAGAGCGATATTCCTCTAACAGAAAATGTCTTTCATCCTAGGCTGGAGATACAACATATCTATCACAATCATGGGGTCGAAATATGTTTTGGGGTCTCTTTCCATGTCTCTTTGTGGAAAGGATGAATGTTCCGGTCTGTATAAAATTTACAGGTATGTTGGACTGCTGCTGGTCTTGGGCATGGGAAAGGGAACCTGTGAGAATCCTTGGCCTAGCATGCATTAAATTATATGTAAATTCCTTGTTGACTCAAGTCCTTGCCAATCTCTTAAATCCCTTGTAATTCTGCCATCAAGGACCTTGTTCAAGCACTTCCTGTTACAGGGCAACACCACCCTGTCCCTGCATAGTCACATGGACCTCCAATGGAGAACATCCATGACCATTTCAACACACATTCCGTACATGGGCATGATGGGCCACTGTCACAATCAGTCATCCAATGCTGGTGTGCCTGTAGACCGTAAGTGGCTACAGAAGATGAGTTCTGTGTTTTGGGGGGAGATAGCTTTTCTTTTCTTCTCCCCACCCATAGTAAGTGAAAAATTAACTGAGTTTACCCTATAGTAAGGTGAACATTTTATGGAGTGAGTTCTGCTAGATGTCAATCCTATCAATCCTATCTCCAACATTGGGTGATGATCATCCATGGACAATATGCTGGCTGCAGAGCTGATGTACCTCCTATGGCATATGTAATGTGCATGTCTTATAGACCCCAAATAAAGGGTGTATCCCTTACCTTTTGGAAATTAGGACATCAAGACTATTTTATGTTGGATATAATAATAATAATTTATTGCCAATTAACATTTTACTTTTGTTTCAGTGGACTCCTTCGATCTGGTTCAACCTACTCCTCTCTTGTTGATGTGGAGGTAGATGTGAATCCCATCCAGACAGTGGAATTTGTCTGGCATAAAAGTATTTTCTCCATCCTGCATCCCAAGCTGGGTACCTCAGCTGTTACATTGCAATACGGACCTAGTGGGGAGATGTATGTATTCAAATTGAATTCTTTGCAACCACTTTTTAAACTAAAGTAGACTTGAGTGCAACCTGTTGTGATAAAAAAAAAGAGAAAATATGAGTGCCACAATGCTATTCAAATTCAGGTGTAGTTATGGGGAGGGGGGCATGGTAGGGAGAGGAGAGTGGTAGGTGGAGAGGGAGGGGAGATATTGGTAGGAAGGGGGGGGGGGGGAAGATGAGAGCGAATGAGACTTAATGAGGAGAGGGGGTACAAAAGTCACCAACTACCCTCTCCAGCATCTAGTGGTCAGAATGCTACTGTGCGCCAGGGCAGTAGTGAGTCTGAATCTGCGTCTTAGACTAAGGGCAATAATGCCACAGTGCGGTATTAATCTGCATTATTAAGGAGATCGTTTGTATGATTGAGAGCTTTTAAAGGTTGTCCATGTTTCCCATATAGCAGTGAATTTAGAGATATTATCTGAGGCCGAGTAGATCAATTCCTCCATCTCAGCAACACGAAAAACCTAATTTTATTGCACAGGACTTGCCGATCCATGGATGTTAAATCGGTCAAGACTCTGGAAAAGTGTAGGGCATGACTCTCAGACTCTTGGAACTGTCTTTTAGTAACTGTGAGGCTGCGTACACACGATCAAATTTATCTGCTGAAACTGGTCCGACGGACCGTTTCAGCAGACATATCCGATCGTGTGTACGGGCTAAAGGACAGCATGCTTTGAAATTTGTCCGCTGCAAACCTGTCCGTCCGACATGTCCGCTGGTTAGTATTCCTAACCAGCGGACCGAAATCCCCAGCATGCGCCGAATGGATTCGATGAATGTGTGGAAGTATTTTACTTCCTGGATTGGTGACGTGGCGGCGTCAACGTCACCACCGCGTCCTCAGCCCGAGGGAATTTTCGTCCGATGGTGTGTACTCGCCATCGGACCAAAATCCGATGAGATATGTCCGCTGGAAACGGTCCGTCGGACATGTTTGAGCGGACATGTCTCATCGTCTGTACGTGGCCTTAGTTTTCCTTTGGGAAACAAATCTTTTAAAGCTTTAGGACCTATTCAAGTAACTATTGTCTATAACTTGCAGTCAAATGTATTTTACTTTTGATTCAACAACTGCAGAATACAATCCTGTTTATTGTATGTCCTTATCCAGGTACAAGTTCTGTGGAGGTGACCTGACTGGAGAAGATACAAAGCAGACCCTGGAAGAATGTTATGTTTTATAGATCCAATTTTATATATTTCTAATAAATGGAAGAAAAAAGACTGTTGTGGTGTGGTTGGGGTATATTTTTTTTTTTTTTGGGGGGGGGGGGGGCTCGGGTGATGATTGTTTGAAAATATCTATCTCTTCCTGTTCTCTAGCTGCCACCCATGTGACAACCCTATAATGGCTATAGTAAAACTACTGTAAGGTCTATGTAAATTTGAAAAATTCGGAATGTTTGAATTTCGGAAGTTAACAAATTTTGTCAAACGAATTGCACATGTGTAATGGAAACATGCCTCCATCTGGGTTCACTCAGATCCATCCTTCTATTAAAGGAAAAGTCCAGCCTGAGCTTTATAGGCTGGGCTTCTCCTCTGGGTCACATGAGTGCAATTAGTTTTGCACTCTTGTGACCTGTTTTCATCAGAGAGCGGTCAAGTCCGCTCTCCGCTGACGTCGCTGCCATCAGTCTAGGCACCTCGTAATGGAGATGGCACATTTGTCGCGCTGTAACAGACTGAATAGTGCGAATGTCTCTCACCAAACTTTTACTAACACAAAATCAGCAAAAGCGACCCCAAGGGTGGAGCCATCCGAATGGAACTTCCCCTTTTTATAGTGCCGTTGTACGTCACCGCGCTTTTTTTTTTTTTCACGATCGTGTGTAGGCAAGGCCGGCTTAACAATAACCGTGTTGAAAAAAACTTTGTTTTATTCTGGACCGTTAAAAATGGTCGTGTGTACGCGGCATTACAGACCACTTTTACCTACAGGTAAGCCTAGATTAAGTCTTACCTGTAGGTACAATAAATATCTCCTAAACCGTGTAGGTTTATTTGCAAAAGACAGGCACCAATGTCTACGGCGCACTGAGCGTGATAAATGGAAAAAGAAAATATGGGCAGCCGCACTCCAAAAAACCTTGATGGTTGTCTTTAAAAAGGGGAAAAATGCACTACAAGTCACAGCACAGTACACGGGAGTAAAACAACTAACGCGTTTCGCACTATAAATTTGTGCTTTATCATGGCACTGAGCGTGATGTTTCTAACGGCAATCGTGGTGGCTCCCGTGCGCAGGAGTGATGTCATCGCGGCTCCGGACAGTCACAGCGCCGGAGCCGCAATACGCGGAAGTCACTCCGGAAGAGATAGAGGGGGCTCGATCTCAGGTAAGTAATTAATAATGAGCTAGTATGCTATGCTAGCTATTTTATTTTTTGTGATTTACGACATTATGGCGGACACATCAAACAATTTTTGGGACCATTATTATTTTCCCAGCAAAAAGTGCTATAAAAATGCACTGATTACTGTGAAAATGACAATTGCAGTTTAGCAGTTATCTACTAGGGGGGGCTGTAGGGGTTAAGTGTGACCTCATATGTGTTTCTAACTGTAGGGGGGCATGGCTGGATGTGTGACATCATTGATCGTCTTCCCCTATATCGGGGAACAGATGATCACTGCCACAGTGAAGAATGGGGAAGGTTTGTTTACACTCACCTCTCCCCGTTCTTCAGCTCCTGTGACCGATCGCTCGCGACCCCACGGCTGGGCCTTAAAAATTGAAAATAATAAAAAATGCCGTAAAACGACCCCCTATTTTTTTTAGACGCTATAACTTTTGTGAAAATTTAAAAAAAATAAATAAATTTCTTTCCTCAGTTTAGACTGATAAGTATTCTTCTATATTTTTGGTTAAAAAAAAAAAAAAAAAATTACCAAAAATATGTAGAAGAATACGTATCCGTCTAAACTGAGGAAAGAAATCGTGTTTTTTTTTTTTTTTGTTTTAAATATGATATTTTATTGAATCAAAAAGTAAAAGATTGTGTTTTTTTTTTTTTTTTAATTGTCCCTCTTTTGTCTATAGTGCAAAAAATAAAAAAAACTCAGAGGTGATCAAAGAAAAGCTCTATTTGTGGGGGGAAAAAAAAGGAATCAATTTTGTTTGGGAGCCACAGCGCACGACCGTGCAATTGTCATTCAAAGTTCGACAGCGCTGAAAACTAAAAATTTGGTCTGGGCAGGAAGGGAGTGAAAAATGCCCTGTATGGAAGTGGTTAAATTAGATATTAACCACTTAAGGACCGCCTAATGCTGATATACGTCTGCAGAATGGCATGGCTGGCCACAATTGATTGTTTAATGCCCCATCATGCGCCCGCGACCCGGTCCGAAGCTCCGTCAGAGTCCTGCGATTGGTCCCCGGAGCTGAATGGGTAGAGGTGTGTTTTAAACACAATTTCCCAGTTTTGTTGTGGCGCTGTCATTGATCGTCTGTTCCCTGATATAGGGAAAGGCGATCAATGAGGTCACACGTCCAGCCCTGCCCCCCCCCCCCTACAGTTAGAAACACATATGAGGTCACACTTTACCCCTTCAGCACCCCCTAGTGGTTAACTCCTAAACTACAAATTTTTTACAGTAAACAATGCATTTTTATGGCATTTTTTGCTGTAAAAATGACAGGGGTCCCAAAAATGTGTCAAAATTGTCCGATGTGTCCGCCATAATGTCGCAGTCACAAAAAAAAATCACAGATCGCCGCCATTAGTAAAAAAAAAATGCAATTGTCAGTTAAGGCGACGCAGTGCCGAATCGCAAAAAGGGGCCCGATCATTGGCCAGCCAATTCTTCCGGGGCTGAAGTGGTTAAAGGGAATAGCTGGTGGTAGAGAAACTTTAAACAAGGTTTTTTTTTTAATGATTTTATCAGAAAGGATGGACCCTCAAACTGGTAAAGATGCTGACATATCTATTTGCAGTTAAAAAAAAAAAAACTGCTTAATAATTGATAGAATATATGTTTGTATATTGCAACAATCTGAACCCAGTACATTTCCTAATGTTATCATTGCTGATAAGCACTTTTTGTATTTCTTCCAAATCCATTGTAAATCTAATTTGTTCCATAGATTATATTTCTAGAAATCTTTTACTAGAATACATCTAAAGCCCATCTCTGTCCCTTCTGTCTGTCCTACCCAACCCCACCACTATCTATCTATCGAACCTTGGTCTACGAGTAATGTGGTTAACAAGCATTTTGAAAGATCTGTGCCACCCATCAGTGCAGCATACCAGCGCCACCTATCAGAGACCATCATCGGTGCCACCTTATCAGTGCCCATAATTGAAGAAGAAAACGTACACATTTACAAAAAACTTACAGCAAGAAAATAAAAATCGCAGGGGTGACCAAATACCACCAAAAGAAAGCTCTATTTGTGGGAACAAAATGATAAAAAATATTGTTTGGGTACGGTGTAGCATGACCGTGCAGTTGTCATTCAAATTGCGACAGCGCTAAAAGCTGAAAATTGGTCTGGGCAGGAAGGTGCGTAAGTACCCGGTATGGAAGTGGTTAAAAAAAAAATTATGACTGAGTGTTGTATCGCAGAACTAGCAGAATTCAAGCTAATGGGGTGTGTAGTACCACATTTGGCCAGAGGTGCGTGGGCGCTGGAGTCGTTCGGAAAAGTACTCTGTTCCCGCGTGTTTCTGAGGTCAGTCGAGCTGTCCCCGATCATTTCTGAGGCTCTCCGCTGCACCCCCACCTCTGGCCACATGCGGTATTGCATGCCATTGAAGTCAATGCGAAACACATTAGTTTTGTTTCCATTGACTCCTCCGGGGAAAATCGCTTTGATATGCAAGTGCTTTAGATTACAAGCATTCTCCTGGAACGGATTATGCTCTTTATCCAAGGTTCCACTGTATATGATTTTCTACTCACCTGATTTTTGGGTATTGTGAAATTTCGATTGTGCAGTTGCGGTCCATTGCTGACCATTTGCACGCACAAATCCACATTCCTGCTCTGTCAACAGTGATCAAGGACATCGCACACGCCCCCTATACTGGCAGGAAGCAGAGGACATCATATGACGCCCGCCCAAGATGGGAGATCCCATCTGCGGACGTCATTTTAATATACACCTGGAAAAAAGTGGTTAAAGGCAGACCTTCTGTATGCAGCAGCCCCCAGCAACCCCTAATACTTACCTGAGCCCCATCTCTCTCCAGCGATGTCTTAACAGTTTCTTGGCCGTCCGAGACTCTCCCTCCTAATTGGCTGAGACACAGCAGGGGCACCATTGGCTCTCTGTGGCTGTCAATCAAAGTCAGTCAATCAGGAGAAAGAGGGGGTGGGGCCGATCGGCAGCTCCATGTCTGAGGCTGTGTTCACACCAGTCCATGGTGCGAGATCGCATGTTGTTCACACTGCACTGCAGTGCAAATCACATGTGATGTCTGTGCGATGCGATTACAGCCATACATATAGTATGGATAAATTTGCATTCGGACCAAACTCGCACAAGACCATTTTTTTGGTGTTTACACCCATGCGATCCGATTCACATCCAAACTGTCAGTTCACAGTGCGATACGCAAGCTGAAATAAGGGTGTCATTAACATTGTATTGACACTCCCACTAGTTCGCATATGGCAACTGTCTTGCAAGTCGGGGGCGATGCGGGAACCCGCAGTGGATTTGCAGGGTTCCCACATCGCAGAAGTGTGAACCGGGACTTAATGGACACATGGAGCTGCAGCTCAGCTTTGGTGCCCCCCATGGTAAGCTGCTTGCTGTGGGGACACTCAATGGGAGGGAGGAGCCAGGAGCAGTGACGAGCCTCCCAAAAAGAGGAGGACCCGGGCTGCTCTGTGCAAAACCAACTGTACAGAGGAACTGTAAGTTTACATATTTGTTATTTTAAAAAAAATAGTCTTTACAATCAGTTTAAAACATATGTGTCACTTACCCCTAGTGTTGGTGGTTGGACTCTATAGCTGGCTCTGTGTTCTACAGCACCCCTATGGCAGGATTGTGTGAAAGTAAAAGTGAAGGTCAAGGCACGGGTACAAGGCAGGGAAACGGGGAGCTTGAAGCATATGTTGCAAATACTATCACAAACATGACACTAAGGGCCGTGTCCACACAAGTCACCCTGCAGGTGGACAGTCAGACAGGGAGAGATACAACTCAGTCAAAACCAGGATACTGGAATGAGACCATCAGCTAGGCAGGGCTGCTGTTAGAAATCATGTGGGCCCCCTACTAGGGTGACCACATTTCCAAACTACCATTCAGGGACACCCTCCCTTCCCAAAAAAACAGCACAGTGATTGGACACAAGAGGTGGGATTTATGATTTCTCCAATCACAAGCAGGGGGTATGGATTGTGCTCCTCCAGGCATTCCCGGCCAGGACAAGTTTTGGACAAAAACGTCCAGCGGGCTACAAAAGACATGGCCGTTGTGTTGTCATTTTCTGCTCCCCGTCACAGAATGGTCCGGAAGTGCTGGGTGGCCAACTGCGCATGCGCGATGCGTTCCAAACGCATCTGCGATGTGTTCCAAAGCATTTACGACAGTGCACACCAGCGAAGCCGTCGTTCGGCATCCAGGCTCTTTCCTTAACATCCCCGTGGATTGGAGGATGTTAAAAAAAGAGCCAGGAGGCCGAGCGAAGCGAGGACGTGAGGCCGACTGGCCACTTTCCCCTAAGTCCACGTCGCTCTGAATGACGGCTTCGCTGGTGTGCAGTGTCGTAAAGCCATTGGAACGCATCGCAGATGCGTTTGGAACGCATCGCGCATGTGCAGTTGGCCGACGCAGCACTTCCGGAACACTCTGTGATGGGGGAGCCGAATATGACACGTCACCGTCCTTACCGCCACAAGGTGCCTTTCTTTGTGTGTTCAGTGGAGAGGGGAGGGGCAGCCAATCGGCTTTGCTTTTCAGTGTACACTTAAACCGTTTGGCTGCACGAATCGGAGGCCCCTCCCCTCTCCACTGAACACACGATGCCGCTTGTTGAATTTGCTTTGCTTTGCTCTGCTATGCTCTGTGTTGCCAACCGTCCGTATTTTTATGGAAAGTTCGTAAAAACGGGCACTTTTTTCCCCTGTTCGTAAATGTCCGTGGTTGCTAGAATGTGCCAGTAAAAATAGCTGAGATCGGTTCGGCTTGGAACTGCGTATGGAGATTGGTGGAAAGGGGTGATTGGAGGCAGGGGGTGATGGTGGCTGTGGCTGCACCGCAGAGGGGGATGGAGGCAGGGGGAGATTGGAGGCAGGGGGTGATGGTGGCTGCGGCGGCACCGCAGAGGGGGATGGAGGCAGGGGGTGATTGGAGGCAGGGGATGTTGGTGGCACCGCAGAGGGGGATGGAGGCAGGGGGTGATTGGAGGCAGGGGGCCTGGGGGAGATTCGAGGCAGAGGGAGATTGAAGGCAGAGGGGGATTGTGGCACCGCAGAGGGGGTTGAAGGCAGGGGGTGTTGGTGGCAGAGGGGGATGAGGCAGGGGGTGATGTGACTAAATAATTTGCCCTTATTATATCGAAAATAACAAAAATATGTTTTTTTACCTTAATATCTACATTAAATCACATTGCTATTTGCCTAGCATACTTGTTTGTAGCCTAAATACTGAAATTTGCACCTAAAAATGTAATTTAGTAACTTTTGTGAAATGCCAGTAAAAACGGGGCTGCGCCAGTAAATTTCAATCTGGTAGGTTGGCAACACTGTCTGCTCTGCAGCTGCCCTATGCGGGGATGTCAGTGTTACAGAGTAAGATATGTATGTACAGGGGGGAGTAACTATGTACAGTAGGGGTATGTACAAGGGGGTAGTAACTATGTACAAGGGGTGTATGTACAGAGGGAGGTAGTAACTATGTACAGGGGGGAGTAACTATGTACAGGGGGGTATGTACAGAGGGGGGTAGTAACTATGTACAGTGGGGGTATGTACATGGGGGTAGTAACTATTTACAGGGGGGGATCATGAGTGAAGTGATTTTACAGAATTTGATTACACAGCAAAACCACCAATAAAGCCTTCACTAATGTTTAATTAAAAGTAGCCTCACTTTTCGCCATGTGAACTGCTTTGGTGAAATTATCTTGAAATAGAAAAAAACATTTGGCTTTTTTGTAACAGTATCAGATCAGTGTGTCGGTGCCAACATGGCATTTAGTGGCTTTCTGGTGATGCTTACGCAAGGGGACAAGTCCATGTCCTTGATCACAGTACAGTAGTGGGTGGAATAATCTTGGATGCCATTCAACTAGAAAAATGCACCTCACTAGACCCCTCTTCTTCCCTGCCAATAATAAACTAAGAAAAATATCTCACAATTCCCTTTATACAAAGCTTGACTTGGCTGACAGCCTCTTACATGTCAACTGGCGCCTCTTTCTCTTCAATGGGACCCTTACAGATCCTTCAACTTTGACACTTTCTACGCTCTTTACCAAATGCCAAATTATTTGGATGCTCACGCACAACATTTCAACAGGAATACCAGGCAACAAATCCACTTCACCATACCCTATTTTCTCCTATAAACGCTTATGCCGCGTACAAACGACCGTTTTTTTGGGTTGTAAAAAATTTTGTTTTTTTTAATGTCATTAAAAACTGCCGTGTGTGGGCATGCTCTAATTTTTCGCGTTGTTTTTAACGCTGTCGTTTTTAAACGTCGTAAAAAATGGTCGTGTGTAGGCTTTAACAATGTGAAAAAACGCGCTTGCTCAGAAGCAAGTTATGAGACGGGAGCGCTCGTTCTAGTAAAACTAGCATTCGTAATGGAGATAGCACATTCGTCACGCTGTAACAGACTGAAAAGCGCGAATCGTCTCTCACCAAACTTTTACTACCACAAGATCAGCAAAAGCAGCCCCAAGGGTGGCGCCATCCGAATGGAACTTCCCCTTTTTAGTGCCGTCGTACGTTTTGGATGTCACTACGCTTTGCTAGAGCATTTTTTTTTCACAAAGGTGTGTAGGCAAGGCCGGTTTAACAATAATTGGGTTGAAAAAACGTTTTTTTCTAGATCAGTGTTTTTCAACTCCAGTCCTCAAGGCACACCAACAGGTCATGTTTTGAGGATTTCCATTATTTTGCACAGGTGATTTGATCAGTTTCACTGCCTTAGTAATTCCCACAGCCATTTCATCTGAGGGAAATCCTAAAAACTTGACCTGTTGGTGTGCCTTGAGGACTGGAGTTGAAAAACACTGTTCTAGACCATTAAAAACAGTTGTGTACGCGCCATTACTTTCTGATATAAAACAACAAGCTCCCAGATTCATAGAGCAATGGGAACAAGATCCTAATAATAAATTTACACCACAGGCTAGATCTAAAAGACTTACCATATCGATTTGCTTGTCTATAAGTAATCAATATCAGGAATCTGGATATATGGAACTCTCTTGCTGGTATCATACCCACTAGATTTCTACACTGGTGATGAGACAACCCACAGATATGCCTTTTACATATCTTTTGGTCTTGTTCCTACCAGCAGTGGCGGCCCGGCCATACAGTGCACAAGGATTCCACGCCCCTAATCCATGCGCCCGGCCACTAATCTACATGCAGGGTGCTGGACACATGGATTTCAATGTTTTTGTTTTTTAGAAGCACATGTTAAGAGCCTAAGGCAGAGGGCGGGGGGCAGAGTTGTGTGACAATAGCGCATTAATATTCGCTATTGTCTTCCTAATTCTCCTCCTGGCCAATCAGGAAGCAGGTCCAAGGACCCATCACCCAATTGGGCGAGAGGAGAAGCAATCCTGGCTGCCGTGGAAGAGGAGGGAGGAGATGCATGGTGGAAGCCATTGTGATGATGAGGAGGGGGAGACGCAGGGGAAGCTGTCACCCGGAGGAAGTCATGCCTTCGACATAAGATGGGGTAAGTGCGGGGCTGGTGACCAACTGCAGGGATGGAGGATAGATGACTTTTTCTAAGTACACAAAAGGCCTATTTCAAATATTCACAAATCTGTATAAATCTGTGTTAGTGAGCACTTCTCCTTTGCTGAGATAATCCATCCACCTCCCAGGTGTGGCATATCAAGATGCTGATTAGACAGCATGATTATTGCACAGGTGTGCCTTAGGCTGGCCACAATAAAAGGCCACTCTAAAATGTGCAATTTTACTGTATTGGGGGGTCGGGGGGGTCCAAAAACCAGTCAGTATCTGGGGCGACCACCATTTGCCTCACACAGTGCATCACATCTCCTTCACATAGAGTTCATCATCTTGTTCATTGTGGCCTGTGGAATGTTGGTCCATTCCTCTTCAATGGCTGTGCGAAGTTGCTGGATATTGGCAGGAACTGGAACACGCTGTCGTATACACCGATCCAGAGCATTCCAAACATGCTCAATGGGAGACATGAATGGGTGACATGAATGGCACAACAATGGTGGTTCACATTTACGATGACAACGTAAATGAATATTTCTTAAAACAAACACTGTGTGCATATAAATAAGTGAGCATATATGCATATAAATTAAGTCCCAATGTTATTCAAAGGTGATAATAAAATTATGAAAACGTGAAATAATCGTTGAGAGATAAATCCACTGTCACCAAGATGAAAGGAAGAAGCCGCTCCTTGAGGAGTACACCAGGAGAAATAATAAACATCCTTACCGGACACGTAGGACCTCCTGTGTGAGCAAGGTCATGTGAGCTTGCAGATGTAACCCTCTGCAGGGTATTGGTGGGTTGCAATATACAAACTCCTCTGCTCCTTCTGCTCCTTGCCTCCATCCTCTGTGTCCCTTTTGTCCATATTCCTCCCACTCATAGATCAGAAAATTTGCCGGCGGACTCAAAACAGTCAGGGGAGAAGCCGAAAAAAAAGAAAAGGACTCAAGATAGTCTGATACCATTAACCACTCCTCGGTTTTAATAGAAACATTTTTGTACAAATAAAAACAAGTTCACAAGAACAGATAAAAAAGCCGGCATAATAAAGACACGTAACCCCGTGCTTCCATGGTCACGTTGAACGCGGTGACGTCAGTGCGTGGCTCCGCCCTGACATGTTTCGTCGAAATGATGTTATCAAAGTGCACGGGCGGCGCTCTGAATGTTCACCATGAATAGCTCCGAGAGGTATAACCAAGCCTCGTTTTCGTACTCAACCATCGTATTAACAATACGCCAAGCCTCATTCTGGGTGATAGAATCAAACCGTGGGAAGAAAGAGAGTGACCCCGCATACGAAAAACACCAGCAAGACCGAACGGTGACACCACAACACATATGACGGTTGAAATGATGGGTCAAAAAATGTTATGCAGTCAGTTATTTAAAAAAGTCTTGAGTATTTTTTTTACACTATTGCCCTGTACACACGATCGGTTCGTCTGATGAAAACGGACCGATAGACCAGTTTCATCGGACGAACCAATCATGTGTGGGCCCCATCAGTTTTTTTCCCATCGGTGAAAGAAAATAGAACCTGTTTTAAAATTTTCGTATGGTTAAAAAAACAATAAAAAAATGAACGTCCGTGGGGAAATCTATCGGTCAAAAATCCACGCATACTCAGAATCAAGTCGACGCATGCTCGGAAGCATTGAACTTCATTTTTCTCAGCACGTCGTTGTGTTTTACGTCACCACGTTGGACACGGTCGGATGGTGTGTAGGAAAGACTGATCAAAGTCATCAGACGAACCGATCATGTGTACAGGGCATAAAAGCTGGAATTGGACTTTAACCCTAACAATGAACTAACTCTTTGTTTCCTAAGGAAGCCATGTCATCACCAAGTTGATCTTGGATACTTCTAGATACCGGCCCGGTAACAAGTTACCAAAGAATTTTGAATGTTTAATCCTGTTATGACTGAGGAGGTTGAGTTATGCCCCGTACACACCATCACTTTTTGTGATGAAAAAAAATGACATTTTTAAAAATGTCATTTAAAATGATGGTGTGTGGGCAAAATGTCATTTTATGTCTTCTGAAAAATGACCAAAAAAAAATTCGAACATGCTCAAATTTTTTATGTCATTTTTCAAAATGTCATTTTTTGTGTCATAAAAAATGATCGTGTGTGGGCAAAACTACGTAAAAAATGACGTTTTAAACCCGCACATGCCCAGAAGCAAGTTAGGAGACGGGAGGTAAAACTATCATTCATAATGGAGTAAGCACATTCATCACGCTATAACAGACAAAAAAGCAGGAATCGTCTTTTACTAACAAGTAACCAGCTAAAAGCAGCCTCAAGGCAAATAGAACTTCCCCTTTAGAGTGCCGTCACTTTGTTCATCATTTTCCAAAAATGATGGTGTGTACGCAACGTCATTTTTTAAAATGAAGTTTGAAAAATGTCATTTTTTTTCATGAAGAAAAATGACATTTTTTTTCATCACAAAAAGTGATCGTGTGTACGGGGCATAAGGCCTTGTACACACGATCGGAATTTCTGATGGAAAAAGTCAGACGGACTTTTCCCATCGGAAATTCTGACCGTGTGTAGCCCCATCGGAGAAATTCCATCGAAAATTCCGATGAATTCCATCGGAGATTACATAGAGAACGTGTTCTCTTTTTCTCCAATGGAATTCCGTCTGAATTCCGATGTGAATTTGATCGGACAAAGGTCCGATCGTGTGTACAGGGCATAATAGACTGGGCTTTAAGGCTGCTAATAAATAGGCATGCGCAAAAGGGAAAAATTTGTTTTGTTTTGTTTCAATTCGTTATTTAATTAATTTTGTTAAGTTAGATTAGTTACATGTGTTAAATTCGTTTTCGAAAAATCCGGTCGAAATCGAAAATATTTCGACCGGATTCGAAAACAAATAGTCTCTTTTCGAAAATAATTTGTTTTCGAATTCAATTCGAATATAATTTTTTTTTATCGAATTTCGTCCGCGGGTTTTCAATTCGGAATCGAAAACGTTCGTTCGGAATCGGTAAATTTGATTATATTGCAATTCGGGAATTCGTATGGATCCGAATGTCCGAATAATGAAAAATTTGTCTGAATTTCGATTCGGAACGAAGCGAAATGCACATGCCTACTGATAAACAAAGTAGAGAGTAGTGTTGCTCACGAATATTGGCATTGCGAATATTCGTTACGAATATTGCATATTCGAGTATTCGCGAATAAATCGAATATCGCGGTGAATATTCGCTATTGCGAATATTTGTATTTTTTCAAATGTATTTTTAAAACAGATCACATCCTAGTGATCTCCATCGACTTCAAAAGCATTGCTGGTATGATTAGAGACCCTGGGCCGAGTAGCTGAGGTGATCCTTTTATGTTGCCGAATATTCGCAAATACTTTCCCTGCCCTTCTGTGTTTTGTGTATAAAAAAAACAAAAAAAAAAAATTAGCTTTAGTTTAGTCATATAAGTTTGTGTAAGTAGAGTTAGTGTTTAGTGCATATTAGTTTAGTAATCCAGGAAATGATCTCCGTTTTCGAGAATTGACGAGAATTTCGTTGACGAGAATTTCGCAATCAATTTCGCATTCGCATTAGCGAAATTTCACAACATTTTTTTTTTTAGAAAATATCACGAATATTCGATATTAACGAATATTTCGCGAATATTCTTCTATATATTCGTGAAATATTGCGAAATCGAATATGGCGTATTCCGCTCATCACTAGTAGAGAGTGAAGCATCAGATATCTTGCAGGTTCATATGTTCACATAAGATTAGGGTGACCATGTGTCCAGGATTGCCCGGGACAGTCCCGCATTTTGTAGGTCTGTCCCGGGTACATTCATTCCAGGATGATACAGTGTCCCAGAATGAAACTGACACAGCCACCCCCCCCCCCCCCCAAGGGCCAATCTGATTCCCACATCACCGCTTTACTCACTGACAGTATTTGTCTTGGCCAGGAATGCCTGAAGGAGCACAATCCCCACCCCCTGCTTGTGATTGGGGAAATCATAAATCCCGCCTCTTGTGTCCAATCACTGTGCTGTGATTCGTTAGAAGCACAAGCTGATTTTTGGGAAGGGAGGTGTCCCTGAATAGTAGTTTGGAAATGCGGTCACCCTACATAAGATGTGAACATATGAACAAGATGGAGATTACAGCACTTGAAATTTTTATGAAAATTACATTGTATAAATTTGAATTCCTCTTTTGTTTAATCCCATCTATGTTTTCATTCTAACTCGTATCAAATGACCTTCATATCTTGCCAATCCCCCATCACCCCCCACACAGGCCTGGATGTGTCTTCCCAAACAAATATTTGATGTGTTGTGGTCAATGCCCAGCCTTGCAACCACGCCAATTAAACGAGTCATATAAGACCAGACAAATATCTATTCCTAGCACACAAGTATTGTCTGGTCTGTGTCACATAATGTCACTCTGGACTTATTGTGTTGGGCTGATCCTTCTGCAGATCTACTCGGTGCAAACAGAACTGTGAGTATTTCTTATGTATATTATTTGTCATTCAGATACGCTTTCTGTGACCACCAACCCATAGCTGTTACATTGGCACAGCACATAATATTAGAGTTTCAGATCTCAGAAAGCCTTTTGAATATGCAATTTTCATTCCCGAGCATTGTTTGCTAATCTATCGATCACTTTTATTTCTTTATGATTTTGTTAATTTTAACTAAAAGGTTATCATGGACCTTCTGGTATCCCAAGTATTTGAAAGTTGTATGTGGCATTTTGTTTATAAGGCTTCATGCACACTAGAAAGCTAAAAACTGCTTTAGAAACATTGGGCCAGATTCAGAGAGCCCTTACGCCTGTCTAACTGGTGTTAGACTGGAGTACTTTCAAATTACGCGCGTTTTTTAGCTAGTCTGAAACCTCAAACCATGAAAAGACGGCTGCGGGCTTCAATTCGACTGGATTACGTGTTCGTACGCCTTCGGATCTACGCTGCAATAAAATTGCGGCCACTGGGTGGACTTCCCGTTGTTTTCCGCGTCGGGGTATGCTAATGAGCTTTTGCCGGCGATCCCCGAAATTACGATCTTCAATCGCAATCTCTTACGGCATCTTTAGTCATCTTTTTTTTGCGTAACACTATACCAGCTTTTTGCTGCTCTAATATTAGACAGCCCATGTTAAGTATGGCCGTCGTTCCCGCGTCGAATTTCAACGTTTGTTTTTATTTTTTACGTAAGTCGTCCATGAATAGGAATGTACATAAACGACGCTACTCAAACAACGAATGACGTAACGACGTGATTTTGCGCAATGCACGGAGGGAAATTTCTGAACAGAGCATGCGCAGTTCGATCGCCGCGGGGACTCGCCTAATTTAAATGCTTCACGCCCCCTAATCGCGTATTTAGATTACGCGGTGAGAAATAGACTACGCCGCCGTATCGTACGGGCAAAAATCTACCAGAATTCGATGTAGAGCCTGGTAAAATACGGCAGCGTAGAGTATTTCGAATACGCTGCGCAAATTTACGTGTACCTGAATCTGGCCCAATGTACAAAAAAACGCTATAGTGTAAAGTTTTAGCATTTTTTTTCCTGGCGTTTAGCAGTGTTTAACCACTTCAGCCCCGGGCCATATTGCTGGTCAATGCCCGGGCCACTTTTTGCCATTCGGCACTGCGTCGCTTTAACTGACAATTGCACGGTTGTGCGACGTGGTGCGACGTGGTGGTATTTGATCGCCTCTGGGTTTTTTTGCGCTATAAACAAAAATAGAGCGACAATTTTGAAAAAAGATGAATATTTTTTGCTGTAATAAATATCCCCAAAAATATATAAAAGAACAACTTTTTTTCTCAGTTTAGGCCGATACGTATTCTTCTACATATTTTTCTAAAAAAAAATTGCAATAAGCGTTTATTGATTGGTTTACGCAAAAATTATAGCATCTACAAAATAGGGGATAGTTTTATGGCATTTCTATTAATATTTTTTTTTTTTTACTAGTAATGGCGGCGATCAGCGATTTTTATCGGTACTGCGACATTATGGCAGACACTTCGGACACTTTTGACACATTTTTGGGACCATTGGCATTTTTATAGCGATCAGTGTTATAAAAATGCATTGATTACTGTAAAAATGCCACCGGCAGGGAAGGGGTTAACACTAGGGGGCAAGGAAGGGGCTAATTATGTTCCCTAGGTGTGTTCTAACTGAAGGGGGGGTGGACTGACTAGGGGAAATGACTGCTCACTGATCAGACATTGTATGAACATACGATCAGTCCTTTCTCCCCCTGACACACAGCTCCCGGTTCGCGAGAACCGTTGACAGCTGAATGTAAAAAAAAAAAAAAAAAAAGCATTGCCGGCATTATACAAATGTGAAAAAATGGCAGGCCCACCCAATCCATACAAGGCCCTTTGCGTCTGGTATGGATTTTAAGTGGAACCCCATGGCAAAATGTAAAAAAAAAATGGTGTGGTGTCCCCCAAATTCATACCAGTCCCTTAGGTCTGGCATGGATTTTGAGGGGAGCCCTCATACCATTTTTTTTTGAATGTCATGGGTTCCCCAAAATCCATACTTTTATCTGAGCATGCAGCCTGGCAGACTAGGAAAGGGGGGGGGGGTGAGCGAGAGTACCCCTGGCAAGGGATGTGGTGAAGAGACCCTTATTCCCATCAACATGGGGACAAGGTTCTGCCCCACAGCACCCCCCCCATGTTGAGGGAGTGTGGCCTGGTATGGTTCAGGATCACTAGCCCCACCACTTTTCCTGGCCTGCCAGGCTGCATGCTCAGACAATTGTTAATAAACAAGGGGATATCTTAAGCGTTCTTTATTGCCGGAACTGTTTTTTACATTCAGCTGTCAGAGGGGAAGATAATTGCACATTTTTACTCCTAAAAAGTCTGTGGGATGTCTATTAAGGAAAGAAGAGCCATTCTATAATACCCACTCATGAAATAAAATTCTCAATAACTGCTTGCCGACCAGCCGCTGTCATTATACCGTGGCAGATCGGCCCTCCTGAGCGAACCGCCGTAGCTGTACGGTAGTCAATGCATGGGAGGTAGCGGGTGCGCTGCATGATGTGGGATTGTGCTTGTGGGTCCCGTAGACTTATGCCCCGTACACACGATCACTTTTTGTGATGAAAAAAAATGTCATTTTCCTTCATGAAAAAAAATGACATTTTTCAAACTTCATTTTAAAAAATGACGTTGCGTACACACCATCATTTTTGGAAAATGATGAACAAAGTGACGGCACTCTAAAGGGGAAGTTCTATTTGCCTTGAGGCTGCTTTTAGCTGGTTACTTGTTAGTAAAAGACGATTCCTGCTTTTTTGTCTGTTACAGCGTGATGAATGTGCTTACTCCATTATGAATGGTAGTTTTACCTCCCGTCTCCTAACTTGCTTCTGGGCATGTGCGGGTTTAAAACGTCATTTTTTACGTAGTTTTGCCCACACACGATCATTTTTTATGACACAAAAAATGACATTTTAAAAAATGACATAAAAAATTCGAGCATGTTCGAATTTTTTTTTGGTCATTTTTCAGAAGACATAAAATGACATTTTGCCCACACACAATCATTTTAAATGACATTTTTAAAAATGTCATTTTTTTTCATCACAAAAAGTGATCGTGTGTACGGGGCATTAATGTCCGCCGGCGACCCACGGTCATGGTGTACACAGGCAGAATGGGGATTGCGAGTGTAAACAAGGTGAATCCCCATTCTGCCAGGTGACATGTCAGAGATCTTCTGTTCCCAGTGATCAGGAACAGTGATCACTGCCATGTCCCTGGCAGCCCATCCCCCCTACAGTTAGAGCACACACCCCAGGGAAAACACTTAACCCTGTGATCGCCCCTAGTGTTAACCTCTTCCCTGCCAGTGTAATTTCTTCATTGATCAGTAAATTTTTATAGCACTGATCAATGTAATTATGTCACTGGTCCCCAAAAAGTGTAATTTGTGGTTAGATTTGTCCGCCAAAATGTTGCAGTCCCGCTAAAAATCACAAATCGCTGCCAGTAAAAACAATAACAAATAAATAAAAGTCTCTAAATCTTTCCCACAGTTTGTAGGCGCAATAACTTTTGCGTGTAGTACCCTGGGGTTTAGTCAGGGAGCTCCTTACAAATTTACTTGCCAGGAGTAGTTATCTTGGTATTGCATACTGTATACACCGCCTGAAGTGTATGTAGCGCTCACCCCCCCAGGAGCCGCTGGATAAATTTGGGTCGGCCTGTTACCTCTATAGCTTTGATGTCTAGGGTAGTAGAAGAGAGTAGCAGTGATGGAATTTCCAAACAGTAGATGTCTTTTCTTGTGCTTTATTTTACCCAACACGGTAAAACAATAAACTTGAGGTGAATAAGAAAAAGATGGATGAGGAGAAGAGTAACAGATTCAGGCTTACGAGTAACGGAAGCAGTCCTGCTCCAAACAACACTTTGCTTTCGTCGCCACTCCAGCCGGAGTGGGTGTAGTGTACCTGGACAGGCCTTTCACACCGACCTGGCAGCCAGGGTATCACTCGTAACCTTGTGGGAAAACAGGCCTCTGCCACAGACCCTTCCCTAGAACCTAGATCATGAGATAAATCTTCCTTAGTGAATTTAGTGCCTGAATCTGACCTTAGGTAGTTCTCAGTTGGTCACCAACTGACAGGTTGCTAACTGCCAAACTCTCAGTGTCCGGTCACCTCGATCCCCGATGGTTCGCTCCAGTGCTGTTTCACCAGCCTCTCATTGGTGCTCCTCAACTGGGTCCCCACCGAACGGCTAAACTCAATTGGGATCTTTAAATTAGGACCCCAGTCAATTACTTAGTTAGTTACATAGCCAGGATCTTCGTGTAGCACCCACGCCCCGGCCAGGTAGGCCATAATGCTCGGGGCGCGGTGATGTACGGTCACCCTAAAGGTGAGTGCCGCACCAGGAACCAGAAGACCTCGCCCAATGACGTCTGTTCCAGAAGTACTCTCCCCCAGCATGCCCCACAAGGGAAAACCCATCCTGATTGGCTGCTGGCAAGAGACACCCCAACCTAGACTCTACTGCTGCCACCTATTGCCCTGGGGTGTAACAACACCCCAGGGACAACAGGATGCGCCCACAGCACAGCCCAGCCGAAACAGAGGCCCAATTTGGATAAATCACCGGATGAGAGCCAAGTAACTCTCTCATCCCCCTTAAATTTAAGAATAGCACCTGTACTGAAAGTACACAGGCGCTACATGTATTAGAAACTGTACACACTGTATTAGATATTGTGTACACCGCCTGCACTGTATTAGCAACTATACTACGGATGCACTGTATTGTATATGGTGTACACCACCAGAAGAGTAGGGAGAAATGTACACACTATATTAGATTATATACTCTATACACCACCAGAAAAGTAGTAGAAACTGTACTACGGCTGCACTGTATTGTATACTGTGTACAGAAGTGAAGTAGAAACTGTACACACTGTATTAGAAACAGTAAGGAAAGGTTCCATCCGCTGGTATTATCTATCATTTGGCGTGCAGTACTGGGGTCCACCAGCAGGTGTCTCCTGGCAGTTTGGAACTGTCAGGGGAGCTCTTACCTGCTGGTGTGATGTCATCTTTGAGCTGCAGTACTGACGTCCACCAGCGGATGGACCCTGGCAGTGTGGTGCAGATGTTACCTTCTGCAATCAGGTGTTACCTAAGCTTGTTAGCAGGTAGTAGCATAAATATCCGACAAGTGCATATACACACTGCCCTGGTATTGTCCTCGTGCCCTGATCTGCAGCCTGTTTACCCTGAACCCGTTGTATCTGTTCTTGCATCCCTGGATCCTTGCCCTGCAACCTGATTCCTTCCTCCTTGTCCCTGTCCGTCTACTCCTGGCCCTCCCATCTGTTGATCTGTTAATGATCCCTGGCCTGGCTTGACTACGGTTCTGGTTCTCCCCTTGCTACATATTCTGGTTGGTTACTGTCACTGTTTTGGTGTTTGGTTTGTTCACTTGTTGTATTGGTGGTGTATTCACATTTATATGTATTTACCTTAGATAAACGTACTTACTTTCACCTATATCTGTTTGCGGTTTCCTCTGTTGCAGTCCACAGAGCGAATGGATCAGCTACAATCTTAGACAAATGTCCTATACAGTATTACTGCTCAGACCAGGCCTTCAATCTGCTTGAGGAACATCTCCACATTCTTCAGGTTCAGAACTGCTAGCAGTTGTGATTTCTTCTAGTCCTGTTGCTGCATATGTTACTGTTATTTCCAACCCACTCAAATAGACACGACTAGGGTATAAAAGATGATTTTGCCCCTCTGACTGCTAGACCAAAACACCCCCTTTTACCTTACCCAAGCACACCCCCCAACTTTTTGAGATGGAATGAGGGACACCTATCAAAAGTATGCAGGCATAGGACACACCCCCTTGCCACGCCCCCTTAACCTCTTATGGACCGCCACATGTACACTTACTACGGCAGAATGGCACCGACAGGCACATCAACGTATATATACGTTGGTGTCTTGAGGTGGGTCGGGGGTCCGATCGGGACACCCCCCCGGTACATGCGGCAGTCCCCGTAGCTGGCCAAGCGATCCGGGATGAGGGGGCGGCTATTCTTTTTTGTCCGCCCCCTCCGGATCGCTCCCAGCCAATCTGTGCTCTCCCCCTGGAGGAGGAAGTGATGTGATCTCTCCCCTCAGCAGGTTTTTTGGGAGCCACGTCGCACGACCGTGCAATTGTCAGTTAAAGCGACGCAGTGCCGAATCGTAAAAAGGGGCCTGGTCATTTACCTACATTTTGGTCCGGGTCTTAAGTGGTTAAAGGAGAATGGTACAAAAAAACAACATTGGGTAAACCCACAAGTGCTTTTTTTACCACTACTATTCCTTTTTTTGCCTTTTGGAATTTACAAATGCAGCAATTTTAGAAATCAGGTGAAAGGTTTAGACCTGGAAAACACTTTTTGATAGATAAAAGGTGCATTTTATATACAACTATATAGATCAGACCAAAATAAGGGATACATGGAACAGAGGGACATTGCTCCAAATCAGTGACCTTTTGAAATCAGGGACAGTTTGGAGCTATGCCCAAGTAGCACACAAGATACCAAAAACTGGAGTTTAATGGCCAAAGCAGCCTTTTATTAAACCAAATTGTACAAATAACATATACAAAAACATACAAATAACAGTTAGGCCTCGTACACACGATAGGATGTATCCGATGGAAACGGTCCGACGGACCGTTTCCATCGGATATGTCCACCGGACTGTTTGATCCGATGGCTGTACACACCATCGGATCAAATTCCCCGCCGGTGGACAGTGCGGTTACGCGGCGGTGACGTTGACGCCGCCACGTCACCGCTACGTCACCGCCACGTCACCGCACCAGGAAGTAAACACTTCTGCGCGCATGCGTCGGATCCATTCACAGGATACGACGCATGTGCGGGCAGATATGTCCGCTGGTTTGCCGTACTAACCAGCGGACATATCTGACGGGCAGCTATCAGGCGGGAAAATTTCAAAGCATGCTTTGAAATTTTTCCGCCGGAGGAATCCGGCCAGAAGGTCCGTTTGCCCCTGCACACGAGCGGATTTTTCGGCTGAAATGGTCCATCGGACCATGTTCAGCGGATTTATTCCCTCGTGTGTACAAGGCCTCAGACTCAGAAAATTTGGAGCCCCAAGGTTCTTGTAGGCACCACTACTTCACCTAATGCTTGACCTGCCTAACTAATCCTAGGCCCCCCCTTATACACAATTCAAACAAATTTGTATCTCCACTCCTCGTGCTAGGGGTTTGATCTCCAGTATATATAAAAGTTTGAATGAAACAAACATGCCTGAGAAGTCGCATCCCATGTTACAATGGGAATCGGATCTAAATACTTTATTTACTCTGGAGCAATGGGATACCATGTTCTTTAACCTCGATAGATGCACCAAGACAACATCTATCATACAATCCGCTATCAAATTGCTCTATAGATGGTATCTTACACCGGCTAAACTTAATACATTTTATCCTTCACTACCTCCACTCTTCTTCAGCGGATGTCCCACCCAGGGTACACTTTTACATATTTTTTGGGACTGCCCCCATCTAAAGGACACTTGGCACAAATCCAGCATCGTGATTGATAAAATCGCCGGCCGTAGGATCCCTCTTACACCCCAAGTCTGCCTTTTATTCTCCACTATTCAGGACATTCCAACATCTAGCACAAGGCTTATCCACACATTTCTCACCTCCATTCACTGGTAGACATGTGCATTTGTTTTCGTTAGAATGTATTTTCGTCCGAAAATCGGATATTTTCTGTATCGTTTTAACGAACGAAAACGAAAGCGCAAGAAACAAAAACCGAAAGATCCGACATAAAAAATGCTTTATTTTTGTTTTTGTTCAGATCCGACGATTTTCGATGCTTTGTCGAATTTTCGTCGTTCAATTCCTACCTATTCACTGTATTCAGAACAACGATTTTCGATGCATTGTCGAATTGGATGAAAATTTGACAAAGCATCGAAAATCGTCAAATTTTCGTTGTTCAATTTCTACCTATTCACTGTATTCAGAACAATGATTTTCGATGCTTTGTCGAATTGAACGACGAAAATTTGACAAAGCATCGAAAATCGTCGTTTTCGGACGAAAACTTTCCCGACGAAAACGACATAAATCAAAACGATTTTCGGGAGTAACTAAATACATTTATTTTCCAAACGAAAACAAAAAAAAAACAAACAAAATATTCCAGTCTGCACATGTCTATTCACTGGGCCATAGCCTTTAACTGGCGCTCCGCTTCAGTACCTTGGCCACAGATTCTCAACCGTATGACGAACATCAAACTCTCCGAAAGAATTCATCATACGCTATATGATTCTATGCCTCGATATAAAAAAAAAAATGGTTTCTCTGGGACACCATCTCTCTGGTTCATGATTAACTATTACTAACCATACACTATTCTTCCTGTACAATGTTCACCGTTAATGATACTTGTATACATTCCTGTACTATCATTGTTATTTTCTTTCCAACCTGACCTTTTCTACAATAAAATCGTTGTAAACAAAAAAAAAAAACGAATCCTAGGCCTCCAGCTGCAAAACACAGACTAAGAGACAACACCAAGTTTTTCAGATGTAGTCTCTATCCTGAGTGAAGACCTCGCCATGATCCTCCTACTGGTCGACCCCTGAAGTCCCACCCATTCCTTACACCCCACTAAGCCTCCCCTACTATTTACATTTATGCTGGATTCACACTATTGCGAAATCCCTACATCCAATTTGCAATAGCAGGAGAGTGTTAATGACTCGATGGAGCCAGTTCACATATCTCCGATGCGGCTCCGGTGAGAATTTGCATAGGAGTCCTGATGCGTCTTTTGGTCCATTTCAGGTCTGATACAGGCTGAAATTCAGGCTGAAATCCGACTTAAAACGGCGAACCAGGACGCACTGGACCCCTGCTGGGGGACGCACCGATATCCAGTGTGAACGGAGCCTTAACCTACCTAAAACTCCTACCAGTAAAAACAACCTTTAAACCCCTTCATGTCGGTCCTCCGTCTAAGTTGTTTTTCCTTACTTTGGGCCTTGCTTGAACTACTTACTCCACACTGCCCGCCCCATCCAAATGAATATTTACAGCATCCCTGTGAATCAATGCAATCCATGTACAATTACAACACCGACGTGTATTCTGTCTCCACTATATTACCATTGCTCAGTGAATGTGCACAATTTTGCCGGTGATCAGTGAAATGCAGTGTTAATTTTGGCAGGAAATTTCGATTTAGTTTTAATCTTAGTCTTAGGACTAATGTAGCGGCCTGCTACTTTCTAGCCGGCGCAGCTTTACATTTTTGAGGGTAGTCTGAGAGTTAGTTGACTCAGACTGTATGATTTTTCTCTAAATTTGGGCCTCTGTTCCAGCCATGGCTTTACTGTGAGTGACCACTATTGTTGTCTGGGGTGTCATTATCACCCCAGGCCGAGGGTGGCAGCAGTCAGGTCAAGGTGTTTTGGGTGTTACCCTTCAGCAGCCAATCAGAGGGAGTTGATTGTCCCGCTGTGCATGCTGGGGAGGAGTACTTAAGGGAAGACATCATTAGATCAGAGTCATTGACGATCCTGGTCTGTTGTCCCACCACCCCCCCGTGTGTGGCCCTCCTGGCCGGGGGTGCATGTTCAAGTGTTCCTGGCTCCAGGACCACGTTGGTTCGGGTCTACGTTTGCAGAGTGGTCCTGTGCTGTCCGTCCTGAGGGAGGAACCCACTCAATGAAGAACCTGTCTTGGAGAGCACCGAGCAAGAGGCTGGTATCTCAGGAGAGGCCTTGAACTTCATCAAAGGATGCACTATTACTGAGAGGCTGAATGATGTTTGCCTGTCAGTTCTGAGTTCACAAGAATTTATTCAAGAGAGATCCGGGTGCTTAATTCTGTGCTGAGGATTCTGGACCGAACATACCTCCATCTTTGGGAATGTCTGTAGCAGAGACTTTACCAAGTTTCCGTGTGACATCCTGGCTGCTAGGTTAGTGAGAGAGGTCTATCAGGGTGCACAGTACCCACTCTGGCTAGAGTGGCTACGAAAGCTACTTTGCTGGAAGCAGGAGTGTTTCCAAACAAAAGTTATACACCTGAACCTATTACCCATTACCCTTCCACCTCTTCAACTACTACTTTTATTCTCTTACCACGTTGGGTAAATAAAGCAAAGAAAAAGAAGCCTAAAGTGTGGACATTGAAGTTTTTCTCAACTCTCATCTGATACCCTAGATACCATAGAGGTAACATGCCGCCCAAAACAAATGAGCAGGTCCTTTTGGGGTAGTGCTACAGTAAATTGGCATTTTAGTTTTAGTCCCATTTTAGTCTTCTGCAATTGTTTTAGTTTTAGTTGTTGTGACAGGAGGGCCCGTAAAACCCAGTATCACTTGGAAAATATGCGATACCCTTGTTTTAGCTCCTCATGCACCTCTTATGTCTAAATCACCCTGTCTCTATTAGGGGCACAGGGGGGGGGGGGGGGAATTAATGGACATTAAGAATGTGGCTTGGGTTACTTAAAATGGAACCCTGTATATGCCATATTATAAAGACTGACTGATTCATATTGTTAGGAGCCACCTGTCTGTCTGTAGTCTGTTATAGGGATGAGCTTTGTGTTCGACTCGAACATCGTCTGTTCGTACGTTAGTCGAAATTCAAACAAAATGGGTCGTTCGCGCCGTATAGTTTGCACCTAAACGTACTTGGTGTTACTGCACTTGTGCTGTATAGTTTGCACCTAAACGTACTTGGTGTTACTGCACTTGTGCCGTATAGTTTGCACCTAAACGTACTTGGTGTTACTGCACTTGTGCTGTATAGTTTGCACCTAAACGTACTTGGTGTTACTGCACTTGTGCCGTATAGTTTGCACCTAAACGTACTTGGTGTTACTGCACTTGTGCTGTATAGTTTGCACCTAAACGGATGATCTCCCTATAAAAGACCAGTCCTCCCAAGCCCTGACAGCCAGGGCAAATTCTACAGAGATTCACATAAATACCCAACTTTTAGAAGTATTTGTTGGACCTAAAACACAGATTGGAGCAACTGGGCCTATTATTGGATAAATCCTTGTCCAGAGCAAACTACTGTCCCTCCTTTCATTGGTTGATCCGCCCTTGATTTATGCCTGCATAAGGGTCTTGGGATGGTAGCCTCTTTTGAAGAAGTAGCTATGCTGAAGCAGATACTGCAGTAAAAATTTGGTATAGTTCATTTTTAAGGGTGTGGCTTAAGACTTTTAAAAGGGACTTACCAATGCACACAATACAAACAAAAGATGTTGAACGGAATACAAATTGTGTAGTGCACTTAATTTTGTAAACAAAAACAGAAAAACAATCACTTACAGATGCAAAAATGGTACTATGCAGTGTACATACCGTAATACACGCTGTGACGGGAGAGCCCATGGAACCCAGAATCCCTTGGAGAGGTTGGAAACTATTGTTTCAGCTCCCCATGCACCTCGTATGTCTAAGTCACCCAGTGCCATCCTGTCACAGGGTGACTGAGAAAATATGTCTTGGATTACTTAAAATGGGACAGTAAAATGTATCCACAATATCTTTCAGGATATGTGTAAAGACTATTCTTAGTTTGTTTAGTTCTGAACAATACATGATCATTGAATAAGCTGATCACATTGACCTCCGGAGACGGACTGTCTGATCACCTGGGCTGCCTTAAGTGCTGTGTTAATTAACACGCCAATTATATAGTTGTCTGCTAAGTTGTTGTTAGAGGGGAGGATCCAGGAGCCAGCCCTACCTCGTTATCTAACCCCTTGTGTTAAAAGTGTATTAAAAAAACAGTCCATGTTCAGCAATCAAGCAAGTATCATCTTGTTTGTCATTGTCAGCGGTTGGAATATCTGATATCTAGATCCGGACCGGGAGAAAGTGGTATATGACGAAAGCATTCATTGCCCGGCGCCACGTGCATTCCAGCCTGGAACGCGGAAGTGCGCTGCGAATCACGGCGGTTTTTTGAATTAGTGCTAATGCACTACACCTGGATTCTTCTTTTAAAGAGAACAGTGTGCAGATTGCACACTGTTCTATTATTTCGGCTGTAGCCGGCCTGGCTGCAAGAAACTACAGGTACCATCTGTCCCAGGCTGGAAACCATCCCATTTCTACTCCTGCGCTATCAACCTCACTGTTGTTGCTGCAGACACCCTAAAGATACCTTCCTTCTTGGATCCCTACACCATGGAATCCCATTGTTGCTGAACTACAACAAGGCTCATCCTCTACAAAACTGATAAGTAGCCATTGTTTCACTTGTAGTGCTTCAGAATCACCTGCTACATATATTGCATCTAATCAATTGCTGTCATCTACAAAACTGATAAGTAGCCATTGTTTCACTTATAGTGCTTCAGATTACTAAGTAATAACATACTACTGGAGATAGTCTGTTGTATTCTCGGCTACTTGCTGTGGAGTATCTTAAAGGGACATACACTCTCAAATTACCTGACCTATATTTGCTTCTCTTACGCAACTATTGGTTGGCATCACTATTCTTATTTACTACGTGCTTGACATAAGTTATAACTTGTTTATGGGCTATACCCTAAGTTACTGAACATGTTCGCCCTAACTTTTCTATGCTAAGGGTTGAGGTATTTCATATCTACTCCCTTAGTGACCTAATGCATTCTCTATGTTAAAGTGATATGATGTAGAGAACCCCCAAACTCCTGTTCTCTGTTTGGAGTGACGCCTGGGATCCGATACTGATAATCACTTGCATAGAGAACTGCATTGGAATCTTCACGTGCATCACGCTACTGTTTGGACGCATGTTGTAATACGTCCACTCCTAGTAGCTCAACACCTTCATTTTATGTAAAAGAGAGATGATGTAGAGAACCCCCAAACTCCTGTTTGTGTGGAGTGACGCCTGGGGTCTAATACTGAATTCTCACACAGAGAAGTGCATTGAAATCCTTGCTAACCACAGTTTAGGTTCACTCCCGTTTACCAGGGCCGTTACAAGTGTCCATGTATACAGCATAAGGACAGATACTGAGAATTACACCCAGCCTACAGAAGATATAAAGAAGACTCTATAACATATCTGATAACATACAGGGTGACTTTCTCAATTTTAGGGTGAGTTGTGAGAATGACATGGCGACACACAGAATGGCCCATATCAGTTCCTGCAGCCCCAGGGAGCTAACAATTTAATATCCTTACACAGTCCTACAAACACTCATACATACACAGAAATACAGGATGTCATGGCCTTCACACTGTTCTTTATGGTTAGACTGGACTGGGCAGATCTCAGCCTGGGTGACCACACAGGAACAGGGGGTGGCAGTGCAGTCACACCATGTATAGTGTATGTAATATCATACATAGAGCCTAGAAGAGACACCAAAGTACAGCAGTTCAGGACTCTTCTTGTGTTATCAGACATGGAGACAACAGGTAAGAGGCTCTTCTGTTATTATAATAATGTAGAAACGATCGATGGGATTCAGGATTCATTCCAGCAAAGTGATCACCAGTATTATGCCGCGCACACACGCTTGGAATTTCCGGCAACAAATGTTCGATGTGAGCGTTTTTTAGGAAATTTTGACCGTGTGTAGGCCCCATCTGACATTTTCTGTCGGAATTTCCGAAAAAAAAATATTTGAGAGCTGGTTCTCGAATTTTCCGTCAACAAAATCCGTTCTCGTAAATTCCGAGCGTATGTACAACAATTCCGACACACAAAATTCCACGCATGCTCTTAATCAAGTACGAGACGGAAGCGCTCGGTCTGGTAAATGTTCGTAATGGAGATAGAACATTTGTCACGCTGTAACGAACTGAAAAGCACGAGGCTGAAAAGCGCTAATCGACTTCTACTAACACAAGATAAGCAGAAAGAGCCCAAAGGGTGGCGCACTTGCTATGGAACTTCCGTTTTATTGTGCTGTCTTACGTGCTGTACGTGGCCGCATTCTTGACGTTCGCAATTTCCGACAACATTTGTGCGACCGTGTGTATGCAAGACAAGTTTGAGCCAACATCCATCGGAAATGTATCCACGGTTCTGTTGTTGGAATGTCCAATCGTGTGTATGCGGCATTAGAGTTCATCTCACTGGTGTCACATGACTTGGGGACTTCAGGTTCCATGCTTCATTTTCCTGGTGCAGAGTAAGGAAAAGATAAAGAAATTTGGTTATTATGTGCATCAGTCCTGTCTGTCCTTTGGTTCCAACCTCATAACCTGAACGAGCATCAAACAAACATACAAGCACCAGCTAGGACTATAGTAATATAATATCATGTACAAACACAATTGGAGAGATTTCCATATCGGCCTCCTGATATATAAAAGTCTGGACCACAAGATTCAGCTCACATCAAGAGATTTAGCAATAAAAAATGGCAATGATTTCAGTGGTATATAAAGAAAAGGAGGGTGCACCGAACTTGTGCATTACCAAAGATAAAATGTATTAAAAAATGTAAAAACAAGAGTAATACTCAAAAACAAACGTTATTAAAAGGGACAACCCTCTTCACCAGAACCATAGCATTAGTAGAGTCTACTATTACTGTGGCTCTGAGGAAGAGGCTCCTCCCTCGTAACACGTAAGCCGCTTGCAATGCCATCTGGTTCCTCTTAACACCCGGTCCAGGTTGCAGATGTCTAGAGACACGGTCCCATTTGCTGGAGCACTGATAAGCCTTTTTATAACGTTTGTTTGTGAGTATTACTCTTGTTACATTTTTTAATACATTTTATCATTTCACAGTGACATCCAGGGGTCAAGTCCTGGGGAAAAAAGTGTGGGAACTCCCACCCAAGATCCACTCCCCCACCAAAATAAAAATGATACGCTCATATGCATAATTACTAAACCGCATGTTTTTTTTTCCCGATCCACTGTACCTTAGTACGTTTTTTCTAAATCCTGTGATAACTCGCGGCAGACCTCTGCAATGTCTCCTGGGAACAATGACAAAAGCTCCCAGGAGACATTGCAGCATCGAGGAAGTGACGGAATACCCGCACACTACCCGATGAATCCATATACAGGAAGTGGCCAGTAACATAAAGGATTACTAAGGTTCGCCTGCCCCTGACAGTGACTCGAGCTGGGCATCGCCGCTTAGTGAACGATTGGCTCGGGTGGCTTGGCTGCTCTCGGCTGCTCTAGTCCTGCAAAGGGAACTGAGTTCCTGCTGTGAAAAAAGTGCAGGAACTCCGTTCCCACGCATTCCCGCAGGACTTGATGTGAAAAATATATGTAAAAATACGCTACCTAGTGTTAGTATCAATCTGCTAATTAGCAAATATAAACAAATATATGTGAAAGAATATACAAAACAAATATATATATGGTGATAAAAACTTCCTGATAAAAAGGAATTGAATACCAAAAACAGTCCCAAAGTGGAAAAAGGGAAAGAAACTAAAATGTGAAACAAAGTTTGCAATTATTGTAACACTGTTGCAAAGAGAAAAGGCTTGTCTGCAGGTAATCGGCTTGTCTGCAGATAGTCATTCAAATCTTCTAAGCCTGCATACTCTATGATAGTATAGTGAAAAGATGTCTCTTTACCGCAACAGTAGTCAAAAACAGCTCACAAACAACTCACGGAAGGTCTCCTCTGGCTCCAGTCTCTGAACCTCACTCCTCGGCAGAGAAGACAGGCAGCTATCAATCAGCAAAAACTTCCCCACAGGTGGCGATGGCTCCAACCACTGCTATTTCCTCCCGGCGAGATAATTTCAGAAAACAATGGATGCTGATAGACAGTGCAGATCCTGCAGGCAGTTCTGTCCTCATCATCTTTTTACATACCCGCAGGACTTGAGCCCTGGTGACATCACTTCCTCCTCTATAAAAAAATAGGATTGGCTCCTGTCTCTTCACATCATAGGAAGCCCGCCTTCTTCCTGCACTCTACTGAGTTCTGTAAATATTAGGGGCCAGATTCTCATAGAATTTCGGCAGCGTAGCGTAAGCCATTTACACTACGCCGCCACTTCGTACTAGAGCAAGTGCTTTAATCTCAAAGCACTTGCTCCGTAGTTTTCGCCGGCGTCTCGTAAATCGCCAAGCGTAAACCCGCGGAATTCAAATGGGGCGGCTTGTATTTAAATTAAGCGCACCCCCGCGTCGAACGAACTGCGCATGCGCCGGCTGGGGAAAAAGCCCAGTGCGCATGCTCCAGCTCACGTCGTAAAGCGTCATTGAAACCGACGTCAACGCGACGTGAGCGTCATTTACGCAACTCCCTATTCCCGAAGGAGTTAGTAAAACGACGTAAGCGACGGAAAAAGCCGATGCTGACCCGACCCCATACTTAACATGGCATCCGACGGCACCCGACGGCATCCGACGGGACTTCGTAAGGTTACTCCACATAGAAGCTGGGGTAACCTTACGAGTTCGTAAACGACGTACGCGACGACGGGGCGACGTAAAAGCGTTCGGGAATCGCCGTACTAGCCTCATTTGCATATGCAAATGATAAAACAACGTAAAGGCCACCTAGTGGCCGGAGTTGTCATTACACCTACGATCCGCAAGTGTAATGCTTGTCGGATGTTGCAGCGTATCTATGCAAAAGTGATGCTAAGCATCACGGGCATAGATACGAGGACAAAAAAAAGGCGATACGACGGGGTATCTGAGATACTCCGTCGTAACGCCTCTGAGAATCTGGCCCTAAGTAGAAGGGATTTTTATCCTACTATAAATAATAAATTATTTATTGATAATCTCTGCAGATAACAGTGGGAAGAAACTCTGGCGTCCTTCCTGGAAAGGGGTCCTTATAACCCTCCTTGTGGGATCTAATATCATTCTCATCCGTATCATTGGAGCTCTGGGTAAGTTATACAGTATGGTGGTCACAACCCATAAGAAAGGAGAGTCTCTGGGCCTGTATTATCAAACTGTCTAATGAAATGTAGAATCTGATTGGTTGTTGAAGAGACACAAAGACCATCAGAAATAATTCTTCTCTCTTATTTGCACTGTGATAAATGATGACTCTGTGTCTTCCAGCTTATCGGTCTTTGGAAAATGAGAACAGCCAGTTAAGGATGAACATCACCCAGTCATCTGCAGGTAAGATTATTTTTTATTAGATACAGCCTAGGATATTGTCAGAACTTCCACTGACTCCATATGAAGGACTCAATGTAGAATCTGATTGGTTGTTGGAGGGACAAAAAGACCATTAGAAATATTTCTTCTCTCTGATTTAAAATGTAGAATCTGATTGTTGAAAAGACATCGGAAATAGTTCTCTCTGATTTGCACTGTGATAAATGGAAACCTTTCAACATGTGATGCCTCGTACACTTGACCATTTTTCTCGGCAGGAAAAAAAAACAACGTTTTTCCCGACGTGATTCCTCTCCAGCCTGACTTGCATACACACGTTCATGCAAAAAAAACTTCCGACCAAAGCATACGACAGCACTATAAAGGGAAAGTTCCTTCTAAATGGCGCCACCCTTTGGGCTGCATACTTGTGTAGTGCCCCCTTTCTTTCAGAAAAGGCGCTACGCTAAAGTTAGTGGGAGAATGGGAGAGTTATGTTGCTCCCATTCCTAATTCTCTGGGTGGCAGGTGGCACCAGAGGGATTCAGGCAGAGCCACTTTTCCCCAGCAGCCAATTGGAGGAGTTTTCCTTTGCGGAGCATGCTGGGGGAGGGGTAAATCTGTGGCAGACGCCATTTTTTGGGGTTCTTCGCAGGTTCCAGCTTCCAGGTGCGGCACCCACCTTTAGGGTGTGCGCACCCAACGGACCCCGGCGTAATGGCCTACCAGGCCAGGGTCGCATGCTACGCAGAGTTCCCTGCTGATGCTGAAAGGGGCCCTAGCGACTAGCGACTTGCTGGGGGCTCCACTTCTACTGAAGAGATCCTAAGCTGTGTGCTGTTCGGTGGGGATCGGCTTGAGGAGAACCCGGAGGCAGGTGATCCAAAAGGGCTTGAACGAACTATCGGGATCTGGTTGCCAGGAACTGACAGATAACCATAGACTGTCAGCTGGTGACGCTTTACTGAAAAGAGAACTTTCTGGGAGGATTCGCTCTACAGTCCAACATTGGGCCTGTGGCAGAGGTCTTCATCTTAAAACACTAAATTCAACTAGAGCCAAGTCAGTGAGAGAGACTTGTTCCTTCCAGCAACCTTAAGTGACGCTCTGGCTAGAGTGGTGACGAACTGTTCTACTACGGAAACCAGGACTACTTTCTTTTCATCCAAAGCCTGATACCGCAACGTTATCTCCTTTCATCAACCTTTTCTCTCTACCTCATGTTGATGTTGGTCGTGTTGGACCAGGAAATAAAGCATTCAGAAAACTTCAGCGGCAGGTTTGGACATTCTCTTCTTGCTCTGCTCACTGCAATCACCCCTAGACAACATACAGAGGTAACTTAATACGCCGATTCCAAATCAATCAGCGGCTCCTGAATGGGGAAGCGAAACACTTGATTCTGAGCATGCACGTTTTTTCCCCTCGGAAAAGCATACACACAACCGTTTTTAAAGATGCAAAAAAACTGACGGGAAAGACAACGAGAAAAAAGAGCTGGTTTCAAATGTTTTGCAGACTGTTTTTTCTTCGAGAAAACTGCTAGGGAGCATACACATGACCGGTTTTCACGACCAGTTTTTTGTTGTGAAAACCGGTCTTGTGTACAAGGTATAAGAGCTTCATTCAACCTATTATGTCTCCTGTCTTTGTGTCTTCCAGTTTATAAAAGTCAGTTTACGGAAAATTAGATTAGCCAGTGTAAGCAGCTATGGATGAACATCACCCAGCCATCTGCAGGTATTTATTTTTTTATTAGCTACAGACTAGGACAGTGGCGGTGCATCTATAGAGGGCGCTGGAGTGCCGCCCCCTCTCGCTCTCGCACCGCCACTGATTACAATACATAGATTCATGCATTGCACGAATCTATGTATTGTTGCCGCTTCGCCGACTATTCAGATGTCCGGCCGGATGATGAGCGACGGCCATCTGAATAACAGCAGCTGGTTGTCTGTGTGGAAGTGCCTATCAGAGCCAGTGGCCCTCAGGCTGTATACAGCTTCCAGATACTTATCTAAGGGACGTACGGGGGGTGCCTTCCTTGGATAAGACTGACAGGTGTCTAAGGCCGCGTACACACCATCGAATATATCCGATGGAAACGGTCCTCGGACCGTTTCCATCAGATATGTCCGCCGGGCTGTTTTGATCCGATGGTTGTACACACCATCGGATCAAAATCCCCACGTCACCGCACCAGGAAGTAAACAACTTTCATGCATGCGTCACATCCGTACGATGCTTGTGCGGGCAGATATGTCCGCTGGTGAGTGTACTGACCAGCGGACATATCCGACGGACATGTCTTGAGCGGACAAATTTTAAAGCATTAGCCCATACACACGATCGGATTTGTCTGCCTAACTGGTCCGTCGGACCAGTTTGAGCGGACAAATTCGATCGTGTGTACGCGGCCTGAGCCAATCAGGTTCACCTGTTCTGGTTACTGGTAACCTGATTGCCTCAAGCGTCATCGAGATCTGGAGAAGACATCGAGGGACGTGGAAGGAGGATGGCCGACCCCAGAAAGGTAAGTGCCGGGCGGGGGGAGTATTTTACAGGGCACAGCGGTAACAATTGGCACAGTGACTGGCGACAATGGGCACAGTGGCGACAATTAAAGGGCACAGTGGCGACAATTAAAGGGCACAGTGGCTCAGTGGCGGCAATTGGCACAGTGGAAACAATTGATGTGCACAGTGGCTGCATTTGATGGCATGGCACAGTGGCTGCGTTTGATGGCATGGCACAATGGTGACAATTATGGCACAGTGGCTGCGTTTGGCATGGCACAGTGGTGACAATTGATGGCACAGTGGCTGAGTTTGATGGCATGGCACAGTGGTGACAATTGATGGCACAGTGGCTGCATTTGATGGCATGGCACAGTGGCTGTGTTTGATGGCATGGCACAGTGGTGACAATTGATGGCACAGTGGCTGCCTTTGATAGGCACAGTGGCTGCATTTGATGGGCACAATGAGGCTGCAATTGTTTTTCTTTCATTTGCGCCCCCAAAAATTTTGAGCATCAGCCACCTCTGGTCTAGGAGATTATCAGACCTTCCATTCACTCCAAACGGAGGATTTTTTCCCAGAATTAAAATGAACTTGGACCAATCCAATCTAGAACTAATTAGGGACAATGTGAGGTGGACAACGCACTTCACATTTATGTATTTATATAAAGGCGTTCACTATATGTACTGCACAAAAACGGTAGGATAAGGTATCAAAAAGTACACAAATCATTTATATAGAATGAATATGAGTTTTGTAATTTTTTTGTTTTTAGTATGACAGAACTAGCAATACAAAGATTTTTAGATTTTTTAGTCAGGAAAAAAAGAAATATTGCATATGTAGTATTTTATCCAGCCAGCAGATGGAGCTTCACACTCCTTTTCTCATATTTCCCCCTGTCTCTTTTCTTTCTTTTACCAGAATTTGTATTGGAACATTTACCTTGTTACAGTATGTATTGAGCTCTGCAAATGGAATGACATGATTAATTAAAGAATTAATGCTTCACATAATTTACTTTCCTTAACCACTTAGCGACCGCTCACCGTAGATATACTGCAGCAGGGCGGCTGCTCTGCACCAGATCATGTACCTGGTATTTCGGGCCTGGGGGCGCACGCGTGCACCGCCGGAGACCCAGTTCCACTGTGATTGGACACAATGGAGGCAATCAGCGGGTCTGCTGGGACCCGGCGATCATTCAGGAGAAAGGAAGAACGGCGGTCTGCCTATGTATACAAGGCAGAATGCCGTTCTGTGAGGGGAATGTGCTGATCCTGTGTTCTTGCTAAGCAGGAACACAGATCTTTACCCTCCTCCAGACAAAGCACCTCCCCCACAGTTAATACTCCCAGGAACACATTTAACCCTTGATCGCCCCTGATGTTAACCCCTTACCAGCCAGTATCATTAGTACAGTGACAGTGCATTTTTTTTAGCAATGATCACTGTATTGCCCTGTAGACACAATCAGAATTTCCAATAGGATAAAATCTGAATCTGAATTTTTCGTCTGAATTCCATTCAAGCTATATTTGCATACACACTGTCAGACTAAATTCTGACCGTTCAAAACACGGTGACGTAAAACACTACAACGAGCTGCGAAAAATTAAGTTCAATGCTTCCGAGCATGCGTCGACTTGATTCTGAGCATGCGTGTTTTTTTTTCTCTGTTGGAGTTCCACACGATTGGATTGGAATTTGAGACAATTGGAATTTCCGACAAGGATTTGTTTTTCATCGGAAGAAAATAAAACATGTTCTATTTCTAAACTCCGGCGGAAAAAAGTCCAATGGGGTCCACACGGTCGGAATATGCGATGAAAAAATTCCGTCTGACTTTTTTCAATGGAAATTCAATGGAAATTCCGAACAAAAGTGTCCGATTTGTCCACCACAATAACGCAATCCCGAGTTGCTGATTGCTGCCATTACTAGTAAAAAAAAAATATATATATATACCATAGTTTGTAGTCGTTGTAACTTTTGTGCAAACCAATCAATATACAGGTATTGGGGATTGTTTTACCAAAAATATGTAGCAGAATACATATTGGCCCTAATTGATGATTTTTTTTATTTGGAATGTTTCATAGCAGAAAGTAACAAAATATATATATTTTTTTTAATTGTCGCTCCTTTTTTGTTTATAGTGTAAAAAATAAATACCGTAGAAGTGATCAAATACCTCCAAAAGAAAGCTCTATTTGTGGGGGAAAAAATAGACATAAATTTTATTTGGGTACAGCGTCTAATTATCAGTTAAAATAATGCAGTGTCTTATTGCAAGAAATGGCCTGGTCAGGAAGGGGGGTAAACCTTCCAGATCTGTGGTTAAAGTGGTTAAGTGGTTAAAGAAAAACTGTATAGAAAATGCATAAAGGGCCAGATCCACAAAGCCCATCCTATCCTTCTGCCGGCGTAGCGTATCTTGTTTACGCTACGCCGCCGTACGCTAGGAAGGCAAGTTCCGTATCCACAAAGGATTTGCGTTCTAAGTTACGGTGGCGTAGCGTAAATGGGCCAGCGTAAGCCCGCACAATTCAAATGGGGAAGAGGTGGGCGTGTTTTATTTAAATCAATTGTGACCCGACAACATTTTTTTTTTTTAACTGCGCATGCGCCGGCCGTGGACGTATCCCAGTGCGCATGCTCCAAATCACGTCGCAAAACGTTAATGAAAACGACGTGAATGTAACTTACGCAAATCCCTATTCGCGAACGGTTTACGCAAACGACGTGAACGACGAAAAATTTGGCGCTGGCCCGACATCCATACTTAACATTACGTTTGCCTTTTTTACAGCAGGGGTAACTTTACCTGGAACAACAACGGAAGCACTCCTAGCGTCCAGCGTAAATATGCAACTAAGATACAACGGCGTAAGAGACTTATGCAAGTCGTATTTTAGCGTAATTCCGGCGTATCTTGTTTTGTGGATACTAAACAAAGATACGCCAGGGCAAATTTGAAATGATGGCGGCGTTTCTGGACATACGCCGTTGTAATGCTTCGTGGATCTGGCCCCCCCCCTGCCCCCCCTTCCCTTATGGGGCAAAAAAAAACTCTTACATAAAAGCTTGTCTTATCATCCTATTGCTCTCCTTGTTTATAGATCAGCTCTGTGATGGGGATATCAGGATGATGGAAATAAAGAAACAGCTCTGTGTGGCCACCAGTGCAAACCCTGATGGTAATTCCCGTTAGCTACTGTCAAGTATATATAAGATATAAGAATATCTGGAATGGTGCACAAATGTGAACTTGGGATTCACACAAGAAGGAAATTGGCCCTTAAAGTGTCACTAAAGCCACGTCCGTAAAAAAAAACTCTCAATAAATGGTGTATTCCATGTTGTACATTCTCACTCAGTCACTATGAGATTCCTTTTCTGTATTCTGCAAAAAAAAAAAAAAAACTGGTTGATCCTGCTGCTCTCTTTCTCCCCCTTCTGTCCTTGTCCCCAATGCAGCTGGGGATTTTGCAAAGCAGTGTTGGTAGCTCTGCACATGCTCAGTTTTCAGTGAGTTTCTATGCTGAGCATTTCCTCCCTATCACAACTGAGCATCCCATGTGACTACAGAGTCATAAATGTGGGCATATACCCGTTTGCCTTCATCTTCTACTATGCACACTAACCAGCTAAACACAATGGGGATATTACATCTTGACTTGATGGAGGCTTCGCCTCCCTCTTTTTCTGAGACACAGGCTGGAGGAGCCTGTGTCTCGCAGAAGTCTGCCTACACCATGATAAAAATAATAAATAATTATTTATATGACAATTTATAACAGTTTATTGATATTAATTATTTATTTTTACTCTGTATTCCAAAGGCTATATTTTTTATTTTAACCGCTTAAGACCCGGACTATTATGCAGGTAAAGGACCTGGCCCCTTTTTGCGATTCGGCACTGCGTCGCTTTAACTGACAATTGCGCGGTCGTGCGACCTGGCTCCCAAAATTGGCGTCCTTTTTTCCCCACAAATAGAGCTTTCTTTTGGTGGTATTTGATCACCTTCCGCGGTTTTTATTTTTTGCGCTATAAACAAAAATAGAGCGACAATTTCAAAAGATTGCAATATTTTTTACTTTTTGCTATAATAAATATCCCCCAAAAATATATAAAAAACGTTATTTTTCTCAGTTTAGGCCAATGTCCAATACGTATTTTTCTACCCATTCTTGGTAAAAATATTGCAATAATCGTTTATCTGTTGGTTTGCGCAAAAATTATAGTGTTTACAAAATAGGGGATAGTTTTATGGCATTTTTTACTAGTAATGGCGGCGATCAGCGATTTTTATCGTGACTGCGACATTATGGCGGACACATAAGACACTTTTAACACATTTTTGAGATCATTGTAATTTTTACAGCAAACAGTGCTATAAAAATGCACTGATTACTGTTTAAATGACACTGGTAGTGAAGGGGTTAACCTGTAGGGGGCGCTAAAGGGGTTAAGTGTTCCCTAATGTGTGATTCTTACTGTAGGGGGGCGTGGCTGGATGTGTGACGTCACTGATTGTCGTTCCCTATGACAGGAAACAGACGATCAGTGACAGGCTCACTAGGAAGCACAGGGAAAGTGTGTTTATACTTCCCTTTCCCCGTTCTTCCTCTCTGTGAAGCAAGGTCAACGAGCTCAGGACCAGGTCGCGAGCATGCCACCGGCGGCACGCTTGCAACCTACGACTGGGCTTCTTAAAGGGGATGTACATGCATGTCCATATGCCCAGTCGTGCCATTCTGCAAATGTATTTACTTGTGTGGTGGTCCTTAACTGGTTAAAGGGACTTTTTTTTTTTAAATTACATTTAATTTTTTTATGCATTTTTGACCCCATATCTCATATTTAAGAGGCCCTGTCAAGCTTTTTTTTTTATCACACGGGAGGTTTACATTCCTTGTAATAGGAATAAAAGTGACACTTTTTTTTCTTAAAAGAACAGTGAAAAAAATTTAAATTGAAGGTAAAATAAGGAAAAAATTAAATTTTAAACACGCCCCGTCCCACCAAGCTTGTGTGCATAAGCAAACTCATACATGATTAGGGTCCGCATGTGAAAATGCTATTCCAAAGCAGGCGCAACTTGAAACTTGACATGTTGGGTATCAATTTACTAGGCGTAACATTATCTTTCACAATATAAAAAAAATTGGGCTAACTTTACTGTTGTCTTATTTTTTAATTTAAAAAAAGTGTTTTTTTTTTCCCCAAAAAAGTGTGCTTGTAAGGCCGCTGTGCAAATCCGGTATTAGAAAAAGTATTGCAACGACCGCCATTTTATTCTCTAGGGTATAAAAATATATATATATATATATATATTGTTTTGGGGTTTTAAGTAATTTTCTATTAAAAAATAAAACGTTTTTAACTTGTAAAAACCAAATCTTAGAAAGAGGCTGGGGGCTGAAGTGGTTAAAAATGAATTCTTATTATTGAGACATTATACAATGACTTCTAATTTACAAATAACTTTATTGATTTCTAGAGTCTGAAGTTCAGTTATTACATTGCACGGGTGTGTTTATAAAATACTGGTTTGGAAAGTTTGTCTCCTTTCTGTCAACCCCGGAAGGATTTACCCCCTTAATGATCAGACCATTTTTTGCAATATGGCACTGCATCGTAACTGACAATTGCGCAACGCTGTACCCAAGCAAAATTTTTGGCAGGACTGTGACATTGCTGTGGACAAATCTGACCTCAAATGACATTTTTTGGGGGCCAGTGACATTATTACATTGATCAGTGCTATAAAAATGCACTGATCAATGTATAAATGACACTGGCAGGGAAGGGGTTAACACTAGGGGGTGATTAAGTGGTCACCTGTGTTTCCTGGGTGTGTTCTAACTGTGTGGAGAAGGGCTTACTGGGACAACACAGAGATCCCTGTTCTTAATCACTAGGAATAGCAGATCTCAGTATTGTCCCCTGTCAGAACGGGGATCCGCCTTGTTTACAAAGGAAGATCCCAATTCTGCCTCTCAGGGCGCGCCCACACTATCACATATCCAACATACAGGTACAGTGGAACCTTGGATTACGAGCATAATCTTTTCCAGGAGAATGCTCGTAATCCAAAGTACTTACATATCAAAGCGAGTTTCCTCAAAGAAGTCAACAGAAACTAAAATAATTAGTTCCTCATTGACTTCTATGGCATGCAATACCACATGTGACCAGAGGTGGGGGGCACCAAAGAGCCTCGAAAATTCTCAGAAAGACCCGGGGACAGCTCGGCTGAACTCTCGGAAAGGATTGGGAATGGGGTATTTCCAAATATTTCCAATTAAAAAAAAATTGCTTGTGTTTCTAAACGCTCGTTAACCGCATTACTCGCAATCCAAGGTTTCACTGTGCGTCGGTTTGCGCAAGCTGAACCGATTTGCCGCAGTGTATGTATATATATATATATATATATATATATATATATATATATATACTGTATATATATATGCAAGGCAGGAAAAAAAGGAAGGGTATCTAAGGACCCCGGGGATTTTTTAGGCGGTGCATATAAAGTGTAATATCACACAATTTTTTGAAAAATAGAAAAATAATTTTATTGGACATATTATAATAGTATACATAAAACCATCCACAATTGGCAAGATGATAACCTTCATAATACAAGAAGACTCATTGTAGTGTAGTGTGGGTTCACTCTACATGTTTTGCTCCGAATGCAGCTTCCTCAGGAGTTTAAACAAACATCACTACAGAATAAAAAGGAAAACATACATAGGATGGTAAAGCATATCAAAAATACATGCAGTATATGTTTCAATATAAATATAACAACTGTTGAAGTTGAATACAAAAATATACATAGTATTAAATAAACAATCAAGATAAATTAATCGCAGTTCATAAAGTTTTGCAGTTAGCGCAGATATAGGGCATAGGGAGACGACTTACCACCAGATATTGAATTATTTTCATTGATTAGGGTCAAAAAATGTATAAAAAAACAATAAAGCACAGTTGCCAAGAAATGGAGCATAGAAGTCCAGGTTTTTTATACATTTTTTGACCCTAATCAATGAAAAGAATTCAATATCTGGTGGTAAGTCGTCTCCCTATGCCCTATATCTGCGCTAACTGCAAAACTTTATGAACTGCGATTAATTTATCTTGATTGTTTATTTAATACTATGTATATTTTTGTATTCAACTTCAACAGTTGTTATATTTATATTGAAACATATACTGTATGTATTTTTGATATGCTTTACCATCCTATTTATATTTTCTAGGGCTGTGCAAATTAACTTTTAATTAATCGATTAATCTTTAATCTTTTTGATCGATTAAAATTCTTTTGATTGGTACTCACATCTCCGCCGGCTTCTGGGCCTTCAGGGAGTTCCATCGGAGATCCGGTAACGTCACAGACACCGGCGGGGTTTGCCGTGTCCATCTGAAGGGCTCCTTTGCTGTGCCTTCATATCTGCATGCCGGCGGGACCTTACTATCTGCCACACGTAAGGGCAGGTACACTTCCCTCTATCACTACCCTCTATCAACCTGGGATTCTACAGCCATCCATTGGGAGTTGTGATAGTTCCCTTCACGGGACACCTACATGCTGACGGACTGATGTTAACCCCTCCTCATCTGGATTCAGCAGTGGCATCGTTGTACACATTTTTATACCAGTATCATACTTAGCTACATGTTTTTATGACTGCTTTTGCTACCGTTTGGTATTACTCACACCATTTTTACAGTTTATGTAGCTACATCGATTTTATCTCCAGTGCAATATTTATTTTGTTACCTACTTGAAGACTACAAAAGTTGTAATGCTATTCCCATCAAGCGCTGCCTTTGTGTGTTTTTTGTATCCTGCTATTCATTTTTCCAGTGGTTGGAGCTGCACTGGGAATCAGCCTGCAAGGAGATCAGCTAAAAGAAGTTGGATCTGTATGTGCGTTATAATTAATCGAAATTAGTCGATTAATTGAATAAAAAAATAAACGATTAATCGAAAAAAATAATTTTGATCAGTAACAGCCCTAATATTTTCCTTTTTATTCTGTAGTGATGTTTGTTTAAACTCCTGAGGAAGCTCCATTCGGAGCAAAACATGTAGAGTGAACCCACACTACAATGAGTCTTCTTGTATTATGAAGGTTATCATCTTGCCAATTGTGGATGGTTTTATGTATACTATTATAATATGTCCAATAAAATTATTTTTCTATTTTTCTAAAAATTGTGTGATATTACACTTTATATGCACCGCCTAAAAAATCCCCGGGGTCCTTCCTTCTTTTTTCTAAATTTCAAATACATGGGATTAGATGCTTGGTCTTGAAATTCTGCATCTCCACGCTTTATTTATATATGCAAGGCAGTTGGCAAGTGGTTAACAAAGACTTGGAGATCCCACATACAACATAACAACTGTCATAGAAATACTTTGGATGTATGTGGTACGTCCAATCAATAAGTCCATAATGAAAATGTAAAAATAGATCCCTCGGAGGTGTACATGTGTGAGAGCTGATCAGGCTGCAATGTGAGAAATATATAAGTTATCATTGTTTAGCCAAGACAGCTGAGTTTTGAAGGACAAAAAATATAGACATGGATTTATACAGATATTTAAAGCAATGAAAACATTTTCTTATAGGGTGTGTGATGTGTCCCGATGGCTGGTTATGGCACAGAGAGAACTGTTATTACATTTCATCTGTCAGAGAACACAGAACATGGGATGAGAGTCGGGAAGTGTGTGAAGAGATGGGAGCTCATCTACTGGTCATAGAGGACCGGGAACAGCAGGTATGGTATAATATGGAGATAGATGTGTAGCAGTACCCCCGAAGGAGCTGCTGGTTTGTTTTGGGTGGCACGTTACCTCATGGCTCCTCCGCCGTCTTAGGCCCTGTACACACGATCGGTTCACCGCTGAAGTGGCCTGATGGTCTGATGTGCGTACACACCACCAGTCCAAAATCTGATCGGGTCAGAACGCGGTGACGTAGAACACAACGACATGCTGAAAAAATTAAGTTCAATGCTTCCAAGCATGCGTCGACTAGATTCTGAGCATGCACGGGTTTTTGGACCGATGCTTTTGCGTACTAACCATCGGTTTGGTCCGATGGTCAGGCGTCCATCGGTCCGATTTTAAAGCAAGTTTTAAAACTTTGGTCCGACGGACGACGCTCTGATGGGCCATACACATCATCGATTTGGATCGATGGTGTGTACGCGGCCTTAGGGGTGTATGATGAATGTAGTTGTAACGAAATGTCCACGACAGGTGTCTTTTCTGTGCTCTTTATTACAAAGCCGGGTAAAAACAATAAACTTGTGGTGAAAGGTAGAGTTGAAAGGAGAAGAAGAATAGCAAATTCAGGCGTAATGATAGGGAAACAGTTCTGCTCTCGCGTGTAACACTTCTTGCGCCACTCCTGCCTGAGTGGACTTAGTGTACCCCGACAGGCCTCTCTCACTGACCTGGCAGCCGGATAATCACTCGGACAATTGTAGGATAAAGTCTCTGCCACAGACCCTCCTTAGAATTACTATGGCGGCGGTGATCCTCCTTAATAGAATTACGCCTGGATCTCCTTCAGACAGTTTTCAGGTACCGACTGAAAGGCGACCAGCCTCTCAGTGTCCGGCTACCTTGATCCCCGGTGGTTTGTCGAGACCCTATTGGATCGCCAGCTTCTCATTGGCTCAGCTCAGATGGACTCCCCATCGAACAGCTATCTCACTTGGGATTTTCAAGAATGGGGAACCCAGTCGACTACTGGGCTCCCTGCCACAGCTCAAATGTTCTGGACCAACATGGTCCCAGAACCAGGAACACCGCGTGGAAGGTCATAACGCCAGGGCGCCGTGATGCAGTCACCCTAAAGGTGGGTGCCACACTCGAAGAAGAAGACCCAGACCAATGGCGTCTGTCCCATAAATACCCTCTCCCATCATGCACAGCGAGGAAACTCCCTCCTGATTGGCTGCTAGGGAAGAGCACCCAAACATTGACTCCACTGCTGCAACCTACTGTCCTGGGGTGGGAACAGCACCCCAGAGGCTACAGAATGAGCCCACAGCACAGCCAAGCTGAGGCAGAGACCCAAATTTGAACACATCAACTGGATCAGAGTCAGTTAATACTCTGATCCCCCTCTAAATTTAACTAGCACTGGTACTTTGAAGTAACCAGGCGCTACAGATGTGAGATGGAAGGACAGATAAAAAGGATTTAGATTCCATTGTTCCAAAATCTGCATGTTTATTATACAGGAATGACCAGAAAAGATGAGGCCAAACGTCAAAGCTATCAACACACACGCCTTTCTGTGCAGCCTCAGCTGCACTGGGCAGTAAATGAATAGGAAGGGCTCTGTGCTGAGCGGCTTCCTGTTCATTCAAAAACTAAAGCATAGTAAACACAGTTTACTAGGCTTCAGTTATGAATGGACACAGGGAGTGATTGTATTCACTGTGTTCGTTTAGAAAAGGAAGAGGCTGGTAAATGACATACTTTATGTACTAGCCCTTTCCCCCCGCTCTCCATCCTGAAGCATCCCCCACAGTAACCCTGGGGAGAGGAGGGAAGACAGCAGCACTCCCCAACACAAAGGGGGGGGGGTTGGGCAGTAGGAGGAATCAGCACCGCACATAGACCCCTTTCACACTGGGGCAGTTTGCTGGCGCTATTGCGCTAAAAAAGCACCTGCAAACCGACTCTGAACAGCGGCTGCTGTGTCTCCAGTGTGAAAGCCTGAGGGTTTTCACACTGGAGGGGTGCGCTAGCAGGACCGCTCCGAAAGTCCTGCTAGCAGCATCTTTGGAGCGATGAGAGGAGAGGTGTGTTTACCGCTCCTATACTGCTCCTTCCCATTGAAAGCAATGGGACACCGCGGCTATACCACCGGCAATGCGCCTCTGCAGGCCGCAAACAGGGGTTAAAACCGCGCTGCTATCGGCCGAATACCGACGCAATTTCAACGGCATAGCGGTGCTATACCACCACCGCACATCCTCTCCCAGTGTGAAAGGGGCCATGGTGATTAAGGTGTGCCCAGGCACACCCCTTGTGCCCGGTTTGACAGTAGAGCTTTTGTAGAAATAATGGAATAGACAGATCTTCAGACTCCTATCCAATGTGTGTGTCTGACATAGGCATGCGCACAGGGTGAGACAGATGTGCCTGGGCACACCCAAATCACCCCATGTGCCACGCATTCCACCCTTTAAAAAAAAAAAAATTGTCAAAAAAAAAAAAAATTAAACAAATAAAATTGTAAAGAATACAAAATAAAATAATAAACATAAAAACTACTGACACCATCCACTACCCTACTGTAAAAAATGTCTACCCAACTGACACCGTCAGTATATATGCATGTGTTTAAGCTTTGGGGGTACACACCCTAATGCAATTGGCTGAACACACCTATGGTGTCTGATGTCTGTGGTTGGATTGTGTGTGACAGATGATGTTCTCTTCTCCCAGGAATTTATACACAAATTCAGCAAAGGACAGGCATATGACGTGTTCTGGATGGGTCTGTACAGAGATGGAGATGGATGGAGATGGGTGGACGGTGGGCACTATGATATCAGCCTGTAAGTGACTCTTCATCTACACTGAGAATATGAATGTTGTTCATCCAGAAAACAAAAGATCCTTATAACTCCTCATTGTTATTTATTACACAGATTACAGATATCAGAGGAATACTCAGGAGACTGTGTAACAATGCAAGTGCGACCTGCATATTCTTATGATCGCTGTACATCCAAACACAGATGGATTTGTCAGAGGAGAGCCCTGAAGATCTGACAGATTCCTCCCAACATACAGACACTCTGCATGATCTATAATACAAAGTATTGCAATAAAATTAGGGGACGAGGAAGGGGTTAAAGTGGAGTTCCACCTGTTTTTTTTTTTGCACTAAAAATCTTAACAGCTACACTGTTAGTAGCTGCTGACTTTAAAAAAAAATCGCTGTGGAATCCCTGCTTTAAGTGTGTCCTAGGGAGTGATTCTAACTGTGGAGAGGATGGGCTACATGTGACATGACAGTGATCGCTGCTTCCCATGACAGGGAGCAGTAGATCAGTGTCCTGTCTCTAGGCAGAACAGGGAAATGCCTTGTGTACATAGGCATCTCCCTGTTCTGTAGCTCCGTGACACGATCGCGGGACACCAGTGGGCACGGTCACGGAGCGCGAGCGTATAGCAGAAAATTCAAAGCAACGTACCTGTACAGCAGCCGTGCCATTTTGCCGACGTATATCGGCATTAGCTAGTCGGCAATAGTGTTGCTCACGAAAATTTGCATTGCGAATATTTGCTACGAATATTGCATATTCGAGTATTCGCGAATAACTCGAATATCGCGGCGAATATTCGCTATTTCGAATATTCGTATTTATTTCAAATTTCGCAATCAATTTCGCAATCAATTTCGCATTCGCACTAGCTAAATTTCGCATTAACGAAATTTCGCAATTTTTTTTTTTTTTGATAAAATATAGCGAATATTCGTAAATATCGAATATTCGTGATATTTTATCAAAAAAAAAAAAATAGCGAAATTTCGCAATCATTTTCGCTTTCGCATATTCGTGATATTTTATAAAAAAAAATAATTATATTTTATAAAAAAAAAAAAAAATTGCGAAATTTCGCCAATGCGAATTTCGGTAATGCGAAATTTCGCTATTTTTTTTTTTGGATAAAATATCACGAATATTCGATATTTACGAATATTCGCTATTTTTTTAAAAAAAAGCGAAATTTCGCATTAGCGAAATTTCGCATTGGCGAAATTTCGCTATTTTTTTTATAAAATATCACGAATATTCGATATTAACGAATATTCGCGAATATTCTTTGAAATATTCGCGAAATATTGCGAAATCGAATATGGCGTATTCCGCTCATCACTAGTCGGCAAGTGGTTAAAGCCAATGGGCCAGATTCTCAGCTGTGATACGACGGTGTATCTCAGATACACCGTCGTATCTCAGTTTTTTTCAATGGGTATCTATGCGTGTGATTCATAGAATCACTTACACATAGATACACTAAAGATCTGACAGGTGTAAAACAATTACAACGTCGGATCGTAGATGTAATGACTTTCCCGGCCGCTAGGTGGCCTTTACGTTGTTTTCTCATTTACCTATGCAAATGATCCTAATACGCCGATTCCCGAACGTTTTTACGCCGCCCCGTCGTCGTTTACGTCATTTCCGTACGCGTAAGGTTACCCCTGCTATATGAGGGGTATGTTTCCAAAGTCCTGTCGTTGCCATGTTAAGTATGGCGTCAGGTCAGCGTTGTCTTTTTCCGTCGGTTACATCGTTTTACTAAGTCGTTCGCGAATAGGGAATTGCGTAAGTGACGATCACGTCGTTTTGACGTCGGTTTCCACGACGCTTTCAGACGTGAGCTGGAGCATGCGCACTGGGCTTTTTTCCCGGCCAGCGCATGCGCACTTCGTTTGACGCGGGGGCGCGCTTAATTTAAATACAGCACGCCCCCTCCTTCACTATTTGAATTACGCGGCCTTACGACGCCGCATTTACACTACGCCGCCGTAACTTAGGACGCAAGTGCTTTGAGAATACGAAACTTGCGTCCAAAGTTGCGGCGGCGTAGTGTAAATAGGATACGCTACGCCCCTCAGCCACATACGAAAAGGGTCACTAAAGTAATTTTTTTTGTTGCTGAAATGATTGTTAACAGGGTATAGAGACATAAAAGTTAACTGATTCCTTTTACAAATGATTAAAAACAGATGAAAATCCTTGCTGTTCTAGTCTAAATTGGCCTAAGCATTTGTGTATAAATAGTGACTAAGCACTGACTGTAAGTGCGAAACGCGTCGGCCATACTGTATTTTGTTGGTTGCAGTGACTGTGTGTACAGTTGAAAAATAAAAGACAACTTATTTTAAGTAATTTTGGAGTGCGGCTGTCCAGTTTTCTTCCTTCAATTTGCTTTCCCCGAAAATAGACAAAGTGGAACTCACCAATTTACGTGTTACCTGTGTTACCTGTGTTGGGAATGCCTACCCCCCAGGGGGATCGAGAACTTCCTGTCCCACTTCCTCCTTTTGCCGAGGGGCTGGTTAGGCGATTAAGCTTAATCGCCTAACTTCAGCCCCTCCCTGTAGGCGTTCACCTGGGACACGTCCAGGTCCCAGGAGATCGCCTGTCCAATGGGACGGCGCAGCGCCGTCCGCGCATGCGCAGTGCCGATCCCGCATGCGCAGTGGGTGCCCGGCCTTGAAGCCGAAGGCTGTCATGGCCGTATGCCCAGAGTTGTAATGAAGACGCCGGCCGGGGAGGGGGGGAGAGGAGTGGAGCGTCACTGGAACCATGGACAAGGTAAGTGTCTGTTTATTAAAAGCCAGCAGCTACACTTTTTGTAGCTGCTGACTTTTAATAAACATTAAAAAGGGCTGGAACACCCCTTTAACGTGCTAATTATATAGTTGCCTGCTACGTTATTGTTAGAGGGGATGGGGAGGATCCAGCCCTACCTTGTTATCTAACCCCTTGTGTTAAAAGTGTATAAAAAGACTTGTATTCTGGTTCTAATAAACAGTCCATGTTCAGCAATCAAGCAAGTATCGTCTTGTTTGTCGTTGTCAGGGGTTGGAATATCTGATAACTATATTCAGACTGGGAAGAAGTGGTATATGACAAAAGCACAAACGCGTGGGATGTTTCGTTACACACGCTGTATGAGTGGTACTGTGCAGAGTCCATGTATCTGTATACATAAGGACAGATACTGAGAATTACACCCAGCCTACAGAAGATATAAAGATGACTCTCTCACATATGTGATAACATACAGGGTGACTTTCTGAATTTTAGGGTGAGTTGTGAGAGTGACATGGCAACACACAGAATGGCCCATATCCGTTCCTGCAGCCCCGGGGAGCTAACAATTTAATATCCTTACACAGTCTTACCAACACACATACATGGTCGGAAATACAGGATGTCATGGTCTTCACACTGTTCTTTATGGTCAGACTGGACTGGGCAGATGTCAGCCTGGGTGACCACACAGGAACAGGGGGGTGGCAGTGCAGTCACACCTTGTATAGTGTATGTCAGAGGTGGCAAACACAAGGCCCGCAGGCCAAATCCGGCCCTCCAGGCCATTTCATGTGGCCCCTGCACTTCTCCTGCAGTAGCATGAGAGCTCCAGCCTGCCTTAATTCCTACTCTAGACCCTTACTTTCTGCTTTCAAACAATGCATCCAGCTTCTTCCCAGCAGCAGCATAAGGAAAGGGGGTGCACTGTGATGTAAGGGAGAGTGGGGGACTCAACTTCTGATGGTGGGGGGGCTCTTGACATCTAATGTAAAGGAGAGGGGATGTGCTAGACATCTAAGGCCCCGTACACACGACCGAGTCTCTCGGCAGAATACAGTGAGAAGCTTGCTGGGAGACTCATTCTGCCGAGAAAACCTGTCGTGTGTACACTTTCGACTAGAAAACCGTCGGGAAGCTCGTCGAGCCAAAATAGAGAGCATGTTCTCTATTTCCTCGTTGTTCAATGAGGAAATTTGGCTCGACAAGCTTTTCGACCGCTCATCGGGAACCTCGTCGGGCGGTGAGTTTAGCCCGACGAGTAACTCGGTCATGTGTACGGGGCCTCATATTACAGATAGAACCGGCCCTTTAGAGGACCATCATAATGCTGATGCGGCGCACGATGAAATTGAGTTTAACACCCCTGGTGTATGTGATATCATACATAGAGCCTAGAAGAGACACCACAGTGCAGCAATTCAGTACTCTTCATGTGTTATCAGACATGGAGACAACAAGTAAGAGGCTCTTCTGTTATAATAATGTAGAAATGATTGATGGGATTCAGGATTCATCCCAGCAAAGTGATCACCAGTATTATCCCATGTACAAACGCTTGGAATTTCCGACAACGAATGTTCAACGTAAGCTTTTGGTTGGAAATTTCAACCGTTTGTAGGCCCCATCTGACATTTTCTGTTGGAATTTCCGACAAAAAATATTTGAGAGCTGGTTCTCAAGTTTTTTCGACAACAAAATCCGTTCTCGTAAATTCCAAGCATATGTAGAGAATTCTGACGCACAAAATTCCACGCATGCTCTGAATCAAGTAGGAGACACGAGAAATGATGAGGGAAAGAATAGTGCTTGACCGCCTCCTGACTTTTTCGTTGGTGAAGACTATGGATAAACGCTGTCTGAGCGCTAAGCCAAATGCAATAAAAGATTCTGATGGGGGGCCAGGCATAGGACCAAACAGCATAGGGACAGTACTGATAAAATAGTAATTTTAAGGGGGGACAGTGATGAAGTTGATAAAATGATTATTTTGTGTTTATGTTATTTTTCTCCTAAACACTCAAATATTGCTTTTCTTTCTTTTATTGTTTTATTTATTTTATTCCTTGATATATATGTATGCGTGTTTCAGTATTCTGTGAGAAAACATTGTTTTCCTTGAATGAAATCATTATCGAGTTAAATCTCAGCCCAGAATTGAAAACTGAAAGCATCTGTCAGATGCGAGTGAGGAAGAGCCGATTTACGGCTCTTCCTGTTTACATCGTGATCAGCCGTGATTGGACCCGGCTGATTACGTGGTAAAGAGCCTCCGCCTCCGCCAAAGGCTCTTTACCGGGATCGGAGATGCAGGGTGTCAGACTGACACCCCGCAACACCGATCGCCACACTGTTATCCTACTGGACGTCAATAGACGTTCAGTCAGGATTTCAGAACCACTTCCCAGACGTCAATTGACTATTGACGGCCGGGAAGTGGTTAATAAATTCGTAAATTCAAAAGAAAATACGAAAATTTGAAATCCAAAAATTCTAAATAATAATGGACTAATAATAACTAACAATTAAAATATAGGTATTGTAATTTCCTTTCTAATTTGGCTGTTAGAGAACATAAACGAATATGAATTTATCGGAAGTTATAAATTATCCAAAATAACGAATGCCGCATCGAAATGAACAGAACGTAATGCATTAATAATTAATAATAATAACAAATGATTATTATTTGTTATTAATTTGTTCCATTCCATTCGTTTAGATGCAGCATTCGTTATTTTGGATAATTTATAACTTCGGATACATTTGTATTTGTTACGTTCTCTAACAGCCAAATTTTAAAAGGAAATTCCAATACCTATAATTTAATAGTTAGTTATTATTAGTTATTTAGAATTTACAATTTTTTTGGCAGTGAACATGTTGAATTAATTTATACCGAAAATTTCTTTGTTTGCTGTGTTGCAATAAATGTTTTATTTATTTATTTATTATTTTTTTGCTAAGCAAGTTGTGTAATTTCTGGTGTTGAAGCACCTGTAGCCCTTGGGGGTGTAAATACAGATATCTGTAATCAAAATTCCCCTCTCGGCCAGGTGTGTCAATGTGTGGAATTGTTTGCAGACTTGTGGGCACAGAGAACCCAATACATCAAGTGGCTCCTTCGGGGGTAAGCCCTACATTTGTATTCATTGCTATATCCTTAACCACTTCCATACCGTGCCTATTTTGGTACTTCTCTCCTTCATGTAAAAATCATAATGTTTTTGCTAGAAAATTACTCAGAACCCCCAAACATTATATATATATTTTTTAGCAGACACCCTAGGGAAGTGGCCGTCATTGCAACTTTTTATCTTGCACGGTATTTGCGCAATAATTTTTCAAACACCCTTTTTTTGGAAAAGAAAAACGGTTTCATGCATTACAAAACAACAAAACAGTAGTTAGCCCATTTTTTAATATAATGTAAAAGATGAAGTTACGCCGAGTAAATAGATACCCAACATGTCACGCTTTAAAATTGCGCACACTCATGGAATGGCGCCAAACTTCGGTACTTAAAAATCTCCATAGGCGGCGCCTTATTTTTATTTTTTGCAGGTTACCAGTTTAGAGTTTCAGAGGAGGTCTAGTGCTAGAATTGTTGCTCTCGCTCTAACGCACGCGGCGATACCTCACATATGTGGGCAGGACTTGCGTGCTTGTTCGCTTCTGAGCGCAAGCTACTGGGGACAGGGGCGTTTTAAATTTGTTATTATTATTATTATTTTACTTTTACACATGTTTAAAAAAAATGTTTTTGATCACCTTTATTCCCATTACAAGGAATGTAAACATCCCTTGTAATAGGAATGGTGTGTGACAGGTCCTCTTTATGGAGAAATATGGAGTCAATAAGACCCCACATCTCTCCTCCAGCCTGGAAAGCATGAGATTGTGGGGAAAAAAAATTCACCAATCTTATGCTTTCAGATGCGACTTTTATTTCTAGAGATGACCGGAGACCATATGGTCACTGGAAATCTCTAGCCTCCCCATCCAGCCCTGGCCGATTTTTTCTTCGGGCTCTCCCGTGCCATCGGAGGCCCGGATGGCGGTGGGAGGGGAGGAAACGTCCCCTCCCACCGCCTATAAGAATGATCAAGTGGCGGAACTGCTGCTATGATCATTCTTATCATGCACAGAATCGCCACCTGAAGAAAATTATGTCTGAATGCTGCCTGTAGCTGAACCCATCATTCAGATATCCCCCCACACAAAGTCCAGGGTGTGATATGACGTCCAGCAGCACAGAAGTGGTTAAAACGGAACTAAACTGTATTTGAAGACCGCAAAATGAAAACGCCATTCAAATGCTTTTTAATATTCAAAGCAAACTCTCCCATCCATCCCTGTCTCCATGCTTTATTTTATCAGGACAAAATTTGAACCTCCCCCACCCCCCCAAGCATTTCTAGTTGCGACCATCTTAAGTAAGGGCAGATGATTCATGTAGCATTCACTTTGTGGAATCCATTGGCATACCTCCCAACTTTTGCATATGGGAATGAGGGACACCCATCAGCAAAAGTATGCAGGCATAGGACACACCTCTTACCACACCCCCTTAAAGGAGAATTGTATAAAAAACAAGATAGGTTAAACCCACAAGTGCTTTTTTTTTACCACTACTATTCCTTTATATTGGCTTTTGGAATTTACAAATGCAACAATTTAGAAATCAGATGAAAGGTTTAGCCAGGGCCGATCCTAGGGTCACAGGCTCCTGGGTGCAGAAATATTTCTGGCGCCCCCACATGGGCGTGGTAATTTTACTAACTCCTCCTCTTTACAAATGTTTCTATGGCAATGACTTAACCACAGAAATGCTCCCCCACAAAGTCTTCATTACCCTGGGATCCTTACATGATCTCTTACACAATAAACAAAATACAGGAAGAGAAGCAGAGTACTTTATTGGGAGCTGGAAGGGCAGGGCCGCTGATAGAAATCATGGGGCCCCATACAGCCTAACTGACAGGGCCCTCTTCAGCTCCACCACTGGTCCCGCCTTCAGCCCCACCCCTGGCTCCTCCCCAGACCCCGCCTTGAAACTGTCTCCGCAGCACATTACGGTATTGGTGTCATGGGTAGCACTGTCTCTGCAGGCAGCACATGCGTTATGGGCCATAAAACATGTGCTACCTGCAGACAGTGGCACCCATGCCGCCAATGCCATATTGTGCTGCAGACAGTGCCACCCATGCCGTAATGTGCTGCAGACAGTGCCACCCATGACGCTAATGCCATAATGCATGTGCAGCCTGCCGACAGTGCCACCCATACCGCCAATGCCATATTGTGCTGCAGACAGTGCCACCCGTGCCACCAATGGCATAATGCCATTGGCAGCATGGGTGGCACTGTCTCTGCAGGCAGCACATGCGTTATTGCATTAGCGTCATGGGTGGCACTGTCTGCGGCACATTACGACATTGGCGGCAGGGGTGGCACTGTCTCTGCAGGCAGCACATGTGTTATGGGCCATAACACATGTGCTGCCTGCAGGCAGTGCCTCCTATGCCGCCAATGCCATATTGTGCTGCAGACAGTCAGCACATAAATTATGGCATTAGCGTCATGGGTGGCACTGTCTGCAGCACAATATGGCATTATCGGCATGGGTGGCACAAATCATGTTCAGTCAGGGCTGTGGAGATTTTTTTTTACATTAATTCATTTTAGCAAAGGTGCTTAAAAGGAGATCCTGCCTATGCTCGGGAGGAGGGAAAAAGAGACCCTCAGACCCTGGTAAGTACCTTGCTGCCCAGCCACTCAACAGCACCCCCTTCATATGGCGTCCATGGCACTTGCCATGGCTGCCATACCCTAGATACGCCACTGGATACAGGAGATGATCAGAGACTGCAGACATGGTACAGGAGAAGATCAGAGACGGCAGACATAGTACAGGAGATGATCAGAGACTGTAGACATAGTACAGGAGATGATCAGCGACTGCAGACATGATACACACACCTATGCTCAGAACACTAGTTCTGGATGACCACAAACAAGAGGGAGGGGAGAACTCTGACACGCCGGTGCCCCCACCTCTGCAGGCGCCTGGGTGCAAAGCACCCTGTACACCCTGCCTAGGATCGGCCCTGGGTTTAGCACCGGAAACACCTTTTGATAGATAAAAAGTGTATTTTATATACATCTGTATGGATCAGGCCAAAATGAGGGACAAATGAGGAGGAAAGATGAACAGAGGGACATTGCTCCATATCAGGGACAGTTGGGAGGTACGCCCATGTGAAGGCAAACTGCCATTAAACTTTACCTACTTGACCATAAATATAAAATAAAATATATATATATATCACACTAGGGCTGCAAGCTGAAAACACATTTTATTTTAAAACCAACTGATTTGTTTAAAACAGCAAAGCGTACATACAAAGAAGATAAACTCAGATAGACATTAAAAATTAATCATTAAATCAATAAAACAGCCAGTGTTTCATGAAAGCCAGAATAATATATAACATTCTGGAGATTGATTGAAAGCTCTACAGGCAGTGTTGCCAACCGTCCATATTTTTACAGAATTTTTTTTCCCCCCGTTCGTAAATGTCCGTGGTAGCGGGAATGTGCCAGTAAAAATAGCCGAGATCGGTTCGGCTTGGAACTGCGCATTGAGATTGGAGGCAGGGGGTGATGGTGGCTGCGGTGGCATCGCAGGGGGCAATGGAGGCAGGGGGAGATTTGAGGCATGGGGAGATTGGAGGCAGGGGGTGATTGGAGGCAGGGGGTGATGGTGGCTGCGGTGGCATCACAGGGGGCAATGGAGGCAGGGGCAGATTTGAGGCAGGGGGTGTTAGTGGCAGGGGGTGTTAGTGGCAGGGGGTGATTGGAGGCAGGGGGTGATTGGAGGCAGGGGGTGTTAGTGGCAGGGGGTGATTGGAGGCAGGGGGTGATGGTGGCTGTGGTGGCACCGCAGGGGGCAATGGGGGCAGGGGGAGATTTGAGGCAGGGGGTGATTGGAGGCAAGGGGTGATTGGAGGCAGGGGTTGATTGGAGGCAGGGGGTGATGGTGGCACCACAGAAGTGGGTGATGGAACTGCAAAGTGTGGGGGATGGAGACAGGGGTTGTTGGTGGCACCGCAGAAGGGGATGGAGGCCAGGGACAATGGAGCCAGGGGGTGATTGGAGGAGATTGGAGGCAGGGGGAGATTGGGGGCAGGGGGAGATTGTGGCACTGCAGAGGGGGGTGGGGGCAGGGGGTGATGTGACTAAATATGTTTTTTACCTTCATATCTGCCTTAAATCACATTGCTATTTGCCCAGCGTACTTGTTTGTAGCCTAAATACAAAAATTTGCACCTAAAAAATGTAATTTAGTAACTTTTGTGAAATGCCAGTAAAAACGTGGCTGCGCCAGTAAATTTCGGGTGTAGCGCCAGTAAATTTCAATCTGGAAGGTTGGCAACACCGTTCACAGGTTAGGAAGTGGAAAGCACGGCTCAGCAATTAAATGTAGTTTTGCAATGTTGCAATGTTGACCAAACATTGCTATCCACCTTCTATTTCTATTTCTGTTAGTGGAATCGTTTGAGACAATGAGGGGACAATGGTTATGACCGGTGTGCACATCAAGTGGAGGCTCTCAGGTTTTTGAAGACCAATCTATAAGTCAATGTCAAAATGAAGACTGGAGACCCATCTCGGGTCTGGCGTCCCTTTTGTTATCAGGTTACATTTCTCTAACTGTGAAAAGTTGGTACTTTTTAGTTGGGTGAAAGTACAATTTCATTTGGTAAGGTCCTTTCAAAAACCCGAATTCCATTTAGGTTTCTATTTTTTATTAAAACAGTTTTTCTTGAAAACCTTGAGACCCGTGTATGATATATTCCTGTTTTAGTTATCAATTAGACCAGTCTTACAGTATGTTCCTCCCATTGCTCTGGCGACTTTATTTCAGTTTTCAGTCTTGCAGTTTTTTTAGTTGCATCTAAAATCTACGAATATTCTTCATCTATTTGTCTAACTTCTTGAGTACTAAGATGTGGACTTGTTTTTTTCATGCCACCACAGTTATTCGATCTGCTGAAGAAACAAAACAATACAAAGTGTCTGTATTAGCGCTCATTCAAAAGTTTGGATGCATCGCAACATCTCAAAATGTGCAGCATAGCAGACAAACAGTGAAATCAGAAGTACTTGACTATAAACAGGTCCTGATAGCTGACAACATTAGCCGTCCTTTAAGGTGTGCATACAGTAAATAATACATTTTATCATTAAATAGGCAGTCTCCAAAGTGGACCTTTAGCCTAAAATTAACTTTAATTTTGCCCTGCCACCTAGCCCTCCCTCTCACATTTGGATAATACCACGGGCTTCAGTGGCGGCAGGTGCTCAAATTTTTTTACGGGGTGCAAACAAACTAAAAAAAAGAAAAAAAATCAATTGCCGCACTGTACCCATTAAACACAGCCAATGTGCCCAAACACTGCTAGTTTGTCCCCCCAAATGCAGCCAGTTTGTCCCCCCAAATGCAGCCAGTTTGTGCCCCCAAGTTCCGCCAGTTTGTGCCCCTAATTTCCGCCAGTTTGTGCCCCTAATTTCCGCCAGTTTGTGCCCCCAAACTGCAGATCTATTGATACAATGTATAGAGGGGCGGTCTGACTATTCGGGCACTCGGGCACTGCCCGAGGGCCCCATGCCACTAGGGAGCCCCAACAGGGTTTCCAGCCTCAGTTTTTTAAATCCCAAGATTATAGCTGCCCCACCTCTCCCATACCTTTTTCAGTGTGTGTATTCTGTGTGTGTGTATACTGTGTGTGTATATTGTGTGTGTGTACTGTGTGGCCCCATAATCTATTGCCGGGGCCCCCATATTCTCCTATTGCCCGGGGGCCCCATAATCTATTGCCCAGGGGCCCCATTGTAAAGGGAGGGCCCGTGGGACCCAGAAGCTCTTACAAAGTATAAGCCAGGAAATAATGGACATATCTTGGATTGCTTGTAATCCACAATATATTCTAGGATATCTGTTAGACCTATTTACAGGTTGTTGATTCTGAACTCAAGACAAGTTAATTGAAAGAGTGACTAATTCAATGTGGGAACACAGACTGTGAGGTGTTAATGTAGTCCGCTACTGTGATGTAAATGAATCTTAGTATGGCTTCTAAGAACCTTTCATTGTGTTATGCTAATTGACACTGTATTGTGTGAAGTTCTATTGATGATAGATATGTGTTGTGAGTTAGCACAGTCTAAAGGTTAACTGACTTATCAGCTGTAGTTAATTAGCTTACGTAAATAATGTCTACTAAAGGAATGTGTATTGTATAGCAGGTGACAGGAGCCGGGATGTCTAGCTTGAGGGGTCATATCTCAGAGTCACCTTGTCTGGGTAAATGATTAGTTAATTAGCTCATGTAAATAATGTAAATAATGTAAATAATGTCTACTAAAGCAGTGTTTTTCAACTCCACTCCTCAAGGCACACTAACAGGTCATGTTTTCAGGCTTTCCATTATCTTGCACAGGTAATTTGATCAGTATCACTGCCTTAGTAATCACCACAGCCATTTCATCTGAGGGAAATCCTGAAAACTGTACTAAAGGAATGTGTATTGAGGGGGCTCGTTAGTAGTGTTGCTCACTAATATTCGCATTGCAAATATTCATTACGAATATTGCATATTCGAGTATTCGCGAATAAATCGAATATCGCGGTGAATATTCGCTATTGCGAATATTCGTATTTTTTCAAATTTATTTTTAAAACAGATCACATCCTAGTGATCTCCATCGACGTCTAAAAGCATTGCTGGTATGATTAGAGACCCTGGGCCGAGTAGCTGAGGCGATCCTTTTATGTTGCCGAATATTCGCAATATTCGCAATGCGAATATTCGTATTACGAATATTCGCAAATACTTTCTCTGCCCTTCTTTTGCATCAGACCTGTGTATTGCGATCTTAGAGCTTAGCATTGTGCTTCCTATAGGAAATGATCTTCATTTTCGCGTGTTGTTCGCGCGCATGCGCAGACGAGAATTTGGCGTATTCCGCTCAACACTGCTCGTTAGAAACCATTGTATAATGTTGTGGGTGGAGTTGAGTCATTGTTCATTCTTGGTTACTGACTGTATATAAAGAGCCTGGTTTTCTTATTTAAGTGTCTATTCGTTTTGAACCTCAAACAGAGCTGTGTGTCTCGTTTCTGGGGGAAAACCGTATGGGTCGTGTTTGCCCGATTGTGAAGTGTCGATAAGCTGTCTTGGGTTCTGAAAGGAATATCTTAAACAGCGTTAACCCCTGTCCAATTTGGGGTTCCGTTACACCCATATTCTTCTATTGCCCGGGGGCCCCATGAGTTGTCAGTCCGCCCTTGAATGTATAGGCAACTATTTGACTTTAAACGTAAAAGTCAAGCTAAGCCCCACACTCCTTTACCCCATGAGTCTCCTCCTTGGTCAAGGATGCCACCTGTTATGTTAAAAGACCAATAGAAAACATAAGAGGAAGGAAGGGGTGGAGCTAGGCTCGAATTTTACAGGAAAAGTATTGAATGCAGGTGCCTCTATCTATCGACGAAGAACTCAATCGGCTAGAAAAATCGATTACCCAATGGTGACTTTCCCACTTCCTTCAAAGTAAAAATAAATCTATTTGGTTTTTAACTGCTATATAAATAAAATACAAACCTCTATCACAGGTTCACCGCTACATGGATGATTGTATCTTGCACCTCCCACCTCCCCTAGAATAAGAGATAATAAACAAGATTTGAGAAATGGTTGAAGGTCTAAGAACCACCTAGCTTTCAGGAGGAAGATCAAGACTCATCTCTTTTGATACCAAAGGAGACAGGAACAACAAGCGCCCAGAGGCGATTCAGTTCGCATGTGCCGCGCTATATAAGTTTTCATTCATTCATTCATTCATTCATTCAAGACAAAGGAGAATTAAATTGATGACTTGCCACTGACAGACAGGTGTACTGCCCAGAGAGATAGGAGATAAGACATGCGTTTGTCGTCTGATGCATTAAAACTAAACCCACCCAATCCTAATGGGTTGTAGATGGATCAAAAAATGTTCTGGTTCAGTAGGGACCGTCCAAATTTCGATCCATGTGTGGCTGATACCGCTCGACAGAAGTCAATTTAATTGAAGGCCCCTTGACCAGCCCTGCACTAAGGAAAGGGAGCCTTGACTGCTGGATGCTTGGCAACCAGGTGGGGGCGTCAACATAATTAGGGAGTCGTTGTGGCTCCGCTGGGATTGGCCACAATGGCACGAGGTGAGGTGGTGGGGCCAGAACTCTAGAAAAGGGATATACAGAGCACGTCCCACTACGAAGAAGAAGTTGACGTTACAAGAGTTGACCACCCACCCGCCTGTTGGGTGTTGTCCGTCACAGCTTCCTTGGCGGTTTTACCTGGCCAGCAATTGGCATGACTGTATGGGCTAAGCCCTCAAGTTGAATTACGGGGGCAAGTCTAATGCCTGTCTCGGACTGATGGTGGAGACGGGCCTCTTAGGCCTCGTACACACAATAGGATAGCCAGAGGACAATGGTCTGATGGACCGTTTTCATCGGTGGAAACCGATCGTGTGTGGGCCCCATAGGTTATTTAACCATCGGTTAAAAAAAAGCCAACTTGCTATGGATACCTAACCGATAGGTCAAAAACGATCGTTAGTAGGCACGACCATCGATTAAAAATCCACGCATGCTCAGAATCAAGTAGACGCATGCTTGGAGGCATTGAACTTTATTTTTTCAGCACGTCGTCGTGTTTTACGTCACCGCGTTCTGATACGATCGGTTTTTGAACTGATGGTGTGTAGGAACATCAGACCATCAGTCAGCTTCACCGGTTAACCTATGACAACGGTCCTTCAGACCACTTTCATCGGATGGACTGATCGTGTGTACGAGGCTGTAGACTAGACAGTTTGGGCCAGATCCACAGAGCCAGTACACCGGTGTATCTCCTGATACGCCGGCGTACTTTCAAATTACCAGCCAACCCTTTTGCTGCTAGGCGAAAGTGCTACTCACTGGACCACTGTGCTGCCCTCGCTAGTCGCTAGTCGTCTTTTTCCAGCGTATAGTTAAAGCTGCTATTATCCGGTCTATAGTTAGACTTGCCATGTTATGTATGGCCGTCGTTCCCGCGTCAAACTTTCATTTTTTTTTTGCGTAAGTCGTCCGTGAATAGGAATGTACGTAAATTACGCTACAAAAAAAAACCTTGTTTCGACGTAATTTCGCGCAATGTACGGCGGGAAATTTCTGAACGGAGCATGCGCAGTTCGTTCACCGCGGGGACGCGCCTGATTTAAATGATTCACGCCCCCTACCCGCGTAATTCGATTCCGCCGAGAGAAATACACTACGCCGCCGTACCTTACGGGCCGAAATCTTCCTGGATTTGACTTAGAGCCAGGTAAAATACGGCGGCGTAGTGTATCTCTGATACACTGTGCCGGGGCAATTGTATGTGGATCTAGCCCTTTGTTTAGAGATGCTCACGGTGTAACCGTGACTGGCATGTTTTTTTTGGGGGGGGATTTGAATTTTAAATGGTCTATGTGTAATTATTGGGGGGCGAGGTTGGTTATGGTTTAATTAGGTGGGAGTTAAGTTAAGCCTAAGCGTCTCCGCAGTCATGACTTGCGGAGAATGAGCCTGTTGGAATTTTTTTCAAGTTTGCATGTGCCGCGCTATATAAGTTTTTTTTTTTCCATCTCCTCTGCGGTTTTTATTTTTTGCGCTATAAACAAAAAGTGACAATTTTGAAAAAAAAAAAAATATATATATTTTTTACTTTTTGCTATAATAAATATCCCCCAAAAAAGATATAAAAACATTTTTTTTCTCAGTTTAGGCCGATACGTATTCTTCTACTTATTTTTGGTAAAAAAAAAAAAAACGCAATAAGCGTTTAACAATTGGTGTGCGCAAAATGTATAGTGTTTACAAAATAGGGGATAGTTTTATGGAATTTTTATTCATATTTTTTTTTTTACCACTAATGGCGGCAATCAGCGTTTTTTTTTTCATTAAAGCGACATTATGGCGGACACATCGGACAACTTTGACACATTTTTTGAGACCATTTTTGTCACCATTGTCATTTTGACTTTTATTTTTTATTCTATTGTGCTCTGTTTTACTCTATTATATTCTATTCTTTTAATTTTGGTTTTATTCTTTTTCTATTCACTTTTTTTTCTATTATATTCATTTTCTATTCTATTTTATTCTCTTTGGAAATGAGAAAACGTTTTAAATGAAAAAAAAAACTACAGTGGGACCTTGGATTATGAGCTTAATCCATTCCAGGAGAATGCTCGTAATCCAAAGCACTTGCATATCAAAGCGAGTTTCCCCATTGAAGTCAATGGAAACTAAAATAATTTGTTCCGCATTGACTTCAATGACATGCAATACCGCATGCGGCCAGAGGTGGGGGGGGGGGGGCGCCGGAGATCCTCGTAAACATTCGGAAAGGGCTCCGCTTGGCTCTGCTCGGCTCCGGCGCCCCCCCCCCCCCGCCTCAGGCCAAGGTATTGCCCCATGCAGATTTGATACCCATATATTAGTTAGGATTCTCTGACATTACCTGTTTCTAAAGCTTCTGCTACAACGGAGGCTGCCATTAAGGTCGAGGCCCTGTTCTGCAAGTATGTTGTCATAGTGAACTTGGTTTCTGTGCCATTGACCTAAAAGAAAAAGAAATGTAATATATAGTTGGAAAAAAAAAATTGATACGTCAGTCACACTAAACACCTTAACTTGTGTAATCTACATGGGAAAGTACAGGTTCACTTTAAGCTATTCTTTGTACGTTTGAAATGCACATATTTAAAGTGTTACTAAACCCAGTAATATGAAATTAAAATACGGGTGACACTGATGGACACTGAGGGGTGGCACTGATTGCATTGATGGGCATCATTTCAGTCAGTGCCCATGTTGCCAGTCAGTGATTGGCATCGATTGTGTTAAATTGTTTTTTTAAATTTATTTTTTGCCTATTATTGCTCTATTGTCCACCGGGGGGAGGGGGGCACTCTCTGGTGGTCCAGTGTGGGCATCAGAGGGGGTGGGTGGGGGGCTCTGATAAACAATCAGCGTGAACCCCCCCGTCAGGAGAGCCGCGATCAGCTCTCCTCTACTCACGTCTGTCAGATGCGAGTGAGGAAGAGCCGATCAACGGCTCTTCCTGTTAACATCGTGATCAGCCGTGATTGGACACGGCTGATCACGTGGTAAAGAGCCTCCGCCAGAGGCTCTTTACCGAGATCAGAGATGCAGGGTGTCAGACTGACACCCAGCTTCACCGATCGCCGTGCTGCCTGCCCCAACGGGCGCGCACCGGCATGTAATCCTGCAGGACGTCAATAGACGTCCAGTCAGGATTACAGAACCATTTGCCGGACATCAATTGACTATTGACCGGGCGGAAAGTGGTTAACATACTGTAATAGAATTATTTTAAAATTCTCTATTTGATAAATTGAGCTAATTCTTTTATTAGAACCACTAAAAATTTTCTCCATTATAATCCTTTAAGTTTTTATATATTCTTTTATATATATTCTTTTTATACTTTTTTTTGTATATATATATATTATATACTGTATATATACACATGTATGAAATCACATTAGTGCTTTATTTTCCTTGATGATGTTACATAAGATATGTGTTAAAGAAGATTCACTGGGACTCGAGTATAAAGGACTGTTTTTTTTTTTTTTTTTCAAATAACAGTTTTTATTAGACACAGGGTAACCCCCGTGCCGCAGAGAAAGTTGTACAAAAACTTCAGCAGAACAGCAGAAAACACAGTGCATAGCATATTTCAGCACGTTACATATGTTAGAGCATAGCACTCGTATAAGAAACTCTTGCGTAACAGGGACATACAACACAGCAAGATTAAGAAGAGAGGAAGGGGTCAGAAAAAAAAGTGAAGAAAGAACAAGAAAAAAGAGAAAAGAAAGAAAAGAGAGAGAAAAAATAAAAATAAAAAAAGGGGGGGGTCTGCAGAGGCAGGGGGATAAGGGGAGAGGGGGAGGGGTAAGAGGGGGGGCTCGACCCATGGCTCAAGGCGGATCCTCATGACGGCGCCACTCCTTCCAGATCTCGTCCTGCATGTCCAATCTATCCTGCAACCTGGCTGTCATTTTTTCCATGAGCTCAACATCTTTGATCCTGGCAAACAGGTCAGTTTGAGAGGGGGGGGGGGGGGACAGGCGCTTCCAATGAAGGGCAACTAGACACCTTGCGGCCGTCAGTACATGTTTCATCATTTTTTTGGAAGTTTTTTCAGAATCCGCAGGGGCGATACCCCTAGTAAAAATAGTTTCGGGGACCAGGGAACCGGCACCCCCAGGAGACTAGATAACAGTTGCTGGGTTTCCGTCCAAAAGGGAACTATCTTGGGGCAGGTCCAGTAAATATGATACAAGGTTCCCTTGGCTCCCCGGCAGCGCCAGCACCTGTCTGAACTGGATGGGTAGATGGCATGGAGAACATCCGGTGTCATCCGGTGCCAGTAAAAATAGCCGAGATCGGTTCGACTTGGAACTGCGCATGGAGATTGCAGGCTGGGGGGGGGGATTGGAGGCAGAGGGTGATGGTGGCTGCGGTGGCACAGCAGAGGACGGTGGAGGCAGGGGGAGATTGGAGGCAGGGGGTGTTAGTGGCAGGGGGTGATTGTGTCACCGCAGAGGGGGATGGTGGCACCGCAGGGGGTGATTGGAGACAGAGGTCCTGGGGGAGATTGGAGGCAGTGGGTGTTAGTGGCAGGGGGTTATTGGAGGCAGGGGGTGTTGGTGGCACCGCAGAGGGGGATGGAGGCAGGGGGCCTGGGGGAGATTCGAGACAGGGGGTGTTAGTGGCAGGGGGGTGGGGATGGAGACAGGGGTTGTTGGTGGCACCGCAGAGGTGGATGGTGGCCTCACAGAGGGTGGGGATGGAGACAGGGGTTGTTGGTGGCACCGCAGAGGGGGATGGAGGCAGGGGACGATGGAGGCAGGGGGTGATTGGAGGCAGGGGAGGAGGAGATTGGAGGCAGGGGGAGATTGTGTCACCACAGAGGGGGGTAAAGGCAGGGGGTGTTGGTGGCAGAGCAGGATATCGAAAATAAGAATATGTTTTTTTACCTTAAATCACATTGCTATTTGCCGAGCGTACTTGTTTGTAGCCTAAATACTGAAATTTGCACCTAAAATTGTAATTTAGTAACTTTTGTGAAATGCCAGTAAAAATGTGGCTGTGCCAGTAAATTTTGGGTGTCGTGCCAGTAAATTTCAATCTGGTAGGTTGGCACCACTGAGCGTGTGTCTACTAACAGCTAGGATCTGTAGTAAACGGTTTCATCTGCTGGTGGTACTGTTGGATCCATGGGTCGTAGTACCGGTGTCCACCAGCGGTTGCTTTCTGGCTGTCAGGAAAGATGTCTGCAGAGTACAGCTGCTGTCCTGCTGTCAGGGACATAACAAATCACAGCACAGCGATTGGACACAAGAGGCGGGATTTATAATTTCTCCGAACACAAGCAGGGGGCGGGGACTATGCTCCTCCAGGCATTCCAGGCCAGGACACGTACTGTCAGTGAGTAAAGCGGTGATGTGACTGCCTTTTTTGGGGCCATCAGATTGGCCCAGGGGGTGGCTGTGTCAGTTTTATTCCGGGACACTGTATTGTCCTGGAATAAATGTGCCCGGGACAGACCTGCAAAATCCGGGACATGTGGTCACCCTACCTGAGACCTGACTATGCTCCCGCCTGCTGTTCTGTACCTGATCTGCCTGTTTATTGCCAAAAGCCTGCCTGTGACCGGACTACGCTCCTGCCTGCTGTTATACCTGATCCGCCTGTCTGTTGTCTACCCGGCTCGTCTGACCCTGCTTCCTGCTGTGCATCCCAGCCGGCCATCTGTCAAGTCTGCCAGTCTGTCTGCCATCTCACCCGCCTGCTCACAGCCAAGTCCAGCTTCCTGCCCATAAATTTCTGGCTACTACCTGCACAGACCTCAGAACTGATCCTAGGCCCTCTATCCCCCGTGTGCTCCAGCGCCAGCTGTCTCACCATCAGCGGGCCTCGAGCTGGAGCCGTACCTCCACACGTCAGGCTCACCCACTAGGTACGTGACACCGGCAGTGTGAAAACCGACATTATTTCCGTCACCTGAGCCTGATTGCAGGAGATGTGTATAAATACCCGGCAACACACACACACACAAGTTGCCTTGGTATCGTCCTTGTGCCCTGACCAGCGAGCCTGTTACCTATACCTGATCCTGAGTCTGTACCTGATCCTGATCCTGTCCCTCCTGTGTTCCTGTTCCCTTACATCCCTGCTCTGCAGCCTGATGCCGTCTACCTTCTCCCTCTCCCATCCTGTTCCTGGCCCTATCTGCTGATCTCCCATGTATGACCCTGGCTTGGCTATGTTTTATGATCCTGGTATTCCCCATCTCTTGTATATCCTTGTTTGTTATCTGTGGGTCACTGGTTGTTGGTTGTTGTACACTGTTTTGCATTGGAGGTGTTTGTATATGACTGTAGCGCCCCCTTGCTTTCAGAAAGGGCGCTACGCTAAAGTTAGTAGGGTGAGAGACTTACTTGCTCTCACCTAGGTTCATTTGCTCAAATTCGGCTGCTGTCAGCCCTGAATTATCCTTTGGGTCATTTTGCGCTCCAGAGATGTGGTCCCATCTCTGGGCGGCAGGTGGGGCCATAGGGATTCAGGCAGAGCCACTTTTCCCCAGCAGCCAATTGGAGGAGTGTTTCCCTCGCGGGGCATGCTGGGGGAGGGTATATCTGTGCCAGACGCCATTTTTCGGGGGTCTTCCCTGGTTCCAGGTGCGGCACCCACCTTCAGGGTGTGCGCACATCGCGGGCCCCACCACTATGGCCTACCTGGCCAGGGCCCGTGCTACGCAGAGTTCCCGTCTTTGGGCCCTCATGGCTCAGAGACACTGAAATGACTTAGGGACCTTAGTGACTTACTCGGGTCCCACATCTTAAGAGAACGGAATTGAGGGGATTTGCTCTATTGTTCCAAAGTACCGGACCTGTGGCAGAGACCTCTACTAATCTTCTAGAGCCAAGTCGGTGGTAGCGAATTGTTCCTTCTCAGCTTCTTCAGTGACGCTCTGACTGACAGTTCTGGTCACACCTGTTACTGACAAGCAGGAGGGAGGGACTGGGCTGTCATATAGGATCTATATACATTCCCACTTGTGTGTTGTCATACCATGTGACCTGGCTAGCTCAGCTCAAGACAGGAAATGTTCTCTCCAGCAATAGAGACCAAACCGAGCATGTGCAGGGCGACCACTCTGACTGTGTATTATTTGGCCTTGCCAAGAGTGACCCTGCAGGAGGGTGGAGGATCTGCACATACAGGATCAAAGAGCCTTTTTACACAATACAGAGTATTAACCCCTTAAGTTCCACAGCGAATATAACAAGCATGCTAGTCTGCGTGTACAGACAGATTTTACTGTTGTGGGTTTAGTAACACTTTACGTTCAGTCCCCTGAGGTACTTAAACCTTGGCCCAAACCACCTCCTGGCCCAGCCAGGCATATCTTGTACTTGTAGGTGTAGTCTACTTTCTCCACTGCAGGTGGCACCCAACCGCAGCAGCATGGCAGGAGAAGGGGAAAGCAAGAGGTACATGGTTCCTCTATGCCAGGGGTCTCCAAACTTTCTTAGCAAAGGGCCAGTTCACTTACCTTCAGACTTTAGGGGGGCCGGACTGTGCCCAGTGGGGGAAAACAATACCCCATCTTTGGTATTAGGGGGAGAAACAGTTGGCATCAGTGGGAGGAATAGTGCCCCATTGTTGGTGACAGTGGGAGGATTTATGAGCCCCATTGTTGGTGACAGTGGAAGGATTTATCGGCCCCATTGTTGGTGACAGTGGGAGGTTTTTAGGGCCCCATTGTTGGTGACAGTGGGAGGTTTTTATGGGCCCCATTATTGGTGACAGTGGGAGGATTTATGGGCACCATTGTTGGTGACAGTGGGAGGATTTATGGGCACCATTGTTGGTGAAAGTGGGAGGATTTATGGGCACCATTGTTGGTGACAGTGGGAGGATTTATGGGCACCATTGTTGGTGATAGTGGGAGGTTTTTTTATTGGCTCCATTGTTGGTGACAGTGGGAGGTTTTTATGGGCACCATTGTTGGTAACAGTGGGAGGATTTATGGGCACCATTGTTGGTGACAGTGGGAGGATTTATGGGTACCATTGTTGGTGACAGTGGTAGGATTTATGGGCACCATTGTTGGTGAGAGTGGGAGGATTTATGGGCACCATTGTTGGTAACAGTGGGAGGATTTATGGGCACCATTGTTGGTGACAGTGGGAGGTTTTTATGGGCACCATTGTTGGTGAGATTGGGAGGATTTATGGGCTCCATTGTTGGTGACAGTGGGAGGATTTATGACCCCATTGTTGGTGACAGTGGGAGGATATATGCCCCATTGTTGGTGACAGTAGAAAGAGCCTCAAGGGCCGGATAAGGCAAGCAACGGGTCGCATCTGGCCCCAGGGCCGCAGTTTGGAGACCACTGCTCGATGCTGTTACTTGCCCTGAATGTTCCCCATCAGGCGCCTTCCCACAGGGTTTGATGTGAATCACTGGGTTCTGTATTAACCAATTTTGTTCTCTACACCCGGAGTCTGTGCAATTACTTCCGCCCCACCATTTTGCACCTGCCCACATACTGTCACCATCACTGGCTTTTACCAAATGTCAAATGGGTACAGGATGGGTACAGTTCTAATATAGGACAATGTTGGAGAAAAAGTCTACACTAATAATGAACCAACGGAGAGGGGAGGTTTTCACTTACTGAGTATAAATAGAAGAGTACTTTGTTGCCGTCCACTCTCGAATCTGCGATTTTTTCAATCTAGAAAAAAATTCAATGGAAAAGATGTAATAGTGACCCACTTTGACTTTGTGTTGGCATATTTTAAAAATTATGAAATTACTTTCCCCTACATCATTACAGCATTACAAACAATCTACCGTATATACTCGAGTATAAGCCGAGTTTTCAGCACATTTTTTTTGTGCTGAAAATGCCCCCCCTCAGCTTATACTCGAATCACCTTTTTGTGTCTGATCTCTCAGATTTTGGGGACCCGGTATCGGCTGGCCATAGATCCCCTGCACCCCAACCTTGGCACACATATATTTCGCCCCACTCTCTTTCTCTACAAGTGTGCAAAGTTAGTTGTCTGGGGGACCTACGGCCAGGGAGCACCGATTTTTTAAAGCCGGGCACCCCTACCATAGACTCCCATGTTAAATGGTAATTTCTCTGGTGATTTTGGGGACCTGATACTAACCGGTCCTAGGACCCCTGGACCCTAATCTTGGCACACATATAGCCCCATTTTTTCTGTATAAGTGTACAATGTTAGTGGTCTGGGAGACCTACGGCTGGGGAGCACCGATTTTTCAAAGCTCGGTTGGCAAACATAACGGCGGCGGCGTGCGCGACCAAATTAAAGGGTACGTATATATATATATATATACACCCATTTGTGCAGCCGCGCTATTGTGTCGACGTATAAGTTCGTGTGGCGGTTGGGAAGTGGTAAAATTACACTGTGATCATCATCAAACAGGCCGGTTACTTTCCACAAAAAAACCTGCAATGCATTTAAACTGCTATCTAACTCGGCCCCCAAATATATCTAATGTGCTTGTTTCAGTCAATGCTTCTAAATCTTTTTAGATATAAAAATCCCAAAAATGTGAGACTTACCTGTGTTATTGAACTAAAATCAGCCCGATATCCAGTCAGTAAGGCAACAGTCACAACAGTATCGCCACTCTCCCCTCTATCTCCTTTGTATCTGAAATGGAAAAATTTGATTTTGTAAGTCTGGAAAAATTGAATATACGAGGGCTGCGCCAAAAGTGATGCAAAAGTGGGCATGACTTTTTTTTATGAACTAACATGGGTCAATCAAATTTCATATGTTGGTAGAGTAACTTTTCCTTTTATAGTAACTCTTCTTCCTTTTCATTGTAGGTAGACATTGCTGTCATTGAGTTCCTGACAAAGGAGTGGTGAAGGCTTTCCAACATCCACAGAAGGCTACAGAATGGAGATGACACCATTGACAAGCCAAATGTCTTGTCATTGGTAAAGGTTTTCTATGGTGTCATTGTTACGGTCAGGGGTTAACGCCGTTTATGATATTCCATTCCACCAACCCACGACAGCTTATCGACACTCCACAATCCGGCAGACAGGACCCATTGGGATTTCCCCCAGAAAAACGAGACACACAGCTCTGTTCTCTGGTTCAAAAGGAATAGATCTTAAATGACAAAAAAAGGCTCTTTTTATACAGTCAGTAACCAAGGGAACAATGAATCGACTCCACCCACAAAATTACACAATGAACTCAATACCCATCTTTTAGTCAGACTTTCTGACTCCAGGTCTGACATAATTAACTTGAGCTAATTACTACAGCTGACAAGTCAGACGTCATGACTCCAGCTTATCTCACCTGTTATTCAATACACATTCCTTTAGTAAACATAAGTCAGACGTCTGACCTTTTAGATTGTGCTAATTCACACTCCACATGTATCATCAATAGAACTTCCACACATCACAGTGTTAATTAGCATCACACAATGAAAAGGTCTTTAGAAGCCAGGCTAAGGCTCGTTTGCATGACTGTAGCAGACTTAATTACCCCCTTAACAGCCTTGAATGAGACACTCTCATATTGACCTGTTGGGTTCAGAATTAACCACCTGTAATATTTCAAGATATCCTGCAATACATTGTGAATTATTACTGTCCCATCTCATGTAATTCAAGATATAATTTCTCAGTCATCCTATGCCCCTAGTGGACATAGGATGACCCTAGACACAAGAGTCATTGATGAAGCTGAAACAGGAGTACTCCACATCCTTCAAGAGCCTCTGGGTCCCACGGGCCATTCCGTTACAGCCATCTTCTCTGTGTAGTTTTCTGTGGATGTTGGACAACTTCCACACCATTTCTTCTGCTTGGAATCCATGATTTACCAGCAATGATAAATAAGAACTAAAAGACGAAGCGTTATGCCGCGTACACACAATCGCAAATTCCAACAAGAAAACTGTGGATTTTTTTCAGACGGAATGTTGGTTCAAACTTGTGTTGCATACACACGGTCACACAAAATTTTGACTGCCAAGAATGCGGTGACGTACAACAACACTACGATGAGACAAGAAAAATTAAGTTCAATGCTTCCGAGCATGCGTCAACTTGATTCAACGCAATTGAGAACCAGCTCTTGTAACGGAATGGACCGTGGGACCCAGAGGCCCTTGAAGGGTGTGGGGTACTCCTATTTCAGCCTCACCGATGACTCTTGTGTCTAGGGTCATTCTATGTCCACTAGGACAGCCCTCAAAATTTCCACTCGCCTACTAGCATTTGGCGAGTGGATTTAAGCTGGTGGCGAGTGATGACAGAGCAGCATGACCAATCTCCCTCCAATCTGTGCCTACACTTAGAGTCCCGATGAGATTGGCGGCCAAAGAGGAAAGGTGCATGCTCGGGAAAAATAGTCCAGTGAGCCACGCACAGGCAGAGCAGTACACAGGTGCTCTCCTTACAATTCTCATTAAGCCATGGGACCTAACAATATGACCTCTCTGAGCCTGCCCCCCTCCCCCCGACCAATGTAGCTGGAGAGCACAAAGTAATGAGTGAGGTGGAGGATTGCTAAAAAATTACCACTCCGGTGCAGCACTCACTGAAAGTTGCCCTAACATGAGAGTGGCAGCCTTCCAGTTTGTGCAGTTTTCTTCTCCTTGTGCTCTATGTAAGTGTCCAACAGTTCAGCCTGAGCACTGTGAATAGACTGGTCTCAATGTGTGCTGTGCGGTGTCAGTGTGCGCTGTGCTATGGTGTCAATGGCTGTGCAGTTGTGTGGATCTCAGCGCTGGATTGTACTCCCTCCCGCTGTGCTGCAGCTCCTCTCCTCACTGCCAGCCTGAATAAAAGGGGGAAGCGTGGAGCCGCACACACAGGCTCCTGATGATGAGATGAATAGGAGAGAGAGAGGATGGATGGGAGTTGCAGAGGAGACAGCAAGAGAATGGGCAAGAGACCCAGTTCTAGTGCCCTGTCCCTCTGGTCTGCCCCCAGTGCCCTGTCCCTCTGGGCTGCCCCCAGTGCCCTGTCCCTCTGGTCTGCCCCCAGTGCCCTGTCCCATTTTGTTAAAGTTGTTGTTGGTAATATTTAATTTTGTAACTTGATTCTGCATTAAACATTTAACAGTGTCATTCCATGAGATAATCTACAAGGGCGTGTTTATGGGTGCAATTAGGCGCAGGGCAGTGTATGAATTAGGTGGAGCAACTGGTGGCGAGTAACTCTTAAGGCCTGGCTAGTAGATCAGGACTTGAAATTTTGAGCCCTGCACTAGGAGCATAGGATGAAATTATATCTAATGGGCTTTAAAATAGGGTGGGCTTGGGGCGCAGAGCACTGCGTTTCAATCCCAACCTGTTGTGTGACGATAGCAAATTTTCTCTATTTTCACACCAACGTTTCTGAGTGAGTGAGAAACTTATATAGCGCAAACTGAATTGCCCCTGGCAATCAGGAGGTAGGTTGTGAGTCCTGTTTCCCGATTGGCCAAAGTGTCAGGCGATCCTATTGGATGCCTAGCGCTTAGGAGCAACAGGAAGAAGACACACGGCTGCGAGAGTAGCAGACACCAGACCCGCTGCTCATATTCCCATCCCAGGAGAGGAAACAACAGTACGCCAGCCCTAGATTGGGTAGGTGTCATGCCGCTATCCTCCCTGGGGGGGGGGTTGATGTCAGTGTCACACTGCAGTACGCGTGGGGTGGTTGGTGGCTGGTGTGTGTCATGCTGAAGTTTTCTGGGGGGTGCTGCTGTCAGTGCCGCCCCCCCCCAAACAAATATTTTCCACCTGCTGGTTGTAATTCCATTGTCCACCAGCGGGTGTCTCCCAGTAGCCAGCAGACATCAGTAATCAGTTTCCACCCGATTCTGGCTGCTGGGAGGGTATTTAGGTCCTTTCCTAGTAAGTGCCTCTCACGCCAGTGTTTTGTTGCTGCTCGATTCTGTTTGCCTAGATCCTGCTCTTGCTTCCTGCCCTGAACCCTGCTTCCTTTTTCCTGATCCCATCTTTGTTTTGCCCTTCCCATCTGTTCCCTTCACCTCCAGTTTTCGGTGTTCTATATATAGTTGTTGGGGATCTGTTTGTAAGTTATTAGTCAGGTATTTTTTCACTGGGTTAATTTATATTTTCATGTTTGCTGTACTGGTGTTTGGAAAAATTTCCTTTCACTGTAAATACATTTCACTTAAAGGATCACTAAAGGAAATAGTTTTTTTTTTTGATAAAATTACTGTTTACAGGGTATAGAGACATAGGATCGGATTCAAATAGAATTTACGTCAGCGTATCTATAGATACGCCGCGTAAATACTAAGAATAGCCGGCGTATCTTTTTTTGCTATTCAGAAAAGAAGATACGCCGGCTTTCTCCTAAGATACGAGCGGCGTAAGTCGCTTACACCGTCGTATCTTAGTTGCATATTTACGCTGGCCGCTAGGTGTTGCTTACATCGGTTTACGTGTAAAATATGCAAATTAGCTATTTACGTCGATTCCCGAACGTACTTGCGGCGACGCGTCGTAGTTTACGTTGTTTGCGTAAGCGTTAGACCGGCGTAAGGTTACCCCTGCTATAGGAGGCGTAGCCAATGTTAAGTATGGACGTCGGGACAGCGTTGAATTGTACGTCGGTTTTGTCGTTTGCGTAAATCGTTCGGGAATGGGGTTCGACGTTAGTTACGTTCACGTCGTTTACATTGACAAAAAGCAACGTGATTTCGCGCATGCGCACTGGGAACGTCGACGGACGGTGCATGCGCCGTCCAAAAAAACGTCAATTACGTGGGGTCGTGATTCATTTACATGAATCACGCCCCCACTTCAGCAATTTGAATTGCGCGGCCTTCCGCCGTGCACTTTACGCTACGCCGCCGCATATTATGGAGCAAGTGCTTTCTGAATAAGGCACTTGCCCATAATATTTGCGGCGGCGTAGCGTAAAGAGGAAACGCTACGCCCCCGGAAAGATACATCTTTGTATCTGAATCCGGCCCATAATAGTTAACTGATTCCTTTTAAAAATGATTAAAAACAGATACAAATCAATCATATAATGTGCCTGCAGTTTAGTTTCGTTTTAAAAAATGGTTTCATGTTTCTGTGAAGTAAAGAGACACACAGAACAAAAACAAACAAACAAACAAACACACACAGGGCAGTGTTTGTTTTTAAATGAATCTGATTGGTTCTGAGGAGTTTTAGACACATAGGGCCAGATTCTCGTACATGCCGTGCCGGCGTAGCGTAAGCCATTTACACTACGCCACCGCAACTTACTAGAGCTTACTAGAGCAAGTGCCGTATTCTCAAAGCACTTGCTCCGTAACTTGCGGCGGCGTAGTGTAAATGGCCCGGCGTAAATCGAAGGGGGCAGCTTGTATTTAAATTAAGTGCGCCCCGCGCCGAACGAACTGCGCATGCGGCGGCCGAAAAAAAAAACAGTGCGCATGCTCCAACTCACATCGAAAAACGTAGATAAAACCGACGTGAAAACGACGTGATCGTCACTTACGCAATGCCCTATTCGCGAACGACTTAGTTAAACGACGTAACCAACGGAAAAAGACGACGCTGTCCCGACGCCATACTTAACATGGTATACGACGGACCTTCGTAAACTTACCCCTCATATAGCAGGGGTAAGTTCACGCTTACGGAAACGACGACGAGGCGGCGTAAAAACGTTCGGGAATCGGCGTATCTTGCTCATTTGCATAAGCAAATGAGAAATCGACTGAAACGCCACCTTGCACCCGGCGTAACATTACATTTAAGATCCGACGGTGTAAGATTATTTACGCGTAAATCCGGCGTTTAATGTTTTCAGGATAGAAAACAATGATACGCCGGAGGGAAATTCGAATTGCGCCGGTGTATCTGTAGATACACCGGCGTAATTCTTTTGAGAATCTAGCCCATAGTAATCACACCTCTTTAATCATGGACTACAGTGAAAAGCTGCCATGAGTTTTTTCATAAGGAGCCAGACAAGCAGGAAGTGTGGAAATCAGAGAAGTATTACAGCTACTTCAAAGCAAAAACTAACGAGGACATGAAACCAGGACTGCAGTAAGGTAAAGGAAGCTACTTAGCTTAAAAAAAAATTCCTTTAGTGACCCTTTAACCACTAGAGGTCCGCGCTATTGACAGAATACGTCAACAGCGTGGACCTGAGGCGCAGGTCCCGTCGCATCACCGAGGATTCAAATCGTGTACCGGGCGGCCGCGATGTCCGTCAGGTACACGCGATCGGCGGTGACAGAACAGGGACGTGGAGTTCTGTGTGTAAACACAGAGCTCCACGTCCTGTCAGGGAAAGGAGACAGATGCTGTTTCCCTTGTACATAGGGACACAGCATCGGTCACCTCCCCCAGTCACCCCCCTCCCCCCACACAGTTAGAACACACCCAGGCAATACATTTGACCCCTTCCTCACCCCCTAGTGTTAACCCCTTCAATGCCAGTCACATTTATACAGTAATTAGTGCATATTTATAGCACTGGTCACTGTATAAATGTGAATGGCGCCAAAAATGTGTCAAAAGTGTCCGATGTGTCCGCCGCAATATCGCAGTCCCAATAAAAATGGCAGATCGCCGCCATTACTAGTAAAAAAAGAATATTGAAAAAAAATCATAATTCTGTCCCCTATTCTGTAGGCGCTATAACTTTTGCGCAAAGCAGTCAATTATTGTGATTTTTTAGAAAAATATGTTGAAGAATACGTATCGGCCTTAACTGAGAGAAAAAAATATTAAAAAAAAAAAAAATTGGGATATTTATTATAGCAAGAAGTAAAAAAATATATATATTTTTTTAAATTGTCGCTCTTTTTTTGTTTATAACGCAAAAAATAAAAATCGCACGGGCGATCAAATACCACCAAAAGAAAGCTCAATTTGTGGGGAAAAAAAGGACGCCAATTTTGTTTGGGAGTCACGTCGCACGACCGCGCAATTGTCAGTTAAAGCGACGCAGTGCCGGAAGCTGAAATTCGTGCCCAGGAAGCAAGTGGTTAAAGCACTTAAATACACTTAAATACACCGTCTGGTCCCAGTTTTTTTTTGTGTAGCCACACAGATCTGGCCACCTCTGTTGCCGATTCCTGACACCAGCTTTCTCCCAACCCCCACTTGTACAGACCATGATAAGAGGGAATTGGAGAGGCCCTTGAAACGCGTTGTTTGTTCACAGAGGTACCTGATAGTGATGGTAACATCGACCTTTTTTGCCACCCCACCGAAGCAATCCTTTGCTGTTGCCTGGGCAGTCACGTCAAATGCAGAATGTTCTGGTTTAGGAATCTGTACGTTGTAGGTGGTCTCAAACTAAAAGGGGAAAGAACAAGAAGGAATGAGAATGGGAGGGAGAGGGTGAGGGAAATAAAAAAAAGGGGGAGAGGTTATTATTTATTATAATTATACAGGATTTATATAGCGCTAAACAGTTTGCAAGGGATAAAGGAGAGAGGATGAGAGATACAAAGAAGGAGAGAGAAAGAGAGAGAGAGAGAGAGAGAGAGAATGAGAAAGAGAAAGAGAGGGAGAGAGACACACACAAAGATGGTCCTTGACAGATAGTGGCAGTAAGTTGGTGGATAGCTTCCAGATGCCCTATGTATTGAGCTTACCCTGGCACATCCACGACGCTACATCAAGCACATCAAGGAAATTCAGGTCCCTCGGGACTCCCTGCTCGTGGCCATTAGGGATGAGCTTCGAGTTGGAGTAGAACTCATGTTCGACTCGAACATTGCCTGTTGGCCGAACAGCGAACTATTTGGGGTGTTTGCGGCAAGTTTGTGTGAACTTTAGAACCCTGTTAAAGTCTATGGAACTCGAACGTTTGAAATCTAAAGTACAAATTTTAAAGGCTAATATGCAAGTTATTGTAATAAAAAGTGTTTGGGGACCCGGGTCCTGCCCCAGGGGACATGTATCAATGCAAAAAAAAGTTTTAAAAACTGCAGTTTTTTAGGCAGCAGTGATTTTAATAATTCCTTTAAGTGAAACAATAAAAGTGAAATATTCCTTTAAATTTCGTACCCGGAGGGGTGTATAGTATGCCTGTAAAGTAGCGCTTGTTTCCCATGCTTAGAACTGTCCCTGCACAAAGTGTCATTTCTGAAGGAAAAAAAGTAATATAAAATCACTTGCGGCTATAATGAATTGTTGGCTCCCGGCAATACAGAGAAAAGTCATTCATAAAAAAAAAATTGTGTGTGGGGGTCCACGGCATTTTCTTTTAAAATTTGGGGTGGCGTTCCCCTTAAAATCCAGACTAAACCTGAAGGGTCTGGAATGGATATTTGGGGGGAACCCCACATAATTTTTTTTTAATTTGACGCATGGTTCCCCTTAATATCCATACCAGACTCTAAGGTGAGTGATTTTAAATGACTTTTTTCCTTCAGAAATTACATTTTGTGCAGGGACAGTTCTAAGCATGGGAAACAAGCGCTACTTTACAGGCATGCTATACACCCCCCTAGGTACGAAATTTAAAGGAATATTTAAATTTTATTGTTTCACTTTAAGCACTATTAAAATCACTGCTCCTGAAAAAACGGCTGTTTTTTAAAACTTTTTTTGCATTGATATATGTCCCCTGGGGCAGGACCCGAGTCCCCAAACACTCCCCTGGGGCAGGACCCGGGTCCCCAAACACTTTTTAGGACAATAACTTGCATATTAGCCTTTAAAATTTGTACTTTAGATTTCAAACGTTCGAGTCCCATAGACTTTAACAGGTTTCTAAAGTTCACACAAACTTTTGGTCTGTTCGCAGGTTCTTGTGTGAACCGAACGCGGGGGTGTTCGGCTCATCCCTAGTGGCCATCAATGTTGAGGCTTTGTACTGAAGCATCCAACTGATGGCCAAGTCCTTCTTGATGGAGCCAGGATCGCACAAATTGGCCTCTTAATGAATTTATCCTACAATTATTTTTCATCCTTACCCGGAACTGTTTTTGAAGGACAACATTTTTATGCAAACCCAGGGCATAGCCATGGGCACCTCTTGTGCACCGCCCTACGTCAATCTCTATTTTGGAACCTGGGAGAGAATTTTTTTTCTAGTGACCAATACACCGTCTAATTTTGCACTTACCCATTGCCTGCCTTGGACCTGTTTTTGGGGTCAGAGGACGTTGTGCCTTTAGGTAGGCGACATGTTCAACAAAATTCCCCTATTATGAGTAATATTTGCACCCAGGGGCTATTTCCCATATACCCCTCGGTAGCAAATGATATACTGTGTTTTTTAATGTTTTATTTTTGTCTTGTATTATATTTTAGACTGTCTCCTGACGAAGCAAAACCAATTTGCGAAACTAGTAGAGACTAGAGACCGCCTGTCTCATGATTCCAATTTCTTCACCGATTTTTCCCCCCCTTCTTCAATAGAAGGGATTGCACGACCGGTGACCTGATTGTGGTCAATGTGTTTGTATTTGTAATTCAATGTTTTGTAATTTTTATCTTGTCTGATGTTTTCATGTGAATAAATTTTTTACAATTTATCCAATGTGATTTATCTTGGTTGTTGGCAACCAATCTACACAGTACCGGTATAGTCCTCCCCGCCCACCTTTTCCTGTTGGAGCCTCGGGGTCTATGGGGAATCCCTGAGTCCCCTAAATCTATATTACATCACTGACCTACCGTGTTTCCCTGAAAATAAGACCTACCCCGATAATAAGACCTAGCATAATTCTTGGGGACGGCTGCAATATAAGCCTACCCCGAAAAAAAAGCCCTAGTAAAATTAGTTTAACATTTTTTTTTTAATCCACTTTGCAGAATGATTGCTGCGGCTCCCCCTCTCCCCTCTCGTCCGATCCCCGCAGCCCCTTCCTCCTCAGCACATTCAGTGGGCAGACGCCAGTGCCCCCTCCTCCGCTCTCCTCCCACCCGATGCCCGCAGCCCCTACCTCCTCAGCGGACAGAGTGGGCAGACGCCAGCAGGACACTGGCTCCCTTCTCCTCCGTTCTACTCCTGCAGCCCCTACCTCCTCAGCGGACAGAGCTGGCAGACGCCAGCAGGACACTAGCTCCCCCCTCTTCCACTCTCCTTCCACCCGATGCCCGCAGCCCCTACCTCCTCAGCGGACAGAGCAGGCAGACACCAGCAGGACACTGGCTCCCTCCTCCTCCGCTCTACTCCTGCAGCCCCTACCTCCTCAGCGGACAGAGCAGGCAGACGCCAGCAGGACACCGGTTCCCCGCTTCTCCGCTCTCCTCCCGCAGCCCCTAACTCCTCAGCGGACAGATGCCAGCAGGACACCGGCTCCCCCCTCCTCTACTCTCCTCCCGCCCCGACGCCCAATGCCCCCTCCCCAGTGCATGGAGCAGGCACGGAGCAGGCCGACGCCAGCGGGGATCCTGGAGCAGAGAAGAGCCGAGGCAAACAATGCGACAGTCAGGGAAGCTGCAAGAGAGGTACCGTATTTTAAGATACTTTTTACATCAAAATACTGACTCCTGACCTGACAGGGAGGGGGAGGGGAGAAGACAAGGGACACATGAGATCTATCATGCTTTAAAGGAAAATTATTTATTTATTTATTTTCTTTAGGATAACAACCACTTTAGGATCATTGTACATACCATAGTTAAATAAGACACCCCCACCCCCGAAAATAAGCCCTAGTGTGTTTTAGGTTGCCAAAATTAATATAAGACCCGGGCTTATTTTCGGGGAAACACTGTAGTCTAAATGCCAACCTCACCGTTCTCTTCGTTCTTCTCAAGACCTCCTGCTCTTTAGTTCTCTTATCACCTCCTCCTATGCTCGTCTCCAGGACTTTTCCAGACCCTCTCCAAGCCTATGGACCTCTTTACCCCAATCTGTCCACCTATCTCCTTCTCTTTTAGCTTTTAGAGGATCCCTGAAAACCCTCCTATTCAGAGAAGCCTACCCTACCCACACCTAACAACTGTATTTTCATTGGGCCAGATTCAGGTAGTCCAGAGCATCTTTGCTCTGGAGTAACGCTTCTCATTTGCGTTGCGCTGCAGAAATTTTAGGAGCAAGTGCTGTCATTCACGAAGCACTTGCTCCTAAAGTTGCGGCAGCGCATCGCAAATGAGCCGGCGGAATTCAAATTGGGCGGGTACGGGGCGTGTAGTATGCTAACTAAGCGCGATCCCGCCGCCAACGTACTGCGCATGCGTCGAGTGTCAAAACATCCCCGTGCGCATGCTCCAAAATCTGTGAGTGAACGTCAATGACGTCACATTCCCATTCATGACCGTTTTACGCAAGCGACGTTTTTTTTTTTTTTCCCGACGCGATGACGACGCCTATACCTAACATAGGATACTCCAACCCCATGTAGGTATATCTATGCGCCGCGTATCCCGTCCGGAAACGTCGTATCGTCATTGCGTCGTGCCGGAATTCGATCGTGAATTGCCGATTTCCGCTCATTAACATATTTTTTGAGCGTAAATCGGCGGGAACGCCCCCGGCGCCATTTTTAAGTTGAAGTAACGATGCGATGGCGAAACTCAGTTACGCTGCTCGCATCGGAACTTCAACCCGGCGTTTCTTGTTTTCTGGTTACAGAAAACAGAAACGCCGGCTCAAAGTCACAGTTAGGCTGGCGGATCACTCGATCCGCCAGCCTAACTGTTCGTGAATCTGGCCCATTATGTCCATCTGATCATCCCCCATAGCTACTATCCTTTGTTCCACTTAACCCTCCCTTCTAGACTGTAAGCGCTAATAAGCAGGGCCCTCTGATCCCTCCTGTATTGAATTGTATTCTACCTGTACCGTCTTCCCTGATGTAGAGAGAAAAAGAGAGAGAGAGAGAAGGAGGATAAGAGAGAGAGAGAGAGAGAAGGAGGATAAGAGAGAGAGAGAGAGAGAGAGTGAAGGAGGATAAGAGAGAGAGAGAAGGAGGATAAGAGAGAGAGAAAGAGAGGGAGAGAACACGGGAGAGAGAAAGAGAAAGAGAGAGAGGAGGATAAATGAGAGAGAGAGAGAGAGAGAGAGAGATAAAGGAGAGAGAGGAGGATAAATGAGAGGGAGAAATAGTGACATCACTGCAGCCTCATCAGTGCTCATCACTGCAGCCTCATCAGTGCCCATCACTGCAGCCTCATCAGTGCCCAGCAATGTAGCCTCATCAATGCCCATCAACATAGCCTCATCAATGCCCATCACTGCAGCCTCATCTATGCCCATCACTGCAGCCTCCTCAGTGCCCATCAATGTAGCCTACTCAGTGCCCATCAGTGTAGCCTCATCAGTGCAGCCTATAAGTGCCCATCAGTGCAGACCCATCAGTGCACATCAGTGAAAGAGAACATTTAATTATTTACAAAATGTTAGAACATAAAAGAAAAACTTTTTTTCCCCCCAAAAATTGTTGGTCTTTGTTTAGCAAACAAAACAAAAAAACAGTGGTGATTAAACACCACCAAAAGCAAGCTCCATCTGTCCCAAAAAATGATAAAAAATAATTTGGGTTCAGTGTTGCATGACCGCACAATTGTTATTCAAACTGCGACAGCGCTGAAAGCTGAAAATTGTCCCGGGCAGGAAGGGGAGGAAAGAGGCCTGGTAATGAAGTGGTTAAACCATGTATTGGGCGATTGTTGTCCTTTTTTAACATTACAGTAGGGTTTATAATGAAAGCCAATCAAAAATGAGCCTTAAATTGAGGTTCTCTTTCAGTGTTTCCAACTGTCAGCATTTTTACTGGCAGCCAGCAGGGCTGGACTGGGACAAAAATTTGTCATCCAGACTGGCCCACTTTGACAGGTCTCTCCCATGGCGGCCAGACAACTCCTGCCCCCCCTACCGCAGCCACCCAAGCCCCCTCTCCCCGTTCACTAGCCACTAACCGTTCTTTATTAGAGTAGAGCGGCTGGTACTGGTACTCTTATAGGCAGTACCAGTGGGGAAGCTAGACATTATTTCACCCGGGGCAAAGAATCAGTTTGCTGCCTCCCCTTATGGGACAGGATTAGGCAGAAGTGAGAAACTCACAGGCCATAGCTGTTGAGTCAGCTGTCTGTCCCCTCCCCTGTGCTCCTTCTGGTTCCTCCCCATGCTCTTCTGTCACCCCCCCCCCATGCTCCTCTGGTCCTCGCCTGCTTCTGTACCCCACCCCCCAGGTGAGCGCTGTGGGGAGGAAGAGGAGATGAGCACTGCAAGGAGGGACAGAAAAAGGAACGGAGGGGGGCGGCGGTCCGCTGTCAATGAAGCCAGCCCACTGAGCCATTGGCCCAACGGAAAACTCCCGGTAGTCCCAATGGGCAGTCCATCCCTGGCAGCCAGTAAAAAACAGGCATTTTTCTCCTGCAAGTAAATGCCAGAGATAGGAAATGGTTGCCAGTAAAAAAATATGGCTGTGACTGCTACAGTGGGCCAGTTTCAGGTAGAGTTACGCTGGAGTATCAGTGATTCGCCAGCATAACTCTCACTTTGAGCCGGCTTATCTGTTTTCTGTAAGCAGAAAACAAGAAACGCCGGGTTTGAGTTCCTATACAAACGGCGTAATTGTATTTTGCTGTCGTATCGGAACTGCAATTTTAAAAATGTCGCTCGGGGCGTTCCCGCTGATTAACACCGAGAATATGTTAATCAGTGGGAATCGGAAATTCACGATCGTACGCGGGCCCGACGCAGTGACTTTCCGACGTTTCCGTAAGCGATACGCGGCGTAAAGAAAAACATGCCCCCTAGTGGAGTATCCTATGTTAAGTATGGCCGTCGTCATCGCGTCAAATGTAAAAATGTTCGCGTCGTTTGCTTAAAACGTCCGTGAATGGGGATTGACGTCATTGACGTTCACTGACAGAATTTGGAGCATGCGCACTGACAGTCGACGCATGTGCAGTACGTTCGCCGAGGGATCGCGCCTATTTTAAATAATACACGCCCCCTACCCGCCCAATTTGAATTCTGCCGGCTCATTTTCGCTACGCTGCCGCAACTTTAGGAGCAAGTGCTATGTGAATAACAGTACTTGCTCCTAAAGTTTCGGCGGAGTAACGTAAATGACAAACGTTACTCCAAAATAAAGATCCGCACTCCTACCTGAATCTGGCCCAGTGTGTGTGTGTGTGGGGGGGGGGGGTTGGGGGGCGGGTCTAGTGAAGGTGGTGCCGAAACGCGTCGTGTGACGTCATGGTGCATTGTACTTGTTTGTAGCCCAAATACCAACATTTGCACTTAAAGCTTTAATTTTGAAACTTTTGAAATTGCCAGTAAAAACGTAGCCTGTGCCAGTAAATTTTCGATTTGTTGTGTCAGTAAATTTCATTCTGGCTGTCTTACCTGAACAAAACTGCTGCCAGACCCGGTGAGGGTGATTTTATACCCCGCAAAAGGTGAAGGGATTTCCATACTCTGGACAAGAAATCGATTTGTTTTGTTAATCGGCACTTTGAAAACCTCCACATCGTTTTGAGATACAGAAACAACGAGGTCGATCTCCTTGGTCTCGATCATCTTCCCAAAGAGAGTCATGGCTTCAATCGCCGATGATGTCGCCTGCCAGAAAGAAATGAAATGGATAGAAAGTTTAAAGGAAAACTGTAATCATTTGAAGATCGATTGAAGTTTATACATTTTAACAACTTTCATTAAGAGCCGGTTCACGCCACAATTTCTGCAATTTTTTAACCACTTGCCGCCCGCCCATTGACAGATTGATGTCGGCAAAGTGGTTTGAATATCTTGACTGGACGTCACATGACGTCCTCAGGATATTGAGCCGGTGCGCGCCCCCGGGGGCGTGCATCGCGGCGATCGTTGTTGCTGGGTGTTACTCTGACACCCTGCAACACCAATCTAGGTAAAGAGTCTCCGACGGAGACTCTTTACCACGTGATCAGCCGTGTCCAATCACGGCTGATCACGATGTAAACGATGACACTATGGCCCAGATTCACAAAGCACTTAAGTGCAAATTTGCGCCGGCGTATCTGTGCGCCAGACCCACAAACCAACATATGCCTAAAAACTGGCCACCCTACGCAGACGTAGCTTACTTGCCCCGGTGTAGCGTGGGCGCACTTTTTTCGTCTGGTTGCATGTTGCTGCTCCCATTGATTAGGCATTCAAATATGCAAATGAGGGAAATACGGCGATTCACGAACAGAAGTGCGCCCGGCGTATGCTGCACGTAAATTGTATGTCCGTCGTAAAGTTATTCCCCATAGATGAGGCGCAACCCGGCAACAGACATGCAAAGGTCTGCACCACAGAACACAGGCCGGCGTATTGGGCGTACGTTACATTCACCGTGTACGTGGTGATGCGGCGTAGCTTAGGCAGTTGTGCCGGCGTAGTTGTGAGCATGCGCATAAGGGTGCAGTTTCAGCCGTCCACGTCACGGCTACGTCACGGCGCATGTGCAGTTCGTGATACGCCGGGCGTAAAACACTACACCATGCTCGGACTATCATTTGCATGGGGTCACGCCCACTTCCACATACGCCGGTCTGCGTCTTCGAAAAATACACCACGCTGATGCAGTGTTGGAAAAATAGCTTGCTGAATACAGTGCATGCCTCCAAAGCTGGCGTGGCGTACAGCGTTTGCATTACGGCGGTGTAATGTGCGCCCAACTCTCTGTGACTCTGGGCCTATAACTTTTGCGCAAACCAATCAATAGTCGCTTATTGAGATTTTTTTTTTTTTAAACAAAAATATGTAGAAGAAGAATACATATCCGCCTGAGGAAAAAAAAAATAGTACACAATTATGGGCCAGATTCTCGAAGCAGTTACGTCGGCATATCTCAAGATACGCCGCGTAACTTCTAGGATGCGCCAGCGTATCTGTTTTCTGTATTCTGAAAGCAAGATACGCCGGAATTTTGCTTAGATACGACCGGCGTAAGTCTCTTACGCCGTTGGGCCAGATTTAGGTAGACTTAGGCTGGAGTAACTCTCACTTTGAGCTGGCGTTTCTGTTTTCTGTAAGCAGAAAACAAGAAACGCCAGGTTTGAGTTCCTATACGAGCGGCGTAATTGTATTTCACCGTCGTATCGGAACTGCAATTTTAAAAATGGCGCTTGGGGCGCACTGACAGTCGACGCATGCGCAGTACGTTCGCAGCGGGATCGCGCCTAGTTTAAATAATACACGCCCCCTACCCGCCCAATTTGAATAACGCCAGCTCATTTTCGCTACGCCGCCGCAACTTTAGAAGCAAGTGCTATGTGAATAACAGTACTTGCTCCTAAAGTTTCGGCAGAGTAACGTAAATGAGAAACGTTACTCCAAAATAAAGATTCGGGGGTAGATTCATGTAGATCAGCGGATCTTTTGATCCGCGTGATCTATCTTTTTTACGATCCGCTTGCGCCAGTTTTTGAGGCAAGTGCTGTATTCAGAAAGCACTTGCCTCGTAAGTAGCCCTGGCGGATCGTAAATCCCCCAGCAGAATGCAAATTCCGCGGCTAGGGGGAGTTTACTATTTAAATCACGCGCGTCCCCGCGCCGATCGTACTGCGCATGCGTCGCCGGCTAAATTTCCCAGCGTGCATTGCTTTAAACGTTTTCGACGTTAACGCAATTAACGTATGGCCGTATTCCCGGACGACTTACGTAAAAAATTCAAAACTCGACACGGGAACGACGGCCATACTTAACATAGGATCTGCCGCACTTACCCCGCATATAGCAGGGGTAACGATCCGCCGGAAAAAGCCGAACGCAAACGACGTAAAAAAAAAGCGACGGCCGGGCGTTCGGTTCTGAATCGGCGGTTCTCCTCATTTGCATATTCGTCGCGTAGAAAAAAAGAGCCACCTAGCGGACGCTAGGAGAATGCAGCCTAAGATCCGACAGTGTAACTCACTTACACCAGTCGGCTCTAAGGGAGATCTATGCGGAACCCGAGGAATCAGCCGCATAGATCCGAACGTCGGATCTCTATGTGAATCTACCCCTCGCTCTCCTACCTGAATCTGGCCCGTTGTGTCTTAGGGCCAGATTCAGGTAGGTGAGCGGATCTTTAATGTGGAGTAACGTTTCTCATTTACATTACTCCGCGATCCCACGGCGAAAGTACTGCGCATGCGTCGACTGTCAGTGCGCATGCTCCAAATTCTGTCAGGGAACGTCAATGACGTCAATCCCCATTCACGGACGTTTTACGCAAACGACGTGAACATTTTTAAATTTGACGCGATGACGACGGCCATACTTCACATAGGATATTCCACCTAGGGGTCATGTTTTTCTTTGCGCCGCGTATCGCTTACGGAAACGTCGGAAAGTCACTGCGTCGGGCCCGAGTACGATCGTGAATTTCCGATTCCCACTGATTAACATATTCTCGGCGTTAATCAGCGGGATTGCCCCGAGCGCCATTTTTAAAATTGCAGTTCCGATACGACGGCGAAATACAATTACGCCGCTTGTATAGAAGATCAGTGTGCAGTCAGACACCGAGAGAGCAGGACGCTCTCAAACGAGTCACTCTCTCAGGGATAGTGCAGGGTCCTCCCACTGTGCGGCTCCAGGCCTCACAGACAGGCAGGCAGGGTTTCCATCTCCCTGTCATCCATCCACCTGCCATCCACCTGCCTCCTGCCACCGGCCACTCGGACTAGCTGCTCTCCCCCCTCCTGGACTTCCACCGTCCTTCCCCCGGTGCACCTGACCCGGTAAGCCACTTCTTGGGCGCGGTGTTTTTTTTCCCTCCGCGCCGATCAGTGGAGATTCGCGGCAGCCGCGACTCAGGAAAGGCCGCGGCTTCACCCGCGGCCTAGCGGCGCGCCGCTCTCCACCCCCCAATCAGCCGGCACCACCTTATCAATCGGGCCACAAAGCCCCCCCCCTACCCCAGCAGAGCCCCTTTGCCCTCTGATCATTTCCCTTAGCCCCCCAGGCACCACTCAGCCTGGTACCCCCCAGCCTGGATCCTGCTGCCAGGTCGGCGGCCATCTTCCTCCACCCAGCCCTATCACTCTCAAATTCACCTTAACTTGATCCAGGGCTAAACCCGATCGCCTCTTAGGGGTCAGGAAGGAATTTTTTCCCCTACCACAGCATATTGGCGCAGCGTGGTTAGGGTTTTTTTTGCCTTCCTCTGGACCAAGCCTAGGATCAGAGGATTCAGTTATCCTTGTGAATCCACCCCACCCCCCCACCCCCGCCCTTGGTTCCACGGCGGCCATGGTTAATCGGCAATACTCGGCGGAGATCATTTGGGATCTGGGTCGATTTGCCGCAATTCTGCCGGCCGCCACCAAAAAAGCCCTAAGAAATCTGCGACTTTTGAGGATCGATCGACAATCGACTGCCAGAAATCGCAGCCATTTACCCCAGCCTAAGCACATATCATGTGCTTTGATCAACACTAGTCGGCAGTAAAACACTGATTAGAAATCCATGATTTCTTATTGCAACATGACTTAGACTGCCTCTTTATTACAGAGAGCTGGCTCACAGCCGACTGTAACACCATTTTAGGAGAATTGGTGCCAGAAAACTACCGTATTATAACGGAAAACAGAATAGGGCAAAGAGGAGGAGGACTGGCGGTGATCCATAAGACGCGTCTTGCGATCACAAAACCAAGCCTCCAAAACCCTCTTCCATTTATGGAAACCCTTACTCTTCAACTGCAAGTAAACGGACAGGAGACCGTCCGGATTCTACTCTGCTATAGGCCACCCGGCCCCAAGTCGCAGCTTCTCCCATCTTTGACGGACTTTGTCTCCACCTATACCCTGAATAGCAAACACCTTTTGCTGCTCGGGGACTTCAACCTCTGGGCCAACTCCCCACAAGACCCCATTGCTGACGCCTGCATCGACCACCTGGAAGGATTAGGGCTTCAGCAACTAGTATGTGGGCCCACACATGCTTCAGGTCATACGCTCGATCTTATTTTCAGACAAGATCTGGAAATAAAAATTTTGGATAATGAACCATTGCCATGGACAGATCACAATGCAATTAAATTCATTATTTCCGAATTCCCCCCCTTAACAAAAACATCAAATCCAGTGACAACACACTGGACCAGATGTCAGAAGAAGCTCCACTCGGAACTCTTCAAAGCAACGTTAGGGGAAAAAATAAACAAAATTCAGCCACACCAAACAGCGGAAGAAACACTGGAGGCCATAAACACAGCACTATTGCAGTCAGCTGTCTTGATAGCGCCGAAACGAAAGACCCAGATCAGGAAAAATAACTCCGGCTGGTTTAACAACCAGCTGGCGTTACTGAAGCAAGAGCGTAGAAGGGCAGAAGCAGCCTGGAAAAGAAGCTCTTCAGATGAGAACCTCGCGATTTACAAGGCAATAACCAGAAAATACTACAAGCAAATCTTCGAAGCCAAGAAAAACTATTTTTCTGAGGCTATCAACGGTGCCCTAAATCGCCCCCGCGAACTCTTCAAGCTGGTCACTCAGACCATGAATCCAGGATGTCTTGAAGCCCCCAACTTGGATACACAAGAATTTTGCGATGAGTTGTCGGATTGCTTCATTAACAAAATTGAGGCTATCCGGCAAAGCATTCAGCAGAACAATTGCTCACCCAGCCCCCCCCCCGTAGTCATTTACACAGCACCGGCAGCAATTCACCACAGTTAGGTGAGTTCATGCTGGAACCCATCTCTATTCAGACCACTAAAAATATCATCGGCGCTCTGCGCAACAGCACTGCGCCAAACGATATTATCCCCACCAAACTGCTGAAGGAATGCGCCGACATCCTGGCACCTCCTGTCACGCAGCTTATCAACCAATCCTTCAGGGAGGGCATAATGCCCTCCCAGTTGAAGGAGGGCTTCATTCAACCCATCTTGAAGAAAGCCACCCTGGATCCTAAGGATCCACTCAACTGGCGCCCCATAACATGCCTAAATGTTCTCTCCAAGGTAATGGAGAAAGCAGTGGTACAGCAGCTGCAACAGCATCTAGATACCCACAACTTACTCGATCCATTGCAATCAGGATTCCGTCCCGGACACGGGACAGAATCAGCATTGCTTAAGATATGGGACGACGTTCTTGAGGCCGCAGACGAAGGAGAATCTTCTCTTCTGGTTCTGCTGGACCTAAGCGCAGCCTTTGATACCGTTGATCACAAGCTGCTATTGACTCGGCTGGCTAAAATAGCCAAAGTCGCAGAAAGCGATTTATCCTGGTTCTCCTCTTTTTTGGAAAACCGTTCGCAAATAGTGAAGCTAGGACCCTTCACTTCCGAACAACGCACATTATCGTGCGGGGTCCCTCAGGGATCTCCCCTGTCGCCGATGTTATTCAACATCTATGTGCGTCCTCTTTTCGAAATCATCAGCAGCCAAAAACTGCTATATCACTCTTATGCAGACGACACGCAACTGTACTTCCGCATTTGCAATAAAAAGGATCACCACCTCAATCTAGAGACATGCCCCTCTTTGATAGAGGACTGGATGACAAAGAGTTATCTCAAACTCAACGGAGCTAAAACAGAACTTCTTCTGTTTCACGCCAAGCGTAGGAATCAATCGACAACAACCTGGATCCCCCCGCCCATTCTGGGCAAAATCGTCACCCCTATCGCCAAAGTCAAAAGTCTTGGGGTCATCTTTGATTCCGACATGACAATTTACGCACAAATAGGGGCAGTAGTCAGCGGATCTCACCATCTGCTGCGCCTACTACGCAGACTCACGCCTTTTATTCCCAAGAATGACATAGCGGTCGTGGTAGGAGCTATTGTAAACTCCAGACTGGACTATGCAAATGCCCTTTACCTCGGATTCCCCAAGTACCAAATCGCTCGTCTTCAAGTCGTTCAAAATACGGCCGCCAGACTTGTGACTGGAAAAAAAACCCTGGGAATCAATCTCACCTTCACTGAGATCCCTTCACTGGCTACCAGTTAAAGACAGAATCACCTTTAAAGCTCTCTGTCTAACGCATAGATGTATCCATGGGAATGCTCCCCATTATCTATGCGAAAAATTTAAAATTCACAATCCCAATCGTATTCTACGATCCACCAATCAAAATCGGCTTCAGATACCGAAAGCCAGATACAAGTCCAAAGGAGACAGGAGATTCGCTGTCCAAGGTCCCAGACTATGGAACGCCTTACCAGCCAGCATTCGGCTGGAGGAGAACTACTTAGTCTTCAGGAGAAAGATTAAGACTCATCTCTTTTGATCTCAAAGGAGACAGGAACAACAAGCGCCCAGAGGCGATTTACTTCGCATGTGCTGCGCTATATAAGTTCCTCATTCATTCATTCATTCATTGTATAGGAACTCAAACCCGGCGTTTCTTGTTTTCTGCTTACAGAAAACAGAAACGCCGGCTCAAAGTGAGAGTTAGACTGGAGTATCACTGATACTCCAGCCTAACTCTACCTGAATCTGGCCCTTAGTTGCATATTTACGCTGGCCGCTAGGTGGGGCTTCCGTCGTTTTACGCGTCAAATATGCAAATCAGCTAGATACGCCGATTCCTGAACATACTTGCACCCGGCGCATTATTTTTACGTTGTTTGCGCAAGCGTAAGTCCGGCGTAAAGTTACCCCTGCTATATGAGGCATACGTGAGGCGTAGGTAATGTTAAGTATGGACGTCGGGACAGCGTCAAATTTTCCGTTGTTTGCGTAAAACGTTCGCGAATAGGGCTTTGCGTAAGCTACGTTTCAAAACCAATGAATATTTGCGGGCGTCATTTTGAGCATGCGCACTGGGATACGTCCACGAATGGCGCATGCGCCGTTTGGAAAAAGCGTCAATTACGTGGGGTCACGATTCATTTACATGGGTCACGCCCCCTACCAGCCTATTTTGAATTAGGCGCGGTTACGCCGGTACATTTACACTACGCCGCCGTAACTTTGGACGCGACTTCTTTGAGAATACTGAACTTGCGTTCCAAAGTTTCGGCGGCGTAGCATAAATACGATACGTTACACCCCGCTCTAAGTTACGCAGCCCTACGAGAATCTGGCGCATTGTGTTTATTTTTTCAAAATATGCGTTTTTTTTTGTTTATAGCGCAAACAATAAAAATCACAAAGATGGTCCAATACCACCAAAAAAAGCTCTATTTGTGTAAAAAAAAAAAAAAAAAGGACTTGAATTTTGTTTGGGTACAACAACAAACGACCGCACAATTGTCAGTTAAAGCGACGCAGTGCCGTATCGCAAAAAAAAGGCCCGGTCATTGAGCAGCCAAATCTTTCAGGGCTGAAATGGTTAAGATGACAAAGCAATAGTAATGGACAGAAAAGGCTCTCTTTTTGTGGGGAGGGCCACTGCTTTTCTTTTTTGTCAAATTTGTACATTTACTACTTATCAACCCTTATGCCCCGTACACGCGATCGGAAATTCCGACAGAAAAAGTCGGATGTGAGCTTTTGAATGGAAATTCCGACCGTGTGTAGGCTCCATCGGAATTTTGCTGTCGGAATTTCCGCCAACAAAAGATTGAATGACTCCTTCTTCCCCTTCTCTCTTTAACTGCCGAGCATCGCCGCATAGTGAAAAACTCAACTCGAGTCACTGTCAGGGGCAGGCGAGCTGAGCCGAGCAGACTCGGAGCTCCTCCTCCAGGCTCCGACCTCGCCTGCCACCTGTCCTTCAGTATGCGGCCGGTTGCATGTGACATCACACGGAGGCGGAGTCACAGCAACGCGAGGGTGAGCCCGCGTCTCCTCTCCTCACACCGTCACACGCACTCTGCCCTGACACTGTGTGTGCAGTGAGCTGTAATAAAACTTTTTGTACCCTGCTATAATATATATATATATATAGATAGATTGACCAGCCAGGCCAGCACCCCGAGGCCAGCCAGGCCAGGACCCCGAGACCAGCCAGGCCAGGACCCCGAGACCAGCCAGGCCAGCACCCCGAGACCAGCCAGGCCAGCACCCCGAGACCAGCCAGGCCAGCACCCCGAGACCAGCCAGGCCAGCACCCCGAGGCCAGCCAGGCCAGCACCCCGAGGCCAGCCAGGCCAGCACCCTGAGACCAGCCAGGCCAGCACCCCGAGACCAGCCAGGCCAGCACCCCGAGGCCAGCCAGGCCAGCACCCTGAGACCAGCTAGGCCAGCACCCCGAGACCAGCCAGGCCAGCACCCGAGGCCAGCCAGGCCAGCACCGAGACCAGCCAGGCCAGCACCCCGAGACCAGCCAGGCCAGCATCCCGAGACCAGCCAGACCAGCACCCGAGGCCAGCCAGGCCAGCACCGAGACCAGCCAGGCCAGCACCCCGAGGCCAGCCAGGCCAGCACCCCGAGACCAGCCAGGCCAGCACCCCGAGACCAGCCAGGCCAGCACCCCGAGACCAGCCAGGCCAGTAACGAGTACCCTGAGGCCAACCAGCCAGCCACCCAGCACCCCGAGACCAGCCAGCCACCCAGCACCCTGAGACCAGTCAGGCAAGCACCAGTATTTTCTGTGAAATATATATGCATATGAGCGTATCATTTTTTTTTTTTTTTGGTGTGGGAGTGGATCTTGGGTGGGAGGTCCCCAGGGATGGACTGGAACAGAAATTTGGCCCTGGACTTCATTTCATGCACCCCCCCCCCCGGCCACCCAAGCCCCCTCTCCCCCTTCACTAGCCACTAGCCGTTCTTCTTTATTAGAGTAGAACGGCTGGTACTGGTACTCTTATAGGCAGTACCAGTGGGGAAGCTAGACAGAATTTCACCCAGGGGAAAGAATAAGTTCGCTGCCCACCCTTATGGGACAAGTTTAGGCAGAAGTGAGAAACTCCCAGGCCATAGCTGTTAAGTCAGCTGTCTTTCCCCTTCCCCCATGCTCCTCTGTCATCGTCCCTGCTCCTCTGGTCCCCCCTGCTTCTTTGTTTCCCCCAGGTGAGAGCTGTGGGGAGGAAGAGACAGAGGAGTGGAGGGGGCGGCAGTCCGCTGTTACTGAAGCCGGCCCACTGAGCCATCGGCCCACCGGGAAACTCCCTATAGTCCCAATAGCTAGTCCATCCCTGGAGGTCCCACACTTTTTCCCCCAGGACTTGACCCCTGATTTTAGGACTCTGTATTACACACTATTCACCAGCAGCTCTGGATGTAGATCAGTGATCACGAACCTTGGCCAGATGTTTTGGAACTACATTTCCCCATGATGCTCATGCACTCCTCAGTGTAATTAAGCATCATGGGAAATGTAGTTTCCAAAATATCTGGGGTGCTAAGTTTCGACCATCGCTGATTTGGCTGATGGGTCGTAAAGAAATCATTGGCGCGGTGGCTCCGCCCACTGGCTTAGAATGAGGAATAATCCTCTTATTTTTGGGATAAGTGATAGAATGAGACCCTTGGATGCCTTATGTTCTAAGAATGCTTTACTGTGCTATAGCAAACCATTGTAAATCTTTGGCAACAATTTATATAGTAAATCTTTAATACCTGCGAAGAATAAAAACCTCCACATCCAGTCATTCGACCAGCCAGCCATTTTAATATCCGGCCCATTGTGTTTAAATGCTCTTGACTGGGGTTTGGATATTTCGCCATGCTTGTCAGTATGGTTGATGTGATCTGGACGTTTCCAGTACTCGGTTTTTGTAAAAACTGCAATAATACTAACTTCACATCAGTCCCAAGACTCCAAAACTGTGTGCCACCTAGAGATGAGAGAAAGAAGGTTCAGTTGTTATGTAGGGAACATGGTGGGAGCTGAGGTCTGATCGGCGTAAACCCTCCATCAAGCATGTATGTGTAGCGGGGTCACCCTATCAGAGACTATTGATAGGCTTGACTCCCCACCAGAGCTCTGCCACACCTGTATATAGGTTAAGATGTCTTTAAGGACCGCCTACTGTACATTTACGTCAGCAGAATGGCACGGCTGGGCACATCAATGTATATATACGTCGGTTCTAGTACCCAGCCGTGGCCGTGACCTGGTCCGAAGCTCCGGGACCGGGTCCGCGGGACTCGCGGAACCGATCGCCCCTGGAGTGCGGCGATCGGTCCCCGGAGCAGAAGAACGGGGAGAGCCGTGTGTAAACACGGCTTCCCCGTGCTTCACTGTGACGGCAGCATCGATCGCGTCATCCCTGTTATAGGGGGACCTGATCGATTACGTCACACCTACAGCCACACCCCCCTACAGTTGTAAACACACACACAGGGAACACTCAAATCCTACAGCGCCCCCTTGTGGTTAACTCCCAAACTGCAACTGTAATTTTCACAGTAAACAATGCAATTTAAATGCATTTTTTGCTGTGAAAATGACAATTGTCCCAAAAATGTGTCAAAATTGTCCGAAGTGTCCACCATAATGTCGCAGTCACGAAAAAAATCACTGATCGCCGCCATTAGTAGTAAAAAAAAAAAAATAATTAATAAAAATGCAATAAAACTATCCCCTATTTTGTAAACGCTATAAATTTTGCGAAAACCAACCGATAAACGCTTATTGCGATTTTTTTTACCAAAAATAGGTAGAAAAATACGTATCGGCCTAAACTGAGGGGAAAAAAAATTATATATATTTTGGGGGGGATATTTATTATAGCAAAAAGTAAAAAATATTGAATTTTTTTCAAAATTGTCGCTCTATTTTTGTTTATAGCACAAAAAATAAAAACCGCAGAGGTGATCAAATACCACCAAAAGAAAGCTCTATTTGTGGGGAAAAAAGGATGCCAATTTTGTTTGGGAGCCACGTCGCACGACCGCGCAATTGTCAGTTAAAATGACGCAGTGCCGAATCGCAAAAAGGGGCATGGTCCTTTACCAGCATTTTGGTCCGGGTCTTAAGTGGTTAAGAAGCTATGCATTGTGGTTCTAGAAGTACCGGGAGATATGGACTCCATTGACACTCAGTAGAAACAGACTACACTTCCCACAATGCTGTGTCCAATTGGAACATGTGACACCTCCGCACAGACTTATGGGGGAGGTTACTTAAGGACAGGGAGGGGCTGTTTCTCGGCCTCTCGGGACCTTGCTCTTCTCCTCTGTGGAGCTGTGCAGAGCAACACATCCAAGCTGTTAGGCCTGAGGCCTGGGCCTGGATTCATTGGAAGGCCAACCATCCCCGAGAAGCAAGACCAAGGGCATCCAGCTCGTGTTCCAGGAGACCGGAGAAGCTGCCAGCTGACGAATTGCATACCTCCCAACATTTTTTTTTTTTTACTGCGGGACAAGTTGTTGAGAGAGGGGGTTCCGTGAACGAAGTTGTTGAGCGAGGGGGTGCCGCGATCGAAGTTGTTGAGCGGGGGGGGGGGGCTTTCCTCTCTCTCCCCTGAGATCATTTCCTCCGCCTTCACCTCCTCCCCCTTGTTGTACAGCTTCCTGTCTGTGTGGAACCCAGTGTCGGAACTCACTTGTTCTGGCACTGGGCTGCGGAAATTTAGCCCTGATTGCGGGGAATACTTCGAAACGCGGGAAATTCCTGCAGAATCCGGGGTGGTTGGGAGGTATGCAATTAAAACAGTGGGAAGCCTGATACCGGAGATCGGGTGTTACAGAGCAGTGAGTAACCGACGAGCTTTTGAGAAGGATTCAGGCGGGTCGGGCCTGTTCGGGTGAGAGGGCACGTCTCAAGCCCCCCCTGTACTTTGACAGATCACTTAGTATCATTCCATAGTTCGGAGACACATGTTAATCTTTGACTGAATCGGAGGGGCCTATTAAGTTGAGAGTTAGCGATCAGCCCATCATCATTTGTGTTCATCGGTTTTCCCATTGACTGAGCTTATTTCATCTTTTGTCCTTTTCCTTTGGATTACAAAGTTGAGAAGTGCACCAACGGCCGCAACGTAGACTGTGTTTAAAGCAGGGCTCAAGTCCTGCGGGAACGCGTGGGAACGGAGTTCCTGCACTTTTTTCACAGCAGGAACGCAGTTCCCTTTGCAGGACTAGAGCAGCCGAGAGCAGCCAAGCCACCTGAGCCAATTCTTTACTAAGCGGCGAATCTTCAGTCACTGTCAGGGGCAGGTGTACCTTAGTAATTCTTTATGTTACTGGCCGCTTCCTGTATATGGATTCATCGGGTAGTGTGCGGGTATTCCGTCACTTCTTCGATGCTGCAATGTCTCCTGGGAGCATTTGTCATTGTTCCCAGGAGACATTGCGGAGGTCTGCCACGAGTTATCGCGGGATTTAGAAAGAACTTGCTAGTTTAGTAATTAAAACATGCGGTTTAGTAATTATGCATATGAGCGTATCTTTTTTTTTGGTGGGGGAGTGGATCTTGGGTGGGAGTTCCCACACTTTTTTCCCCAGGACTTGACCCCTGGTTTAAAGGATCCTTAGGAGCTGTTGAACCAGGCCTGGGTAGAAACTCTTTTACATGAACTGTTTTGCAGGATTGTCCGTTAGAGGGAACTTGCGAGCATAGATTGCCTATAGTAACTGTAGTTAGATAGTATTATCTTCAGTTTAAACCTTTTTTTTCTTGTTTACTTGCCAACTCTTGCAAGGGCCCTTGCAGAGTTTCTTTGTGTTAATACCTGTGTGTTATTATCATTAATCATTCAAACCCCTTACATCTCTTTACCATGTTCACAGTAAAGTTATTCTTTTGGTTTGAATATATATATATATATATATATATATATATATATATATAGTGAGACGTGTGTATTCCTGGGAGCAGTCAACAAGGAAGAGGTAACAGCATTATTGTATTACTGTTGCATGTTTTATGTATGCTATTGTGGCTCCAGCTAAGTGGGGGCCACATTTCAATTATACCCGTCCGGTGTGCCAAGGGAGGGCTTGAGCCAGTTAACCACTTAAGGACCGCCTCCTGCACATATACGTCGGCAGAATGGCACGGCTGGGCAAATCCACGTACAGGTACGTCCTGTGCTAGGACCCAGCCGTGACCCGGTCCAAAGCTCTGGGACCGCGGGACTCGCGGACCCAATCGCCGCTGGAGTGCGGCGATCGGTCCCCGGAGCTGAAGAACGAGGAGAGCCATGTGTAAACACGGCTTCCCCGTCCTTCACTGTGGCAGCGTCATCGATCGCCTGATCCCTTATACATCCCTTCACAATAAACAATGCAATTTAAATGCATTTTTTGCTGTGAAAATGACAATTGTCCCAAAAATGTGTCAAAATTGTCCGAAGTGTCCGCCATAATGTCGTAGTCATAAAAAAAAAAAAACGCTGATCACCACCATTAGTAGTAAAAAATAAATAAATAATAAAAATGCAATAAAACTATCCCCTTTTTTGTAAACGCTATAAATTTTGCGCAAACCAACCGATAAACGCTTATTGCGATTTTTTTTTACCAAAAATAGGTAGAAGAATACGTATCGGCCTAAACTGAGGAAAACATTTTTTTTATATATATTGTTGGGGGATATTTATTATAGCAACATGCTGCCCTAGGCCTGGGCCTTGTTGGCCTAGGCCAGGATACAGCGCTGCCACTCTCACTAGCCTAGCAGCCAGGATGGCGCACGGAAATTGGTAAAGTCTCTGCCACAGACCCTCCCACAGATGGAGGTATATTTGGTCCAAAATCCTCTCAACACAGGATTCAGCACCCGGATCTCTCCCGATTAACTTCTTGTAAACTCAGAACTGACAGGCAACCATCACTCAGCCTTTCAGTAATGGTGCGTCCTTCAATGAAGTGCAAGGCCTCTCCTGAGATACCAGCCTCGTGCTCGGTGCTCTCTAAGAGGTTCTCAAAAAGGCATGGTAAACCTTAGGAAGAAAAGATTAGGAAAAAACAAGCGCAATACTAATGAATGGTCTGTTTTCTGCTTCTACCATACAATTCCTTTTAGCATATGTAGCGCTACCCCCTCAGGAGCCACTGGTTAATTCGTCCCCTTTAACCACTTAAGCCCCGGACCATAATGCAGGTAAAGGACCTTGCCCCTTTTTGCAAATCGGCACTGCGTCGCTTTAACTGACAATTGCGCGGTCGTGCGACGTGGCTCCCAAACAAAATTAGCGTCCTTTTTTTCCCCACAAATAGAGCTTTCTTTTGGTGGTATTTGATCACCTCTGCGGTTTTTATTTTTTGCGCTATAAACAAAAATAGAGCGACAATTTTGAAAAAAATTCAATATTTTTGACTTTTTGCTATAATAAATATCCCCCAAAAATATATAAAAACATTTTTTTCCTCAGTTTAGGCCGATACGTAATCTTCTACATATTTTTTGTAAAAAAATAAAAAAAAATAAGTGTTGGTTTGTGCAAAAGTTATAGCGTTTACAAAATAGGGGATAGTTTTATGGCATTTTTATTATTTTATTTTTTTACTGCCAATGGCGGCGATCAGCGATTTTTTTTATGACTGTGACATTATGGCGGACACATCAGACAGTTTTGACACATTTTTGGGACCATTCTCATTTTCACAGCAATACAAATCCTATAAAAATGCACTGATTACTGTGAAATTGACAATTGCAGTTTAGGAGTTAACCACTAGGGGGCGCTGAAGTGGTTATGTGTGACCTCATATGTGTTTCTAACTGTAGGGGGCGGGGCTGGACATGTGACATCATTGATTGTGTTTCCCTATATCAGCATCACAGTCTCACAGTAAAGAACGGGAAAGCTGTGTGATCGCGGGTCCCGCAGCCGCGGAGCTTCGGCACTTAAGGAGGATATACCGGTACGTGCCTGAGCCCAGCCGTGCCATTCTGCTGACGTATATGTGCAGGAGGCGGTCCTTAAGTGATTAATAAGACACGTGGCCACTCATTAAAATGAGAAGAAAAGAGGTTTAACCTTAAACTACGTAAAGGGTTCTTTACTGTAAGAGCGGCAAGGATGTGGAATTCCCTTCCACAGGCGGTGGTCTCATCGATGGTTTCAAAACAACATTAGATAAGCACTAGTGTTGAGCAGAATATGCCATATTCGATTTCGCTATATATCTCGAATATATAGTCGAATATTCGAGATATATTCGCTAAATACGAATATTCGTGATATTTTTTGGAAATGAAATGATTGCGAAATTTCGCTATTGCGAATGCGAATTGCGAATGCAAATATTCGAGAAATGCGGAAGGAGCACTCTGATTGGCTCAGAATATTCGTGATATATTACAATACACAATAATTGCGAATATTCAAGAAATGCGGAAGGAGCACTCTGATTGGCTCAGAATATTTGTGATATATTACAATACAAAATAATTGCGAATATTCGAGAAATGCGGAATGGAGCACTCTGATTGGCTCAGAATATTCGTGATATATTACAATACACAATAATTGCGAATATTCGGCAAATGCGGAAGGAGCACTCTGATTGGCTCAGAATATTCGTGATATATTACAATACAAAATAATCGCGCGATATCGCTATTGCCGAATAATCGCATTGCGATTTTTCGGCAATATAAAATGAGCGCTGCAGCTACTCGGCCCAAGGTCTCTAATCATACCAGCAATGCTTTTAGACGTCGATGGGGATCTCTAGGATGTGATCTGTTCTAAAAAAAAAAATTGAAAAAATACGAATATTCGAAATAGCGAATATTCACCGCGATATTCGTGTTATTCGCGAATACTCGAATATGCAATATTCGTAGCGAATATTCGCAATGCGAATATTCGTGAGCAACACTAATAAGCACCTGAATGACCACAACATACAGGGATATACAATGTAATACTGACATATAATCACACACATAGCTTGGACTTGAGTATTTTTTTAACCTCACCTACTATGTAATTATGATTTAACCACTTAATCACCGAGCCTGTTTTTCAGATTTCGTGTTTACGAGACTTTTTTTTTTGCTAGAAAATTACTTAAAACCCCCAAACATTATATATATTTTTTTTCTAACACCCTAGAGAATAAAATGGCAGTCATTGCAATACTTTTTGTCACACCGTATTTGCGCAGCGGTCTTACAAGCGCACTTTTTTTGGAAAAAAATCACCTTTTTTAATTAAAAAATAAGACAACAATAAATTTTGCCCATTTTTTTTATATATTGTGAAAGATAATGTTAGGCCGAGTAAAATGATACCCAACATGTCACGCTTAAAAATTGCGCCCGCTCGTGGCATGGCGTCAAACTTTACCCTTAAAAATCTCGATAGGCGACGGTTAAAAAAATTCTACAGGTTGCATTTTTTTGAGTTACAGAGGAGGTCTAGGGCTAGAATTATTGCTCTCGCTCTAACGATCGCGGCGATACCTCACTTTTGTGGTTTAAACACAGTTTTCATATGCGGGAGCTACTCGCGTATGCGTTCGCTTCTGTGCGCGAGCTCGATGGGGCGTTTTAAAAAAAAAAAAACATTTTTTTGTTTTCTTATTAATTTTTATTTCGTTTATAATTTTTTACACTGAAATAAAAAAAAATAAAAAAAATTATCACTTTTATTCCTATTACAAGGAATATACACATCCCTTGTAATAGAAAAAAGCATGACAGGTCCTCTTAAATATGAGATCTGGAGGTCAAAAAGACCTCACATCTCATATTTAGACTTAAATGCAAAACAAAAATGGAAACTGTAATTTTTTTAAATGACAAAAAAAAAAAAAAAATTCTTTAAGACGCTGGGCGGGACTGACGTTTTGACGTCACTTCCGCCCAGCAGAGCTATGAAGACGGGTGGGGGCGATTTTTCCCTCACTCGCATCCCCACACAGCTGCCGAACGGACCCGATCGCCTCCGCCGTTACCGACGGCAACGGTAAGCGGCGGAGGGAGCGGGAGAGCGGCGGGAGGGGGGCCCTCTCCCGCCACCGATAACGGCAATTTTGCGGTGAATCTGCCGCGGAGACCGCCGTTATCATTAACAGAACCGCCCACTGAAGAGATGGATAGCTGCTGCCGTTACCGCGATATCCATCTTTAAAAACAGGACGTCTTTTTGCTATGAGGCGGTGAGCAAGTGGTTAAACTATGAATATTACCGTCGCTGATGGACGTAGCATCCAGGGCGTCGTACATGATCTGCCATTGCTCCCATTTTCCAGCTGAAGCTGCAGCATTAAACATGTGAGCTTGGGTGAAAATATCCTGGCTGTTAAAGTCGGCATTATCAAGACACCTTTGCACACCGTCTAGAATCGGTCCCTAGAAAAGAAAGCAGCACATTACAATGTAATCATTTCACATAACTCAGCGTCTATGTAGTGCAGCGCATCCCGCAAGGCCAACATCCCATGTGCTTTTGTGCTGCAAATCCTGACCCCCTTCTGTAAATTTCAAAAGTTTTTTTTTTACTTTACAATGTACAGTATCCCCCCCCTGCATCCCAAATAATCACATTTGTCACTTTGCATCCTGAAATGAAGACAGACACCGTTTTTGTTTTATCCAGATAGATTCACTTGTGCAACTTATAACATTCAAGTAAAGGATATAATGCCAACACGTCAGAAAAAAAAAGAAAAATCAAAAACAGAATAACCTGGTTGGAAAAAAGATGTCAGTAATTTGTTGAACCACCTTTTGCTTTAATTGCAGCCTTTAGTCTGATGCAGGGCTGTCTTAATGAGAGGGCACACCTGGGCGCTGCCCAGGGGCCCCTGCACTTTCCCCAAAGCAGGGTGTGGAGGGGTCAGAGTGCAGGGTGTAAAGGGGTCAGAATGCTGGGGGGATATCTGGGGTGTAGAGGGGTCAGAGTGCTGGGGGGATATCTGGGGTGTAGAGGGGTCAGAGTGCTGGGGGGATATCTGGGGTGTAGAGGGGTCAGAGTGCTGGGGGGATATCTGGGGTGTAGAGGGGTCAGAGTGCGGGGGGATATCTGGGGTGTAGAGTGGTCAGAGTGCTGGGGGGATATTTTGGGTGTAGAGGGGTCAGAGTGCTGGGGGGATATTTGGGGTGTAGAGGGGTCAGAGTGCTGGGGGGATATTTTGGGTGTAGAGGGGTCAGGGTGCGGGGGGGATATCTGGGGTGTAGAGGGGTTAGGGTGCTGGGGGGATATCTGGGGTGTAGAGGGGTCAGAGTGCTGGAGGGATATCTGGGGTGTAGAGGGGTCAGAGTGCGGGAGGGATATCTGGGGTGTAGAGTGGTCAGAGTGCTGGGGGGATATCTGGGGTGTAGAGGGGTCAGAGTGCTGGGGGGATATTTGGTGTGTAGAGGGGTCAGAGTGCGGGGGGGATATCTGGGGTGTAGAGGGGTCAGAGTGCTGGGGGGATATCTGGGGTGAAGAGGGGTCAGAGTGCGGGGGGATATCTGGGGTGTAGAGGGGTCAGAGTGCTGGGGGGATATTTTGGGTGTAGAGGGGTCAGAGTGCTGGGGGGGATATCTGGGGTGTAGAGGGGTCAGAGTGCTGGGGGGATATTTGGTGTGTAGAGGGGTCAGAGTGCTGGGGGGATATCTGGGGTGTAGAGGGGTCAGAGTGCTGGGGGGATATCTGGGGTGTAGAGGGGTCAGAGTGCGGGGGGGATATCTGGGGTGTAGAGGGGTCAGAGTGCTGGGGGGATATTTTGGGTGTAGAGGGGTCAGAGTGCTGGGGGGATATCTGGGGTGTAGAGGGGTCAGAGTGCTGGGGGGATATTTGGGGTGTAGAGGGGTCAGTGTGCTGGGGGGATATCTGGGGTGTAGAGGGGTCAGTGTGCTGGGGGGATATCTGGGGTGTAGAGGGGTCAGAGTGCTGGGGGGATATCTGGGGTGTAGAGGGGTCAGAGTGCTGGAGGGATATCTGGGGTGTATAGGGGTCAGAGTGCTGCGGGGATATCTGGGGTGTAGAGGGGTCAGAGTGCTGGGGGGATATCTGGGGTATAGAGGGGTCAGAGTGCGGGGGGGGGATATCTGGGGTGTAGAGGGGTCAGAGTGCGGGGGGATATTTGGGGTGTAGAGGGGTCAGAGTGTGGGGGGGATATCTGGGGTGTAGAGGGGTCAGAGTGCTGGGGGGATATTTGGGGTGTAGAGGGGTCAGAGTGTGGGGGGGATATCTGGGGTGTAGAGGGGTCAGAGTGCTGGGGGGATATTTGGGGTGTAGAGGGGTCAGAGTGCGGGGGGATATTTGGGGTGTAGAGGGGTCAGAGTGTGGGGGGGATATCTGGGGTGTAGAGGGGTCAGAGTGCTGGGGGGATATCTGGGGTGTAGAGGGGTCAGAGTGCTGGGGGGATATCTGGGGTGTAGAGGGGTCAGAGTGCTGGGGGGGGATATCTGGGGTGTAGAGGGGTCAGAGTGCTGGGGGGGATATCTGGGGTGTAGAGGGGTCAGAGTGCTGGGGGGATATCTGGGATGTAGAGGGGTCAGAGTGCTGGGGGGGATATCTGGGGTGTAGAGGGGTCAGAGTGCTGGGGGGATATCTGGGGTGTAGAGGGGTCAGAGTGCTGGGGGGATATCTGGGGTGTAGAGGGGTTAGGGTGCTGGGGGGATATCTGGGGTGTAGAGGGGTCAGAGTGCTGGGGGGATATTTGGTGTGTAGAGGGGTCAGAGTGCGGGGGGGATATCTGGGGTGTAGAGGGGTCAGAGTGCTGGGGGGATATCTGGGGTGAAGAGGGGTCAGAGTGCGGGGGGATATCTGGGGTGTAGAGGGGTCAGAGTGCTGGGGGGATATTTTGGGTGTAAAGGGGTCAGAGTGCTGGGGGGATATTTTGGGTGTAGAGGGGTCAGAGTGCTGGGGGGATATCTGGGGTGTAGAGGGGTCAGAGTGCTGGGGGGATATTTGGTGTGTAGAGGGGTCACAGTGCGGGGGGGATATCTGGGGTGTAGAGGGGTCAGAGTGCTGGGGGGATATCTGGGGTGAAGAGGGGTCAGAGTGCGGGGGGGATATCTGGGGTGTAGAGGGGTCAGAGTGCTGGGGGGATATTTTGGGTGTAGAGGGGTCAGAGTGCTGGGGGGATATCTGGGGTGTAGAGGGGTCAGAGTGCTGGGGGGATATTTGGGGTGTAGAGGGATCAGAGTGCTGGGGGGATATCTGGGGTGTAGAGGGGTCAGTGTGCTGGGGGGATATCTGGGGTGTAGAGGGGTCAGTGTGCTGGGGGGATATCTGGGGTGTAGAGGGGTCAGAGTGCTGGGGGGATATCTGGGGTGTAGAGGGGTCAGAGTGCTGGAGGGATATCTGGGGTGTATAGGGGTCAGAGTGCTGCGGGGATATCTGGGGTGTAGAGGGGTCAGAGTGCTGGGGGGATATCTGGGGTATAGAGGGGTCAGAGTGCGGGGGGGGGGGGGATATCTGGGGTGTAGAGGGATCAGAGTGCTGGGGGGATATTTGGGGTGTAGAGGGGTCAGAGTGCGGGGGGGATATTTGGGGTGTAGAGGGGTCAGAGTGTGGGGGGGATATCTGGGGTGTAGAGGGGTCAGAGTGCTGGGGGGATATCTGGGGTGTAGAGGGGTCAGAGTGCTGGGGGGATATCTGGGGTGTAGAGGGGTCAGAGTGCTGGGGGGGAATATCTGGGGTGTAGAGGGGTCAGAGTGCTGGGGGGGATATCTGGGGTGTAGAGGGGTCAGAGTGCTGGGGGGATATCTGGGGTGTAGAGGGGTCAGAGTGCTGGGGGGGATATCTGGGGTGTAGAGGGGTCAGAGTGCTGGGGGGATATCTGGGGTGTAGAGGGGTCAGAGTGCTGGGGGGATATCTGGGGTGTAGAGGGGTCAGCGTGCTGGGGGGATATCTGGGTTGCAGAGGGGTCAGAGTGCTGGGGGGATATCTGGGGTGAAGAGGGGTCAGAGTGCGGGGGGGATATCTGGGGTGTAGAGGGGTCAGAGTGCTGGGGGGATATTTTGGGTGTAGAGGGGTCAGAGTGCTGGGGGGATATCTGGGGTGTAGAGGGGTCAGAGTGCTGGGGGGATATTTGGGGTGTAGAGGGATCAGAGTGCTGGGGGGATATCTGGGGTGTAGAGGGGTCAGTGTGCTGGGGGGATATCTGGGGTGTTGTGGGGTCAGTGTGCTGGGGGGATATCTGGGGTGTAGAGGGGTCAGAGTGCTGGGGGGATATCTGGGGTGTAGAGGGGTCAGAGTGCTGGAGGGATATCTGGGGTGTATAGGGGTCAGAGTGCTGCGGGGATATCTGGGGTGTAGAGGGGTCAGAGTGCTGGGGGGATATCTGGGGTATAGAGGGGTCAGAGTGCGGGGGGGGGGATATCTGGGGTGTAGAGGGATCAGAGTGCTGGGGGGATATTTGGGGTGTAGAGGGGTCAGAGTGCGGGGGGGATATTTGGGGTGTAGAGGGGTCAGAGTGTGGGGGGGATATCTGGGGTGTAGAGGGGTCAGAGTGCTGGGGGGATATCTGGGGTGTAGAGGGGTCAGAGTGCTGGGGGGATATCTGGGGTGTAGAGGGGTCAGAGTGCTGGGGGGGAATATCTGGGGTGTAGAGGGGTCAGAGTGCTGGGGGGGATATCTGGGGTGTAGAGGGGTCAGAGTGCTGGGGGGATATCTGGGATGTAGAGGGGTCAGAGTGCTGGGGGGGATATCTGGGGTGTAGAGGGGTCAGAGTGCTGGGGGGATATCTGGGGTGTAGAGGGGTCAGAGTGCTGGGGGGATATCTGGGGTGTAGAGGGGTCAGCGTGCTGGGGGGATATCTGGGTTGCAGAGGGGTCAGAGTGCTGGGGGGATATCTGGGGTGTAGAGGGGTCAGAGTGCTGGGGGGATATCTGGGGTGTAGAGGGGTCAGAGTGCGGGGGGGATATCTGGGGTGTAGAGGGGTCAGAGTGCGGGGGGGATATTTGGGGTGTAGAGGGGTCAGAGTGCTGGGGGGGATATCTGGGGTGTAGAGGGGTCAGAGTGCTGGGGGGATATCTGGGATGTAGAGGGGTCAGAGTGCTGGGGGGGATATCTGGGGTGTAGAGGGGTCAGAGTGCTGGGGGGATATCTGGGGTGTAGAGGGGTCAGAGTGCTGGGGGGATATCTGGGGTGTAGAGGGGTCAGCGTGCTGGGGGGATATCTGGGGTGCAGAGGGGTCAGAGTGCTGGGGGGATATCTGGGGTGTAGAGAGGTCAGAGTGCTGGGGGGATATCTGGGGTGTAGAGAGGTCAGCGTGCATTACTTTGCCCAGGGGCCCATGATGCTAATAAGACGGCCCTGGTCTGTTGGGATTTGTCTCTACTAACTTTGCAAATCTAGACTTTGCAATATTTGCCCGCTCTTCTTTGCAGAACTCTCCAAGTTCAGTTACATTTGATGGTGACCCTTTCTGGCAGTGGCGGTGCGTCCATAGTGAGCGCAGGAGCGCCGCCCCCTCTCTCCTGCACCCGTCACTCAACAATACATAGATTCATGCATTGCATGAATCTAAGTATTGTCGCCGCTGCCGCCCCTATTTAAGTGGCTGGCCCCCTGTTGAGCACCGGCCATCTGAATAACAGCGATGGGTGTGTTTTGGAAGTGTCTATCAGAGCCAGCGACTCTGATAGGCTTCCCGATTACAGCCGACGAAGGGGACATCCAAAGCCGCAGACGCACACTGGACCCAACGAAGAGGACACCCGAAGCCGCAGACGCATGCCGGACCCGACGAAGAGGACGCCCGAGGCCGCAGAGGCACATCGGACCCAAAGAAGGGGACACCCAAAGCCGCAGACGCACGCTGGACCCGACGAAGTGGACACCCGAAGCCGCAGACGCACGCCGGACCCGACGAAGGGGACACCCGAAGCCGCAGCTGGACCCGACAGGGCCGCCTATGGACGCCGCACAAGACACCAAAACTGTAAGTACAAAAATCTTTTTTTCCACAGGAATAGGGTCCACTTTAGGGGTGCATGCTATACGCCGGAGCGCACAATACCCAAATAAATACGGTATATTTTATAAAAATGCTATAAAATTATCCCCTATTTTGTCGACGCTATAACTTTTGCGCAAACCAATCAATATACGCTTATTGTGATTTTTCTTATTTACCAAAAATATGTAGAAGAATAAGTATCGGCCTAAACTGAGGGGGGGAAAAAATATATATTTTTTGGTGATATTTATTATAGCAACAATTTAAAAATATCGCTTTTGTTTCAAAATTTTCGGTTTATAGCGCAAAAAATAAAAACCGCTGAGGTGATCAAATACCACCAAAAGAAATCTCTATTTGTGAAAAAAAAAAAGGAGGTCAATTTTGTTTGGAAGCCACGTTGCACGACCACACAATTGTCAGTTAAAGTGACGCAGTGCCGAATCGCAAAAAATTGCCCCGGTCTTTGGGCAGCCAAATCCTCTGTGGCTGAAGTGGTTAACCGCTTCCCGCCCAGCCAATGGTCAATTGACGTTTGGGAAGTGGTTCTGTAATCCTGTCTGGACGTCTATTTTTTTCAAAAATGTTGGTCCTTTTTTAGTTGTTGCGTAAAAAAAAAAAATCGCAGAGGTGATCAAATAACACCAAAAGAAAGCTCTATTTGTGGGAACAAAATGATAACAATTTCATTTGGGTACAGTGTAGCATGACCGCGCAATTGTCATTCAAATTGCGACATCGCTGAAAGCTGAAAATTGGCCTGGGCAGGAAGGTGCGCAAGTGCCCCCCGGTATGGAAGTGGTTAATAGACTTCACTGTGTTTCTAGTCATTGATAAAGCCTTTGCCATTTTTTCATATCCGTCTCTGGACTTGTGCCAGTCCACAACTTTATCCTGGAGATCTTTTGACAGTGCCTTGCCACCCATAGTCAATTGTTTGCTTCAGTTGCACCACCAGGGACTAAAATGCTCCAGGAAAGCTCTTTTCATGCTGAGCTAATCAAAATGACTACAGCTGATCACAGTTGAAAGTCAAATGGCTTTGTGTGTCATCGCGGAGGTGATTAGCTACACCTGATTGAGTTTACATGTCATTTTAGGAGGGGGGGTGACACTTTTTCCAACTCAGTGACCCTTTTTTGAACTTTTTGTATTTTTTTCTAACATGTTGGCGTTCTTTCACTTGGATGTTATAAGTTGCACTGAGTAAATATAGATGGATAAAACAAAAACATTGTCTGCCTTCATGTCAGAATGGAATTTGGAGGGGGGGGGGGGTAATTATTTTCTGTACCCACTGTATTTGGAGCTGAACTTCCTTGTGATAAAAACTAAGAAGGGGGGGAAGGAAAAAGAATGGAGTCTTGTTGCACACAGTGCTATTTCTCCAAAACTTATAAGTCTGTGACAAACTTGTCATTTGATGTCTATGCTGTAGAAAGGGACTACTACTTTTAAAGCCCCAGAGCAGATAGAACACCCCAAGCACCCAGTGATGGTCACTGTCTGCTGGTGCTTAGTTTGTTGTCCTGCAAGCTAGAAAATATCTGCACATGTGGCCCGCGGAGCCTTCTGATGTGGCCCGCGACCTTCTGCCCTGTAGGGTGACCACGTGTCCCGGAATAAAACTGACACAGGTCCCAGCATGAACCCCTCAGAGCTTAAGATGTGACACCCCCCAAACTAGTGAAGAACTACAGGTCCCAGCATAGATCTGTGAAATCTATGTGGTCGCACCCTTAGATCTCACAGGTTCATGCTGGGAGTTTCAAAATGGGGGGGTCACATATTTAGATATCATCGGTTCTGCTGGGATTGGTAGTCCTTTACTTTGGGGGGGGGGGTGTGACCTCCCCAAAGTTAAGGACTACAGGTCCCAGCATGAACCCCCCCCCCCCCCCCCAGAGCTGAAAATGTGAGACCCCCTGCCCCCCAAATAGTGAAGAACTACAGGTCCCAGCATGAAATCTATGGGATCACACCCTTAGATCTCAGGGGGTTCATGTTGGGTTTTGTAGTCCTTCAAATTGGGGGGGGGGTCACATCTTTAGATATTGGGAGTTAATGTTGGGACTTGTAGTCCTTCACTTTTAGGGGGAATGTAACCCTCCAAAAAATTTTGAGCACCAGCCGCCACTGTCTCCATTACAGGGACCATTCATGAAGTATCGTAATAAAACATGGCTACACTAATGTATGAGAGAATAGCAATCAGTTTGATAACAAACATGACCATGCTATATTGTGCAGCAGTATAACTGGTCATACTTGAGTATAAGCCGACCCCGAATATAAGCCGAGGCACCTCATTTTACCACAAAAAACAGGGAAAACGTAGGGCCAGATTCTCATAAGAGATACGACTGTGTATCTCCAGATACACCGTCGTATCTCAGTTTTTTTCAATGGGTATCTATGCGAGTGATTCATAGAATCACTTACACATAGATACACTAAAGATCTGACAGATGTAAAACACTTACACAGTCGGATCGTAGATGTAATGACTTCGTTGGCCGCTAGGTGGCCTTTACGTTGTTTTCTCATTTGCCTATGCAAATGAGCCTAATACGCCGATTCCCGAACGTTTTTACGCCGTCCCGTCGTCGTTTACGTTGTTTCCGTATGCGTAAGGTTACCCATGCTATATGAGGGGTAACCTTACGAAGTTCCGTCGTTGCCATGTTAAGTATGGCGTCGGGTCAGCGTCCTCTTTTTCCGTCGGTTACGTCGTTTTACTAAGTCGTTCGCGAATAGGGAATTGCGTAAGTGACGATCACGTCGTTTTGACGTCGGTTTCAACAACGCTTTCCGACGTGAGCTGGAGCATGCGCACTGGGCTTTTTTCCCGGCCGGCGCATGCGCACTTCGTTTGACGCGGGGTCGCGCTTAATTTAAATACAGCACGCCCCTCCTTCATTTTTTGAATTATGCGGCCTTACGATGCCGCATTTACGCTACGCCGCCGTAACTTAGGACGCAAGTGCTTTGACAATACGGCACTTGCGTCCAAAGTTGCGGCGGCATAGCGTAAATAGGATACACTACGCCCCGCTGCCAGATACGCAAAAGTACGAGAATCTGGCCCGTATTGTCTCGAGTATAAGCCTAGGGTGTCCATCTGCATGTCTCACTGTGCCTTACTGTGTCCATGTGCATGCCTCACTGTGCCCATGTGCATGCCTCACTGTGCCCATGCCTCACTGTGCCCATGTGCATGCCTCACTGTGCCCATCCCTCATTGTGCCCATGCCTCATTGTGCCCATGCCTCACTGTGCCCATGCCTCACTGTGCCTATGACTAGACTGACGTTTAACATGAGAGTCTATGGAAGGGGTGCCCAGCTTTGAAAAATCGGTGCTCCCCGGTCGTAGGTCCCCAAGACAACAATCTTTGCATACTTGTAGAGGAGAAATTGGGCTACTGGGTCCCCAAAGTCTGGAAGATCAGGTGCAAAAAGGTGACTCGAGCATAAGCCAAGGGGGGCATTTTCAGCACACAAAAAAAATGTGCTGAAAAACTCGGTATATACGGTACATCTCCTAAGGGGAAAGCGTATAATATCCCTGTCGTGTTTGATGTCTATCAAATCATGATTTCCGTGTGATCACACTGGAAGAAACATCATTAAAGTGGATGTAAACCCAATTTTTTTTAATATATCACAGAAAATGATGTACTTACTGCAGCACTAAATGTATCCGAAATTTCCAGCAGTATAGATGACGCCATGGCATTGTACGCGATGGTGGCATCAACGGTGGCATCAACGCTCACCTGTGAAAGAAATACAGATGTTTAAATGTTTTATCCAATATACATAAATATAACACAAAGCCTACAACAATCACAATGTAAGGGTCACCCTTTATGCCGCGTACACACGGTCGTTTTTTGCGATGAAAAAAAACGTTGTTTTTTAAAACGTCATTTAAATTGATCGTGTGTGGGCAAAACTTCGTTTTTTGTCTTAAAAAAAACGACCAAAAAAATATTCCAACATGTTCGAATTTTTTGTGTCGTTTTTCAAAACGTCGTTTTTTGTTTCACAAAAAGTCACCGTGTGTAGCAAAAACGTCGTTTAAAACGACGTTTTTCAACCCGCGCATGCCCAGAAGCTAGTTATGAAGCGAGCTTCAATGGAAAAGTGTGGTGAATGTAACCTTGTTTTTTGTGAAAAAAACGATGGTGTGTATGCAACATCGTCTTTGAAAGTGACGTTTCAAAAACGTCGTTTTTTACTTCACAAAAAACGACGTTTTTTACTTCACAAAAAACGTCGTTTTTTACTTCACAAAAAACGTCGTTTTTTACTTCACAAAAAACGTCGGTTTTTTTCATCACAAAAAACGACCGTGTGTACGCGGCATCTGACTGGGTTCACACTATTGCGAATTGGATGCAGGTTCCCCCCCATCCAATTTGCATGGTAGGAGATTGGGACCGGCTCTCTATGGAGCCGCTTCACACATCTCCAAAGCGGCTCTGGTGCGAATTGCACAGGAACCCTGTGCGTCTTTTGGCCCGTTTCAGTTCTGAATTCAGACAAAAATTCAGGGCTGAGATGGTGAATGGAGACGCACCGGACTCCTGCTGTGAGCCACGGAAATTCAAAATTCTACAAAAACATAAACCTTAATGTGGTTCTAAAGGATGAAGGTTTTTGTACTTTAAAATATTCTCTGCATTAAGGTAACAAAAAAAAACTTTTAGGGCCAGATTCTCGTAGGGCGGCGTAACTTGGAACGGGGCGTATCGTATCGTATTTACGCTATGCCGCCGCAACTTAGGACGCAAGTGCCGTATTCACAAAACACTTGCGTCCTAAGTTACAGCGGCGTAGCGTAAATGTGCCGGCGTAAGCGCGCCTAATTCAAATGTGGAAGAGGTGGGCGTGTTTTATGTAAATTAATCGTGACCCCACGTATTTTATGCTTTTTACGAATGGCCCATGCGCCGTTCGTGGACGTATCCTAGTGCGCATGCTTCAAATTACGCCGCAACTACTCAATGCTTTCGACGTGAGCGTAATTTATGCACAGCCCCATTCACGGACGACTTAGGCCCCTTTCACATGAGTGGACCGTTCGGGCCCCTATGGGATCGTGTCCGTTAGCGGATGATGCATCCGGTAACGTCCGCAACGATCCGCGTCCGTTAAGGTCCGGTTTTTCGGACGGAAGAAAACCCTATTTTTCTTCCGTCCGGCGGATCGGATCAGATGAAAACGGACAGACGGTCCGTTTTCATCCGATTCCCCATAGGGGATAGCGGAGGAGAGACAGGGCGGTCCCTGCACAGTGTGCGGGGACCGCCCTGTCCGCCGATAGCTCAGCGGGACCCCCCGCTCAGCCGATGGACACACACGGAGCGGACCGAAAAACGGACGGCTCCGTGTGAAAGAGGCCTTACTCAAACGACGTAAAACGTGAACAATTCTACGCTGTTCCGACGTCCATACCTAACATTGGCTACGCCTCATATAGCAGGGGTAACTTTACGCCGGACATACGCTCGCGCAAATGACGTAAAAATAATGCGCCGGGCGCAAGTACGTTCGTGAATCAGCGTATCTAGTTTATTTGCATATTCGACGCATAAATCGATGGAAATGCCACCTAGGGCCAGATTCACAAAGAGTTATGCTGGCGTATCAGTAGATAAGCCGACGTAACTCCGAATCTAACCCCGTCGTATGTTTAAGTGTATGCTCAAACAGAGATACGCTTAAACATGCCTAAGATACGACGGCCTGCGCGGTCACATCTTAGGGTGCAATATTTACGCTGACCGCTAGGTGGCACTTCCATTGCGGTCGGCGTAGAATATCCAAATGAGTAGTTACGCCGATTCACGAACGTACGCTTGCCTGTCACTGTAAATTTACGCCGTTTCCGTAAGAGATACGCGGCGTAAAGAAAAACATGCCCCCTAGGTGGCATATCCTATGTTAAGTATGGCTGTCGTTCCCGCGTCGCCATTTGAAAATGTAACGTTGTTTGCGTAAGACGTCCGTGAATGGGGCTGGACGCCATTTACGTACATTTCAAAAACAATGACGTCCTTGCAACGTCATTTTGCGCAATGCACGTCGGGAAGTTTTTGGGACGGCGCACGCGCAGTACAGTCGGCGCGGGAACGCGCCTAATTTAAATGCTCTACGCCCCCTACCCGGCTCATTTGAATTACGCGGACTTGCGCCGGGGGATTTTCGCTACGCCGCCGCAACTTTACAGGTAAGTGCTTTGTGAATCAAGCACTTGCTCTAGTAAGTTGCGGCGGCGTAGTGTAAATGCCTTATGCTACGCCACTGCAAATGTATGTGAATCTGGCCCCTAGTGGCCAGCGTAAATATGCAACTAAGATACGACGACGTAAGAGACTTACGCTGGTCGTATCTAAGCAAAATTCCAGAGTATCTTGCTTTCTGAATACAGAAAAAAGATACGCCGGTGCATCCTAGAAGTTACGTGGCGTATCTCGAGATACACCGACGTAACTTCTTTGAGAATCTCGCCCTTAGTATGCAGCCCCCCCCCCCCACTTACCTGAGACCATCTCAATCGTGTGATGTGCATGAGAGCAGCGGCTCTCTTAGCTCTCTGCCCTCTCATTGGTTTAGACACAGCAGTGGGAGCCATTGGCCACAGCCAATGAGGAACCAGGGGGCGAGGCTCGAGAGTGAGCAGGCACACATACCCACAGAGTAAGCAGCTTGCTTTGGGGACACTTGGCGGGAGGAAGGAGCGCCAGTGGGGGGAGCCGAGAAGAGAATGACTGCCGCTGCCCCATGCATAATCATTGTACAGAGCAGGTACATTTTTAAAGTATAACTTGTTTTTTTAATGCAAACATTTACAGTGATTTTAAAGTGTAAGTGAACTTTGAAAGCTGTGCCCATGAAAATTATGGGGCAATACACCAGTATTGAATGTGTTTTCCCTGTAGCTAATCTTTACTTATTACTGTTTTACCTTGACTTCTTATGCACTGTATCTCTATGTGGAGGTGGCCATATTGGCAAAGGCAGGGCTTTGCTTCCTCATGTCAGAGCCTCCAAACAAGGATAGCATTGCGTAGCCCATTAGTCACATCACCAAATGTCCTGAGACTAGCAGTCATAGGCAGCAGTACCTTAGATCTTGCCAGGGCTTTTTTTCAGGGGGAACTTGGGGGAACTCAGTTCCACCACCTCTGGCTCAGACCCTTTGGTGCCGCTCACCACAATCACTTGTAAACACAGAAGTCTGGTTTCTGTGTTTACAAGTGACAGCTCTGCACTCTGTGTATAACCCCCCTGAACTCTGCATTCTGTATGTAATGCAATCCTGGTATTTAATGTCCCTTTAAGACCCCTTTACCGTTTTTGAAATCTGAATGGGTCGTGGTTGAGTTCCTGCACCTATTTTCTGAGAAAAAAAGCTCTGGATCTTGCACTGCAGATACATAGATGCCATCTCTCCTAGATAGGACAGTCTCGCATCTAATTGCTCTGCCCTGATGTTCTTGATGTCCTTGATGCCCTGAGCTTTGTCCCCCTTATCTAAGGTGACCAGATCATTAAAATGAAATCCGGGGACAATTTTTTTTACTAGTAATGGTGGCAATCAGCGACTCTCTGCCCGTCGCCGCTGCCACCCGCCTCACAGCGTGTCAAGTCTTACTCTCCGGGCCCGGGCTACTACTGGGTGGGGAGCGGAGGAAGATCACTCCGCCTGGGAAGGCAAGGAGATAAGCAGGCAGGCGGGTGGCCGGGACTTGAGCCAAGGCAGAACATGCGAGCGGAGCTGAAGAAATATTCCTCTGCTTCGACCAGCACGTGATCATCAAAAAGGGTCCCAGATAATGGAAAAAAAATACACCCCACCCCACCCCCCTAAGCTAGTAGGAGCGGCGGAGCGGGGTTTATAAATCAGAATTAGTATTTTTAATTCTGCACTGTCTTTGAAATTGCCCCTGCCCCTGTTCAAATCCAATCCGGGGACAAAACCGAGGACAGACTTGGTCTGGGGACAGTGTCCTCAATCCGGGGACTGTCCCCTAAAACTGGGGATGTCTGGTCACCCTACCACCTTCATTAGGAACAAGCACATCCTCATTTTTAGTATCTTCTGGGTTGTTGGGAACCTGACAATTTCTGGCTTTCCCATTTCCCTCATACAATGTTCTTTCTCGGGCCCCACCACTGTCACACTGTCTGTTGGCCCTAAGTGGGCAAAGTGATAGGATGTCAATCAGGGCTCAAGTCCTGCGGGAACGCGTGGGAACGGAGTTCCTGCACTTTTTTCACAGCAGGAACTCAGTTCCCTTTGCAGGACTAGAGCAGCCAACCCGCCCGAGCCAATCCTTCACTAAGCGGCGATGCCCAGCTCGAGTCACTGTCAGGGGCAGGCGAACCTTAGTAATCCTTTATGTTACTGGCCACTTCCTGTATGGTTATCACAGGATTTAGAAAGAACTTGCTTCTTTCGAAATTCTGCGATAACTCGTGGCAGACCTCCTGAAAAAAGCTCCCAGGAGACATTGCGGCATCGGGGGAAGTGACGGAATACCCACACACTGCCCGATGAAACCATATACAGGAACAGTAAACATAAAGGATTACTAAGGTACAGTGGATCGAGGAAAAAAAAAAAAACATGGGCCCAGATTCAGAGAGAATTGGATTCTCGTAGCGTATCAGAAATACACTACGCCGCCGTTTTTTACCTGGCTCTACGTGGAATCCAGGTAGATTTTGTCCAGTAAACGACGGCGGCGTAGTGTATTTCTGCGCGAGTAGGGGGCGTGAAGCATTTAAAATAGGCGCGTTCCCGCGGCGATCGAACTGCGCATGCTCCGTTCGCAAATTTCCCGCCGTTCATTGCGCGAAATCACGTCGTTACGTCGTAGTAGCGTCGTTTACGTACATTCCTATTCCCGAACGAGTTACGTTAAAAAATAAAAAATATTTTCAAATCGACGCGGGAACGACGGCCATACTTTACATGGGTTAAGCACTGTTAGACCAGCAAAAAGCTCCTCTAACATTACGTAGCCAAAAAATGACGTAGGCGATTGCGAGGGACACTCGTACCTTCGTGGATCGCCGTAAAAACTAATTTGCATATCCCGACGCATGAAAACGACGCAAACTCCTCCCAGCGGCCGCAAAAATATCGCAGCGTAGATCCGAAGGCTTACGAAGACGTAAGCCTCTCGGATCGAAGCACGGAGCCGCCGTATCATGGTTTGAGGATTCAAACTAGTGATACGGCGCACAAAATTTGAAATTACTCCTGTCTAACACCAGTTAGACAGGCGTAATTGCTCTGTGAATCTGGGCCATGCAGTTTAGTAATTATGCATATGAGCGTATCATTTTTTTTTTTTGGTGGGGGAGTGGATCTTGGTTGGGAGTTCCCACACTTTTTTCCCCAGGACTTGACCCCTGATGTCAATAGTCCAAAGAGAACTGGATAGAATTGTACTAAATTTTTCTTGAGGCCTACAGAAAAAGCCTGCTGTGATCTATGAATTTAGTACAAAAAAAAATTAGTATTGCACTCACCGAGTAGATGGACCAATACCCTTTAGCATTAAGGCAGCCACTTATCAAGTCCTGTGTTTTGCTTATGTGTGCAAGGGTTTTTTCTGGGATCTTCTTATCAATATAAATGTGTTTGCCCAGATGGTTAAGTGTACGAAGACCTAATATGGTCCCCCTGAAAAAAAGAAGAAAATCCATAATTGTGCCCAGACAGAGGTGAAGCTTAAAGTTTGTGGACCATGATGTAAAAGTTGTCCTGGTGCCCCTCACTACTACCTGCCCCTTCCACTGCACACCAAGATACTCCCATTATGGGCCAAGATACTCAGAGTGGCTAAAGAGTTATTTCAGAGATGTATGTACATATTAAGAGGGTAATTCAATATATTTTGTAGAAACCATCGCCCCCATCCTAGTAATGACATGACCCCAGCCAATAAGAGCAGAGGAAGGGTGTGGCCAGTGCCGATCCTGACTTCCATGGGGCCCTAAGCAAAATTACATGTCACATTAAAGTTGAGAAACTGGGGGGGGGAGCTGCCGACATTAACCACTTCCCCACCGAGCCATAGTAAAATGACGTCGGTAGGGACCCTTCGTCCTTCAGACTGGACGTCATATGACATCCTTGCATTTTCCGGCCACTAGGGACCCGGTGCGCGTGCCCGGCGGTCGCGATGACCGCCAAGCACCCGCGTTTGCCCGCAATAACGGCAGAATCATGGATCTGTGTGTGTCCTGTCAGCGGTGAGGAGACCGATGTGTGTTCCCAGTACAGAGGAACACACATCGATCTCCTCCCCTTGTGAGTCCCCTCCCCCTACAGTTAGAACACACTTTAGGTAACATATTTAACCCCTTCAGCGCCCCCCCCCCTAGTGTTAACCCCTTCCCAGTCACATTAACACAGTAATCAGTGCAGTTTTATATCAGAAATCGCTGTGTAAATGTGAATGGCCCCAAAAAAATGTCAAAAGTGTCCGATGTGTGCGCCGCAATGTCACGGTCACAATAAAAAAAAATCGCAGATCGCCGCCATTACTAGTAAAAAAAATAGAATAAAAAAATGCCATAATTCTATTTCCTACTTTGTAGATGCTAGAACTTTTGCGCAAACCGATCAAATACGATTATTGCGATTTTTTTTTTACCAAAAATATGTAGAAGAATACGTATCGGTCTAAACTGAGGAAAAAAAAGTAAAAAAAAAAAATTATGATATTTATTAAATCAAAAAGATAAAAATATTGTGCCAGATTCATAGAGAATTAGATTATCGTAGCGTTTCCCAAATACACTACGCCGCCGTATTTTACCTGGCTCTACGTGGAATCCAGGCGCAATCCATCTACGCGATTAGGGGGCGTGAAGCATTTAAAATAGGCGCGTTCCCGCGGCGATCCAACTGCGCATGCTCCGTTCAGAAATTTCCCGCCGTGCATTGCGCGAAATCACGTTGTTACGTCATTTTTTCTTGAGTAGCGTCGTTTACGGACATTCCTATTCCCGAACGAGTTACGTAAAAAAAAAAATAATAATTTAAATTCGACGCGGGAACGACGGCCATACTTAACATGGGCTACGCACCGTTAGACCAGCAAAAAGCTGGTCTAACAGTACGTAGAAAAAAATAGACGAAAGCGATTGCGAAGACCGCTCGTATCTTCGTGGATCGCCGTAAAAACTCATTTGCATATCCCGACGCATGAAAACGACGCAAACTCCTCCCAGCGCCCGCAAAAATATCGCAGCGTAAATCCGAAGGCTTACGAAGACGCAAGCCTCTCGGATCGAAGCCCGAAGCCGCCATATCATGGTTTGAGGATTCAAACTAGTGATACGGCGCGCGCGAATTTGAATTTGAAATTTGAAATTGCTCTGTGAATTGCTCTGTGAATCTGGGCCATTGTGTTTTTTTTTTCAAAATTGACGCTTACTTTTGTTTAAAGCGCAAAAAATAAAAACCGCAGAGGTGATCAAATACCACCAAAAGAAAAGTCTATTTGTGGGGAAAAAAGGGTGTAAACTTTGTTTGGAAGCCACGTCGCACGACCGCGCAATTGTCATTCAAAGTGCGACAGCGCTGAAAACTAAAAATTGGTCTGGGCAGGAAGGGGGTGAAAATGCCCGGTATGGAAGTGGTTAAAGTTGCAAAGTTGAGAAGCGGGGGGGGGGGTGTTCTGCTGTCGGAAATGACATCTGAGAAGCGGGGGATGCTGATGCTGACTTCTTACCTCTTCTCCCATGCAGCCAGCGAGTTGAGAAGCAGGGTTAGGGGCAGAAAATGACTTCTCACCAGACGGGGCCTCTAGTAATTTGGGGGGGCCCTCCGCAGCTTTACGGGGCCCTAAGCGGCTTGCATGGTGAGCCTAAAGGGCGGATTGGCTCTGGGTGTGGCCCTGGGGGACACAAGGTGGATCAGAGCTGGACTCCAGCTCTAGAATTTTGTGGAGGAAATCAAATGTAATATGACAGCAGGGAGTAGAGCTGTGGGCCCCCTGGAGCTAGGGGTGGGAGTCACAGTTGCGACCCCTGCAACCCCTGATTGCGCATGCGCAGTTCGTTCGACGCGGGGGCGCGCTTAATTTAAATACAAGCCGCCCCATTTGAATTACGCGGCCTTACGCTGGGCCATTTTTGCTACGCCAACGCAAACAACGGAGCAAATGCTTAGGGAATGGGGGGAGCTGTGGTGGCTCAACGTGATTGGCACTGCGCTGACAAGCCATTCACCTCTGCAGCCAAGGGTTCGGATCCCGGTCTCGGCTACATGTGAATTGAGTTTGGTGGTCTCAGCCCGGCTCCCGGTGGGTGTGCTATGCAAGGTACGTCTGTGCTTAGTACGGCCACCCCCCCCCACAAAAACCACCACACTTGCACGCACACAAAATTGGTTTAACACACACGCACTTTGGCCACGCGGTCTCCTAAAATAAAGAGAGGCGAAGGACCTATGGGGCTGGCTGGGTGGGCTAGACCCCCTCACTCCCCCATAGGGGGAGTCCCTCTGCCTTGTTGGGCCCCAGTCGGGCTCCCAAGTGGAGCAGGTAGGGCGGAGTGAGTGCCCCCCTCACACCTGCCATTGCCACCGGGGGCATGGAGAAGGATGGCGATTGCCTCCGGGGGGAGGGTCTGCCTACTCCCAACTCCTGCAGTCCGGCTCCTCTCTCTCGAGTTCACGCACAAAATACACTTAAAAAAAAAAAAAAAAAAAATGGTCCGACGGACCGTTTAAAAAAAAAAAAAAAAAAATGCTTAGGGAATACGGCACTTGCTCTAGTACGATGCGGCGGCCTAGTGTAAATGGCTTGCGATACGCAAGCGAAATTCTATGAGAATCTGGCCCTTGGTCTGCAGAGCGAACATTTGTCTGATTGAAAACCGAAAAAGTTTGTTCCGATGGAGCGTACACACGGTCGGATTTTTTGAAAAACCTGCTTATTTTGAAGTTTGTCAGATCGTGTGTATGGGCCCTTTCTGTAGCAATAAGTTGCTAAATGTTGTACCTTCATTAATTGTAACCATATTGCTACACTTCGAGGCGCCTCTCTTCTCTTTTATAGTCTGTTGTGACATGACGCTACTTGTATATCAAGACATCGCTTGTATATCAAGTCAAAATTTATTAAAAAATTTAGCTTGTCTTGCAAATCGCTGTCAAGCCAAGTTACTCTCAAACCAAGGTTTTACTGTACATGTAAAAACATGATTTTTTTTTCTTTTTATGGCTAGAAATTTAAATGTAACCCCCAAACATTGTATGTTTTATAAAAGCAGAGGCCATGGAGAATTGAATGGTGGTTGCTACGTCACACAATATTTGCACAGTCATTTAGCAAACACATATTTTCATGAAAAAGTACAGTTTAACCACTTAAGACCCGGACCATTATGCAGCTAAAGGACCTTGCCCCCTTTTTGCGATTCGGCACTGCGTCGATTTAACTGACAATTGCGCGGTCGTGCGACGTGGCTCCCAAACAAAATTGGCATCCTTTTTTTTCCCCCACAAGTAGAGCTTTCTTTTGGTGGTATTTGATCACCTCTGCGGTTTTTATTTTTTGCGCTTTAAACAAAAATAGAGCGACAATTTTGAAATAAATGCAATGTTTTTACCTTTTGCTATAATAAATATCCCTAAAAGAGATATAAAAAAACGTCTTTTTCCTCAGTTTAGGCCGATACGTATTCCTCTACATATTTTTGGTAAGAAAAAAAAAAAATCGCAATAAGCATTTATCGATTGGTTTGCGCAAAATTTATAGCGTTTACAAAATAGGGAATAGTTTTATTGCATTTTTATTTTTTATTTTTTTATTTTTTTTTACTTTTTTTTTTTAACTGGATTTTTTTTTTTTTTAAACCATAAAGATTTTATTGTGAAGATTTGCATGTAACAAAGAATGGAGCGGCTCCATGAGCCCAAACACAAACAGTCTTTTTCGCAGAGGCACATTTCGGCAAAACACAGATACAAAATGAGTAAGTTTACACATCAAATAGCTTCCCGGGTAAGTTGATTTGTTTGGGCGAGCGTATCCTAGAAGAGTTTAGACACAGAGGGGATTAAAGAGCGAAAGAGAATATAAGAGAGGGAGAAGAGGAAGAAAGAAAGAGAGAAAAGAAAAGGGGGGAAGAGAAGACAGAATAAGAAAAGAAAAGAAAAAAAAAAGGGGGGGGCATGGGGGAGGAGATCAAAAGGTTTGGTGAGGGAGGGGATACATCATAGGAAAAGGGGGGGGGAGGTGAGGGCGAATGCAGCTATTGCATTTTTATTAATCATTTTTTTTTACTACTAATGGCGGCGATCAGCGTTTTTTTTTTCATGACTGCGACATTATGGCGGAAAACATCGGACAATTTTGACACGTTTGGGACAATTGTCATTTTCACAGCAAAACGTGCTATACAAATGCACTGATTACTGTGAAAATGGCAATTGCAGTTTAGGAGTTAACCACTAGGGGGCGCTGAAGGGGTTAAGTGTGACCTCATGTGTGTTTCTAACTGTAGGGGGGCGGGCCTGGACGTGTGACATCATTATTCGTCTTTCCCTATATCAGGGAACAGACGATCAATGACACTGCCACCTTGAAGAGCGGGGAAGGTGTGTTTACACTCACCTCTCCCCGTTCTTCAGCTCCTGTGATCGATCGTGGGACACTGGCGGCGATCGGGTCCGTGGGTCCCGCGGCCACGGACTCGATTTATAAAAATGCAATAAAACTATCCCCTATTTTGTAAACGCTATACATTTTGCGCAAAGCAATCGATAAACGCTTATTGCGATTTTTTTTTTTCCGAAACATATGTAGAAGAATACGTATCGGCCTAAACTGAGGAAAAAAATAGTTTTTTTGGGGGATATTTATTATAGCAAAAAGTAAAAAACATTCATTTTTTTTCAAAATTGTCGCTCTATTTTCTTTTATAGCGCAAGAACTAAAAATCGCAGAGGTGATCAAATACCACCAAAAGAAAGTTCTATGTGTGGGAAAAAAGGACGCCAATTTTGTTTGGGAGCCACGTCGCACGACCGTGCAATTGTCAGTTAAACCCCTTGGGCAATATGGTCCGGGTCTGAAGTGGTTATAGAGCCGACGTACAGCTACGACGTCGGCTTTTTAACCACTTAAGGACCGGACCAATTTGCTGGTAAATGACCCAAGGGGTTTTTACAATTCGGCACTGCGTCGCTCTAACAGACAATTGCGCGGTCGTGCGACGTGGCTCCCAAACAAAATTTGCGTCCTTTTCTTCCCACAAATAGAGCTTTCTTTTGGTGGTATTTGATCACCTCTGCGATTTTTATTTTTAGCGCTATATACAAAAATAGAGCGTCATTTTTGAAAAAAAAATCAATATTTTTTACTTTTTGTTATAAGAACAATCAAATAAACTAAATTTTAGTCAAACATTTAGGCCAAAATGTATTTAGCCACATGTCTTTAGTAAAAAAAAAAATCGCAATAAAAAAAAAAAATAGCTACCTAGCGGCAACAGTGACACTAATACAGCGATCAGAAAAATGATCGCTTAGTGACGCTGGCAATAGGGAGTGAAAGGGTTAACTAGGGCAGTGATTAAGGGGTTAAACCTTTATTGGGGGGGTACGGGGGCTACCCTGACACTAACACTAACTGCCTGTCACAGTAACTGTCACACTGACACTAAATGCAGTGATCATACATATATGATCACTGCATTCAGTGACACTGTGACAGGGGGGAGGGGGGGTGATCGCAAGGGGTTAATGTGCCTGCGTGTCCTGGTGTCAGTGTAGTGTTGTGCAGACTTACTGTGTGATGTGATCGCTCCTCAGCGGCGGTTGAAAAAAAACACAGAGAGCAGAGATCACATCACTTCCCTCTTCCTGTGTTTACACAGGAGGAGGAAGTGCAGAGCAGGGGAGCGCGCGCATTGGCTGGGAGCGATCGTGAGGGGGCGGACAAAAACGAATAGCCGCACCCTCATCCCGGATCGCTCCCAGAGCCACGGGAACCGCCGCATGTACCGGGGGGGGGGGGGGTCCCGATCGGACCCCTGACCCACGTCTAGGCAGGGACATACATGTACATGCAGCGGTCCTTAAGTGGTTAAGATGCTGTTACCACCGGTGCTCCTGCTAACAGCATCTTAAAGAGCCAACGTACAGTTACGACAGCTCGTGCAGCTGTGCCAATCTGCCGCATTATTACTGCGGCGGCTGGTCAGGAAGGGTTTAAATAACGATCAGTCATATTTTCAATATTAATGCCAAAATTTTACAATTTCTGTCAGGGTATGAAAACTTTTGAGCACAACTGTATATTAGAAAAGAATAGATATTGAATCCTGGTTGTTAGGGAAAAGTCTGCCAGAGACAATCCCCGCCCACTGCGGGTTTCTGAGCCTCCGTCCAACAGTCTGCATTAGCTGTCAACCCCAGCCTCTAATTCACTTGTGTTTTCCAGTGATTGTATGCAGTGCCCATGGGAACTTGGCTGTGCATTGTACTTACCAAGTGCTTACTCCAGAGGTGCTTGGATACCGACTGAAGCTTCCATCATGTTTTTGACATCTAATCATATCCATATAGCCTGTAAGTGAAAAAAAAAAAAAAATCTTAAAGTGTCCAGGCATTGCCCAAATTTAAGCCAAAACCTCTCTCTCCTTCTTGCAGGATTAAATGCTCGGAGGTCAGTTCCTATTCACATATGCACACCACCAGAAATACATCTCCCAAGAACCCCTTCCCTCTGCAGGAGGCATTGGCAGGCTGTTGAGAGACAAGGTGGCAACATTGTTTTACTGTGAAAGAAATCAGTGGCGGCTGGTGCTCAAAATTTTGGGGGGGGGGGGGGGGCGCAAACAAAAATAAAAAAAATTGCAGCCTCACTGTGCCGTGCCATCAAATGCAGCCACTGTGCCATCAACTGTCACCACTATGCCATGCCATCAAACTCAGCCAGTGTGCCATGCCATCAAACTCAGCCACTGTGCCATCAAACGCAGCCATTGTGCCATGCCATCAAACTCAGCCACTGTGCCATCAAACTCAGCCACTGTGCCATCAAACGCAGCCACTGTGCCATGCCATCAAACTCAGCCACTGTGCCATCAAACGCAGCCACTGTGCCATGCCATCAAACGCAGCCACTGTGCCATCAACTGTCACCACTATGCCATGCCATCAAACGCAGCCACTGTGCCATCAACTGTCACCACTATGCCATGCCATCAAACGCAGCCACTGTGCCATGCCATCAAATGCAGCCACTGTGCCATCAACTGTCACCACTATGCCATGCCATCAAACTCAGCCAGTGTGCCATGCCATCAAACGCAGCCACTGTGCCATCAACTGTCACCACTGTGCTATGCCATCAAACGCAGCCACTGTGCCATCAATTGTCACCACTGTGCTATGCCATCAAACGCAGCCACTGTGCCATCAATTGTCACCACTGTTCCATGCCATCAAACGCAGTCACTGTGCCATGCCATCAAATGCAGCCACTGTTCCATGCCATCAAATGCAGCCACTGTGCCATGCCATCAAACGCAGCCACTGTGCCATCAATTCGCAACACTGTGCCATGCCATTAAATGCAGCCACTGTGCCATGCCATAAAACACAGCCACTGTGCCCTTTAATGGTCGCCACTGTGCGCAAATTTTGCCACTGTGCCCATTCATGCCACTGTACCAATTGTCCCCACTGCGCCTATTGTCGCCACTGTGACCATTGATGTCACTGTGCCCTTCGTCGCCACTGTGCCCTGTAAAATGGCCCCCCGTCCGACACTTACCTTTACTGGAGTCAGCCATCCACGTTCCTCGATGTCTTCTCCTGCCCTCGATGACGCTTCAGCCAATCAGGTTATCGGTAGCCAGAACCAAAGAACCTGATTGGCTGAGACGCCTGTCAGTCTTGTCCAAGAAACGCACCCCCCGTATGTTCCCTGGAAAGGCTTCTGGATGCCAAGGGCTGTACTTGGAAAGCCTATCAAAGCCACCGGCTCTGATAGGCACTTACATACAGCCAACCAGCTGCCGTTATTCAGGTGGCCGGTGCTTATGTTCGGCCATCTGAATTGACCAGCGGCAGCGGCGACAATAATTATTAGTCAGTGGGGGCGAGAGCCAGAGGGGGCGGCACTCCAGCACCCTCTATAGACACAACGCCACTGAAAGAAATGCTGCCAAAATTTCCAACATTTACTGTTATGCCGCGTACACACGGTCGTTTTTTGCGATGAAAAAAAACGACGTTTTTTAAAACGTCATTTAAATTGATCGTGTGTGGGCAAAACGTTGTTTTTTGTCTTCAAAAAAACGACCAAAAAAAAATTCCAACATGCTTGAATTTTTTGTGTCGTTTTTCAAAACGTCGTTTTTTGTTTCACAAAAAGTCACCGTGTGTAGCAAAAACTTTGTTCAAAACAACGTTTTTCAACCCGCGCATGCCCAAAAGCTAGTTATGAAGCGAGCGTGGTGTGTATGCAAAATTGTCTTTGAAAAGTGACGTTTCAAAAACGTCGTTTTTTACTTCACAGAAAACGTCGTTTTTTTTCATCGCAAAAAACGACCGTGTGTACGCGGCATTAGACAGCAGACGATCATTAGATCAGCTTTTGTTGAGCGGGAGTGGCCGTAGATGGATCAAAATTCAGCCAGTCCCAGCTGAACCAGACGGATTTGGATCCATCTATGGCCAGCTTTAGAGTGTTGAGACCGATTTTGCCCAAATTTTACCTAAAACCTAAACCTCCCTCTCCTCCTTGCAGGATTAAACGCTCGGAGGTCAGTTCCTATTGAGATACGCACACCACCAGAACTACACCTTCCAAGAGCCCTTTCCTTACACACATGGGCAGGCTGTTGGGAGTCATGACCAGGGCCACCATCAGGGGGGGTACAGGCATTACACCTGTAAGGGGCCCCGCCGGCCCCCCTCACATTTTTTTTGCATTACACCTGTAAGGGGCCCGATGGTCCCCAGGCCCCCCCCCCCCGGCTTATTATCTTGCGTCAGAAGAGATTACACTTGTTTTTTTTTCGTCAGCACCCCCCGTTCTCTGCTCCAGGAGGGCCCTGCCTAAAGCTGTGTAAGGGGCCCACCCAAAACTTGTGATTGCTGCCCTGCCCATGACAGCTACATTGTTTTGCTGTGATATAAATTGCTGATCGGCAACAATTTCCAACATTCCCGGTTGACAGAAGTCGATTTCTCTAGATTGAGAACAGCTGTAAATGGATTAGGATTCAGTCATCCGGTGCTGAATTTCGAGCCGACTATGGGCAGCTTTAGATTGCTGCTGTCTAAGGGTGCCTCCATAGCACCTCCATCCAGAGTAGAGACACCCTAAAGACCCATACACAAGATTGGAATTTTTGACAGCAAACGTTGGCTGTCCATGCTCTCAGATTTTCAGACAAAACACACATTGTCGGATTATCCGATCGTGTGCACACAAATCTGTCAGACTAAAATCCAAAGTACAAACACGCATGCTCGGAACCAATGCTAAACATCAGGGCCTGGGGACCTCTGGGCCCTTTAAAATATATACAAAAAAGGGGGGTTGCCACTCGGGACCCTGGGGCCCTTTAATAAAAAAATGAAAAAAAATAACCTATGGGCCCTAAAATAAAAAATAAATACAAAATATATATATATAAAAAAAAATGTTTATAAAAAAAAAGGGGGGGTTTGCCATCCGGGCCCTGGGAATCTCCGGACCCCTGGGGACCTCTGGGCCCTTTAATTAAAAAAAAACCATATATGACAACTATATATATATATATATATATATATATGTATATATATATAGTATTTTTTATATATATAAAAAAGGGGGGGTGCCATCTGGGGACCTCTGAGGACCTCTGGGCCCTTTAATTAAAAAAATACATATATAAAGAAAAAAGGGGGGGTTGTCATCTGGGGCCCTGGGGACCTCTGGGCACTTTAATAAAAAAAAATACACATATACATTTTTTTTTATAAAAAAAATATATAAAAAAATGTACATTTTTTTATATAAAAAAAGGAGGTTGCCATCCAGGGTCCTGGGGACCTCTAGGTCCCTGGGAGCCTCTGGGCCCTTTAATAAAAAATTGTATACACATATACATATATACATACATATATACAGTACAGACCAAAAGTTTGGACACACCTTCTCATTCAAAGAGTTCTTTATTTTAATGACTATGAAAATTGTAGAGTCACACTGAAGGCATCAAAACTATGAATTATCACATGTGGAATTATATACATAACACAAAAGTGTGAAACAACTGAAAATATGTCATATTCTAGGTTCTTCAAAGTAGCCACCTTTTGCAGCAGACACATCTCTAGAAGAACTGATAAGAGGAGACTGTGTGAATCCGGCCTTCATGGTAGAATATCTGCTAGGAAACCACTAGTGTTGCTCACGAATATTCGCATTGCGAATATTCGCTACGAATATTGCATATTCGAGTATTCGCGAATATCTCGAATATCGCGGAGAATATTCGCTATTTCGAATATTCGATATTTTTCAAATTTCGCAAAAAAAATTCGCAATAAAATTCGCAATAGCGAAAATTCGCAATTTTTTTTTTTATCAAATATCACGAATATTCGATATTAACGAATATTCGCAACCGCATATGTGAAATTTCGCTTTTTTTTTATATAAAATATACAGAATATTCGTAAATATCGAATATTCGTGATATTTTATAAAAAAAAAAAAAAATCGCGAAATTTCACATTAGCGAAAATTCGCATTAGCGAAAATTCGCATTAGCGAAAATTCGCATTGGCGAAAATTCGCAATTTTTTTTTTTTTTTTTTTATAAAATATCACGAATATTCGATATTAACGAATATTCGCGAATATTCTTCGAAATATTCGCGAAATATCGCGAAATCGAATATGGCGTATTCCGCTCATCACTAGAAACCACTGCGAAAGAAAGGCAACAAGCAGAAGAGACTTGTTTGGGCTAAAGAACACAAGGAATGGACATTAGACCAGTGGAAATCTGTGCTTTGGTCTGATGAGTCCAAATTTGAGATCTTTGGTTCCAACCACCGTGTCTTTGCTGCGACGCAGAAAAGGTGAACGGATGGACTCTACATGCCTGGTTCCCACCGTGAAGCATGGAGGAGGAGGCGTGATGGTGTGGGGGTGCTTTGCTGGTGACACTGTTGGGGATTTATACTGAACCAGCATGGCTACCACAGCATCTTGCAGCGGCATGCTATTCCATCCGGTTTGCGTTTAGTTGGACCATCATTTATTTTTCAACAGGACAATGACCCCAAACACACCTCCAGGCGGGGGAAGGGCTATTTGACCAAGAAGGAGAGTGATGGGGTGCTGCACCAGATGACCTGGCCTCCACAGTCACCGGACCTGAACCCAATCGAGATGGTTTGGGGTGAGCTGGACCGCAGAGTGAAGGCAAAAGGGCCAACAAGTGCGAAGCATCTCTGGGAACTCCTTCAAGACTGTTGGAAGACCATTTCAGGTGACAAGAGAATGCCAAGAGTGTGCAAAGCAGTAATCAAAGCAAAAGGTGGCTACTTTGAAGAACCTAGAATATGACATATTTTCAGTTGTTTCACAATTTTTTGTTATGTATATAATTCCACATGTGTTAATTCATCGTTTCGATGCCTTCAGTGTGACTCTACAATTTTCATAGTCATGAAAATAAAGAAAACTCTTTGAATGAGAAGGTGTGTCCAAACTTTTGGTCTGTACTGATATATATATATTAAAAAAATATATATATATATAGCAAATTTATAAAAAAAAAAAGGGAGGTTGCCACCCAGGGCCATGGGGGCCTCCGGACCCCTTACAAAAAAATAAATAAAACATTTTTTTTTTAAACTGGTTAAGCTATTTTTACTACTAATAGCGGCGATCGGCGATTTTTTTCCTGACTGCGACATTATGGCGGACACTTCGGACAATTTTGACACATTTTTGGGACAATTGTCATTTTCACAGCAAAAAATGCATTTAAATTGCATTGTTTACTGTGGAAATGATAGTTGAAGTTTGGGAGTTAACCACAGGGGGCGCTGTGACATTGAGTGTTCCCTGTGTGTGTGTTTACAACTGTAGGGGGGTGTGGCTGTAGGTGTGACGTCATTGATCGCGTCCCCCTATAACAGGGATGACGCAATCGATGCTGCGGCCACAGAGAAGCACGGGGAAGCCGTGTGTACACACGGCTCTCCCCGTTCTTCAGCTCCAGGGACGGATCGCCGCACTGCAGCGGCGATCGGGTCTGCGAGTCCCGCGGTCCCGGTCCTGGAGCTTCGGACCGGGTCACGGGAGCGCGCCCGTGACCCACGGCTGGGTACTAAAATCAACGTATATATACATTGATGTGCCCAGCCGTGCCATTCTGCCGACGTAAATGTGCAGGAGGCGGTCCTTAAGTGGTTAAAAATGGGGGTTGCCATCCAGGCCCCTGGGGACCTCCAGGCCCCTTACAGGTATACTGCCTGTACCCCCCTGATGGCGGCCCTGTTCACGGCCAATGCCCTTCGGACCAAAATCCACGTTAAAGTCCAATGGAAGTCTGTTCGTATGTATGTGGCTTTAGAGAGGAGGGTGGCCAGATCCCCAGGTGAAAATTAACAGGGGAAAAAAAGCCTAAAGAAATATATTTAAAGCAGACAGCACTTTTAAAATTGATGCTACAATGTATCAAACTTTCACTTTGGGGGGTTTAGATATACTTTAATCTTCATTGCTTTATATGTGGAAGCAAGGGAGGTCTTTTCATACCTTTTAGAAGTTTATCATTCATTTTCTTTGATTGGTCCTCAGTTAGCTCTCCAAGGTAATCTAGATGTTCTTTTAGGAAGATAAGGGCCTGCAAGTTACCCTGGATCTGGTCACAGCACCCGGGGGGAGTAGATAGCAAGTCGTTGAAGTTTTTTGCCATTAAGGCCACAGGATTACCTAACAGGCAGAGAGAAAGACAAAAGTAAGAAATGAAGGATAAGTAGATCCTAACTAGTGTTGCTCACGAATATTCGTATTGCGAATTTCTCGAAAATAATCGCGCGATATCGCTATTGCCGAATAATCGCATTGCGATTTTTCGGCAATAGCGATATCGCGCGATTATTTTCGAGAAATTCGCAATATTTTTTTTTAGCTAAAATAACACATATATTCAATTTCAGAGTGTTACTGTCGAAATTCCGCAATCAATTTCTCATTCGCATTTTTGCGAAATTACGATAAAATATCACGAATATTCTGAGCCAATCAGAGTGCTCCATTCCGCATTTCTCGAAATTTCGCAATTATTTTGTATTATAAAATATCACGAATATTCTGAGCCAATCAGAGTGCTCCATTCCGCATTTCTCGAAATTTCGCAATTATTTTGTATTATAAAATATCACGAATATTCTGAGCCAATCAGAGTGCTCCATTCCGCATTTCTCGAAATTTCGCAATTATTTGGTATTATAAAATATCACGAATATTCTGAGCCAATCAGAGTGCTCCATTCCGCATTTCTCGAAATTTCGCAATTATTTGGTATTATAAAATATCACGAATATTCTGAGCCAATCAGAGTGCTCCATTCCGCATTTCTCGAAATTTCGCAATTATTTGGTATTATAAAATATCACAAATATTCTGAGCCAATCAGAGTGCTCCATTCCGCATTTCTCGAAATTTCGCAATTATTTGGTATTATAAAATATCACGAATATTCTGAGCCAATCAGAGTGCTCCATTCCGCATTTCTCGAAATTTCGCAATTATTTGGTATTATAAAATATCACAAATATTCTGAGCCAATCAGAGTGCTCCATTCTGCATTTCTCGAAATTTCGCAATTATTTTGTATTATAAAATATCACGAATATTCTGAGCCAATCAGAGTGCTCCATTCCGCATTTCTCGAAATTTCGCAATTATTTGGTATTATAAAATATCACAAATATTCTGAGCCAATCAGAGTGCTCCATTCCGCATTTCTCGAAATTTCGCAATTATTTTGTATTATAAAATATCACGAATATTCTGAGCCAATCAGAGTGCTCCTTCCGCATTTCTCGAAATTTCATTCGCATTCGCAATAGCGAAACTTCGCAATCATTTCATTTCCAAAAAAAATCGCGAATATTCGCATTTAACGAATATATCTCGAATATTCGACTATATATTCGAGATATATCGCGAAATCGAATATGGCATATTCTGCTCAACACTAATCCTAACAACGAACTTCTCACATCTGATCCATTTTGATCTGTTAGTGTATGTCAAGCTAGTTTTTGATTTGGTAAGGAAGGATTAGGACTTGTGTTGGGTCCAAGAGATCAAAAATCTACCTGAACCGGAAGTGATCCAAGAGGTGCTGTATGTCCAAGAGATCCAATAGCAGGGCTTTTTTGAGTGGGGTGTGGGGGAACGCAGTCAAGCTCATTTTTTATTGGGTAGGGAAAGGATTAGGACTTGTGTTAGGTCCAAGAGATGAAAAATGTACACAAACCCGGAAGTGATCCAAGAGGCACTGTATGTCCAAGTCATGCTCGCTCCCTCCCTTGGACTACGGGAGAGTCAGGACGCCTACTAACACACAGCTCCTTTCTCTATCTGCAATGTAGAGAGCGTCCTGACTCTCCTGTATTCTAAGGGAGGGGGCGAGCACGACACTCCACACCAGGGAGAAAGCCTCACATTATGGTGTGGAGTTACAGACAGAAGAACAGGAAGTGAGGATTTCTCAGAAGAAATAAGGACATTTAAAAGCAAAATGGAAGGATGAGGTAAGTGAAGGGGGACTGCACTAAGGGAAAGGAAGATATTTAGGGGGAAAAAAATTCCTTTACAACCCCTTTAAAATAGAGTGGAGGTGTTCTGTAGTTCACAGAGGTGACCTGTGGAGGGCTAATAAGATCACTTGAGATAATGCTACTAGGTAAAAAAAATGTCCTTTACAACTACAGTACTTTAAGCAGATGAGGAGAGGGGGGAAGTGTATGGTAGCCCAAGTTTAGAAGCAAGCAGCTTGGGATGACAATGCTGCGGATCCATAGCAGTACATTGTAAGCGTTGTCACCCTACAACAGGAAGTGATGTCATGCTGTTAAAGCAGCTTTTAAAGGGTCACTAAAGGAAAAGTTTTTTTTTGCTGAAATGACTGTTTACAGGGTATAGAGACATAGGGCCAGATTCAGGTAGATGGGCGAATCTTTATTTTGGAGTAACGTTTCTCATTTCCGTTACTCCGCCGAAACTTTAGGAGCAAGTACTGTATTCACAAAGCACTTGCTCCTAAAGTTGCGGCGGCGTAGCGAAAATGAGCCGGCGGAATTCAAATTGGGCGGGTAGGGGGCGTGTATTATGTTAACTATGCACGATCCCGCGGTGAACGTACTGCGCATGCGTCGACTGTCAGTGCGCATGCTCCAAATTCTTTCAGGGAACGTCAATGACGTCAATCCCCATTCACGGACGTTTTACGCAAACGACACGATTTTTTTTTTTTCGACGCGATGACGACGGCCATACTTAACATAGGATACTCCACTAGGGGGCTGCTTTATCTTTGCGCCGCGTATCTCTTATGGAAACGTCGGAAAGTCACTGCGTCGCGCCACAATACGATCGTGAATTTCCGATTCTCGCTGATTAACATATTCTCGCTGTTAATCAGCGGGAACGCCCCGCGCGCCATTTTTAAACTTGAAGTTACGATACGACGGCAAAATACAATTACGCCGCTCGTATAGTAACTCCAACCCGGCGTTTCTTGTTTTCTGCTTACAGAAAACAGAAACGCCGGCTCAAAGTGAGAGTTATGCTGGCGAATCACTGATACTCCAGCCTAACTCTACCTGAATCTGGCCCATAAAAGTTAACTGATTCCTTTTCAAAAAGATTAAAAATAGATAAAAATCAATCATATAATGTGCCTGCGGGTTAGTTTCACTTTTGAACTGGCTTCATGTTTCTGTGAAGTAGAGAGACACACAGAACAAAAACAAACAAATCCAGGGCAGTGTTTTGTTTTTAAAATTAATCTGATTGGTTCTGGGAAGTTTTAGACACACAGTAATGACAGCTTAAACCATCATGAGAAAGCTCCCAGCACTGTGGTTATAAGTAGTGTTGCTCACGAATATTCGTATTGCGAATATTCGGCTTGAATATGGCATATTCGAGTATTCGCGATATATTCCGAATTTCGCGGTGAATATTCGCTATTTCGAATATTCGTATTTTTTCAATTTTTTTTTTAGAACAGATCACATCCTAGAGATCCCCATCGACGTCTAAAAGCATTGCTGGTATGATTAGAGACCTTGGGCCGAGTAGCTGCAGTGATCATTTTATATTGCCGAAAAATCGCAATGCGATTATTCGGCAATAGCGATATCGCGCGATTATTTTCTCCGCCCTATCTTCCGCCTCAGAGCCATTATTTCAGTTTCATTTTTAAAACAGATCACATCCTAGTGATCTCCTTCGACGTCTAAAAGCATTGCTGTTATGATTAGAGACCCTGGGCCGAGTAGCTGAAGCGATCGTTTTATATTGCCGAATATTCGCAACTATTTTGTATTGTAATATATCAAGAATATTCTGAGCCAATCAGAGTGCTCTATTCCGCATTTCTCGAAATTTCGCAATTATTTTGTATTGTGAAATATCACGAATATTCTGAGCCAATCAGAGTGCTCCATTCCACATTTCTCGAAATTTCGCAATTATTTTGTATTGTAATATATCACGAATATTCTGAGCCAATCAGAGTGCTCCTTCCGCATTTCTCGAAATTTCGCATTTGGCGAAATTTCGCATTCGCAATAGCGAAATTTCGCAATCATTTCATTTCCAAAAAATATTGCGAATATTCACATTTAGCGAATATTTCTCGAATATTCGACTATATATTCGAGATATATCGCGAAATCGAATATGGCATATTCTGCTCAACACTAGTTATAAGGAAACAGGCAAGCAGGAAGTGTGGAGATCAGAGCAGGATTACAGCAACATCAAAGCAAAAACGAACAATCAGGACATGAAACCAGTACTGCAGTAAGGTAAAGGAAGCTATTTAGCTAAAAAAATACTCTAGTGATCCTTTAAGTTAGACTTTGGGGTATGCAGTAATTACACACGTAAGTCTGGTCCTAATTGGGCTTTACCCCCATGTGCCCTCCCACCTGTTTTCATGCAGTCGACTTACCCATGATATGTGCATGTAATAGAAAGGAACCCGGTACCAAGGCCTCTGGTTCAACTACATCGATTTCTGCTTCATTTGTTGAATCTGAGGATAAAGAAGAATAGAAAGTTAATGCATTTTTCTCCGATCGTGTGGGGGCCCCATCAGTCATTTATCCTTCGGTCCAAAAAAAAGCCAACTTGTTTTAAATTTAACCGATGGATTCCTAACCGATAGGTCAAAACCGATCGTTAGTACACACGACCATCGGTTAAAAATCCACGCATTCTCAGAATCAAGTCGACGCATGCTCGGAAGCATTGAACTTCGTTTTTTTCAGCACGTCGTTGTGTTTTACGTCACCGCGTTCTGACACAAACAGATTTTTAACCGATGGTGTGTAGTGTTGAGCAGAATATGCCATATTCGATTTCGCGATATATCTCGAATATATAGTCGAATATTCGAGATATATTCGTTAAATGCGAATATTCGCAATATTTTTTGGAAATGAAATGATTGCGAAATTTCGCTATTGCGAATGCGAAATTTCGGGAAATGCGGAAGGAGCACTCTGATTGGCTCAGAATATTGGTGATATATTACAATACAAAATAATTGCGAATATTCGGCAAATGCGGAATGGAGCACTCTGATTGGCTTAGAATATTCTTGATATTTTATCGTAATTTCGCAAAAATGCGAATGAGAAATTGATTGCGGAATTTCGACAGTAACACTCTGAAATCGAATATATGTGTTATTTTAGCTAAAAATATATTATGAATTTCTCGAAAATAATCGCGCGATATCGCTATTGCCGAATAATCGCATTGCGATTTTTCGGCAATATAAAATGATCGCTGCAGCTACTCGGCCCAAGGTCTCTAATCATACCAGCAATGCTTTTAGACGTCGATGGGGATCTCTAGGATGTGATCTGTTCTAAAAATAAAAATTGAAAAAATACGAATATTCGAAATAGCGAATATTCACCGCGAAATTCGGAATATATCGCGAATACTCGAATATGCCATATTCGAGCCGAATATTCGCAATACGAATATTCGTGAGCAACACTAATGGTGTGTAGGCACATCAGACCATCAGTCAGCTTCATCGGTTGGACTGATCGTGTGTACGCGGCCTTAAAATCTGCATTTTTTTTTTTTTTTAGAAACTACTGTAAAAGTCTCGCTTTTCTGTGGTAAAATATAAAAAAAAAGAAAAGATGGTTGCATTGAGTAAATGGATGCCAAACATGTCAAGCCTTTAAATTGCGCACGCCTGTGGTTTCGCAAAACACAATGGCATCTAAAATTCTCCATGCCTGACGCTTTACCACTTAAGGACCGCCTAAGGGCGATATACGCCGGCAGAATGGCACGGCTGGGCACAATCGCGTAAGGGTACGTCCCCTTTAAGTGCCCAGCCGTAAGTCGCGTGCGCCCGCGACCCGGTCCGCGATCGTTCACAGGAGCTGAAGAACGGGGAGAGGTGAGTGTAAACACACCTTCCCCGTTCTTCACAGTGGCACTGTCACTGATCGTCTGTTCCCTGATATAGGGAAAGGCTATCAATGACATCACATGTCCAGCCCCGCCCCTCTACAGTTAGAAACACATATGAGGTCACACTTAACCCCTACAGAGCCTCCTAGTGGTTAACTCCTTCACTTCAATAGTCATTTTCACAGTAACAGTGCATTTTTATAGCACTTTTTGCTGTGAAAATGACAATGGTCCCAAAAATGTGTCAAAATTGTTCGATGTGTCTGCCATAATGTCGCAGACACGAAAAAAATCGCTGATCGCCGCCATCAGTAGTAAAAAAAAATATTAATAAAAATGCCATAAAAATGCCTTCTCATCAGTGCTTATAAGTGCCCCCTATCAGTGCCTTCTTATCAGTGCTCATAAATCAGTGCTCATTAATGCCCCCTATCAGTGCCTCCTCATCCGTTTTCCCTATCAGTGCCCATCAGTGTCACCTACCACTGCTGCCTATCGGTGTCCACCAGTGCCTCGTCATTAGTGCTAATCAGTGCCACCTTATCGGTGCTGCCTAATTAGTGCCATCAGTGCAATCTCATCAGTGGACATCAGCACATCCTACCAGTCAGGGCTCAAGTCCTGTGGGAACACGTGGGAACGGCGTCCCTGCACTTTTTTCACAGCAGGAACGCTGTTCCCTTTGCAGGACTCGAGCAGCCAGGGCCGATCCTACATGGGGTGCAGTTCACCCAGGGGGTGGTTTGTGGGGGGGGGGGGAGTATGTACTAAGTGGAGGGGTGGTCTGTACTAATGGAGGCGGGTGGTTTGTGGGGGGGTCTGTACTAATGCCATTAGTACAGACCCCCCACAAACAACTCCCCCTCCATTAGTACAGAACACCCCACACAAACCACCCCCCACAAACCACCCCCCTCCATTAGTCTAATGTAGGGGGTCATTTTGTGGGGGGTGGTCTGTACTATTGGAGGGGGTGGTCTGTACTAATGGAGGGGGGGTTTGTAATTGATTGATTGATTTAATGGATTTATAGTGCGCCAAATACTGACCCGTCAGGGCAGTGTCTAAGCCCAGAAGACATAACGGAGATAGGTAAATCAAATCAAGGAGAGAAAGAAGTAGACAAGAGAGGGGGGTAGTCTGTACTAATGGAGGGGAGGTAGTTTGTGGGGGGTGGTCTGTACTAATGGAGGGGAGGTAGTTTGTGGGGGGTGGTCTGTACTAATGGAGGGGGGTGGTTTGTGGGGGGTGGTCTGTACTAATGGAGGGGAGGTAGTTTGTGGGGGGTGGTCTGTACTAATGGAGGGGGGTGGTTTGTGGGGGGTGGTCTGTACTAATGGAGGGAAGGTAGTTTGTGGGGGGTGGTCTGTACTAATGGAGGGGGGTGGTTTGTGGGGGGTGGTCTGTACTAATGGAGGGGGGTGGTTTGTGGGGAGTGGTCTGTACTAATGGAGGGGGGTGGTTTGTGGGGGGTGGTCTGTACTAATGGAGGGGGGTGGTTTGTGGGGAGTGGTCTGTACTAATGGAGGGGGGTGGTTTGTGGGGGGTGGTCTGTACTAATGGAGGGGGTGTGGTTTGTGGGGAGTGGTCTGTACTAATGGAGGGAGGTGGTTTGTGGGGGGTGGTCTGTTGTACTAATGGAGGGGGGTGGTTTGTGGGGGGTGGTCTGTACTAATGAAGGGGGGTGGTTTGTGTGGGATGGTCTGTACTAATGGAGGGGGGTGGTTTGTGGGGGGTGGTCTGTACTAATGAAGGGGGGTGGTTTGTGTGGGATGGTCTGTACTAATGGAGGGGGGTGGTTTGTGGGGGGTGGTCTGTACTAATGAAGGGGGGTGGTTTGTGTGGGATGGTCTGTACTAATGAAGGGGGGTGGTTTGTGTGGGATGGTCTGTACTAATGGAGGGGGGTGGTTTGTGGGGGATGGTCTGTACTAATGGAGGGGGGTGGTTTGTGGGGGGTGGTCTGTACTAATGGAGGTGGTGGTTTGTGGGGGGTGGTCTGTACTAATGGATGTGGCGGTTTGTGGGGGGTGGTCTGTACTAATGGAAGGAGGTGGTTTGTGGGGGGTGGTCTGTACTAATGGAGGGGGTGGTTTGTGGGGGGTGGTCTGTACTAATGGAGGTGGTGGTTTGTGGGGTTGGTCTGTACTAATGGAGGGGGTGGTTTGTGGGGGGTGGTCTGTACTAATGAAGGGGGTGGTTTGTATTTGGGGTGGTCTGTACTAATAGAGGAGGTGGTTTGTGGTTTGGTCTGTACTAATGGAGGGAGGTGGTTTGTGGGTTTGGTCTGTACTAATGGAGGGAGGTGGTTTGTAGTGTTGCTCACGAATATTCGTATTGCGAATATTCGGCTCGAATGTGGCATATTCGAGTATTCGCAATATATTCCGAATTTCGCGGTGAATATTCGCTATTTCGAATATTCGTATTTTTTCATTTTTTTTTTTAGAACAGATCACATCCTAGAGATCCCCATCGACGTCTAAAAGCATTGCTGGTATGATTAGAGACCTTGGGCCGAGTAGCTGCAGCGATCATTTTATATTGCCGAAAAATCGCAATGCGATTATGCGGCAATAGCAATATCGCGCGATTATTTTCGAGAAATTCGCAATATTGTTTTTAGCTAAAATAACACATATATTCGATTTCAGTGTTACTGTCGAAATTCCGCAATCAATTTCTCATTCGCATTTTTGCGAAATTACGATAAAATATCAAGAATATTCTGAGCCAATCAGAGTGCTCCTTCCGCATTTGCCGAATATTCGCAATTATTTTGTATTGTAATATATCACGAATATTCTGAGCCAATCAGAGTGCTCCTTCCGCATTTCTCGAAATTTCATTCGCATTCGCAATTCGCATTCGCAATAGCGAAATTTCGCAATCATTTCATTTCCCAAAAATATCGCGATTATTCGCATTTAACGAATATATCTCGAATATTCGACTATATATTCGAGATATATCGCAAAATCGAATATGGCATATTCTGCTCAACACTAGTGGTTTGTGGGGGTGGTCTGTACTAATGGAGGGAGGTGGTTTGTGGGGGGTGGTCTGTACCAATGGAGGGAGGTGGTTTGTGGGGGGTGGTCTGTACTAATGGAGGGAGGTGGTTTGTCGGGGGTGGTCTGTACTAATGAAGGGGGTGGTTTGTATTTGGGGTGGTCTGTACTAATGGAGGGAGGTGGTTTGTGGGTTTGGTCTGTACTAATGGAGGGGGGTGGTTTGTGGGGGTGGTCTGTACTAATGGAGAAGGTGGTTTGTGGGGTGTGGTCTGTACTAATGGAGGGGGGTGGTTTGTGGGGTGTGGTCTGTACTAATTGAGGGAGGTGGTTTGTGGGGTTGGTCTGTACTAATGGAGGGAGGTGATTGGTGGGGGGTGGTCTGTACTAATGGAGGGGGGTGGTTTGTGGGGGGTGATCTGTACTAATAGAGGGGGGTGGTTTGTGGGGGGTGGTCTGTACTAATGGAGGGGGTGGTTTGTGGGGGGTGGTCTGTACTAATAGAGGTGGTGGTTTGTGTGGGTGGTCTCTACTAATGGAGAGGGTGTTTGTCCTGGGGGTGTCTGTACTAATGGAGGGGGGAGGTTTGTGGGAAGGTCTGTACTAATGGTGGGGGGGACTTGACCCCTGCTACCAGTGTCCATCAGTGCCACCTATCAGTGCTGCTTCATCAGTGCCCATCAGTGAAAAATTACTTATTTGCTAAATTTTATAACAGAAACTAGCTAGTGCACGAGATATGTAAATAACTCAAGCAAGGACTTTTTATCTGCAAGTCCGTTTTATTTCACTGAACAATAAAAGAGGATTGCTCAGCGATGGATTAACTCTGTGTGGTAAGACTGGGCACAGATGATAGGAAATCTTATTCTCTACATTGTGACATAAAAAAAAAAAAAAAAACATTTTTGGGGTTTACATCCACTTTAATGCTTGTATCGTCAGCTCCATCTAGTGGCCAATATGCGGTATCGTTTTCTGTAATACCGCAAACGATACCGCATTTTGGCCACTAGATGGAGCTGACGATACAGGAGCTAATCTCTTAGAAAAATTATGGTGACGTTTCGTTCGGCTTGTAAGAGGAATGAACATTTTATAAAATAGACCCCTAAATAATGAAACAATAGAGTAAGCATAAAAGCCAGGGAATAGCATAAGAAGCAGCAATGGTCGCCTCCATCTATCACAGGAAAGCTTCATTTCAAAGGATTAGAAGAACACTTACTAGATTCCTTTTTATGCTCTTACCTGAGACAATGAGCAAGTGACTGGAAGATTCCTGTCTTCTAATACCTTCAGCCTTTCAAAATAAGTGAAAGAGACAATATACAATTAGTTGTAGCTTATATATGGCTTATATAGAGAATAAAGACCCCCCCTCCCCCGCAGTAAGGGAAGTCTAAATGAATGTTTATTATTGTCTTAACCACTTAAGACCCGGACCATTATGCAGGTTAAGGACCTGGCCCCTTAATCTAGTGCCCATAATGTGGTATTTCACTATTGTCCGTAATAACCACTTCAGTTCCGGACCATTATGCAGGTTAAGGACCAGGCCCCTTTTTGCGATTCGGCACTGCGTCGCTTTAACTGACAATTGCGCGGTCGTGCGACGCGGCTCCCAAACAAAATTGGCGTCCTTTTTTTCCCACAAATAGAGCTTTCTTTTGGTGGTATTTGATCACGTCTGGGGTTTTTATTTTTTGCGCTATAAACAAAAATAGAGCGACAATTTTGAAAAAAATGCAATATTTTTTACTTTTTGCTATAATAAATATCCCCCAAAAATATATAAAAAAAAATGTTCTTCCTCTCAGTTTAGGCCGATACGTATTCTGCTACATATTTTTCATAAAAAAATAAAAAAATCTCAATAAGCGTTTATTGATTGGTTTCCGCAAGTTATAACGTCTACAAAATGCTCCGGTACCTACGTGGGTACCGGAGCACGATGGGACTGTGACATCATAAGAGGCCTATATAAATCGGTGCGAGCCGTGCACCCGGCATTACAGCGGGAAGAAGCGTCGCGTCAACATCGGAAGAAGAGAAGATGGCGGAAGACGGCAGAGAAGAGCGGGCTATTTTTAATCATTTTGAAAAGGAATCAGTTAACTTTACGTCTCTATACCCTGTAAACAGTCATTTCAGCAAAAACATTGTTTTTCCTTTAGTGACCCTTTAAAGAAGCAGATTTCCCTCAATATTTGGATTAATGGGAAGAGGTGTGGAACATAGAAGCAAAATTCTGAGAATGGTGCACCATTCCCAGTGCCGATCCTGACCTGAGCCTATAGGGAGGATCGGCCCTGGCCATTCCTCAGGAGATACAAAGACAGTTGAAATGTGCTACAAACTCCTGATGGTACATGACCCCCAGAGTAAGGTGACCAGATTTTTTAAATGAAATCTGGGGACATCTTTTTTTTTTTTTTACTAGTAATGGTGGCAATCAGCGACTTTCTGCCCGTCGCCACCCGCCTCACAGCATGTCAAATCTTACTCTCCGGGCTCTCCGGGCCCCGGCTACTACTGGGTGGGGAGCGGAGGAAGATCACTCTGCCAGGGAAGGCGAGGAGATAAGCGGGCAGGCGGCTGGCCGGGACTTGAGCTAAGGCAGAAGAACATGTGAGCGGAGCTGTATGGGCATGCACCCGAAACTGAAGAATTTTTTCCTCTGCTCCGACCAACATATGATCATCAGAAAGGGGCACAGATAATGGGAAAAATACACCCCCTAAGCTAGTAGGAGCGGCTATCATCCTTTTTTTTTATTATGATTATTCTGCACTGACTGTCTTTGAAATTGCCCCAGTCCCTGTTCAAATCCAAAATGGGGACAGACTTGGCCTGGGGACAGTGCCCTCAATCAGGGGACTGTCCCCTGAAAATGGGGACGTCTGGTCACCCTACCCCAGAGGGCACACAGGATCGGGGTAGGGGGACCCCCAACTTGTTGGAGGGAATGAGATGAAAAAGAAACAGAAAAAACGGCCCCTCAATATAAGAATACTTTAGTTCCATTTCTTTTAAATGCAGATCCTGGGCTGCCGCGCTCCTTAAAACGATGTCTTCATTGTACAAATAAAATCCAAAAAAACAAACAAAAAAACTACGAGTAAGCATCACATGGTGTGAAACATGTCAGCCACCTTTTTCCTGTTCACCACATTTTGACTGTATTGCTTTGGTTGTTTTTTTGGATTTTATTTGTACAATAAAGACATTGGCCCAGATTCAGAGAGAATTGGATTCTCGTAGCGTATCAGAAATACACTACGCCGCCGTATTTTACCTGGCTCTACGTGGAATCCAGGTAGATTATGTCCAGTAAACGACGGCGGCGTAGTGTATTTCTCCCGTCGCAATCCATCTACGCGAGTAGGGGGCGTGAAGCATTTAAAATAGGCGCGTTCCCGCGGCGATCGAACTGCGCATGCTCCGTTCGCAAATTTCCCGCCGTGCATTACGCAAAATCACGTCGTTACGTCATTCGTTGTTTGAGTAGCGTCGTTTACGGACATTTCTATTCCCGAACGACTTACGTAAAAAAAATTAAAAAAAAATTAAATTCGACGCGGGAACGACGGCCATACTTAACATGGGCTATGTACCGTTAGACCAGCAAAAAGCTGGTCTAACAGTACGTAAAAAAAATAGACGTAAGCGATTGCGAAGACCGCTCGTATCTTCGTGGATCGCCGTAAAAACTCATTTGCATATCCCGACGCATCAAAACGACGCAAACTCCTCCCAGCGGCCGCAAAAATATCGCAGCGTAGATCCGAAGGCTTACGAAGACGTAAGCCTCTTGGATCGAAGCCCGAAGCCGCCGTATCATGGTTTGAGGATTCAAACTAGTGATACGGCGCGCAAAATTTGAAATTACTCCTGTCTAACACCAGTTAGACAGGCGTAATCGCTCTGTGAATCTGGGCCATTGTTTTAAGGAGTGCGGAAGTTCAGGATCTTCTTCTATCCAATGCACCTGTGCATAGCCAGCACCCTTTTGGTTTAGTGCAGTGTTTCTCAATTCCAGTCCTCAAGCCCCCCCAACAGGTCAAGTTTTCAGGATTTCCCTCAGATGAAAAGGCTGTGGGAATTACTAAGGCAGTAAAACTCATCAAATTACCTGTGCAAAATAATGGAAATCCTGAAAACCTGACCTGTTGGGGGGGCCTGAGGACTGGAGTTGAGAAACACTGGTTTAGTGGGACGGAAGCAAAGCCAAGGGATCTGCAGTTTTTAGAGCGGTATCATCTCTCACTTTTAAATGCGGCCAAAAGCCTGATCCGAATCTTTTGAGGCAGGCCCGTCGCAACAAGTCAAGCAGACCAAGCAATTGCTTGGGGCCCCTGAACTGGCCTGGGGCCCCAAGCAGGGCTCTTGCCGCACTTCCTATATGCTGCAGCTGCCTGAGTGCTCTATAGAGAGCCTGCAGCACTGCTGCCTCGAGTTGTCACTTCCCCTTCTCTGTAGCATGGTCGAGCTGTTCTTCCTCTTTCCTGTCAGTCCAGACTCCAGGTGGGTACTGCGCGACAGGAGATTCAGTTTCCTATTCCCGGCCGGACTGAAAGGAAGTGCGCAGTACAGGAGATTCAGTTTCCTATTCCCGGTCGGACTGAAAGGAAGTGCGCAGTACAGGAGATTCAGTTTCCTATTCCCGGCCAGACTGAAAGGAAGTGCGCAGTACAGGAGATTCAGTTTCCTATTCCCGGCCGGACTGAAAGGAAGTGCGCAGTACAGGAGATTCGGTTTCCTATTCCCGGCAGGACTGAAAGGAAGTGCGCAGTACAGGAGATTCAGTTTCCTTTTCCCGGCCGGACTGAAAGGAAGTGCGCAGTACAGGAGATTCAGTTTCCTATTCCTGGCCAGACTGAAAGGAAGTGCGCAGTACAGGAGATTCAGTTTCCTATTCCTGGCCGGACTGAAAGGAAGTGCGCAGTACAGGAGATTCAGTTTCCTGTTCCCGGAGTGTGAGTGCTCACACTGAGTGCTCACTTCCTTTCAGTCTGGCCGGGAACAGGAAACTGAATCTCCTGCCACGTGGTACGGACCTGGTAGGGAGAGGGGGCCCGGCGGGAGTAAAAAGAACATAAGAAGGGAGGGATAGAGGGAGGATTGCGTGGAGTAAAAAGAACATGGAGGGAGTAAAAAAAAACATAGGGGGGGGGGGGTAAAAAAAGCATGGGGAGTAAAAAGAACATAGGGGGGGGGAACGTGCGTGAGTGCGTACGGGGGGAGGTTAAGGGGGCCTTCATGTCCATTTTGCTTGGGGCCCCCAAATTCCTTCAAACGGCCCTGTCTGGAGGTCCCAGGAAGTTCAGAGTATGAAGGACTGGGTTGCAAGGGTTAAAACGATAAGAGCCATAGAAGAAACTATCCATATAGAAGACTCACTGGAGAGATTCCGGGATATACGGGGGAAATGGTGGGAGTTCAGGGAGCCGGGAACCTGGAGGAATTGTAGGGAATCGGGGAGGGAAGGAGGGAGGGCGGGGGGATGGGGTGTTTTTTTTTTTCTGTTTTTGGTGGGGGGGTTATAGGGGTAAGGGGAATCAATGGATAGAGCATAGAAAAAGGAATAGGATGGTTTTAACATGTAATTATTTATGTCTATACAATAAAATAAAAAGTGAATATGAAAAAAATATATATAAAAAAAATGCTGGCGCTATATGAATCCTGTATAATAATAATTGACTGTAATAATAATAGTAATAATGAAATACACCGTTATGGCAGATAACACATGCACTAATTAAGCTAATAGCCTCTTACCTCCGATGTGATTACCAGTATGATTGTGTCTGAGTGGGACGGCTGGGTATCATCATTGTCTCCATCACATGTATCAGAGATCTTGGCGGTTTTCGCTGTAATTCCGAGTTTGAAATTGCCTTTAAAAGATATAAAAAAGGGAATTTCATTGGCGCATCATTTGATGTTAAGGCAGAATATGTAAATCAGGTGAACCTTCTTCTACTGTGGTCAGCTATATATATATATATATATATACACACAGGGCTCAACATTTCAAGTCCTGAGCTACTAGCCAGGCCTCAAGGGTTACTCGCCACCAGTTGCCTCACCCAGCCCGCCCCGCCCCTAACTCCGCCTCCATAAAATGACACTCAAATGTATTATGCAGAATTAAGTTATAAAAAATAAATATTAACAACGACTGTATCCGTGTCCACCAACGCAGGCTGCGTTTGTCCACCATGCAGCCTTGTGCCCACCAATGCAGCCGCGTGTCCAGTGCCCACCATGCAGCCTTGTGTCAGCCAAAGCAGCCTTGTGTCCACCATGCAGCCTTGTGTCCACCAATGCAGCCGCGTGCCCAGTGCCGACCATGCAGCCTTGTGCCCACCAATGCAGTCTTGTGTCCACCATGCAGCCTTGTGCCCACCAATGCAGTCTTGTGTCCACCATGCAGCATTGGGCCCATCAATGCAGTCTTGTGTCCACCATGCAGCCTTGTGCCCAGTGCCCACCAATGCAGTCTTGTGTCCACCATGCAGCCATGTGCCCAGTGCCCACCAATGCAGTCTTTTGTCCACCGCCCACCATGCAGCCATGTGCCCAGTGCCCACCAATGCAGTCTTTTGTCCACGGCCCACCAATGCAGTCTTGTGTCTACCATGCAGCCTTGTGCCCAGTGCCCACCAATGCAGTCTTGTATCTACCATGCAGCCTTGTGCCCAGTGCCCACCAATTCAGTCTTGTGTCCACCATGCAGCCTTGTGCCCAGTGCCCACCAATGCAGTCTTGTATCTACCATGCAGCCTTGTGCCCAGTGCCCACCAATTCAGTCTTGTATCTACCATGCAGCCTTGTGCCCAGTGGCCACCAATTCAGTCTTGTGTCCACCATGCAGTCTTGTGCCCAGTGCCCACCAATGCAGTCTTGTGTCCACCATGCAGCTGTGCCCACCAATGCAGTCTTTTGTCCACCAGGCAGCCTTGTGCCCACCAATGCAGACTTGTGTCCACCATGCAGTCATGTGGGCAGTGCCCACCATGGAGCCTTGTGTCCACCATGCAGCCGTGTGCCCAGTGCCCACCATGGAGCCTTGTGTCCACCATGCAGCCGTGTGCCCAGTGCCCACCATGGAGCCTTGTGTCCACCTTTGCAGCTAAGGAGAGAAACAGTAGAGCCGCCCAGGTGTTTAGAGCGTAGCGCGGGGAACACAGTGATAACAGCTTGCATTTCAATACCCGTGTCCCCACCGTTCAACATCATATAGAGCCCCGCCCCCTGGCCAGGAAACTTTGATTGACAGACCACCCATTACTGGGATTGGAAGGGTGATCTGTCTATCAAAGTCCCGGGACAGGGCTGTATCTGACAGCGAGCGGCAGGGAACACGGCTATTTAAATGAAAGCTGTTATCACTGTGTTCCCCGCGCTACGCTCTAAACACCTGGGCGGCTCTCTATCTCTCTCTTCCCCCTCCATGATCGCTGGGAGACGGCTTGCCCCCCCCCTTCCAACTCCCAGGCAGCCCTTCTGAAGTCGCACCTGAAAACGAAAGTAGTGCAGGAACTTCTTTTAAAAATTGTCACACAGCTGCGGTGGCTCAACGCGATTGGCACTGCGCTGACAAGCCGTTCACCTCTGCAGCTAAGGGTTCGGATCCCGGTCTCGGCTACATGTGAATTGAGTTTGGTGGTCTCAGCCCGGCTCCCGGTGGGTGTGCTATGCGAGGTAAGCCTGCTCTTAGTACGCCCACCCCCCTCCCCCCACAAAATAAAAAACACCACACTTACACGCACTCGAAATTGGGTTAACAAGAGAGGCGAATGGCTAGCGGGGCTGGCTGAGCGGGCAAGATCCTCTCACTCCCTTATAGGGAGTCCCTCTGCCCCATTGGGCTTCAAAGTGGAGCAGGTAGGGCGGGTTGTGTGGGAGGACCCCCTCACACCCGCCATTGCCACCCGGGGGCATGGAGAAAGATGGCAGATTGTCTCTGTGGGAGGTCTGCCTACTCCCAACTCCTGCAGTACGGCTCCTCTCTCGAGTACACGCACAAAATACACTTGTCCCACCAATTGGAACAGTGCCACCAATAGGCTGCGACTTGTCATGCAATTTGATCTCTCAATGTGAATCTAGGCTTAGACAGATTTGTGAACAATATTTGAGAGAACTAGGCCTTTTGTGTAAATAGAAAATGTTGCAGATCTTTGCGTTCAGCTCATGATAAATAGTGGCAAACACAAAAGTGGTGCGTTTTATAATTTTGCTCAGTGTATGTATATATATATATACTCACTCACTCACTCACTGGCCACTTTATTAGGTACACCTTGCCATTACTGGGTTGGACCTCCTTTTGCTTTCAGAGCGGCTTTTTACAGGATTACTGCAGTATATTAACGTATGTCAGTGTAGAGTGTCAGAGCACTTTTACTGAAATATATTGAAGTGCGTCAGCGCACTTTTACTGCAGTATATTTGAAGTGCGTCAGTGCACTTTTACTGCAGTATATTGAAGTGCGTCAGGCACTTTTACTGAAATATATTGAAGTGCGTCAGGGCACTTTTACTGCAGTATATTGAAGTGCATCAGGGCACTTTTACTGCAGTATATTGAAGTGTGTCAGAGCACTTTTACTGCAGTATATTTGAAGTGCGTCAGAGCACTTTTACTGCAGTATATTGAAGTGCGTCAGGGCACTTTTACTGCAGTATATTGAAGTGCGTCAGAGCACTTTTACTGCAATATATTGAAGTGCATCAGGGCACTTTTACTGCAGTATATTGAAGTGCATCAGGGCACTTTTACTGCAGTATATTGAAGTGTGTCAGAGCACTTTTACTGCAATATATTGAAGTGTGTCAGAGCACTTTTACTGCAGTATATTTGAAGTGCGTCAGAGCACTTTTACTGCAGTATATTGAAGTGCGTCAGGGCACTTTTACTGCAGTATATTGAAGTGCGTCAGAGCACTTTTACTGCAATATATTGAAGTGCATCAGGGCACTTTTACTGCAGTATATTGAAGTGCATCAGGGCACTTTTACTGCAGTATATTGAAGTGCATCAGGGCACTTTTACTGCAGTATATTGAAGTGTGTCAGAGCACTTTTACTGCAGTATATTTGAAGTGCGTCAGAGCACTTTTACTGCAGTATATTGAAGTGCGTCAGGGCACTTTTACTGCAGTATATTGAAGTGCGTCAGAGCACTTTTACTGCAATATATTGAAGTGCATCAGGGCACTTTTACTGCAGTATATTGAAGTGCATCAGGGCACTTTTACTGCAGTATATTGAAGTGTGTCAGAGCACTTTTACTGCAATATATTGAAGTGTGTCAGCGCACTTTTACTGCAGTATATTGAAGTGCGTCAGGGCACTTTTACTGCAGTATATTGAAGTGCGTCAGAGCACTTTTACTGCAATATATTGAAGTGCATCAGGGCACTTTTACTGCAGTATATTGAAGTGCATCAGGGCACTTTTACTGCAGTATATTGAAGTGTGTCAGAGCACTTTTACTGCAATATATTGAAGTGTGTCAGGGCACTTTTACTGCAGTATATTGAAGTGTGTCAGAGCACTTTTACTGCAATATATTGAAGTGTGTCAGGGCACTTTTACTGCAGTATATTGAAGTGCATCAGGGCACTTTTACTGCAGTATATTGAAGTGCATCAGGGCACTTTTACTGCAGTATATTGAAGTGTGTCAGGGCACTTTTACTGCAGTATATTGAAGTGCGTCAGGCACTTTTACTGAAATATATTGAAGTGTGTCAGGGCACTTTTACTGCAGTATATTGAAGTGCGTCAGGGCACTTTTACTGCAGTATATTGAAGTGCGTCAGAGCACTTTTACTGCAGTATATTGAAGTGCGTCAGGGCACTTTTACACCACTTTCCAGGGAAGTGTGGGAGGTTCCGTTTTTGTCAGAATCACATCAGCAAGTGACCGACTGTTACATTACAAGTTCTTACATGGCATATATTCGACTTCTGCTAAATTGTGAAAAATCTTTGGAAAAATCTTTGGTACGGTCCCGTCAACCTGTTGGAGATGCTCTGCCTCTGGAGCAGATTTCATACATATTTTTTGGGATTGTCTGGCAAAAAAACAAACGATTGGAACCAGGTCATTCACTTATTCAGTCAGGTGCTAGTTTAACATTTGGGCCATCCATAAGCATCTGTCTATTGGGCCAGGTTGTTGGATTGGCTCCCACTGGAACAATAAGCACTCTGCTCACCCTTTTATTATTTTATGCCAGAAAGTAAAAAAATATTATTGTGGAAGAAAATGTCTGCCCCTAAACTTGAGTCTTGGAAGGCTCTGGTCTGCTATATAAAGCAATGTACCTTAGCAGAGGAGTGCCTCATACATTTGACAAGGCGGTTTGTCAAGACCCATTTGGATCACCAGCCTCTCATTCAGAGGCAGCTCTAGGCTTTGTGATGCCCTAGGCAAAACTTAGACATGAGGCCCCACTCACGCCCCATAATGAGAAAAATAATTCAAGCAAGAAAAATGGCTGCAGAAAATGCACTGATCTAGCACACAGGTGATCAGCACCACTTCCAGAGAACCCTCCTCACCCATCAGACATATGCAGCCAATGCAAGAGGGGGGAGAGAGGGGGAGGTGAAAAAGAGAGAGGGGTAATAGAAAGATCCGATGCCGCCGACATTAGTATTAATCACAGGCAAATTAGGCGGCCGCGAGGCCCCTGTGACTGCGAGGCCTTAGGCGACCGCCTAATTAGAGAGCCGCCTCTGCTCTCATTGGCTCTCCTCAGAGTGGAGCCGCTGCAGCTGGAACTAGTATGGAGATGGGGGAAGGGATGCTTCCAGCGGGTATTCCCAATAAAAAAAAAAGAAAATGTCCAGTTGCTTCATAAGAATAGAATAGAAAAGTCGGGTTCGGGATCCTCACCTATGTGTTTAAATGAGATTCCTACTATCCAGGACACTTTCTGCTTTCCGCAGACACATTGCTGTCCGTTGTCCTCCATAGGGGTCACGCTAAAGTCCTCAGATACTTCGAATGTCACTTCAACCTGTGCAACAGAAATGAAGATAATTTATAATGCAAACGTGTTTTTTGTTTAGTATAAGAAATAATTGATAGGAGTTCCTCTACCTCCCTAGTCCCCAACCTGTGGTTATTTAGTGCTCAACGTGCGACTCTTCGGTCCTCAATGTGCGACCCTTTGGTCCTCAACGTGCAAACCCTTCGGTGCTCAACGTGCGACCCTTCGGTGCTCAATGTGTAACCCTTCGGTGCTCAACGTGCGACCCTTCGGTGCTCAACGTGCGACCCTTCGGTGCTCAATGTGCGACCCTTCGGTCCTCAACGTGCAAACCCTTCGGTCCTCAATGTGCGACCCTTCGGTCCTCAACGTGCAAACCCTTCGGTGCTCACCGTGCAAACCCTTCGGTGCTCACCGTGCAAACCCTTCGGTGCTCAATGTGTGTCTCTTCGATGCTCAATGTGCCGGTCCTCGAGTGCCAAATGCCACGTACACACGTTAGGAAATTCCGACAAAAAAAGTGCTCAACGTGCAAACCCTTCGGTGCTCATCCCCAGCCTCTAACCATCCCTGTAACGTCCCCAATCTCTGATTGTCTCCTGTAACACATCCCCAGCCTCCTAACCATCCCTATAATGTTCTCAGTCTCTGACTGTCTCCTGTAACTCGTCCCCTGTCTCCAACTATCCCTGTAACGTCCTCAGTCTCTAACTGTCTCCTGTAACTTGTCCCCAGTCTCCAATCATTTCTGTAACGTTCTCAGTCCCGGACTGTCTCCTGTAACTTGTCCTCAGTCTCCAACCATTTCTGTAGAGTCCTCAGTCTCTGATTGTCTCCTGTAACTCGTCCCCTGTCTCCAACTATCCCTGTAACGTCCTCAGTCTCTAAGGCCGCGTACACACGATCGGTCCAAACCGATGAAAATGGACCGAAGTCCAGTTTCGTCGTTCCAAACCGACCTTGTGTATGGCCCATCGGTCTGTAATCCTTCGGATCAAAGTTGTAAAACTTGCTTTAAAATCAGACTGATGGACGCCTGACCATCGCTCCAAACCGATCGTTAGTACGCAAAAGCATCGGTTCAAAAACCCGCACATGAGAATCAACTTGACGCATGCTTGGAAGCATTGAACTTCGTTTTTTCATCACATCGTTGTGTTTTACGTCACCGTGTTCTGACACAATCGGTTTTTGAACTGATGGTGTGTACGCACATGAGACCATCAGGCCACTTCAGCGGTGACCCCATGAAAACAGTCCGTCGGACCATTCTCATCGGGTTGGACCGATCGTGTGTAAGCGGCCTTACTGTCTCCTGTAACTTGTCCCCAGTCTCCAATCATTTCTGTAACGTTCTTAGTCTCGGACTGTCTCCTGTAACTTTTCCTCAGTCTCCAACCATTCCTGTAAAGTCTGCAGTCTCTGATTGTCTCCTGTAACACATTCCCAGCCTCTAACCATCCCTATAACGTCCTCAGTCTCCGACTGTCTCCTGTAACTCATCCCCAGTCTCCAACTATCCCTGTAATGTCCTCGGTCTCTGGCAACTCCTGTAACTTGTCCCCAGTCTCCAATCATTTCTATAACGTTCTCAGTCTCGGACTGTCTCCTGTAACTTGTCCTCAGTCTCCAACCATTTCTGTAAAGTCCTCAGTCTCTGATTGTCTCCTGTAACTCATCCCCAGTCTCCAACCATCCCTGTAATGTCTTTAGTCTTGGACTGTCTCCTGTAACTCGTCCTCAGTCTACAACCGTCTCTGTAACATCTTTAGTCTCAAACTGTCTCCTGTAACTTGTCCCCAGTCTCCAATCATTTCTGTAATGTTCTCAGTCTCGGACTATCTCCTGTAACTTATCTTCAGTCTCCAACCATTCTTGTAACTTTCCCATTCTCTAACTGTCTCCTGCACCATGTACTCAGTCTATAACCTCATGGCCCCTGTCGTTATAGCATGTTCTAGGTATCCAAAATCAAATGCAGTGCCAGTCCTTAGTCCCCAGTCGTGGACTGTCTCCTGTAACTTGTCCTCAGTCTCCAACCATTTCTGCAAGGTCCACAGTCTCTAAATGTCTCCTGTAACTTGTCCTTAGTCTCCAACCATCCCTGTAACATCCCCATTCTCTGTCTCCTGCACCATTTACTCAAGGACGTCTTCGCGACCCAGTGGACATCTCAGGTCCCCGACCGGTGGGTTTGCGAAGTAGTGTCTTCAGGATACAAGATAGAATTTCTATCTTGCCCACCAAACAGATTGTTTTCCCTCCAACCTCCAGCTACAACCGACTCGTCGGGAAGCCCAATTTGGGGCAGTTCAAGACCTGCTGAAAGGCAGGGTGGTTATTCCTGTCCCAGTACAGGAACAGTTTCAGGGGTTTTACTCCAATCTGTTCATAGTACCAAAGAAGGAGGGCATTCGCCCAATTCTGGACCTCAAGGCCCTCAATTATTTGTGAAGGTACAAAGATCCTGGATGGAATCGGTTCGCTCTGTCGTCATTGCCCTCCAGCCAGGGGACTTTCTGTCATCCTTGATGCACCACAAAGCATCAGAGACGTCTGCGCTTTGCGGTTGGGGAAGACCACTATCAATTTGTGGCTCTCCCATTTGGCCTGGTATCCACACCAAGGGTGTTCACCAAGGTGCTTTCCCCAATTCTCGCCCTACTAAGACAACGCAAAATCTTCTACAAACCTCCAAGGCCCGCTACAAGACCAAAGGAGAACGTAGATTTGTAGTCCAAGGACCTCGACTGTGGAACGCACTACCAACTAATATCCGAACGGAAGCAAATCACCTGGCCTTTAGGAAAAAACTCAAGACCCATCTTTTCTGAAGGCTAAATGGAAGGAAATGGATACCAGGCGCCTTGAGGCAATTCAGTTCGCATTTGTAGCGCTATATGAGTTATTCACTCACTCGCTATCGTGGGCTACTTGGACGACCTGCTTCTGAGGGCCGCTTCAGCCTCAGAATTAGAGGTGAGCGTGTCTATAACCTGTCAAACCCTCTGACACTTTGGTTGGGTACATGGCCCAAGTCGTTGTAGCATGTTCTAGGTATCCAATATCATACGCAGTACCAGTCAATTTAACTGAGCTGTAAGCAAACATGGCTTTGCAAATGGACTGTAATGACAGTGATCTCTAGCAGTCACCTGTAACATGTCCCCAGTCTCTGACTGTCTTCCTAGAGCACATATATTACTCAGTCTTTAACTCTTCGTGTATCATATCCCGGGTCTCTGACTCTCTACTGTAGTATTGACTAGGGATGTCCCGATACCGATACCAGTATTGGTATCGGGACAGATACAGAGTATTTGCGGGAGTACTTGTACTCCCGCAAATACCCCCGATACCAGAATAGAATACTTTTTCCGCCCCCCCCGCCGCTGCCGCCAAACGCCGCATGGGTTAAACATTGTGTGGGAAAATCACTGCATTCATTTGAATAGCTGTAGTGTTCCCGCCCGTATAGGCACTACCCCTTGCTCGGGATTGGACAGATCACGATCACCCATCCAATCCCGAGCAAGGGGGAGTGTCTATACGGGCGGGAACACTACAGCTATTCAAATGAATGCTGTGATGTTCCCCGGGCGGCGGTGGATAGGTAGGGGTGACATGGCTGCATATATGGGTGACATGGCTGCATATGTGGGGGACATGGCTGCATATGTGGGTGACATGGCTGCATATGTGGGTGACATGGCTGCATATGTGGGTGACATGGCTGCATTTGTGGGTGACATGGCTGCATTTGTGGGTGACATGGCTGCATTTGTGGGTGACATGGCTGCATATATGGGTGACATGGCTGCATATGTGGGGGACATGGCTGCATATATGGGTGACATGGCTGCATATGTGGGGGACATGGCTGCATTTGTGGGGGACATTTAAAAAAAGTATCGGTATTCGGTATCGGCGACTACTTGAAAAAAAAGTATCGGTACTTTTACTCGGTCCTAAAAAAGTGGTATCGGGACAACCCTAGTATTGACAGTTTCATATAGCTATATAGGCAATGCCACTTTGGGTGAATGTAGTAGCACTCTATTTCGAGGTGGTTGTACAACAAAATTGTCTCTCTATGGTCCACAATACTCACATGTGCGCATTTTTCCATGTAGCTGGAGACCACAATACTGACAATCAACTCTTCGCCTCTAATGACGTGTGGTGGGATAGAACACTGCACAAAGAATTCCTGTATTGTGGTGGTCGTTGCCGGCTCTTTGGTCAAGCCTAGACCTTCGTTATCCGAAATGCAGACTGCGACACTCTCCCAGGAAGTGATACTTTGTGGGATATTCGCACTGACTATTTCTACGCCACTTTCACTGTAAAAAGAATAGCATTGGATGAATTGTTAAACACATTTTGGGGGGTTTAAAGTGGACCTGTTGCTAAAGGAGGTTTTTTTTCTATAAGTCCCATAAATTTGTTCATTTTTAACCTGACCATTCTGCTCTTCTATATGCATGCTAAAGAAAAAACTATCTTCAACTACTTGCCGATAAGCCGCTGCAGTTATACGGCGGCAGGTCGGCTCGGCTGAGCGAGATCACGTAGCTATACATCATCTCGCTGTTCAGCCAATAGGGCCTGATTGCGGCGCGCGTGCCCGGCGGGCACCCGCGATCGCTCGTTACAGAGCAAGAATCACGGTCCTGTCAGGGGGAGAAAAGACTAATCGCATGTTCATACATTTCCCCTAGTGAGTCCACCCCCCCATACAGTTAGAACACACCCAGGGAACATAATTAACCCTCTTCCTCGCCCCCTAGTGTTAACCCCTTCCCTGCCAGTGGCATTTTATAGTAATCGATGCATTTTTATAGAACTGATCGCTATAAAAATGCCAATGGTCCCAAAAATGTGGCAAAAGTGTCCGAAGTGTCCGCCATAATGTCGCAGTACTGAAAAAAAACGCTGATCGTCGCCATTACTAGTAAAAAAAAAATATTAATAAAAATGCCATAAAACTATCCCCTATTTTGTAAACGCTATAACTTTTGCGCAAACCAATCAAACGCTTATTGCAATATTTTTTTTTTTTTTATGGAAAATATGTAGAAGAATACGTATCGTTGGCCTAAATTGAGGATTTTTTTTTTATATATATTTTTGGGGGATATTTATTATAGAAAAAAGTATTATTTTTTTTCAAAATTATCGCTCTATTTTTGCTTATAGCGCAAAAACTAAAAACCGCAGAGGTGATCAAATACCACCAAAAGAAAGCTCTATTTGTGGGGAAAAAAAGGACGCCAATTTAGTTTGGGAGCCACGTCGCACGACCGCGCAATTGTCTGTTAAAGCACCGGAGTGCCGAATCGCAAAAAGTGGCCAGGTCATTGGGCAGCAATATGTTCCAGGGCTGAAGTGGTTAATGCAGAAAACAGTGTTCTGGAAGCCCTCTAATTCTGGTATTAAAGTGGATGTAAACTTTCTAAACTCCTGCCATAGTGCTGATCTATAAGGATATAGATGCCTCCTGCATGTATCCTCACCTGTCAAATGTCTCCCCTCTGTCTGTTATAAGAACTGAAAAACTGCAGATTCTGTGGGTGGATCTGTTGTCTGGAGCTCGGTGGGTGGAGTCGTGATGTCAGTAGACTCCCCGCCCACCTCTACACTCCCCTTGTCAACATGCATTTTTTTCTGTGTATTCCTTACACTGAATTCTGCTATGATATCTAACATCCAGTCAAAATCCAGAAAAATAACCACATGACTTGAGAAAAGGAGTGGGGGTGGGAATTAAAAAATAATGCCTGTATCCAGGCTAGTGCATGAGATATGTAAATAACCTGTCACTCACAGCAAGGGGGCTGAACGGACTAAGGTTTTTCTCTGTAAGTCCGTTTTATTTTACTGAACAATAAAAGAGGATTGCTCAGAGTTGGATTAACTCTGTGTGGCAAAAATGGGTACAGATGATAGGAAATCGTATACTCTACATTGTGATATCAAAAAAACTTTAAAGATTAACTAAAGGCAAAACAATTTTCTTTAGTTTTAGATAGAGTGGAAAAGGATTGGAAACCCCATCAGGTTTTTATTGTCATCACTCTCTCTATTTGTTTTGTTTACCATTATCACCCAAGTGAACTGAATTCCCAAATTTTGGGTTTTGGGCAGGGCCGATCCTAGGGTAACAGGCACCTGGGTGCAGGAATATTGATGGTGCCCCCACATGGTTATCTTACTAACTCCTCCCCTTTACAAATGTTTCTATGGCTACGACTCAAACACAGAGATTCTCCCCTAAGAGGTCTTCATTAGTGTCCCCCATCAGAGCCCCCCCCCCCCAGAAGGTGTCCCCCATCAGCGCACCCCCAGCAGGTGTCCCCCTTCAGAGTCCCCCCAGCAGTTTTTTCCCCATCAGAGCCCCCCCAGCAGGTGTCCCCCATCAGAGCCCCCCAGCAGGTGTCCCCTTTCAGAGCTCCCCCAGAAGGTGTCCCCCATCAGAGCCCACCCCCAGCAGGTGTCCTCCATCAGAGCCCCCTCCAGCAAGTGTCCCCCATCAGAGTCCCCCCAGCAGTTTTTCCCCCATCAGAGCCCCCCCAGCAGGTGTCCACCATCAGAGCCCCCCCAGCAGGTGTCCACCATCAGAGCCCCCCCCCAGAAGGTGTCCCCCATCAGAGCCCCCTCCAGAAGGTGTTCCCCATTAGAGCCCCCTCAGCAGGTGTCCCCCATCAGAGCCCCCTCCAGAAGGTGTTCCCCATCAGAGCCCCCCACATCAAGTGTCCCCATAGATCAGTACCTGTACAATAGATCCATGTAGCTTGGGCGCGGTAGGAGCAGAAGCACATTACAGCGGGCGGGGCATACATGCCATCTTTGGTTACTAGGAGGGTGTTACTCGGAGAGCATTTCTGGGAGTGATTGGCAGCAGCTTCGGCCAACCCAGAAGCCTCTCATCACACCGCCTATGGGAGAAGAGCTGATACAGGCAAAGGAGGCGGGGCAGACAGGAGACTGCGCCACACGCACTGAACAGAATTAATTAGTGGAGCCTAGTGCCGGAACGTGTTGCCTTTAGTTCTATTTTAAATTCAGGACTGGCTTTAGAGGGAGGCCATAGCAGTGACCCCAGGTAGAGACCGACTTATGTTTCAAACTCCAGCATTACCACATCCAAAACCCGAACAAAGCCGGAATCTGACATCACTGACATCACTGACATCACTTTCGGTTTACTCAGGAGCCAATGGTGCCAGTCATGATGTCGCTTTTGGGTTACCACATCCGAAACCCGAACAAAGCCGGAATCTGACATCACTGACATCACTTCCAGGTTTACTCAGGAGCAAATGGCGCCAATCATGACGTCGCTTTGGGTTACCACATCCGAAACAAAGCCGGAATCTGACATCACTGACATAGCTTCCGGTTTACTCAGGAGCCAACGGCGCCAATCATGACGTCGCTTTTGGGTTGCCACATCCGAAACCCAAACAAAGCCAGAATCTGACATCACTGACATCACTTCCCGGTTTACTCAGGAGCCAATGGCGCCAATCATGACGTTGCTTTCGGGTTACCACATCCGAAACCCGAACAAAGCCGATTCCGGCTTTGTTGGGTTCTCCGGCCAACTGTTCCGGCTGGCATCACTCCACTACAACCACTTGAAGCCAATGCTGTACAGGTACGTGACTTGGCGGCATTTTTATTACTAGTATGGACAAATACCAAATGATACTGCCATAAAACGCAAAAGTTATCGGCTTTTCCAGCTATCATATGTGAGCTACAAAACAACCTCTCTCAATGCAGATTTTTTCCTGCATGGGGTGAACACTTACCCAATAATGACTGAGTCAAATCCAAAGTAGTAACTAAAGTCTGTACGAACGGTGTTAATACTTTTTTCCATAAACCCTGTAATATAAAAAATATTACACTTACATACATATTCATTAATGCAGCCTTGCTAGGTTAGGCCTACTTTTAAAGCGAAACTCTAAGGAAACACGTTTTTTTTTTAGATAAAATGGAGAAAAGTTGGGCTCCTCCGCCATTAATTTAAAGGGTCACTAAAGTCAGGGATATTTTTTGAAAAAAATAACAAACATGTTATACTTACCTCCACTGTGCAGTTCGTTTTGCACAGAGTGGCCCGGAAACCTGTCTTCTGGGGTCCCTCGGCGGCTGTCTGGGCTCCTCCTCGCAAAAGCTTTCCTTCTTCATGCGAGGGCGCTCGCATGGAGGAAAGCTTTTGCGAGCGCGCTCCCGTGATACAGCGGCGGCCATAGCCGCCGACTGTATCACTCGGCTCCGCCCCACAGCGCGCCGCGCCATGATTGACAGCAGCGCTAGCCAATGGCTGCGCTGCTATCAATCCGCCCAGCCTAGCCAATCAACGGCCAGGCTGGGAACCGAAGAGGACGACGTGGACGCGCCCGGGAGATTCGAACGGTCAGGTAAGTACAACGGGGGCTCGGGGGGGGGGGCGGTGCTGCTAGATGTTTTTTTACCTTCATGCATAGGATGCATGAAGGTAAAAAAACTCGTACCTTTACAACCCCTTTAAGGTTTAAGGGGTGTATTTCTATAAAAAATTAAATATTGCTGTTATTACAAATAATCCCTGTAATGTGCTTAATATGTTTATTTCCTGTGGCCATTGGCTCTCTCTAGTGTTTATAATGTGGTATTTTACAGAAATACCTAATTACCTAAATACCTAATTACCACATTGTGGCCACCAGATGGACCTAGCGATCCTAGGAAATAAACATATTAGGTAAATTACGGTGATTGGTCATGACGGCTATGTGAATGCTTGTGATGCCCACCACCTGCCGCCTAGATGGGGTAAGACAGCAAACGGGCAGGGTGGGGCTGTGGGGGTTTTCAGGGTCCTGCCAGCTGCCCGGGGGGGGGGGGGGGTGTTTGCCGGTCAGGGGGCTTATCGGAATATGGAAGCCCCCTTTAACAAGGGGACCCCCAGATCACATCTCCCTATGTGAATGAGTATGGGGTACCCAGTTCCTGTCCAGGTAGAAGGTCTGAGGCCGCGTACACACGGCAGGGAATCTCGACGGGCAGAACACATCGTTCCGCCCGTCGAGGTTCCCTGCCGGCCGTCGAAATCGGCGACCCGCCCGTCGGGAATGGCAACCAGCCATTCATCCAGGCAGGGCGTCGAGCAAATAGAGAGCGTGCTCTCTATTTCGGCTCGACGGGCTTCCCGACGGAAAGCTCGCCGAGACCGTACACACGGCCGAGGTCCTCGCTGGAATGTGCATTCCAGCGAGGTTCTCGCTGGTTTTCAGCGAGAATCTCGGCCGTGTGTACGGCGGCTCAGAGAAGAATGGCCTTAACCAGATCACAGACAGCACTTCTGTCCTGACAGAAGCAGTAATCTGTATAATCCCACCTCATTCTACAGCCTCGTACACACGACCGGTTTTCTCGGCAAAAACCAGCGAGATTCCCGTTTGTGTGTACCAGGCATTCAGGTTTCTCGTCAGGAAATCAGGCAAGAATCTCGACGAGAAAAAAAGAGAACCTGCTCTCTATTTTTCTCGTCAAGATTCTCGTTTGCCTGTTTCCAGACAAGAAACCCGAGAGTGTGTACCTGTCGCCGTGGAAACCCGCGTATGCTCAAAATGATTTCGACGAATGCGTGGTAGCTTTCACGGCATAGGTAGGGTGAAGCAAGATGGCGGCGAGGGCATCGAATGTGACGAGAGCATGCTCGTCGTACGCGATGACGTCACCGCGTTCTTTCCTTTCAAGAGAACCGCGGTTCTTTTGAAAGGTCAGTGTGTACACTCGGGCGGCAAGAGATTCTTGCCAAGAATCTTGTCGGGGAAAACAACGGGTTTTTCCCGACAAGATTCTCGGCCGTGTGTACGAGGTCTACCATTCATCTCCAACACCTGAACGGGGAGATTTTTTTTGGGGGGGGGGGTTCATGCTGGGTGTTTTCTGGGACCCTTAGATCTCAGGGGTTCATGCTGGGTGTTGTAGTCCTTCAAATTTGGGGGGGGGGGTCACAGCTTCAGATATTAGGAGTTCATGCTGGGACTTGTAGTCCTTCACTTTTGGGGGGATGTGACCCAAAAATGTGAAGGACCACAGGTCCCACAACTAAAACATTATAGCAGAGAATAATCCCATAGATTGTGTAGATCATTGGTGGTCAGCCGACCAAGTGGGATATGATAGAGGTTGTTGAAATTCTTTTTTAAATACCTCTTTATATATTGATTTTAACGTGTAATACAGTACACTGAATGTTGGTACTTACCTCCAGCCGCAGAAAAGCTAATATCTGTGGAAACAAGAAAAATTGTTAGAATGCGCAAAAGGGTGAAGGTTGGTGGTACCAGGGTTGTCTTTAATGTTGATTGGACCCTGGGCAAAAAATTTCTTGTGCCCCCCCCCCCCCATTTTGATTCCACCTGCTCTGAGACATACAATAAATATCAGTTAAGCCAATCTATTAAATCCAATCTGGGGACAAAACCAGGGGCAGACTTGGTCCGGGGACAGTGTCCTCAATCCGGGGACTGTCCCCTGAAACTGGGGATGTCTCGTCACCCTATCTTAACCACTTGAGAGCCGAAAGACGTCCACAGCGTGGCTCTCAACTGCCGGGTGGACGTACCTGGACGTCCTTCTATTTGCATTCCCCGCGCTGTAGACGCTGGGGGCGTGCAGCAGGGAAAAACTATGCCCCGGCGCATCGCTGAGATGCCGATGCGCGTGCCTGGCGGCCGCGATGTCCGCCAGGTGCCTGCGATCGGCAGTGACAGCAGGGACGTGGAGCTCTGTGTGTAAACACAGAGCTCCACGTCCTGTCAGGGAGAGAGGAGACCGATGGTGTGTCCCTTGTACATAGATCGGTCACCTCCTCCAGTCAGTCCCCTCCCCCCACAGTAAGAATCACACCCAGGGAATTCATTTAACCCCTTCCTCGCCCCCTAGTGTTAACCCCTTCTCTGCCAGTCACATTTATACAGTAATCAGTGCATATTTATAGCACTGTTCACTGTATAAATGGTCCCAAAATAGTGTAAAATGTGTCCAATATGTCCGCCGCAATATCGCAGGCCTGACAAAAAAAAAATCTCAGATAACAGCCCTTACTAGTAAAAAATAAATCATAAATCTATCCCCTATTTTGTAGACGCTATAACTTTTGCGCAAACCAATCAATATACGCTTATTGCGAAAAAACATTTTTTACCAAAAATATGTAAAAGAATACGCATCGTCCTAAACGGAGGAAAAAAAAAGTTTTTTTCTTTAAACAAAAATTGGGATATTATTATAACAAAAGGTAAAAATTATTGTTTTGTTTTCTAAAATGTTCGCTCTATTTCTGTTTATTGCGCAAAAAATAAAAACCGCAGAGGTGATCAAATACCACCAAAAGAAATCTCTATTTGTGAGAAAAAAAGGATAACAATATAATTTGGGTACAGTGTTGTATGACCGCGCAATTGTCATTCAAAATGGCACTTTTTGCGATTCGGCACTGCGCTGCTTTAACTGACAATTGCGCGGTCGTGCGACGTGGCTCCTCAACAAAATTGGCGTCCTTCTTTTCCCACAAATAGAGCGTTCTTTTGGTGGTATTTGATCACCTCTGCGGTTTTTAGTTTTTGCGCTATAAACAAAAATAGAGCGACAATTTTGAAAAAAAAATTATATTTTTTGCTATAATAAATATCCCCCCAAAAAATATATAAATAAAACAATTTTTTTCCTCAGTTTAGGCCGATACGTATTCGTCTACATATTTTTCGTTAAAAAAAAATCGCAATAAGCGTTTATTGTAAAGTTATAGCGTTTACAAAATAGGGGATCGTTTTATGGCATTTTTCTTAATATATATATATTTTTTTTACTAGTAATGGAGGCGATCAGCGTTTTTTTTTTTTTTTTCAGTACTGCGACATTATGGTGGACACTTCGGACACTTTTGACACATTTTTGGGACCATTGGCATTTTTATAGCGATCAGTGCTATAAAAATGCATTCATTACTCTAAAAATGCCACTGTCAGGGAAGGAGTTAACACTAGGGGGCGAGGAAGGGGTTAAGTATGTTCCCTGGGTGTGTTCTAACTGAAGGGGGGGTGGGACTGACATGGGGAAATGACAGGTCGCTGTTCATACATTGTATGAACAGACGATAGGTAATTTTCCCCCCTGACAGGACCGGGAGCTGTGTGTTTACACACACAGCTTGTGGTTCTCGCTCTGTAACGAGCGATCGCGGGTGCCCGGCGGTGTCAGGGGCACACGTGTCGGTGTCACGGGCAAACGGGGGCCGTGCGCGCACCCCTATAGGCTGCTGGGAGAGGTGACGTATAGCTACGTGCTCTCGCCCCGCAGACCCGACTGCGTCGGCTGGTCGGCAAGCAGGTAAAGTAGAACTATAGGTAACACTTTTATTTTCATTTTGGATAGAGTAAGGGAGGGTTATAGCCCCTGTCTGTTTATTCTTTACCATCCCTGTCCCATTGCAGAGATTTCTCTTCACTTCCTGCCCCATAGCCAAACAGGAAGTGAGAGGAAAACTATGCAAATTAAGGGAATCCATTGCCCCCCCCCTAGTGTCCCTACTCAAACATTTCAGGGTGGGCTTTAAATAGCAAGGGGTGTGGTTTTGATAGGAAGGAGTGGGTCATATTTAAATTAGGGGATGCACAAGTTTAGACAGGCCTAGGGCAGCACAAAATCTAAATACACCACTGGGTGCACACCCTAATGCTGTAGGCTGTGCACACTTATGCTGCCCACCATACAGTCTCACTCCTACTGTTTTATTCTCTTGGTATTGGAAAAGGCCAACCTAAAAGAATAGATGGTTGGAAATAGGGATGCACCAATACCATTTTTTTTTAAGACTGGGTGGCAATATGTTTTCTCAAGTTTTCTCCAATACCAATTGCCGATACCTATTTTTAGTGTCATGTGACAGTATTTGAATGAGGTCACTCCTTTCATACCAGAACAGGATTCATATGTATTTACCTGCAGCAAAAGTGATACCTGAAAATGATCCAAATTCAGGTTCATTCTCCATCCCACAGACTACCGGTCTTTTCGCGGCAAGATTTGAAACCATTTGCAAATTGAGTTCCTGGAGAGACAACATCTATTTTAAATTGTGCTCCATTATAAACTGTGACAATAAAAGTAGTGCAGCACAAACAAAAAATTAATTAAATATACAATATGAAAATATAATATAATATATGCATATAATAAGAAAACAGAAAGTCCATAAAAGAGTGCTCAAGTGCTTATATGATCCAAAAATGGAAAAATATGTGCGTGATCCAAAAGGGTGATTTTCAGAAGAAACTTCCACCAATCAGCAGGAATGGCCTCTCACCTTATAACTTCGACCTACTACAGGTCACAGAGCGTGAGATAGAGAACCTCCTGTTCTCAAAGGCACAGCAAACAGATGCAGCAACTTAACTTCAATGGTGACAGACTCAGGAACGGAGTGAGGCAAACAGGGCATGAAAACAAAAGAAAGGAGATCTAGTAGTCTCTGAAGCCAAAACTCTGTATATTTATTCAAGTGATAAAAGACAAACACTCACTGTAGAGTCACTCTGGAGCGAGTGCGACAGAAAAAAGCATAAAATTAGACCAGCATAGATCTCACTTGGGTTTGACGATCGCGGGTGACGTCACACATGGCTCCTCCCCCTCGTACGTCGTTACGTCCCTGGGGCGGGACTTCATCAGCGTGGGGTATGGAAAAGCAGCTGCTACTACTAGATCTCCTTTCTTTTGTTTTCATGCCCTGTTTGCCTCACTTCGTTCCTGAGTCTGTCACCATTGAAGTTAAGTTGCTGCATCTGTTTGCTGTGCCTTTGAGAACAGGAGGTTCTCTATCTCACGCTCTGTGACCTGTAGTAGGTCGAAGTTATAAGGTGAGAGGCCATTCCTGCTGATTGGTGGAAGTTTCTTCTGAAAATCACCCTTTTGGATCACGCACATATTTTTCCATTTTTGGATCATATAAGCACTTGAGCACTCTTTTATGGACTTTCTGTTTTCTTATTATATGCATATATTATATTATATTTTCATATTGTATATTTAATTAATTCTTTGTTTGTGCTGCACTACTTTTATTGTCATATGCTTTGAGGTGTTTTATTTGAATTTACCTATAGTGCTGGCTTGCAATTTTTTGTTTTGTTTGTTGTGTGGGTTCCAGCGCTGAATAATTATTTTTGTTATTACTATTCTCCATTATAAACTACAGGGAAAACTGCAACCATAGTTTGTGGCCTTTGAGAATGGTGTGACCCTTTCACTGCCATAGACAGTTTTACATTTTTTTTCCACACGTTCAAATGCACATTTTAGGTCTGAAGATTAGTTAAACCCCCCCCCCCCCCCCCAAAAAAAAAAAAAATAACTTTATATATTTCAAGAATGCAGAAACCCTGGAGAATAAAATTGGGGTTCTTTAAATTTTTAAAGCAAAATCACTTTATCAAGCGTATATTCTCAGTAAAAAGTAAAACAGATTTTAGAGCACACAAGCGTAGTCTATTACCCAATTTTTGGTAAAATATAAAAGATGAGTTTGCGCCAAGTAAACTGATACCCAACCTGTCTACCCAACCTGTCTACCCAACCTGTCTACCCAACCTGTCTACCCAACCTCTCTACCCAACCTGTCTACCCAACCTGTCTACCCAACCTGTCTACCCAACCTGTCTACCCAACCTCTCTACCCAACCTGTCTACCCAACCTGTCTACCCAACCTGTCTACCCAACCTGTCCACCATAATGTCTACCCAACCTGTCTACCCTCAAAGATGAGTTTGCACCAAGTAAACAGAAACCCAACCTGTCTACCCTCATCATTGTGTTTGCCTGTGAAGCCTTTAACCGCTTATCAACCGCCCAGGGCCGCCATCAGGAATTTACACAGCTTCAGGCATGCCCCCCCCCCCCGAAACAGAGAACAGAGATCGGGGGGGGGGTGCTGCCGCTGCAAATTCAGAAACATGGAGGAGGGCTGCCGTGAATTGAGAAGCGGGGGGGGGGGTTGCTGCTAATTCAGATCAGGGGACTCTGGGTGCTGATGGCCCTGAGGACCTCTGGGACAAAGAAAAAAATAAAGACAAAAAAAATTAATTCATAAAAAAAAGGGGGGTTGCCATCCGGGGCCCTGGAGGACCTCCTAAAAAAAGGGGGGGTTGCCATCTGTGGCCCTGGGGACCTCTGGGCCCCTACAAATAAAATAAAAATAAAGACAAAAGAAATACATTTATTTAAAAAAAAGGGGGGGTTGCCATCCCTTTTCTCTCTATAACGACGCTGTGATCGTACATTTCTGGTCAAATGTTCCGCCTACAAGCTATAGAAGAATTCTAATGTTGTATGACACTAGTAATAATTATATTTATAAATTATTATTACTAGTCAACCAACATTAGAATTCTTCTATAGCCTATGGACCAGAAATGTATGATCGCGGCGTCGTACATAGGCGTGTGCAAAAGTGAAAAATTTGTTTCGTTTCGTTTCAATTCGTCATTTAATTAATTTTGTTAAGTTAGGTTCGTTACATGTGTTGAATTCATTTTCGGAATTTGTTCGTTTTCGACCAAATTTCGAAAAAACCGATCGAAATCGGAAATATTTCGACTGTTTTCGGAATTCGTTCGTTTTCGACGGAATTTAGAAAAAATTCGGTCGAAATCGAAAATATTTCGACCAGATTAGAATACAAATAGTCTCTTTTTGAATAGAATTTTTTTCGAATTAAATTACAATAGAATTTTTTTTTTCGAATTCCGATCAAATTTAGCCCGCAGGTTTTCGATTCGGAATCGAAAACGTTCGTTCTGATTCGGTAAATTCGCTAATATTGCAATTCGGGAATTCGTATGCATCCGAATGTCCGAATAATGGAAAATTTGTCCGAATTTTGATTCGGAACGAAACGAAATGCACATGCCTAGTCGTACAGTTTAGCTGCTTCATGAATCTTCTTAGAACTTAGAACTCTTCAATGACAGATTCGGAAATTTGTATGTTTTTCGCTGCTTTGTCGAATCTTCGACGTTCATGGCGAATGGTCTCCCCAACACTGTCTCTATAATGTCAAATCTTTTCTCTCTATAATGTCAAATCTTTTCTCTCTATAATGTTGAATCTTTTCTCTCTATAATGTCAAATCTTTTCTCTCTATAATGTTGAATCTTTTCTCTCTATAATGTCAAATCTTTTCTCTCTATAATATTGAATCTTTTCTCTCTATAATGTTGAATCTTTTCTCTCTATAATGTTGAATCTTTTCTCTCTATAATGTCAAATCTTTTCTCTCTATAATGTTGAATCTTTTCTCTCTATAATGTCAAATCTTTTCTCTCTATAATATTGAATCTTTTCTCTCTATAATGTTGAATCTTTTCTCTCTATAATGTCAAAACCTTTCTCTCTATAATGTCAAATCTTTTCTCTCTATAATGTTGAATATTTTCTCTCTATAATGTTGAATCTTTTCTCTCTATAATGTTGAATCTTTTCTCTCTATAATGTTGAATTTTTTCTTTCTATAATGTTGAATCTTTTCTCTCTATAATGTCGAATCTTTTCTCTCTATAATGTCAAATCTTTTCTCTCTATAATGTTGAATCTTTTCTCTCTATAATGTCAAATCTTTTCTCTCTAAAATATTGAATCTTTTCTCTCTATAATGTTGAATCTTTTCTCTCTATAATGTCAAAACCTTTCTCTCTATAATGTCAAATCTTTTCTCTCTATAATGTTGAATATTTTCTCTCTATAATGTTGAATCTTTTCTCTCTATAATGTTGCATCTTTTCTCTCTATAATGTTGAATTTTTTCTCTCTATAATGTCGAATCTTTCCTCTCTATAATGTCGAATCTTTTACAAAAGATTACTATCTGGGCCCGGGAGAACTCGGAAAAGCACCGGATGGCAGCGGGAGGGGGGGGGTGTGTCCCCTCCCGCCACCTATAAGAACGATCAAGCGGCGGATCTGCCGCTATGATCTCGTTCTTATTGTGCACAGAATCGCTGACACTAACGAATGATATCTGAATGATGCCTCTAGCTGCATCCATCATTCAGATATCACTGCACAAAGCCCAGGACGTCATATGACATCCACCCAGGATGGCAGATCCCCTCTGTGGACGTCATATGACTATGGGACAGTAGTGAAGTGGTTAATGAGCTACTAATGAGATTGTCCGCTAAAATGTGGTCTCCACTACTTTCGGTTACAGTCACTGCTTGGGGTCCATCCACCTGAGTAAGACATCTATGAAATCTAGAGACGGGGGGGAGGGCTTTAATAAATATGTCAGTGGGTGACCCTTTTTTTACAGCAATAAAGCCTATAACTTACTGTAATTTCTCCATGGGTGTCCAGATCTGTTCTGCAGCTGCTTGGCCTACAATACATCCCATTGTGAAAGTCTTCCTTCGTTCCATCTATACACGGAGGTTTGGGGTCCTCATAATTAATGTTGTTATGAGTTAAACGATGAAAATAAGACTGCACTCGACCGTATACCTGTAAAGTAAACATAAGTCCAATTTGCATGAACAAGGGCCCAGATTCACGTACATCGGCGCATTATCGGTCCGGCGTAGCGCACCGCCATTACGTTAGACTTGCGCCATCTAGCCGCGTAATCCCCCGATTCACGTAGCTTTTGCGCAGGAAATTGCGCAAGCGTAAGATTTTTTTCCTGAGGCGTAAGGAGGAGTAATACAAATTGGGAGGGACGTGGGCGTGTTACATTAAAATGTGCCGTGACCCCATGCAAATGAAGGGCCGGCCGGCTCGCGCATGCGCGCTTGAAGGAGACCATGGTCAGCTCCGCTGTGCGCATGCTCACAACTCGGGAGCGGCGCAATCAGTGAAATTGGAAATGGACTAGGGCAACTTTGTGAACTACGCAGACAGCATAAATAGACAGACACAAATGCACTTCCTTTGCAAAATACATCCCTTTGTATCCCTCCCTATACAGCAAGGTGCTTTTGTTTGTTTGTGACGTGTCTTTGAGATATTTGGGGACTGTTTTGCAGAGTGATTTTTGTCTTTTATGTGTTTTCTTTGTTGTTATTTTGTTTAAATTATATTTTTGCAGGGCATTTTTTTTTTTGCTCGTCATTTATTTAATTTTTTTGGTTCTGTTTGTGTATGATTTTGGAATGTGGGGGTGATATTCCTGCGGGAAAAGGGGTGTCACCCTCATTTGTGGTGGAGAAGTGATCCCCAGGTCTGTGTGAATGGTGTATGAATGTACAGTGACATAATTGGAGCCGTGGCATGGCGTTGCAGCTCACAAGTCCTGCATGGTGGACTGGTGCCAATCCAATGTGATGAGGATGTGGGGTGTGTGTGCTAGGGACCACAGTGGTGTGCATGCATGCATTCTCATTGTGCCATGATTAATGTGTGTGTTTAACGTGCAAAGATGCATAATGTGCGCTGGCATGAGATGGGGTCATGAGATGGGGTCCCAGTGCATATGCAGAGTCACCTTGAAGGGAAAAGACAGGAGGATGTTAGTCATGCATGTGCCACTTGTGATGTGTGCATCACGGGAGGGGATAGTCATGCCTGCCACCCATGTCACTCACCAACCAGCCAGCTGTCCCCATACATGTTCTGTTCGCAATCTGTGGGGATGGGGCTCTGATTGTATATGTAGCTGTCATGGGTGTCATGGGTGGTGTCATGTGTTGGGCTGCTGATGTCCTCCTGCAGGGTTGTGGTTAATTCCAGGATGCGATACACCTCAGAATCACTCATGCCAAAGAGGTCTATGCGTGTGCGGTATACCCTCTCCCGTGCCATCCTCCGTGCCATCCTCTGTGCCCTCCTCCTTCTTTGGTCATCTAAATTCACTAGTGCAGCTATGAGCGACGATGCCCCTGGCATGTTGGCAGTCAAATTGTAGTGCAACACGTGTGTGTGGTCTGCTCCTCAGTAACGGTGTTGCTTTCTGTGAGATTTAGACGTTTTTTCAAAATTTAGACCAGCTTTTAGGTGCTCTAACTTTAGACAGGACATTTTGCTGTTGCGCACATCGCGTAGCCTGCGCAGCAACTGCGTTTTTTTGTGGATCCCCGCAACTCCCTCATTAGCATATTTGACTAGCAAATCAATGGTGTGTCTAGCGCATTTTTGCGCGGACGGATGTGTCTGTCTAACGAAATTACGCCGGACAAAAAAAAGTAGATTTCTGGCGTAAATCGTTTTCTGAATCGTGCGCATCTAAACGCACGCGCACATTTAGACTTACGCACACGCAACACCAGTTGCGCAGGCGTAATCGCTCTGTGAATCTGGGCCAAGGTTCTGCTATTTCCAAGCCACCCTCCCATGTAAAAAAAATAGAGTTAAACCTACAAAAAAAAATATGGATAAAGAATACTAAAACTGCAAAACATGTTGGCTATCATTACACAAATTACACAAATCAAAAAAAGCGTTATTAGTAGACATGCACACTGCCAAAAACTTATTTTTTTTTGTTTCATTTGTTGTTGTTTTTTTGGTAATTCGGGAAATTGCAAAATTTGAAAATCTAAAATTCGAAAACCTAAAATTTGAAAATGGGAAATTTGGAAAATTTATTTTCAAATTTCGGAACTTCGTGACTTCCAAATTTCAGAATTTCAGAATTTGGAAATTTGGAAAGTTTAACCCCTTCCATACAGGGCATTTTCACCCCCTTCCTGCCCAGACCAATTTTTAGTTTTCAGCGCTGTTGCACTTTGAATGACAATTGCGCGGTCGTGCAACACTGTACCCAAATTAAATCATTATGTTTTCTTCCCCACACAAATAGAGCTTTCGTTTGGTGGTATTTGATCATCTCTGCGGTTTTAATTTTTTGCGCTATAAACAAAAGAAGAGCGACAATTTAAAAAAAAACACAATATTTTTTCCTTTTTATTTAATACATCTCACAATATTTTTTTTAAAAAAAACTTTTTTCCCCTCAGTTTAGACCGATACGTATTCTACGTATTTTTGGTAAAAAAAAAAAAACGCAATAATCGTATATTGATTGGTTTGCGCAAAAGTTATAGCGTCTACAAAATAGGTGATAGATTTATGGCATTTTTATTTTATTTTTTTTACTAGTAATGGCGGAGATCTGCATTTTTTTTTGTGACCGTGACGTTGCGGCGGACATATCGGACACTTTTGACACGTTTTTGGGACCGTTCACATTTACACAGCGAATAGTGCTATAAAACTGCACTAATTACTGTGTAAATGTGACTGGCAGGGAAGGGGTTAACACTAGGGGGCGCTGAAGGGGTTAAAATGTGTCCTAAAGTATGTTCAAACTGTAGGGGGAGGGGGACTCACAGGGGGAGGAGATCGATGTGTGTTCCTCTGTACTGGGAACACACATCAGTCTCCTCACCGCTGACAGGAGGTGGAGGTGTGGTGTGTTTACACACACAGGTGGAGGTGTGTTTACACACACAGATCCACACTCCTGCCGTGATTTCCGGAAATCGCGGGTGCCCGGTGGCAATCACGGCCGTCGGGCACGCGCGCGGGATCGCGCGCGCGCCCTAGAACGCCGTGAAGACAGGACGTTGTGCAACGTCCTGTCTCATCGGCGAGGGGATCACCATGACGTGATTCCCCTATGGGCTGGTAGGGAAGGGGTTAATTTTCAAATTTCAGAATTTTCGAATTTCAGCATTTCGAATTCCCAAAATTCGGAAATTAAACTTTCCAAATTTCCCATTTTGGAATTTTAGATTTTTGAATTTTAGATTTTTGAATTTTGGAATTTTGAATTTTGCAATTTCAAATTTTGCAATTTCAAATTTTCGAACTTTCGAAATTCCGAATTTCGGAAAAATACAATTTAAAATTCGTAAATTCAGAATTCGTAAATTTCGAATTTCGGAAATTTGGAAAGTTTAATTTTCGAATTTCCGAATTCAGAATTTCCGAAATTCGGAAATTAAACTTTCCAATTTTCCCATTTTTTAATTTTAGATTTTTTAATTTTAGATTTTTTAATTTTAGATTTTTTAATTTTGCAATTTCGAATTTTCGAACTTTCGTAAATCTTAAAATTCGGAAGTTCGTAAATTCAAAAATTGGTAAATTCAAAATTGGAACATATTCACATCAATGCTTTTTTTTTTGTTTCATGCATTTTTTTTTCAGAAATTCTGGAAATTAGGAAATTCGAAAATTCAGAATTCAAAAAATTCGGAAATTAAACATTCCACATTTCCCATTTTCGTATTTTAGATTTTCGAATTTGCAATTTCGAATCTCAAATTTTTAAAATGACGAATTTCTGAAATTCTAAAATTACGAATTTCGGAATTTCCAGATTTTCAAATTCAAAAATTCGTAAATTCGAAATTTCGGAAATCCGAAAATCTGAAAATTCAGAAATTGAAAATTCTGACAGTAATTTGTCTAAATTCGTTAAACAAATTTGGAACTAAACGAATTGCACATGTCTAGTGATTAGTCCATCTCTTCCTGTGTCAGGCTCCATTCACACTAATGCTTTTTTTGATGCATTTTGCAGAAATGCAGGGAATTTTTTTAACATGGTTTCCTATGGAACATGTTCACATCAATGCTTTTTTGTGCCTCTGCATTTTTGGAAAGGGAAATAGGATAAGCAGAATAAATATTGGCCTATATCTTTTTTTTATTTATAGCGCAATCAAATGAGGTGATCAAATACCACCAAAAGAAAGTTCTATTTGTGGGGAACAAAGGAAGCCAATTTTATTTGGGTACAACGTCGCACGACCGTGCAATTGTCAGTTAAAGTAACGCAGTGGCCCGGTCATGAGGTCAAGTGGTTAACCACTTCCCGCCCAATAGTCAATTGACGTCTGGGAAGTGGTTGTGAAATCCTGACTGAACTTCTATTGACGTCCTGCAGGATTACATGCCGGTGCGCGCCCGTGGGGGCGTGCAGCGGGGCGATCGGTGATGCAGGGTGCCAGTCCGACACCCTGCATCTCTGATCTCGGTAAAGAGCCTCCGGCGTAGGCTCTTTACCACTTGATCAGCCGTGTCCAATCACGGCTGATCACGATGTAAACAGAAAGAGACGTTGATCGGCTCTTCCTCACTCGCATCTGACAAGACGCCAGTAGAGGAGAGCCGATCGGCGGCTCTCCTGACAGGGGAGGAGTTTGCGCTGATTGTTTATCAGCGCAGCCCCCCCTTGGATGCCAACACTAGACCACCAGGGAGTGCCCCCCCCCCGGTAACGAACCAAAACAAAAAATTGGCAAATAAAAAAAAAAAACATTGAACACAATGGGCATTGACTGGCAACATGGGCACTGACTGAAATGATGCCCATGCCATCAGTGCCACCCAGTGTCCATCAGTGCCACCCCTTAGTGCCCATCTATGCCCAGTGCCTCATCGGTGCCCATAATTGAAGAAGAAAACTTACTTATTTAAAAAAAATTAACAGAAAAAAATAAAAACCTTAATTTTTTTTTTTTTAATGTCGGTCTTTTTTTAGTTGTTCTGCAAAAAATAAAAAAATCGCAGAGGTGATCAAATACCAGCAAAAGAAAACTCTTTTTGTGGGAGCAAAATTATAAAAATGTAATTTGGGTACAGTGTCACATGACCACGCAATTGTCATTCAAATTGCGACAGTGCTGAAAATCGGCCTGGGCAGGAAGGTGCATAAGTGGCCGGTATGGAAGAGGTTAAAAAATAATTAAAAAAAAGTTACATTACTTACATTATCAGCATTAAATTCATCATATATGTTAAGCAATTTGAAGGAGGCGTCTGTTCCTCTTAACCCGCAGAAGGACCCTGGTGCAGCTTTTATTTCTTGTTCAACGGTCGCTCCTGGGGCCACAGTCTTCTCCGTGAATTCCAAACTCACCTATAATGGAACAAGTATTGGCATGATATATTGTTTCTATGTAATTAAGCTTTTACACTGCCTTGGAATTGTCCACACTTTGTCATGTTACAGCCAAAAAAACGTAAATGTATTTTATTGGGATTTTATGTGATGGACCAACACAAAGCGGCACATCATTGTGAAGTGGAAGGAAAATTATAAATGGTTTTCAAAATGTTCCACAAATAAATATGTGAAAAGTGTGGGGGGGGTACATTTGTATGGCGCCCCCCGGAGTCTATACTTTGTAGAACCTCCTTTCTCTGCAAATACAGCTGCAAGTCTTTTTGGGGATGTCTCTACCAGCTTTGCACATCTAGAGAGGGACATTTCTGCCCATTCTTCTTTGCAAAATATCTCAAGCTCTGTCAGATTGGATGGAGAGCGTCTGTGAACAGCAAATTTCAAGTCTTGCCACAGATTCTCAATGGGATTTAGGTCTGGACTTTGACTGGTGTCCCTGCTGAAGAAAAGCAGCCCCACAACATGATGCTGCCACCACTATGTTTCACAGTGGGGATGGTGTGTTCAGGGTGATGAGCAATGTTCAAGTCTTGCCACAGATTCTCAATGGAATCTAAACTGTGACTGGGCCATTCTAATACATGAATATGCTTTGATCTAAACCAGGGGTCGCCAACATTTTCAAACAAAAGGGCCAGTTAATTGGCCTTCAGACTTTAGGAGGGCCGGATTGTGGTCAGCTTGGGCAGAAAATGTCCCGAGCCCAGCACCAGTGAGAATAAATAGGGCCTTAGGGTTTGTGGTCAGTAGTAGGAGGAGTAGTGCCTCTATTAGTATGAGGAATAGTATCCCATCATTGGTATCAGTGGAAGAAATACTGCTTCCTTGTTGGTGTCAGTGGGAGGAATAGTACTCCGAGGGCCGGATAAAAGCTAGCACCGGGCCGCAGTTTGGAGACCACTGATTTAAACCATTCAATTGTAGCTTTGGCTGTATGTTTAGGGTAGTTGTCCTGCTGGAAGGTGAACCTTCACCCCGGTCTCAAGCCTTTTGCAGGCTCTAATGCCCCTTACACACGAGGCTTTTGCCTGGCCAAATCACATGGGAATTCTGATGGAATCCCATCGGAAAACTATAGAACATGTTCTATATCTAAACTCTGATGGAATTCATGGGAATTTCCGATGAAAAAACTCAGATGGGGCAGCACACAATCAGAAAATCCGATGGAAAAGTTCCGATCATATGTACGGGGCATCACAGATTTTCTTCTAAGACTTCCCTGTCCCTGCTGAAGAAAAGCATCCCCACAACATGAAGCCACCACCACCATGTTGCCACAGATTCTCAATGGGATTTAGGTCTGGACTGTGATTGGGCCATTCTAACACATGAACATAGGCGTGCAAAGGGGGTGTGCCTAGGCACCCCCTAATCACTATGTGCAGTGCTGATTCCCTGGGCTTCCCCCCATGTTGGCCTTGCAGTGCTGCTGGCTTCCCTTCTCTCCCCCCAGCTGTTGTGGGAGGGGCGGTGGGGTGTTTCAGGGTGAAGAGTGGGGGAAGGGGCTAGTAAATATGTCATTTACCAGTGATTTCCTTTTCTAAGTGAACACACTCACTGATTTCAGTCAAAACTGAAGCATAGGAGCTAAAGCTGTTATAGCTGCAAAGGGCGGGGCCAACTCAATATTGAACACTACGGACTAAGACTTGGATGCCATTAAAGTTCATGTGCGTGTAAAGTCCCAATACTTTTGGTAATGTAGTGTATCGAGTAATATGAGAAGATTGTATGTGATTCTATCCTATCCTGACAACCCATGTTTAGTTGGACTGGCTACAAGCTGTGGACATCCCTGGCAGGTACTGTAACACAGGTTCATCCAATGCGTATATTTGCATGATAAAGTCCACCTACACATTTCAGGTCCATGCTGTGATTGTATCATACCTTATTGTGGAAGCTCATACCTTATTCTCAAAGGTCATACCTTATTCTAAAAGGTCATACCTTATTCTCAAAGGTCATACTGTGGCAGGCACAGCACTATGAAGTGCCTCATGCACTGTGGCATTAGAAGAATTGTGATATCTCTGACTTTTCAGTCCATTACTGTCTATTACTCTGAAATTCCTCTAGCGCCGTTCTATGGAAGCAGTAGGTTTAAAGAGCACACCAAATGCTTAAAATAACTTCTTTATTAACTTCACTTTTCTTCATATATATAATGCTGCTGCTTTGCAGCAGTCAGTCCATGTTGAAAAACATGTGATGAATAAGTATAACAAAATGGTGGTTCAAATATTCAATCTTGTCATTTAACATAGGTTTGTGGATATATTTCTTTCTTCAGTATTTACTCTCTCATTCTCTGCAAGTTATCAAAGCATTCTCTGATTTCTCTGAAAGGTATAACTGTGGTTTGCAACTTGGTTTGCAGGGTTGCTTTTGCAGGGTTAGCTTAGTTTGGTTTGGTTAAAAGGTATGACTTTGTTTGAAGGTATGGTATGGTATGGTTCAGTTTGGTTTGAAGGTATGAAGGTATGGTATGGCATGGTTCGGGGGTATGAAGGTATGAGTTTGTTTGAAGGTATGAGTTTGTTTGAAGGTATGGTGGAACTACAAGTGAACACACAACTAGATCAGTATACAGTTCTAACCACACTATTTACAATAAGAACATATATATAACTGTGCCACATACCTATTTTTAGCCCCTGGCTTCCATAAAAAACAACTTTGGTCTTGTGTCTGTTCTGCTCTGCTCTCTGTCTCCATGTGGCTTTCTGTCTCTGTGGTGGAATAATATAGCAGCACATGGAGTATTAGGAACCTCCCAGACAGAGTGTTTGTAAAGCTGGCTGTGACTGGTCAAGACTCTGCTCAATGTGAGATTGGCTGTGATTGGGCCAAGGCTTCTGATGAGACACAAAAGCTTAACTCTATGCTTCCTGGCATGAATTCAACTGTGAATAACTTTGATTACCTCCTGCTGCCATACAAACAAATAACTCTTAAAGGCACTTTTTCTTTTGCCTCTGTGAACACAACACACAACTGTTATATGACATCCAAGTATAAAATCACAGTGAATAACTCTGCCTTTGTCTCTAACATATAAACATGTGCTCTACATTAGGTTCCCAGCAGGCTTAGCTGTATATACATGTAGGTTATATTAGCTACCTAGGACAGGTTCTAGCTGGCCAGCTACACATACCTTATTGTGGAAGACCATACCTTATTGTGGAAGACCATACCTTTTTGTGGAAGACCATACCTTTTTGTGGAAGACCATACCTTATTGTGGCAGCTCATACCTTATTGTGGCAGCTCATACCTTATTGTGGCAGCTCATACCTTATTGTGGCAGCTCATACCTTATTGTGGAAGCTCATACCTTATTGTGGAAGCTCATACCTTGTTCTCAAAGCTCATACCTTATTCTCAAAGCTCATACCTTATTCTCAAAGCGCATACCTTATTCTCAAAGCTCATACCTTATTCTCGAAGCCCATACCTTATTCTCAAAGCTCATACCTTATTCTCAAAGCTCATACCTTATTCTCAAAGCTCATACCTTATTCTCAAAGCCCATACCTTATTGTGGCAGCTCATACCTTATTGTGGAAGCTCATACCTTATTGTGGAAGCTCATATCTTATTCTCGAAACTCACACCTTATGGTGGAAGCTCATACCTTATTGTGGAAGCGCATACTTTATGGTGGAAGCTCATACCTTATTGTGGAAGCTCATACCTTATTGTGGAAGCTCATACCTTATTCTCGAAGCTCACACCTTATTCTCAAAGCTCACACCTTATGGTGGAAGCTCATACCTTATTGTGGAAGCTTACACCTTATGGTGGAAGCTCATACCTTATTGTGGAAGCTCATGCTTTATTGTGGAAGCTCATGCCTTATTGTGGAAGCTCATGCCTTATTGTGGAAGCTTATATCTTTTCTCAAAGCTCATACCTCATTCTTGAAGCAGGCTTCTACATTTAGTGATGCAGTGTCTGTAATAATGTCCTCCATCATGTGCGCATAGACCATGCATGTAGCTCCTGTTGCAAATTTACTGTCAATGGTAAATTCTATTGTGGCTGATCCTTTATAACCTGTAAAGACAGAGGAACATACACTGTGAAATCCCAGCAAAAGTTCTGTCGCATAACCAATCCACAGTCTGGTTCCAATGGGACTACTATGGTTCCCAGCTCTACCAATGATGAACAGGGTCATGAGTACAACTTACCCATAGGAATGAATGATGCCACAGTGCCCATGCACACTAGAAAGATAGCTCAGTGTAGATTTTTTTTTTAGCAAAGGCATTGTGGCATTAGGCAGTAGACATGTGCACTGCCGAAAAATTTGTTTGTTTTTGTTTTATATTATTTTTTTGCATTTACCGAATTTTAGAATTTGCAAATTTCCGAATTTCGGAAAAATATGAAAAATATGAATTTCAAAAATTCGGAAATTCAGAAATTTGGAGATTCGGAAACTCAAAGAATTTTCAGATTTTTTGAATTACCGAAAATTCATAATTGGGAAATTCATAATTTCGGAAGTACGAAAATCTGAAAATTCAGAAATTGAAAAATTTGGAAATTGCGGAATGAGCCAATTTGTCAACATTTGTAAAAAAAATTCATTCCGAACTAAACGCATTTCTGAATTTGGAATTTTTGAATTTGGAATTTTAGAATTTCCGATTTTTGGATTTTGTAATTTCGATTTTTTTAAATTTAGAGTTTGGAATTTCCTAATTTCGAATTTTCTAATTTCCTAATTTTGTAAATCCGACATTTCGGAAAGTCAAAGATTCCAAATTCAGAAATTCGGAAATTTAATACTTCAAAAATTCTGAGATTTCTGAATTAACGAATTTGACATAATTTGTTATAAAAACAAATTCAGAACTAAACGAACTTCTGAATTTGGAATTTTGGAATTCGGAATTTTGGAATTTCTGATTTTCTAATCTCTAATTTGTTTAATTTTTTAATTTAGAATTTTTGAAATTTAGAATCTTGAAGTTCCTAGTTTCGAATTTTCAAACTTCCTCGTTTAGAATTTTCAAATTTTCTAATTTAGAACTTTCAAAATTCCTAGAATTTTAAATATTCCGAAATTAGAATTTACGAATTTTCAGAACTAATACCGTGTACACACACGATCATTTTTCAGCATGGAAAAAAACGTAATTTTTCGGCATGAAGAAAAACAAAGGGCCAGATTCTCAAAGAATCCCCGGCGGCGTAGCGTTAGGCATTTACACTACGCCGCCGCAACGTATTAGAGCAAGTGCTTTATTCTCTAAGCACTTGCTCCGTAGTTTGCGGAGGCGTAGAGTAAATCGCCCAGCGTAAGCCCGCGCAATTCAAATGGGGCGGCTTGTATTTAAATTAAGCGCGCCCCCGCGTCAAACGAACTGCGCATGCGCCGGCCGGGGAAAAAGCCCAGTGCGCATGCTCCAGCTCACGTCGGAAAGCGTAGTTGAAACCGACGTCAAAACGACGTGATCGTCACTACGCAATGCCCCTAATCGCGAACGAGTTACTAAAACGACGTAAGCGACGGAAAAAGCCGACGCTGACCCGACGCCATACTTGGCATCCGACGGTACTTCGTAAGGTTACTCCACATAGAAGCTGGGGTAACCTTACGCGGACAAAAAAACGACGTACGCAACGACGGGGCGGCGTAAAAGCGTTCGGGAATTGGCGTACTAGCCTCATTTGCATATGCAAATGAGAAAACAACGTAAAGGCCACCTAGTGGCCGGAGTTGTCATTACAACTACGATCCGCAAGTGTAATGGTTTTACACTTGTCGGATGTTGAAGCGTATCTATGCCAAAGTGATGCTAAGCATCACGCGCATAGATACGAGCCAAAAAAAACGGCGATACGACGGGGTATCTGAGATACTCCGTCGTAGCGCCGCTGAGAATCTGGCCCAAAGTTTTTCCAAATTCATCATTAAAAACGACGTTTGCCCACACACCATCGTTTTAAAAAAAATGATGAGCAAAGCGCGGTGACGTAGAACACATACAACAGCACTCTAAAGGGGAAGTTCCATTCAAGCTCCCGTCTCATAACTTGCTTCTGAGCATGCGCGGGTTTAAAACTTTGTTTTAAATGTCGTTTTATTTTTAGCCCACACACGATAATTTTTTACAACCCAAAAAACAAAATTTTTTAAAACGACGTTTAAAAATGCAGCATGCATTCATTTCAGATGAAAAACTATGTGAAGCCCACACACGATCATTTTAAATGACGTTTTTAAAAACTTTTTATTTTTTTTATGCCGAAAAACGATCGTGTGTACGCGGCGTCAGGTTTTTCACATTTCCAAAATTCTGAATTTCTGAAAATTCTAAATTTCGTAAATTCGACATTTCAGAAATCCAAAATTTCGCCAAATTTTTGCCAAAATTAGTTAAAAAACTAATTTGGAACTAAACAAATTGCACATGTCTATTAGGAAGGGCCGTACAGTGACTCTGGAGCAAGGAGGAAGGTGTATTTTATATAAAATATTTTACTAGTCAAGCTATGCTAAGCTAAACATATAAAGGTGTGCTTTAAAGTGGTTGTAAAACCTTACATATACCCAGTGAAGTGGTAGGTCTAAGCTAATACATGGTAATTAAAGGAATACATCTTCATTTATAAGTTGTACTTGTTTACCTGCAGTTGTCTCTTCTCTACAGCTATTCAAAGTTCAGAATTTGTACAGCTTGTTTGAGCTTTTAGAAAAACGGGGGGCGAGGAGCTGAAACTACACTTTGCAATGCTTAGTAAGGAGTGCTCTGAGAGCTGATTGGATGGAAGGGATGCACTCCCTTTTATACAGCACACAGAAACAGAGCTGAGGCAGTCCATAATAAGTGCTGGAAAGGCCTCCCTTGTCACCTTTTTCATGCAAACTTATTTTATTAAAAGGTAATGAAAGAAAAGACAGATTGACATCGTTACAATATACAATGGTGATATCAACTACCAAGAAAGTTAACATAACCAGGATGTGTTCGGACTTTACTCCCCTCCCCCTCCCTGTGTCCTTTTTACTCCCCCTCCCCATTCTTGTTTCCTTTTTACTCCCCACCCCCCCTCCCTATGTACTTTTTATTTCCCCCCTCCCCATGTTTTCTTTACCCCCCCCTTTCCCTCCCTATGTTTTTTAATCCCCCTTCATTTTGTTTTAACTCCCCCCCAGCCCCCCCCCCCTTCAGGCCCCCCCCCTCCCTACCGGGTCCATACCGCGTGGCAGGAGATTCAGTTTCCTGTTCCCGGTCAGACTGAAAGGAAGTAAGCACTCAGTGTGCACAGTGGAAACAGGAAACTGGATCTCCTGTACTGCATGGTACCCGGCCGGAGTCCAGACTGACAGGAGGAAGGAAGAGGAGCTGATCGGCCACGCTACACAGGGAAGGGGAAGTGACGACTCGAGGCAGCAGTGCTGCAGGCTCTCTATAGAGCGCTCAGGCGGCTGTAGGAAGCGCGGCAAGGGCGGCAAGCAAGGGCTCTGCTTTGGGGCCCCAGGCCAGCTCGGGGGGCCCCAAGCATTTGCTTGGTTTGCCTGCCTTGTAGCGACGGGCCTGTCTTAGGAAGCAGGGCTGTCTTAATGAGAGGGCACACCTGGGCAATGCAAAACAGCTGGTCCTTGAGCCCACGCTGCCCCAAAATTGGGGGCCCCATAATGGTGCTAATAGTGATGGATGCAGAGGGGAGGAAGGATGGCAGCGGATGCGCCATGCAGAACGATACTGTGACAGACTCAGATTCTCCTATGTCTAGGGTCACCTTATGTCCAATAGGGCCATAGGGTGACAAAGAAATTATATCATGTATTGCAGAAGATGGGACATTACTGACAGTTCATTACAAGTGGCTTAATTTGTCCTAACTAGGTCACTAGGACAATGACCCTTCAATGCTTAGCTCCGACTATTGAAATGCTAAGTCAACCCGGGCTTGTGAAATACCTTTCCATTGTGTTCTGCAGGTGAATAGATGTTGTCAGAGACGGAATGTCTCGGGGAGATAATTAGCTCAACTGAATGTCATTAGCAAAAGGAATGTGTGGGTGGAGAGTTCATTGTTTCTGTGATTAACTTTAACAAGCTCTACTGTATATAAGATTGTGTCTTTGGTCCTATTAAACAGTCCATACTTAGCACACATACAAGTGTCGTCTTGTTGTGTGTTTCAAGGCAGCTAAAATATCGGGTATCTATGTCGTGACTATGGGAAGCAGTATCTGACGGAAGCATTCGGTCTGGATGCGGGGACCTTTCGTGACAGATACCTATTATTTCACAGCCAGCAGGGAGGGGCGGGGCCGGAGCGCCAGAGAGTCAGCAGCACCGAGAGCCCACCTGTGGAAGGTTGTTGATGGTGTCATGGTGAGCCCAGTTGTCCAGCACTGTTTGCACCGAAAGGCTTGGAATGCCCGGAGGTGAGTGCAGTGCTGGGGGTGGGGGGTAATGTGCAGGGGGTACAGAGCTGTCTGTGTGTGTGGAGGGGTAATGTGCAAGGGGTCCAGAGCTGTGGGGGTAATGTGCAGGGGGTACAGAGCTGTGTGTGTGTGTGGGGGGGGGTAATGTGCAGGGGGTCCAGAGCTGTGGGGGTAATGTGCAGGCGGTACAGAGCTGTCTGTGTGTGGGGGGGGGGGGGGGTTAATGTGCAAGGGGTCCAGAGCTGTGGGGGTAATGTGCAGGGGGTACAGAGCTGTGTGTGTGTGTGTGTGGGGGGGGGGGGGTAATGTGTAGGGGGTTCAGAGCTGTGGGGGAGTGATGTGTAGGGGGTTCAGAGCTGTGGGGGGGGGTAATGTGCAGGGGGTCCGAGGAACGATCCGAACCACAAGCTAATTGACTCGTTGCACCCCTAGTCTTCTACTTTAAGTGCCTTGACTTCGAAACCCGTTCGAACATCTAATTGTAATTATAATTTTCCACTAACAATTTCTTTTAAAACGTAAAATTTAAGAAAACTGGTGTCATCGGATCTCTCTGAACTATAGCCACACACAACCCTTATCCACACATATCCAGAAATGAAATACTTACTTTCTGACAGGTCAATAAGGACTTCACCATGTTCTGCAATGTTGTATCTTGACACAAACTGAAAAAAATAAAATAAAAAGCAAACTATATAAAATAAAGAAAATAATTTTAAAAGTTTTTATATATAGCCAAAACATTTTTTTTTTCTGTTTTTAGAGTTTATAGAGTAAGAAAAAGTTAGAACTTCGGTCTGGTTTGTAATTCCTTTTTCTCCCTGCTGGAGAGATTTATTCTTTCCATTCATTCTGGTCACCATTGTCTCAGAGACAGAAAGTAATGGAAAATACAACATTTTACAGTGGTCGCAATTGTATCTTCCAATGGGGACACCTGCAGGCTGCTCTAGTGATCAGGGCTGGACTGGGACAAACAATTTGGCCCTGGACTTCATCCAGACTGACCCACTTTGACAGGTCTCTCCCATGACGGCTGGACAACTCCCGCACTTTGGCTGGGAATCCCAGGCCATGTGTATGCTCCACCACAGTGTTTCCCATTGGGAAACTGCTGGGAAAAAGACCGCCGGGAATCAAGGCTGGAAAAAAAGAGAACATGTTCCAGTTTTCCCGGCCTAAAGCTGTCATGGCAGTTTTTCGAGACAGTAAAAATAGTCGTGTGTACGAGGCATAAGAGGAAAATTCCCTTCACTTTATAGACATTTCTTTTCACGTTCTGTTGTAAATCCAGGACAGGACATAAAGATAATTCTCCCCAAACAAAGGCGGAGAAAAAAATAAAAATAAAAAATAAACTAAGAGAAACATACCCTTTCCTACTATACTATGTCTAAACCCCGCCAAAAAAAAGTTTGGCTAGTCTAAACTACTTCTATACTACACTACATGTAACCCTTAGGTGGTTCAGTGGATATGCAGTTGGCTAATGGATAGACATCATAGTGTGGTTGTAAATGGGATTCATTCAGTATAGATCTTTATATCACTAGAGGGATCACCAACACGAAGAAGGAGGTCCTGATACCTCTATATAGATCTTTATATCACTAGAGGGATCATCAACACGAGGAAGGAGGTCCTGATTCCTCCATATAGATCTTTATATCACTAGAGGGATCACCAACATGAGGAAGGAGGTCCTGATTCCTCTATATAGATCTTTATATCACTAGAGGGATCACCAATGGGAGGAAGGAAGTCCTGATTCCTCTATATAGATCTTTATATCACTAGAGGGGCCACCAATGGGAGGATGGAGGTCCTGACCAATAGATCTTTATATCACTAGGGATCATCAACACGGAAGGAGGTTTTGATTCCTCTATATAGATCTATTGCTAGAGGGATCACCGGCAGGAGGAAGGAGGTTCTGATTCCTCCATATAGATCTTTATATCACTAGAGGGGTCACCAATGGGAGGAAAGAGGTCCTGATTCCTCTATATAGATCATTATATCACTAGGTCCCAGCGGGAGGAAGGAGGTGATTCCTCTATATAGATCTTTATATCACTAGAGGGATCATCCAACACGAGGAAGGAGGTCCTGATTCCTCCATATAGATTTTTATATAGAGGGATCACCAATGGGAGGAAGGAAGTCTATTCCTCTATATAGATCTTTATATCACTAGAGGGGTCACCAACGGGAGGAAGGAGGTTTTGATTCCTCTATATAGATCTATTGCTAGAGGGATCACCGGCAGGAGGAAGGAGGTTCTGATTCCTCCATATAGATCTTTATATCACTAGAGGGGTCACCAATGGGAGGAAAGAGGTCCTGATTCCTCTATATAGATCATTATATCACTAGAGGGATCACCAGCGGGAGGAAGGAGGTCCCGATTCCTCTATATAGATCTTTATATCACTAGAGGGATCACCAACATGAGGAAGGAGGTCCTGATTCCTCTATATAGATCTTTATATCACTAGAGGGATCACCAATGGGAGGAAGGAAGTCCTGATTCCTCTATATAGATCTTTATATCACTAGAGGGGTCACCAACGGGAGGAAGGAGGTTTTGATTCCTCTATATAGATCTATTGCTAGAGGGATCACCGGCAGGAGGAAGGAGGTTCTGATTCCTCCATATAGATCTTTATATCACTAGAGGGGTCACCAATGGGAGGAAGGAGGTCCTGATTCCTCTATATAGATCTTTATATCACTAGAGGGGTCACCAATGGGAGGAAGTAGGTCCCGATTCCTCTATATAGATCTTTATATCACTAGAGGGATCATCAACACGAGGAAGGAGGTCCTGATTCCTCCATATAGATTTTTATATCACTAGAGGGGTCACCAATGGGAGGAAGGAGGTTTTGATTCCTCTATATAGATCTATTGCTAGAGGGATCACCGGCAGGAGGAAGGAGGTTCTGATTCCTCCATATAGATCTTTATATCACTAGAGGGGTCACCAATGGGAGGAAGGAGGTCCTGATTCCTCTATATAGATCTTTATATCACTAGAGGGGTCACCAATGGGAGGAAGTAGGTCCCGATTCCTCTATATAGATCTTTATATCACTAGAGGGATCATCAACACGAGGAAGGAGGTCCTGATTCCTCCATATAGAGCTTTATATCACTAGAGGGATCACCAACATGAGGAAGGAGGTCCTGATTCCTCTATATAGATCTTTATATCACTAGAGGGATCACCAATGGGAGGAAGGAAGTCCTGATTCCTCTATATAGATCTTTATATCACTAGAGGGGTCACCAACGGGAGGAAGGAGGTTTTGATTCCTCTATATAGATCTATTGCTAGAGGGATCACCGGCAGGAGGAAGGAGGTTCTGATTCCTCCATATAGATCTTTATATCACTAGAGGGGTCACCAATGGGAGGAAGGAGGTCCTGATTCCTCTATATAGATCTTTATATCACTAGAGGGATCATCAACACGAGGAAGGAGGTCCTGATTCCTCCATATAGATTTTTATATCACTAGAGGGGTCACCAATGGGAGGAAGGAGGTTTTATATAGATTTTATATCCTAGAGGGATCTATATAGATCTATTGCTAGAGGGATCACCGGCAGGAGGAAGGAGGTTCTGATTCCTCCATATAGATCTTTATATCACTAGAGGGGTCACCAATGGGAGGAAGGAGGTCCTGATTCCTCTATATAGATCTTTATATCACTAGAGGGGTCACCAATGGGAGGAAGTAGGTCCCGATTCCTCTATATAGATCATTATATCACTAGAGGGATCACCAGCGGGAGGAAGGAGGTCCCGATTCCTCTATATAGATCTTTATATCACTAGAGGGATCACCAACATGAGGAAGGAGGTCCTGATTCCTCTATATAGATCTTTATATCACTAGAGGGATCACCAATGGGAGGAAGGAAGTCCTGATTCCTCTATATAGATCTTTATATCACTAGAGGGGTCACCAACGGGAGGAAGGAGGTTTTGATTCCTCTATATAGATCTTTGCTAGAGGGATACCGGCAGGAGGAAGGAGGTCTGATTCTATATAGATCTTTATATCACTAGGGGTCACCAAGGGGAGGAAGGAGGTTTTGATTCCTCCATATAGATCTTTATATCACTAGAGGGCTCACCAATGGGACAAAGGAAGTCCTGATTCCTCTATATAGATCTTTATATCACTGTAAGGTCACCTGTGGCCAGGTGACAAGTGCACACCGTTGGGGTCACCAATGGGAGGAAGGAGGTGCATTCCTCAGGGTAGTGAACTCTTTAGATCCGAGGGATCTGATTCTGCATAACATATCACTAGAGGGGTCACCAATGGAGGAGTGTGAGCTCCTCTAATAGATTTTATATCCTAGAGGGGTCCAGGGCGATTCCTCTATATAGAGTCTAATCACTAGAGGGATAAGGGAAGGAGGTCCTGATTCCTCTATATAGATTTTTCACTAAGGGGTCACCAATGAAATCCGGGGACATATTTTTTCTATTACTAGTAAAGGCGGCAATTAGCGAATCTCTGCCCATCGCCCCCCGATTCCTCACAGCCTCTCAAGATCTTACTCTTCGGGAGGGGTCCCGGCTATATAGATCTACTGGATGGGGAGCAGAGGAAGATCATTCTCCACCAGGGAAGGCAAAGGCAGGCGGCTGGCCAGGTTTTGAGCCAAAGCAGAAGAACATGCACCCGAAACTGATTCCTCCAGAAATATTCCCCCCTATATAGCTAGTAGGCACGGCGGAGCGGGGGGGGTATGCAATTCTAATTTTTTTATTTTATATTCTGCACTGAATGTCTTTGAAATTGCCCCGCCCCCTATTAAATCAAATCTGGGGACAAAACCAGGGTCCTGACATATAGACTTTATATCACTGGTCCGGGCCAGGTGACAGTGTCCTTGGGGTCAATCACCACAGGGGACTGTCCCCTGAAACTGGGGATGTCTGGTCACCCTAGTCTAAGACCCAGCTTTGTGTTCACCAGAGCCTCTGGTGGTGAGGATGGCCTTAGCTGCAGCTGGATCCAGGTCGCGACCCCTGGGGTCCCCAAGGGGGAAGCAGCAACCAGGACAAGTGATAGTGATGTGTAACAAGGCAGACAAGGGTAATCAAGGAACAGGCCAAGGGTCAGCGAAACAGGCAAACAGGAGAAGTCAGAAGACGAGACAAGAATCGGTACACAGGAAGGTAAACGTAACACACTGCAGACAGGAACTTAAGCTAACAACAAGGTTGAACAGCAAAGCAGACTAGCAGTGCAGTGGTTAATATAGGCTTCCTGGGAGGCCTGGTGTGGAGCCATCCAGGGAGGAAGGTAATAAAAGACAGCCAGAAAGAGGGTCAGGCCTCTAATGAACACATGGAGACAGGTAAGCTGCCAGACATTATTGCATATCAATGACAATCACTAGAGGGGTCACCAGCGGGAGGAAGGAGGTTCTGATTCCTTTATATAGATCTATTGCTAGAGGAATCACCAACAGGAGAAAGGAGGTCTTGATTTCTCTATATAGATCTTTATATCACTAGAGTAGGGTGACCAGACATCCCCAGTTTCAGGGTACAGTCCCCGGATTGAGGACACTGTCCCTGGACCAAGTCTGTCCCCGGTTTTGTTCCCAAATTGGATTTTAACAGGGGCTGGGGCAATTTCAAAGACAGTCAGTGCAAAATAATAATAAAAAATTACACCCCACTCCACAGCTCCTACTAGCTTAGGGGGGGGGGGTGCATTTTTTTCCATTATCTGTACCCCTTTCCGATGATCATGTGCTGGTGGGAGAGAATATTTCTTCAGTTTCGTGTGCATGCTCATTCAGCTCCGAACACATATTCTTCTGACTTGGCTCAAGTCCCAGCAAGCTGCCTGTCCACTTATCACTTGCCTTCCCTAGCAGGGTGATTTTCCTCCGCTCCACACCCAGTAGTAGCCGAGGCCCGGAGAGTAAAACCTGACAGGCTGTTAAGCGGGTGGCGATGGGCAGAGAGTCGCTGATTTCCGCCATTACTAGTAAAAAGAAAAATATGTCCCCGATTTAATTTAAAAAAATCTGGTCACCTTACACTAGAGGGGTCACCAGTGGGAGGAAGGAGGAACTTATTTCTCTATATAGATCTTTATATCACTAGAGGGTCTCCAGTAGGTAGGAAGGAGGTCTCGATTTCTCTATATAGATCATTAGTTAATACCAGAGGGATCACCAGTGGGTAAAGGAGATGCTTATTCCTCTACCTCCTATATAGATTTTTATTTCGTCCTCATATCCAGTTCTGGACACCTCATTTACAAAAAGATACTAATAAGATAGAGCAAGTCCAGAGATGAGCAACACAAAGGGTGAAAGGTCTGGGGGGATAAAACATATCAGGGGTGACTGCAGGAACATCGTATATACAGTCCTGAGGAAAGAAGGGACACGACTGAAACCCTTATAAACATGAAATATTTTCAATATGAACCCAAGTTCAAGAACACGGGGACATGACCTCATACTTGCAGGAGGAACGTTCTTGCCTCTAAATTGTTGTTACTAGGCAGATTTGCTAATCTGCCTAGTTCCTGGACCGCGGTGTGTCTTCTCCCCTTCCTAAGCCAAATGGCCTCCTGGGAAATGAGTGTCATAATTTCCCAGGAGTCTGTGCGCTTTCCTCTGCCGAAAAGTCGCATTATTTACATAAAGGAAATGACGTGATTAAGGGGATCACAGCAAACTAACTGCACTACGAGCGCCGTTCTTCTGTGCATGCGCGAGATCGAGAGGTGTATGCTGGTTAACACATAGCTCCACGTCCTGTTAGGGAGAAGAGACCAATGGTGCGTCCCTTGTACTGTACATAGGGACAACCATCGGTCACCTCCCCAGTCAGTCCCCTCCCCCCACAGTAAGAATCACTCCCTTCCTCGCCCCCTAGTGTTAACCCCTTCCCTGCCAGTCACATTTAATGACATGAAATGACTACAGCTAGGACCTCATGGACACTACCCACTATCCTTGGGCAGATCATCACCCCAAGTACCAAGGTCAAAAGCCTTGGGGTAACCTTTGACTCAGAGATGTCGATGGATGCGCAAATAGGATCGGTAGTCAGCGGATCCCACCACCTTCTCCGCCTACTGCGCAGACTCATCCCCTTCATCCCGGAAGAGGACACATCGGTAGTAGTCGGAACAATCATCAATTCTCGACTCGACTATGCAAACTCCCTCTACTTAGGACTACCAAAATACCAGATCTCAAATCTACAAGTGGTTCAGAACACAGCAGCCAGGTTGGTAACAGAAAAAAAAACACTGGGAATCCATCACCCCATCCCTGAGGGCCCTTCATTGGCTAACAGTAAAGGATCGGGTCACATTCAAGACCCTCTGCCTCACCCACAAATGCACATAAGGAAAGGCTCCTCAATACTTATGTGAGAAAATAAAACACTACACCCCCCATCGCACTCTCCGATCATCAAACCAAAACCTCCTCTACATCCCCAAATACAACTACATATCAAAGCGAGAACGAAGATTTGCAGTCCAAGGACCACGGCTATGGAACGCTCTACCAAAGGACATCCGCATGGAAGAAAACCATCGGCCTTCAGGAAAAAACTCAAGACCTACCTCTTCTGAAGGATAAGGACGACCCTGGATGGAAAAAAACGCCTTGAGGCCATTTAGTTTGCATTTGTAGCGCTATACAAGTTATTTCACTCACTTTCACACACTCACTGACCACTGCAGTAAAGTCTCCCTTCACGGTGGTGAGTAACAATCAGACAAGCAGGAAGTGAACAGAACAGAGAAGAAATAGAGCAACTTCTGAGCAAAAACCAACAATGAGGAAGTGAAAAGAGGAATGTCTGCAGGTAAAGGATGCTTATTCACCTATTGGTAAGATTATCCACATTATGCTGCTATACATGATTGTTTTCAAGTGACTTATTTTGTGTGTGAAACTCACAATGTATTGGATGCTGGTGGTAGTAACACCTTTCCCAACTCCCTTTTCTGTGAATGAGTAATCCACTTCCATGCTGTAACTCTTATGGCAGGACAGCTGACCCTGTAGAGGTCTTATACGTATATGGCTCTGTGACTTTGAGAAAGAACGATAGAGCACCATCTCATCATGGGGGTAATGGATGTACGAATTGTCATATTCATTCCTGCCATAGCAGAGGTCCTCAGCTTCATAAGAGACCTGTGGAAGTAAAAAGTAAAAGAAAGACATCAAATTATTTAAAAGAAAACTGTAAGGCCGCGTACACACGGCAGAGAACCTCGACGGGCAGAACACATCGTTCCGCCCGTCGAGGTTCTCTGCCGTCCGTCGAAATCGGCGACCCGCCCGTCGGGAATGGCAACCAGCCATTCATCCAGGCGGGCCGTCGAGCAAAAAGAGAGCGTGCTCTCTTTTCGCTCGACGGGATTCCCGACGGGCGGGGCGAGCCAAAAGTGTACACAAGGCCGAGGTCCTCGCTGGAATGAGGTTCTCGCTGGTTTCCAGCGAGAACCTCGGCCGTGTGTACGCCGCCTAACATCCAGGTTCCGAAAGCCAACTTCAAGTCCAAAGGAGAAAGGAGATTCGCGATCCAAGGCCCCAGACTATGGAACGCTTTACCAACCAGCATTCGGTTGGAGGAGAACCACCTAGCATTTAGAAAAAAGGTCAAGACTTTTCTCTTTTGATATCAAAGGAGACAGGAACAACAAGCACCCAGAGGCGATTCAGTTCGCATGTGTCGCGCTATACAAGTTTTCATTCATTCATTCATTCAAAAGAGGCCAGATTCACGTACCGGCCGTGTTGGCGTAGCGTAAGCCATTTACACTACGCCGCCGCAACTTACTGGAGCAAGTGCCGTATTCTCCAAGCACTTGCTCCGTAGTTTGCGGCGGCGTAGTGTAAATGGCCTGGCGTCTCCCCGCGTAAATCAAAGGGAGCGGCTTGTATTTGAATTAAGCGCGCCCCCGCATCGATCCAACTGCGCATGCGCCGGCCAGAAAAAAAGCCCAGTGCGCATGCTGCAGCTCACGTCGGAAAACGTCACTGAAGCCGACGTGAGCGTCATTAACGTAAATCCCTATTCGCGAACGACTTAGTAAAACGACATAAACGACGGAAAAAGACGACGCTGTCCTGACGCCATACTTAACATGGCATACGACGGACCGACGTAAGGTTACCCCTCATACAGCAGGGGTAACCTTACACTTACGGAAACAACGTAAACGACGACGAGGCGGCGTAAAAACTTTCGGGAATCGGCGTATCAGGCTCATTTGCATAGGCAAATGAGAAATCGACGTAAACGCCACCTAGCGGCCGGCGTAACATTACATTTAAGATCCGACGGTGTATGTGCCTTACGCCAGTCGGATCTTGGTGTAAAACCGGCGTATCTTGTTTTGTGAATACAAAACAATGATACGCCGGCGGGATTTTCTAATTACACCGGTGTATGTGTAGATACACCGGCGTAATTCCTTTGAGAATCTGGCCCAAGATGTTCAATGTCTAATGCCGCGTACACACGATCGTTTTTCGGAATGAAAATAACGATGTTTTAAAAAAAACGTCGTTTAAAGTGATCGTGTGTGGGCTTCACATCATTTTTCAGGTTCTAAAAAACAATTTATTTATTTTTCGCCTGAAAACGCCTTACGTAAACAGCGTATCTTTACTGCGACGGCCGGGCGTACGTTCATGAATCGGCGTATGTAGCTAATTTACATATTCAACGCGTAAATCGACGGAAGCGCCACCTAGCGGCCAGCGTAAATATGCAAGTACGATACGACGGCGTAAGAGACTTACGCCGCTCGTATCTTAGGACATTTCCGGCGCATCTCGTTTTCTGAATACAGAAAAAATATACGTCCGGGCATCTTAGAAGTTACGCGGCGTATCTCCAGATACCCATCAGTGCCCATCAGTGCAGCCTCATTAGTGCCCCTCAGAGCAGACTCATCAGTGCCCCTCAGAGCAGACTCATCAGTGCCCCTCAGAGCAGACTCATCAGTGCCCCTCAGAGCAGACTCATCAGTGCCCCTCAGAGCAGACTCATCAGTGCCCATCAGAGCAGACTCATCACTGCCCATCAGAGCAGACTCATCACTGCCCATCAGAGCAGACTCATCACTGCCCATCAGAGCAGACTCATCACTGCCCATCAGAGCAGACTCATCACTGCCCATCAGAGCAGACTCATCAGTGTCCATCAGAGCAGACTCATCAGTGCCCCTCAGAGCAGACTCATCAGTGCCCCTCAGAGCAGACTCATCAGTGCCCCTCAGAGCAGACTCATCAGTGCCCATCAGAGCAGACTCATCACTGCCCATCAGAGCAGACTCATCAGTGCCCCTCAGAGCAGACTCATCAGTGCCCCTCAGAGCAGACTCATCAGTGCCCCTCAGAGCAGACTCATCAGTGCCCCTCAGAGCAGACTCATCAGTGCCCATCAGAGCAGACTCATCACTGCCCATCAGAGCAGACTCATCACTGCCCATCAGAGCAGACTCATCACTGCCCATCAGAGCAGACTCATCACTGCCCATCAGAGCAGACTCATCACTGCCCATCAGAGCAGACTCATCAGTGTCCATCAGAGCAGACTCATCAGTGCCCATCAGAGCAGACTCATTAGTGCACATTAGAGCAGACTCATCAGTGCCCATGAGAGCAGACTCATCAGTGCCCATGAGAGCAGACTCATCAGTGCTCATGAGAGCAGACTCATCAGTGCTCATAAGCAGATGCCCACACTGGACCACCAGGGAAGCCCACAGTGGGCCGCCAGGGAAGGGGGAAATAATAATAAATAAAATAAAAGATGCCAATCAGTGCCCACAAATGGGCACTGACTGGCACAGTATGGGATCCACAAGTGATGCCCAGCAATGCCATCAGTGCCACCCCTCAGTGTCCATCAGTGTCCATGATTGTTTATCAGTGCAGCCCCCCCTCATATGCCCACACTGGACCTCCAGGGAAGGGGGCAATAATAATAAAAAAATAGGGCACTGACTGACTGGCAACATGGGCACTGACTGGCACAGTATGGGATCAACAAGTGATGCCCAGCAATGCCATCAGTGCCACCCCTCAGTACAATAATATGGGTGTCCATGATTGTTGGACCATATGGGTGTCCATCAGTGTCCATGATTGTTTATCAGCGCAGACCCCCCCCCCACTCAGATGTCCAGACTGGACCGCCAGGGAAGGGGGCAATAATAATAAAAAACATGGGCACTGACTGGCACAGTATGGGATCAACAAGTGATGCCCAGCAATGTCATCAGTGCCACCCCTCAGTGTCCATCAGTGCCACCCCTCAGTGTCCATCAGTGCCACCCCTCAGTGTCCATCAGTGCCGCCCCTCAGTGTCCATCAGTGCCCACCTATCAGTGCCCATCTGTGCCACCCATAAGTTCCCATCAGTGCTGTCCATGAGCGCCCATCAGTGCCGCCCATGAGCGCCCATCAGTGCCGCCTATGAGTGCCCAGTGCCGCCTATGAGTGCCCATCAGTGCCGCCTATGAGTGCCCATCATTGCCGCACACCAGCGCCACCTATCAGTGCCCATCAGTGCCACCCATAAGTACCCATCAGTGCCGCCCATGAGCGCCCATCAGTGCCGCCTATGAGTGCCCATCAGTGTCGCACACCAGCGCCACCTATCAGTGCCCATCAGTGCCGCCTCATCGGTGCCCATCAATGCCGCCATATCAGTGCCCGTAATCTAAGAAGAAAACGTACTTATTTACAAAAAAATTAACAGTTAGTTGTTGCGCAAAAAATAAAAATCCCAGAGGTGATCAAATACCACCAAAAGAAAGCTCTATTTGTGGGAACAAAATGATAAAAAAAAAAATGTTTGGGTACAGTGTAGCTCAAAGTGCGACAGCGCTGAAAGCTGAAAATTGGCCTGGGCAGGAAGGGGGGTGAAAGTGCCCGGGAGGCAAGTGGTTAAAGCCTTAGTTTAATTTTTATAAAGGGATTTTCAAAAAAAGCTGGACATACTTGGCATGATAGATTCAGACCAGAAAGGTGTCTGTGTGTATTTCTCCCTTTGTGTGTGTGTGATGTACGTACAGAGAGGGTGAGGTTGGGATTGTTGTATGAAGACGTGTCTATCACAGTCTCAGCTCTTCCATCAGCGTCAGTTGTCAGACATTTGACAGTTGCTCCATCAATCCGCACTTTAATTGTTCTAGAAGACAACGGGTTGCCTCTCTCATCTGTTAATGTTGCCTAAAAAAAAAAAAAAAAAGCACACACAATTAAACATCGCCTTCCGTTAAACAAAAAAGCAGCAAACTTAAAGCCCTGAACGTTTTATTTTATATTTGCTAAATACAGTGGATCCTCGGATTGCGAGTAACGCGGTTAACAAACGCTTCGCAATACGAGCGATGTATTTAAAAAAAATCCTGACTCGGTTTGCGAGTCTTTTCTCGCAAAATGAGCAGGATTCAAGCCAAAGCAGTGTGCAATACCGCGTTTGGCCTGAGGTGGGAGGGGGGGCGCCGGAGCCGAACGGCACTGATCGGCGCTGTTCGGAGTCGTTTGAAAATGCTTGGAAAATCTCAAAAAAACTTTGTTCCGAGGTTTTCAGCCGAGGTGTCCTCTGCCCTTTCCGGGTGTTTCCGAGGCTCTCTGTTGCCCCCCACCTCTGGCCACATGCGGTATTGCATGCCATTGAAGTCGATGCGGAACAAATTATTTTCGTTTCCATCGTCTTCTATGGGGAAATTCGCTTTGAAATTACGATGCATTATTTATGCTCGTAATCTGGGGTTCCACTGTACATTCTAGGAGCCAGATTCTCAGCGGCGCTACGACGGAGTATCTCAGATACCCCGTCGTATCGCCGTTTTTTTTGCCTCGTATCTATGCGAGTGATTCTTAGCATCACTTTGGCATAGATACGGGTGAAGATCCGACAAGTGTAATACCATTACACTTGCGGATCGTAGTTGTAATGACAACTCCGGCCACTAGGTGGCCTTTACGTTGATTTCTCATTTGCCTATGCAAATGAGGCTACTACGCCGATTCCCGATCGCTTTTACGCCGCCCCGTCGTTGCGTACGTAGTTTTCGTTCGCGTAAGGTTACCCCAGCTTCTATGAGGAGTAACCTTACGAAGTTCCGTCGGATGCCATGTTAACCACTTCCCGCCCGGCCAATAGCAGATTTACGGCCGGGAAGTGGTTATGAAATCGTGACTAGACGTTCTCAAACGTCTAGCACGATTTCAATGCCGCGCGCGCCCGTGGGGGCGCGCAACGCGGCGATCGTTGATGCGAGGTGTCAGTCTGACACCCTGCATCACCGATCTCGGTAACGAGTCTCCGGCGGAGGCTCGCTACCACGTGATCAGCCGTGTCCAATCACGGCTGATCACGATATAAACAGGAAGAGCCGCTGACGGCTCTTCCTCACTCACGTCTGACAGACGCGAGTACAGGAGAGCCGATCGGCGGCTCTCCTGACAGGGGCGGTTCGCGCTGATTGTTTATCAGCGCAGCCCCCCCTCGTATGCCCACACTACCACCAGGGATGCCCACACTGGCAGGGCAAAAAAAACGTAAAAAAAAAAAAAAAACACAGGATAAAAAAATCAATAAAAATACAGGTAAAAAAAAAAAACATGCCAGTCAGTGCCCACACATGGGCACTGACTGGCAACATATACATCAGTGCCACCCTGCAGTGTGCTTCAGTGCCACCCCTCCGTGCCAATACATGCCCAGTGCCCACCTATCAGTGCCCATCTGTGCCACCCATAAGTACCCATCAGTGCCACCCATAAGTGCCGCCTATGAGTTCCAAGTGCCGCCTATGAGTGCCCATCAGTGCCGCCTAAGAGTGCCCATCAGTGCCGCCTAAGATTGCCCATCAGTGCCGCCTAAGAGTGCCCATCAGTGCCACCTAAGAGTGCCCATCAGTGCCGCCTAAGAGTGCCCATCAGTGCCACCTATGAGTGCCCATCAGTGTCGCATACCAGCGCCGCCTATCAGTGCCCATCAATGCCACCTCATCGGTGCCCATCAGTACTACCTCATCAGTGCCGCCATATCAGTGCCCGTAATTGAAAGAGAAAACATACTTATTTACAAAAAAGTTAACAGAAAAAAATAAAAAACATTTTTTTTTCTAAATTTCCAGTCTTTTATTAGTTGTTGCGCAAAAAATAAAAATCGCAGAGGCGATCAAATACCACCAAAAGAAAGCTCTATTTGTGGGGAAAAAAGGACGCCAATTTTGTTTGGGTGCAGTGTAGCATGACCGCGCAATTATCATTCAAAGTGCGACAGTGCTGAAAGCTGAAAATTGGCTTGGGCGGGAAGGTGCGTAAGTGCCCGGTATGGAAGTGGTTAAGTATGGCGTTGGGTCAGCGTCGACTTTTCCCGTCGCTTACGTCGTTTTACTAACTCGTTCGCGAATAGGGGCATTGCATAGTGTCGATCACGTCGTTTTGACGTCAGTTTAAACGACGCTTTCCGACGTGAGCTGGAGCATGCGCACTGGGCTTTTTCCCCGGCCGGCGCATGCGCAGTTCGTTCGACGCGGGGGCGCGCTTAATTTAAATAGAAGCCGCCCCCTTTGAATTACGCGGGCTTACGCTGGGCCATTTTCGCTACGCCAATGCAAACTACGAAGCAAGTGCTTAGAGAATAAAGCACTTGCTCTAGTACGATGCGGCGGCGTAGTGTAAATGGCTTACGCTACGCCGCCGGATTTCTTAGAGAATCTGGCCCTAGATGTGCAAAGTCTAAGGCCCGTGTACACTGCTGCTGCTAAACTCCTTGGCGTATCAGTAGATATGCCGTCGTAACTCGGAATCTGGGCCGGCGTATATGTAAGCATATTCTCAAAGTGAGATACGCTTAAATATTGTTAAGATACGACCGGCGTTACGTCTCCTACGCCGTCGTATCTTAGCTGCCTATTTACGCTGGCCGCTAGGGGCGTTCCCGCTGATTTACGCCTAGAATATGTAAATCAGCGAGATACGCCTATTCACGAACGTACGCCTGGCCGACGCAGTGAACTTACGCCGTTTACATAAGGTGTTTTCCGGCGTAAAGATAAACCACCAAAAAGATGGCGCATCCTATGTTAAGTATGGACGTCGGGACCGCGTCAAATTTTTCCGATTTTACGTCGTTTGCGTAACTCGTCCGTGAATAGGGCTTTAAGTCAATTACGTTCACGTCGAAAACAATGCGTCTTAGCGTCATTATTTGGAGCATGCGCACTGGGATACGTCCACGGACGGCGCATGCGCAGTTCAAAAAAAGCGTCAAAAACGTAGGGTCACATAACATTTACATAAAACACGCCTACCTCATTCACATTTGAATTACCCGGGCTTACGCCGGCCCATTTCCGCTACGCCGCCGTAACTTAGCTTGGTGAATACAGCATTTGCCAAGCTAATTTATGGCGGTGTAGCGTATCAGAGCTACGTTAAGCCCGCGGAATTTTAAACCGCGCTACCTGAATCTAGCCCATCCAATGTTATCTTATGTGTACATGAACACTGGTTTGTTTACTGTCGTTTTTAGGCAGTTGCGTTTACAGTACCTGCCGCCGATATTGTGTTTTTTCAGCGCAATGGGATTGTCCTCGAAATCACAGCTGTGGGGCTGTGCTTCTCGCGCTCGCCGCCCCCACGAGATGCTGGTCATCCTTAGGAATCCATTGGGGGGCGGCGAGCGGGAGGAGCGGGTTCCACGCTGGCTCCTGCGACAGGGTTTGCAGGTGTCAATGATTGACACAATATCGGTGGCACCCAGGGGCGGACTGACAACTCATGGGGCCCCCGGGCAATAGAAGATTATGGGGCCCCCGGGCTTACAGATGGCCACCAAGCCAGGAAGCAGTACAGAGGCGGGGAAGCTAAAATCTCAGGATGTTCACATCAAAATCATGTTGGTTTGCGACATATCAGGGACAGATGTAAAGAAAACACAGATTTTTACATACTGTCCCTGGTTTTATTGAGCCTGGCAACCCTGATGGGGCCCTCTAGTGGCATGGGGCCCAATGGTCAGTCCGCCCCTGGTGGCACCTACTATCGGACGCTGAAGTTTCCAACATTTCAGTTTTTGGCCATTTTAACTCCTTCCCACCCGTGTGGGCGCTCTCTTCTTCTGAGTGGACGTTCAGGAAAGTTTGCTCACCTCCTGGTGGGGCTCTCCTGAGGACCACGACCTGGCCCTAACACGCAGCAAAGTCCAGCTCCACCATCAGGAGCTCTGGTGAATACCGATTAGTGCTTAGACCCCGCACCTCAGGTGAACCCGTGTCATCAGCCAGGGTGACCTGTGTGAATACCTGCTCTGCTGCCATAGCTACTGGCCTCTGAGCCTGACTCCAGGCCGTGACAGATAGACTGATAGCAGGTCAAAATCACTGCTTGCACTTAATAGACACAATTAATTATGAGTACAGTGGAACCTCAGTTTAAGAGTAATCTGGGTTGAGAGTGTTTGGATTTGTGAGTATCTTTAAAAAAAAAAAAATTGTGACTCGGTTTGCGAGTGTTGACTCGCAAGACGGGCAGAATTCAAGCTAAATAGGCCTGCAGTACCTCATTTGGCCTGAGGTACGGGGGCGCAGAAGCCGAAAACAGGGCCGGCAGTACTTCATTTGGCCTGAGGTACGGGGGCGCAGGAAACGAGCCAAACTGTCCTCGGGCCTTTTCGCCATTTTTGGCACTCTCCGGTATCCCCCCACCTCTGGCCGCATTCAGTATTGCATCCCATTGAAGTGAATGCGGAATAAATTATTTTTATTTCCATTGACTTCAATGGGAAAACTTGCTTTGATTTGCGAGTACTTTGGATTACGAGCATTCTCCTGGAACGGATTATACTCGTAATCCGAGGTTCAACTGTAAATGATTGCAGAGCTGAATTGTTTGTGTCCTTTATACCCTGCCTGGAGTTCAGCTTTAAAACCTCTTTTAGAATTTTTTATTTTTTTTATATCTTTGTTGCATTGGGGAGATTTCCCTTCATTTCCTTTCCTGTAGGCACAACCAGTAATAACAGGATATCACTAAAAAAGAACCTCTTAACCGCTTGCCGACCGCCACACGCCGATATACGTTAGCAGAATGGCACGGGCAGGCAAATGGGCGTACCTGTACGTCCCTTTAAATTTGCCGCCCAGCCTCTTGAGTGTGCCCGTGGATCCCAGGAACTTGATGTTCCCAGGCGGCCCGCGATCGCGGTCGGCAAAGGCAGAACAGGGGGTTGCCTTTGTAAACAAGCCATTTCCCTATTCTGCCTAGACACTTCAGGGATCTATTGTTCCCTGTGATCGGGAACACTGATCAGTGACGTGTCACTGGTAGCTCCTCCCCCTAACAGTTAGAATCACTTCCCAGGACACACTTAACCCCTTCAGCGCCACCTAGTGGTTAACCCCTTCCCTGCCAGTGTCATTTTTACAGTAGTCAGTGCATTTTTATGCCACTGATTGCTGTAAAAATGACAATGGTCCCAAAAATGTGTCAAAAGTGTCCGCCATAAAGTCGTAGCCACGATAAAAAATTAGCTGATCGCCGACCATTACTAGTAAAAAATAAATAAATAATAAAAAATGCCATAAAACTATCCCCTATTTTGTAGACGCTATAACTTTTGCGCAAACCAATCAATATACGGTTATTGCGTTTTTTTTTTTTTTTTTAACCAAAAATTTTTAGAAGAATACGTATCGGCCTAAACGGAGAAAAAAAATTGCTTAAAAAAAAAAAGCGGGGATATTTATTATAGCAAAAAGTACAAAATATTTTTTTTTTTTCCAAAATTGTCGCTCTATTTTTGTTTATAGCACAAAAAAAAAAAAAAAAATATAAAAAACGCAGAGGTGATCAAATACCACCAAAAGAAAGCTCTATTTGTGGGGAAAAAAGGACGTCAATTTTGTTTCAATTTTTGTTTGGGAGCCACGTCGCACGACCGCGCAATTGTCAGTTAAAGCAACGCAGTGCCGAATCGCAAAAAGTACCCTGTACTTTGGCAGCCAAATGGTCCGGGGCTTAAGTGGTTAAAAAAAATACACGCATGCTTACATTTACCTAGAATGCGCTATACTCACGGCAACTGGTAGGTGGACTTTATTGTAGCTGGAGCCTGAGAATGTACGATCCAGCCGGATGACAGCGAGCCTGTTGCTGATCTGCATGTAGCAGGAACTAGGATACACATCACCTGTGAAAAGAGTCCATGTTGGTGACTGACCTCTCAGGGCTGACTGGGTATGTTATTCACTTGTATTCCCCCCCCCCCATGACACAGAATTGTCAGGCAGCTCAGTATTTGGCCGCAAGGTCCCTATGGAGGCTGACCTGTCTGCTGTCTGACCTCAGGGCTGACAAATAACATATGAGGCTGCTGTCATCTCCCCTCTAGTCAGGGGCGGACTGACAACTAGGGTGACCACGTGTCCCGGGACAGTCCCGCATTTTTCATGTCTGTCCCGGGCATCTTCATTGCAGGACAATACAGTGTCCCGGAATGAAACTGACACAGCCACCCCCCCAAGCCAATCTGATTCCCCCAAAAAAGGCCGCCACATCACCGCTTTACTCACTGACAGTACTTGCCCTGGTCGGGAATGCCTGGAGGAGTACAATCCCGCCCCCTGCTTGTGATTGGAGAAATCATAAATCCCGCCTCTTGTGTCCAATCACTGTGCTGTTATTCGTTACAGCACAAGCTGATTTTTGTGGAGGGGGGTGTCCCTGAATGGTAGTTTGGAAATGTGGTCACCCTACTGACAACTCATGGGGCCCCCGGGCAATAGGAGATTATGGGGCCCCCAAGCAATAGAAGGTGAGATAAGCTAAAGTCATAACGTCTGCTATAGTAATTAACTCATGTAGATTCGGTGCCAGAAATTCTGACTAATAATGTGTATTGGAGGCTCGTTAGCACCCATTGTATGATGTTGTGGGTGGGGTGTGTCATTGTCCCTTTGATTACTGCAGCATGCTTTTTGGTTGCTAACTGTATAAAAGCCTGAGTTTTACCATTAAAAGATCTATCCGTTTGCAACCAGAGAACAGAGCTGTGTCTCGTTTGTCTGGGGAATTCTTATGGGTCCTGTCTGCTGGATTGTGGAGTGTCGAGAAGCTGTCGTGGGTTGGTGGAATGGAATAAACGGTGTTAACCCCTGACCATTACAGAGATTATGGGGCCCCCAGGCAACAAATTATGGGGCCACACAGTATACACACACATACAGTGTACATACACACACAGACACACAATATACACACACAGTATACACACACATACAGTGAACATACACACACAGACACACACACAGTATACACACACATACTGTACAGTGTACATACACACACAGACACACAATATACACACACATACAGTGTACATACACACAGTATACACACACATACAGTGTACATACACACACAGACACACAATATACACACACATACAGTGTACATACACACAGACACACACAGTATACACACACATACAGTGTACATACACACACAGACACACAATATACACACACATACAGTGTACATAGACACACAATATACACACACAGTATACACACACATACAGTGTACATACACACACAGACACACACAGTATACACACACATACAGTGTACATAGACACACAATATACACACACAGTATACACACACATACAGTGTACATACACAAAATACACACACAGTATACACACACATACAGTGTACATAGACACACAATATACACACACAGTATACACACACATACAGTGTACATACACACACAGACACACACAGTATACACACACATACAGTGTACATAGACACACAATATACACACACAGTATACACACACATACAGTGTACATACACAAAATACACACACAGTATACACACACATACAGTGTACATAGACACACAATATACACACACAGTATACACACACATACAGTGTACATACACACACAGACACACAAAATACACACACAGTATACACACACATACAGTGTACATAGACACACAATATACACACACAGTATACACACACATACAGTATACATACACAGTATATACATACACAGTATTAACATACACACAGAATACACATACACACACTGAAAAGGTACTGGAGAGGCGGGCAGCTAAAATCTTGGGATTTTTTTTTTAAAAACAGAGATTTTTACATACTGTCCCTGATTTTACTGAGGCTGGCAACCCTGATGGGGCCCCCTAGTGGCAGTGCTCGAGGTCGAATGGTCAGTCTGCCCCATGCCACTAGGGGGCCCCATCAGGGTTGCCAGCCTCAGTAAAACCAGGGACAGTATGTAAAAATCTGTGTTTTTTTAAAAAAATCCCAAGATCTCTCTGTAACTCAGCACAGTTTCACAACTCTATAAGCATTTATTCCAATCCAATCCAAGGCTTACTCCCTGGTGTGGAGAAAGCCTCTTGAGGGGGGAGGGGGCGAGCAGGAGTGTTAGGACGCCCACTAACACACAGCTCCTTTCTCTATCTGTAAAGTGCGTCCTGACCCTCCTGCTCGCCATCTCAAGAGGCTTTCTCCACACCTGGGAGAAAGCCTCACATTACGGTGTGGAGTTACAGACAGAAGAACAGGAAGTGAGGATTTCTCAGAAGAAATAAGGACATTTAAAAGCAAAATGGAAGGATGAGGTAAGTGAAGGAGGACTGCACTAAGGTAAAGGAAGATATTTAGGGGAAAAAAATTACCTTTACAACCCTTTATCTTTTTTCTGTATTCAGAAAACAAGATACGCCGGCTTTCTTCTAAGATATCTTAAGTTGCATATTTACGCTGGCCACTAGGTGGCGCTTCCATCGTTTTTCGCATAAAATATGCAAATGAGCTATTTACGCCGATTCACGAACGTACTTGCGACGGCGCGTCGTATTTTACGTCGTTTGCGTAAGCGTTAGACCGGCGTAAAGTTACCCCTGCTATAGCAGGCGCAGCCAATGTTAAGTATGAACGTCGGGACAGTGTCGAATTGTACGTCGGTTACGTTGTTTGCGTAAATCGTTTGGGAATGGGGCTTGACGTAAGTTACGTTCACGTCGTTTACATTGAGAAATAGCGACGTGATTTCGCGCATGCGCACTGGGAACGTCCACGGACGGCGCATGCGCCGTGCAAAAAAAACGTAAATGACGTGGGGTCATGATTCATTTACATGAATCACGCCCCCACATCACAAATTTGAATTGTGCGGCCTTACGCTGGGCACTTTGCGCTACGCCGCCGCATATTATGGAGCAAGTGCTTTCTGAATAAGGCACTTGTCCATAATATTTGCGGAGGAGTAGCGTAAAGACCATACGCTACTCCGCCGGAAAAGTAAGTGAAATGTATCTGAATCTGGCCCCCTGTGTTTACGTGTAAATAACCGTCAGTCATATGTAAATAGCGGGATCATTCATATGTAAATAGCTGAGGCCGGCTTCATTCATATGTATATCATGCCTCTCTGCAGTGAAGAGATGATGTGCTGTAACCTTTAGCAACCAATCAGTGAGCAGTATTACCAGGGCCGTTTGAAGGAATTTGGGGGCCCCAAGCAAAATGGCCCGCCCAAGCACCCCAAAGCCTCAGCATCAAGCAAGGGATTTAGTTTCCTGTGTTCCCGAACCGGACTGAAAGGAAGTGAGTAATCAGTGTGCACTTCCTGTCAGTCCGGCCGGGAACAGGACTCCAGGAGGAAGGAAGAGGAGCTTGGCCACGCTACAGCCTGGGAAAGGGAAGTTGGGGGCCCCAGGCCAGCTCGGGCCCCAGGCAATCGTTTGTTTTGCCTGTCCTGTAGCGTCGGGTCTGAGTATTACTGTACAGTAATCTCTAGCAAGAAGAAATCGTGTCCTGTAACCTCTAGCAACTAATCAGTGAGGTATGTAACTGCCTGATCTGAGTAAACTGATTCTAAGTCTAGCTGATATTTATTGTATGTCTCAGAGCAGGTGGAGAGCAAAATTGCATGGGAGGGGGGCCCCAAATTTTTTTTTGCCCAGGGTCCAATCAAAATGAAAGACAGCCCTGTTTCTGCAACGCGTACATTAGGGCTACAGTCCATCAAGTAGCATTTTTAGTAGGGGGCGTGCCCGTTCTTTTATCTCTATTGTGCAGATTTACTTTAAATTGGAACAAAAGAGGTAGACCTTACCCGTTCCGTCTTCTTTCATTGTGATGTCACACGTCATGTAATTTGAAAGTCCAGAAAATGGTAATTTAAATTCACTCAAGTCCATCGGTACACTGAACGTGCCGTTCTCGTCCAGCTGCAAGGACAAAGTAGACATTTTAGTCTTTTAGACTTAAAGAGGAGTTCCACCCTAAATTTTTACTTTTTTTTAATCCCCTCCCCTCCCCCTTACATGCCACATATGGCATGTAATTTTTTTGGGGGGGGGGAGTGGGGGCTTCAGTAGGAGTGGGACTTCCTGTCCCACTTCCTGCTTCCGCCGAGGGGCTGGTTAGGCGATTAAGCCTTAATCGCCTACACTAGCCACTCCCTGTAGGCGATCACATGGGACACTGACAGGTCCCATGCGATCGCCTCTCCAATCAGTGACGAGCCGCGCCGCGCGCGCATGCTCAGTGGGTGCCCGGCCGTGAAGCTGAAGGCTGTCACGGCTGGGTGCCCACAGTCGAGATGGAGACGCCGGCTGGGGAGGGGGGGAAAGGAGTGGAGCCCCGGTCGGCGCGTCGCTGGAACGCTGGTGCAGGTAAGTGTGTTTATTAAAAGCCAGCAGCTACACTTTTTGTAGCTGCTGACTTTTAATAAACACAATTTTGGGCTGGAACACCTCTTTAAGAATTTTAGACTAAAGCCTCATACATACGATCAGATTTTCCATCGGGAATTGCGTGTTGACAGACCGTTGTCCGAAAATCCGACCGTCTGCATGCCCCATAGGACAACTGTCGGATTTTACGGGGACAAATGTTGGATGGCAGACTTGAAAAATTATCGCGGACATCGGTCTGTTCTCTGATTTTCCGATCGTGTGTACAGAAGTCCTTCAAAGTGCAAACGCGCATGCTCGGGAACAATGCTCACCAAACACAACATTAGCAGAAGGTGCCCGCTAAAGAGCTAAAAAAGCACATAGTACGTCACTGCATTCGTGTTTGTTGGCCGACAATTGTGTGTTGTTTGTATGCAAGACAAAATCCTGGCCAACGCCCTTCGGAAAAAAAATTAGGCGCATTGCCTACGGAAAATCCGATCGTGTGTATGAGGCTTTAAACACTTGCCGACCACTGTGTGTACTTATACATCGGCAGAATGGGACATCTGCACAAAGGGACGTATCTGTGAATTTGCCGCTGCCGCGAGCTCCGTGCCCACGGGACCCAATGTCTGCCAGTGTCCCGCGATCTAGGATGACCATGTGTCCCGGATTGCCGCATTTTGCAGGTCTGTCCCGGGCACATTCATTCCAGGACAATACAGTGTCCCACAATAAAACTGACACAGCCACGAGCCAATCTGATGCCCCAAAAAACTCTGCCACGTCACTACTTTACTCACTGACAGTACTTGTCCTGCCCGGGAATGCCTGGAGGAGCACAGTCCCCGCCCCCCTGGTTGTAATTGGAGAAATCATAAATCCCGCCTCTTGTGTCCAATCGCTGTGCTGTGATTCGTTACAGCACAAGCTGACTTTTGTGTCCCTTAATGGTAGTTTGGAAATGTGATCACCCTACCGCGATCGTGTCACGGAGCTCCAGAACAGGGGGATGCCGGTGTAAACAAGGCATCTCCCTGTTCTGCCTAGTGACAGCACACTGATTTCTGCTCCCTGTTATCAGGAGCAGTAATCACTGTCGTGTTACTGGTAGCCCATCCCCCCATAGTTAGAATCACTCCCTAGGACACACTTAACCCCTTCATCGCCCCCCTAGTGGTTAACTCCTTCCCTGCCAGTGTCATTTACACAGTAATCAATGCAGTTTCATAGCACGGATCGCTGTATAAATGACAATGGTCCCAAAATAGCATCAAAAGTGTCCGATGTGTCCGCCATAACGTCGCAGTCACGATAGAAATCGCTGATCGCCGCCATTACTAATAAAAAATATATTTTATTTATTTTGAAGCCGCTAAAACTTTTGCTCGAACCAATCAATATACGCTTATTGTGATTTTTTATTTTATTTACCAAAAATAGATAGAAGAATACGTATTGGCTTAAACTGAAAAAAAAAAATGTATTTTTTTTTTATATATATTTATTATAGCAAAAAGTACAAATATTGCTTTTTTTTCAAAATTGTTTATAGCGCAAACATTAAAAACCGCAGAGGTGATCAGATACCACCAAAAGAAATCTCTATTTGTGGGGAAAAAAAGGACACTGATTTTGTTTGGGAGCCACGTCGCACGACCGCGCAATTGTCAGTTAAAACGACGCAGTGCCGTATCGCAAAAAGTGGCCCGGTCCTTTAGCTGCATAATGGTTATGGTTATGGCTAAAGCGGTTAAAGTATGGAAGGATAATTTGAGATTAGGAATAAGACACAGCAGGTAAAAGTAATGTCTCTGGAAAGGATGGGCTCAGCCTAGGGTGACCAGGACAGTCCCGCATTTTGCAGGCCTGTCCTGGGCACCTTCATTCCAGGAAAAAAAAAAATGCTGTTTTTGCAGAGCAGGAATATGCCTGCTGGAGCTCTGTTAACACAGGTCACGGCCGCTGCTCACCTTCCGCTGTGCCGCCGTGCCTGTGTCAGCTCCGAGGTAGATGGCTGCAGACCTGAGCTAGGTCTCATCTCACACATAGCTCAGCCTCAGCGCACACCAGTGCTGACATCCCCTTCTCTCTCTGCACAGACATCAGCTCATCTGCTCCTGCTCCTTCTGAGTCTGCCCTGCCCACACTCCCCGGGCATGTGTGGGCACTGGACAGGAAGTTTGAACTCAAAAAAGCATCAGACAGCCTGCCTGCACCTCAGCCTCCATCCTGGTAAGCTCATCCTCTCTAGTCTCTCCTGGACTTTGTTAAAAGGGAGGGGGCAGGCTTTGGTGAGCAGAGACCCTCTTTACACAATAGTCCACAGCATGCACCTTTAAATCAAGTTTCCCAGGACACCCCTTACATCAGAACTGATGTATATGGGGTCTGTGCGGACTCTGATGTAGGGGAGGCTCTGTTCGGACTCTGATGTAAGGGGGGCCTCTGTGCAGACTCTGATGTAAGGGGGGCCTCTGTGCAGACTCTGATGTAAGGGGGGCCTCTGTGCAGACTCTGATGTAAGGGGGGCCTCTGTGCAGACTCTGATGTAAGGGGGGCCTCTGTGCAGACTCTGATGTAAGGGGGGCCTCTGTGCAGACTCTGATGTAAGGGGGGCCTCTGTGCAGACTCTGATGTAAGGGGGGCCTCTGTGCAGACTCTGATGTAAGGGGGGCCTCTGTGCAGACTCTGATGTAAGGGGGGCCTCTGTGCAGACTCTGATGTAAGGGGGGCCTCTGTGCAGACTCTGATGTAAGGGGGGCCTCTGTGCAGACTCTGATGTAAGGGGGGCCTCTGTGCAGACTCTGATGTAAGGGGGGCCTCTGTGCAGACTCTGATGTAAGGGGGGCCTCTGTGCAGACTCTGATGTAAGGGGGGCCTCTGTGCAGACTCTGATGTAAGGGGGGCCTCTGTGCAGACTCTGATGTAAGGGGGGCCTCTGTGCAGACTCTGATGTAAGGGGGGCCTCTGTGCAGACTCTGATGTAAGGGGGGCCTCTGTGCAGACTCTGATGTAAGGGGGGCCTCTGTGCAGACTCTGATGTAAGGGGGGCCTCTGTGCAGACTCTGATGTAAGGGGGGCCTCTGTGCAGACTCTGATGTAAGGGGGGCCTCTGTGCAGACTCTGATGTAAGGGGGGCCTCTGTGCAGACTCTGATGTAAGGGGGGCCTCTGTGCAGACTCTGATGTAAGGGGGGCCTCTGTGCAGACTCTGATGTAAGGGGGGCCTCTGTGCAGACTCTGATGTAAGGGGGGCCTCTGTGCGGACCCTGATGTAAGTAGGGGTTCTGTGCGGACCCTGATGTAAGGGGGGGCCTCTGTGCGGACTCTGATTTAAATGGGGCCTCTGTGCGGACTCTGATGTAAGGGGGGCCTCTGTGCGGACTCTTGTGATCATAAAAAATCTTAAGCCGCGTACACACGATCGGTTCAAACCGATGAGAATGGACTTAAGTCCAGTTTCATCGGTCCAACCTGACCGTTTGTACGGCCCATCTGTCCGTCGTCCGTCGGACCAAAGTTTTACAACTTGCTTTAAAATCGGACCGATGGACGCCTGACCAATCGGTCCAAACCGATGGTTAGTATGCAAAAACATCGGTTCAAAAGCCCGCGCATGCTCAGAATCAAGTCGACGCATGCTTGGAAGCATTGAACTTTGTTTTCTCAGCACGTCGTTGTGTTCTACGTCACCGCATTCTGACCCGGTGGGATTTTGGACTGATGGTGTGTCTACGCACATCAGACCATCAGGCCACTTCAGCGGTGACCATTCTCATCGGTTTGAACCGATTGTGTGTACGCGGCCTGAGACTGTTTTCCTTGATCCATCACTTTTCCACGCTCTATGGGCCACTTTACTGGACCTGCCTCCTGACGCGGCTGGTGTGCAGTGAGGGCTTCCTAGCGGGATTGCCCCAGTGGGTGGTACTAGGATCTGAACATGCATGAGCCCACCCTAGTCTCTGGTTTCTCCAGGATTCAGTGGCGGTGCGTCCATAAGGACGCAGGAGCGCCGCCCCCTCTGGCTCGCTCACAGCTAATAACATATACAGATTCATACACTGTATGAATCTGTATATTTTCGCCGCTGCCGCCCACTATTCAGCTGCCCGGACATTGAGCGCCGGTCAGCTGAAAAGCGACAGCTGACTGGCTGTGGGGAAGTGCCTATCAGGGCCAGCGGCTGAGGCTGTAGTCGGCTTCCGGATACTCATCCTTGGGACGTACCGGCCATGCGTCCGAGGATGACTGACAGGCGTCTCAGCCAATCAGGTAACCTGATTGGCTGAAGCGTCATCAAGGGCGGGACGAGGGACATCGAGGGACGTAGAAGCCATAAAGGTAAGTGCCAGGGGGGGTACTGGGCACGGTAGCTACAAGTGGGGGCACAGTGGCTACAAGTGGGGGCACAGTGGCGACAATTGGGGGCACAGTGGCAACAATTGGGGGCACGGTGGCTACAAGTGGGGGCACAGTTGCTACAATTGTGGGCACAGTGGTGACAATTGGGGGCACAGTGGCAACAATTGGGGGCACAGTGGCTACAAGTGGGAGCACAGTTGCTACAATTGGGGGCACAGTGGTGACAATTGGGGGTACAGTGGCAACAATTGGGGGCACAGTGGCTACACTTGGGGGCACAGTGGCTACAATTGGGGGTACAGTGGCGACAATTGATGGCACAGTAGCTGCGTTTGATGGCATGGCACAGTAGCTGCGTTTGATGGCATGGTACGGTGGCTGCGTTTTGATGGCATGGCACAGTGGTGACAATTTATGGGTACAGTGAGGCTGCAATTGTTTTTTTGTTTTTTTTTCGTTTGTGCCCCCCCAAAAAATTTGAGCACCAGCCGCCACTGCCAGGATTGTTCTTTCTGGGGGGGGGGGGGGTGATTAGCTTCTCATAGCCGATTATCTGATAGGCTCATATATAGGTTACAGGCAAATAAAAAAAGAGAAAAGAAAAAAACGTCAGAAGATTTTCAGAACACTGATGGGGTGGTAAATGAATTCGGCAGCCCTATGTGGATTGTGTAATCGCCCTTCCATGTAATCACCTCTTTGGTAAACTCTTGGCAGATGTCATCAATACCCCGAAAGCAGTTGGCTTCTCTTCCATATTTCGGTACAGTTCTGCAGCACCGGACCACAGCAGTGCCTGGTACAGGCTCCCCATATGTGTATCTGGAGAATGGAAGAATATATATATATATTATATATATATAAATTTGTGAGGAGGAAAGCAAAAAAGTATAGTACATGTAAATACAGTGCCTTGAAAAAGTATTCACACCCCAAATTTTCTCATGTTACAACCAAAAACGTAAATGTATATTATTGGGATTTTATGTGAGAGACCAACACAAAGTGGCACATAATTGTGAAGTGGAAGGAAAATTATAACCGTTTTCTAAAAATTTTCCACAAATAAATATGTGAAAAGTGTGGGGGGGGGGGGGGGGGCGTTGGGAAGTATGGTGCCCCCCGGAGTCAATACTTTGTAGAACCTCCTTTCTCTACCATTACAGCTACAAGTCTTTTTGGGGATGTCTCTACCAGCTTTGCACATCTAGAGAGGGACATTTCTTCCCGTTCTTCTTTGTAAAATATCTCAAGTTCTGTCAGATTGGATGGAGAGCGTCTGTGAACAGCAATTTTCAAGTCTTGCCACAGATTCTCAATAAGATTTAGGTCTGGACTGTGACTGGGCCATTCTAAGGCCGCGTACACACAATCGAATTTATCTGCTGAAACTGGCTCGACGGGCCGTTTCAGCAGACAAATCCAATCGTGTGTACGGGCTAGCGGACAGGTTTGTCCATCGGACAAATTTCAAAGCATGCTTTGAAATTTGTCCGCTACAAACCTGTCCGTCGGATCCGTCCGCTGGTTAGTATACTAACCAGCGAACAGAACTATCCGCGCATGCATCGAATGGATTTGACGCATGCGCGGAAGCATTTTACTTCCGGGTTTGGTAATGTGGCGGCGTCAACCTCACCGCCACGTCACCACGCTGTCTGCCGGCGGGGATTTTGGTGTGTACACACTGCCGGACGAAAATCCCGAGGAGACATGTCCAATGAAAACGGTCCCTCCCTCCTTGTGTACGTGGCCTAACACATGAATATGCTTTGATCTAAACCAGGGGTCTCCAAACTGCGGCCCTTTGCTCGCCTTTATACGGCCCTTGGGGACATTTTTCTTCCACTGATGCAAGACACTATTCCTCCATCTGATACCAATGATTGGGCATTATTTCTCCCATTGAATCCAGCGATAAGGCACTGTTAATCCCACTGACACCAATTATGGGGGCACTATTCAACCCACTGACACCAATGATGGGGCACTATTCAGCCCACTGACACCAATGATGGGGGCAATATTCAACCCACTGACACCAATGATGGGGCACTATTCAACCCACTGACACCAAGGATGGGGCACTATTCAGCCCACTGACACCAATGATGGGGGCAATATTCAACCCACTGACACCAATGATGGGGCACTATTCAACCCACTGACACCAAGGATGGGGCACTATTCAACCCACTGACACCAATGATGGGGGCACTATTAATCTCACTGACACCAATGATGGGGGCACTATTAATCCCACTGACACCAATGATGGGGGCACCAATAATCCCACTGACACCAATGATGGGGGCACTATTAATCCCACTGACACCAATGATGGGGGCACCAATAATCCCACTGACACCAATTATGGAGGCACTATTCAGCCCACTGACACCAATGATGGGGGCACTATTAATTCCACTGACACCAATGATGGGGACACTATTCAGCCCACTCACACCCCCTAATACCAAAGATGCATTGTTTACTCCCACTGATACCAGGGTACTTTTTACTCTTGATGACCACAGTTCAGCCCTCCTAAAGTCTGGAGAATATTAAACTGGCCCTTTGTTTAGAAAGTTTGGAGACCCCTGATCTAAACTATTCCATTGTAGCTCTGTCTGTATGTTTAGGTTTGTTGTCCTGCTGGAAGGTGAACCTCCACCCCAGTCTCAGGTCTTTTGCAGACTCGTAACATGTTTTCTTCTAAGATTGTCCTATATTTGGCTCCATTCATCTTCCCATCAACTCTGACCAGCTTCCCTGTCCCTGCTGAAGAAAAGCATCCCCACAACATGATGCTGCCACCACCATGTTTCACAGTGGGGCTGGTGTGTTCAGGGCAATGTGCAGTGTTAGTTTTCCGCCACATCTATCGTTTTGCTTTTAGGCCAAATAGGTCAATTTTGGTCTCATCTGACCAGAGAACCTTCTTCCACATGTTTGCTGTGTCCCCCACATGGCTTCTCACAAACTGCAAAAGGGACTTCTTATGGCTTTCTTTCAACAATGGCTTATTTCTTGTCACTCTTCCATAAAGGGCAGATTTGTGGAGAGCAGAACTAATAGTTGTCCTGTGGACAGATCCTCCCACCTGATCGTACTGTGCAGACAAGTGTTTCTCAACTCCAGTACTCAAGGCGTCCCAACAGGTCATGTTTCCAGGATTTCCCTCAAATGAAAAAGCTGTGGTGATTACTAAGGCAGTGAACCTGATCAAATCATCTGTGCAAAATAATGGAAAGCCTGAAAATATGACCTGTTGGGGTGCCTTGGGGACTGGAGTTGAGAAACACTGGTCCAGACAACTGGGTCTAAGGAGGTATGTTAATGCATAAAGCAGCATTTAAAACAGAACAGGGCCTGTTTACAACAGCTTTGTGTTGAATGCAGTTGCATGTTAAGGTGCATCGCAATGAAGCCCATTTGTTTAAATGGGCTACCCAATGTACCACAATGGACTAGGGCTGCAACTAACGATTATTTTTATAATCGATTAGTTGGCCGATTATCGCTTCGATTAATCGACTAATCGGATAATCTTAAAAAAAAAAAAGTGTGGTGTACAATTTAGTTAATATATAAATAAAAAAAAAAGAAGGAATTTATTCTTAAAGGATCACTAAAGGAATTTTTTTTTTTAAGCTAAATAGCTTCCTTTACCTTAATGTAGTGCTGTTTTCATGTTCTCATTGTTCATTTTGGCTTTGAAGTTGCTGTAATACTTCTCTGATCTCCACACTTCCTGCTTGTCTGGCTCCTTATGAAAAATCTCATGGCAGCTTTTCACTGTGGTCTAAGCTGTGTGTCTAAAACTCCTCAGAAACTCCCATCAGATTCATTTTAAAAACAAAACACTGCCCTGGATTTGTTTGTTTTTGTTCTGTGTGTCTTCTCTACTTCACAGAAACATGAAACCATTTTAAAAACGAAAGTGAAACTAGAGGCACTAGTGTTGCTCACGAATATTCGCATTGCGAATATTCGCTACGAATATTGCATATTCGAGTATTCGCGAATAACTCGAATATTGCGGCGAACATTCGCTATGGCGAATATTCGTATTTTTTCAAATTTATTTTTAAAACAGATCACATCCTAGTGATCTCCATCGACGTCTAAAAGCATTGCTGGTATGATTAGAGAGAGACCCTGGGCCGAGTAGCTGATGCGATTCTTTTATGTTGCCGAAAATTCGCATTGCGCGATATTTCTTTTGCCGAATATTCAAGTTATTCTGATTGGCTCTGATGCAAAAGAAGGGCGGAGAAGATAATCGCGCAATATTCACTTTGGCGAATATTCGAGTTATTCTGATTGGCTCTGATGCAAAAGAAGGGCGGAGAAGATAATCGCGCAATATTCCTTTTGCCGAATATTCGAGTTATTCTGATTGGCTCTGATGCAAAAGAAGGGCGGAGAAGACAATCGCGCAATAGGAATATTGCGCGATTATCTTCTCCGCCCTTCTTTTGCCCCCTTATTCTCCTTTCTTTTAAGTAGAGTTAGTGTAGAGTTAGTGTTTAGTGCATATTAGTTTAGTAATACAGGAAATGATCTCCGTTTATGAGAATTTCGCAATCATTTTCGCATTAGCGAAATTTCGCCAAAAATTTTTTGGATAACATATCACGAATATTCGATATTAGAGAATATTCGCGAATATTCTTCTATATATTCGCGCAATATCGCGAAATCGAATATGGCGTATTCCGCTCAACACTAAGAGGCACATTATATGATTGATTTGTATCTATTTTTAATCATTTTTAAACGGAATCAGTTAACTTTTATGTCTCTATACCCTGTAAACAGTCATTTCAGCAAAAAAAAAAAAAAAATGTTTTCCTTTAGTGACCCTTTAAATATCTATATGTAACTGTAAATATAAATAACCAACTACAGTAATTTTAATGCCGTCTATTACCTCCGCTTTCTCTGGGTTCAGATGCTGATCTTCCCTGCACAGAGTCTTTAAAGTGATTTTTTTTTTTTAAACAAACGTGTTATACTTACCTGCTCTGTGTAATGGTTTTGCACAGATCAGCACAAATTCTCCACTTCTGGGGTCCCTCACTGATGCTTCTGGCTCCTCCTGCCTTCAGAGTGCCTCAAAAGTAAGCTGTAAAGTATAGTATAGAGTGCCCGCTATAGCAAAGTTTAAAAAAAAACAAAAAACGTCTGCCTTAGAACCACTCACTTCCTTCCCAGGACTACATGTCCCATGAGGCATTGCTCCTCACACTTGCACATTTACAAGTTCTCAGGCACTTAGTGACATGTATGGATGGTGTACTGAGCTGTATGTGTGCTGCACTGTATTTCCTGATATGTAAACAAATAATGCATTCTATACACAGGCCAACTAATCAACTGCCCGATTAATCGATTATGAAAATAGTTGACAACTATTTTCATAATCGATTAGTTGTCGATTAATCGATTAGTTGTTTCAGCCCTACAATGGACCAAAAATTCATGAATGTAGCATTTTCAGCTGCTCTCCACTGAGAAGGTGGCACTCTAATGCACCAACACGTGTAACACACGCTGAACGTTACCTTGCCACTATGACATGAACATGCCCTCAGTTTAGATGTCGGTTTATAGACTTGTGAGCTTGAACTGTACTTACACTGCAAATCCAGAAATGTCAATGTTATGATCCAAAACAGAGATGGTGTCGGGACAATTGGCTTTCCAATCAACTCTTGGTAGCTCTGAAAGTGAATAACATCATCAACTCTCATCCTAGAAGGGCACGTGCTGTATACATTATCATTGATACTCCATCCATTGCAGCGGGCTACGCGTTTCATAAATAGGAAACTATAATGAGTTTTTGTGACTTGTTTTTCATGTGAACTTATGAATTCTGAATTCTGCTATGTGTTTTTTTTTTTATACTGTGCCAGCCTATATACTGTTCAATAAACCAGCGGTTCTGGATGCACAGTTTGCCCATGGGTATACAGGAATGATTTGCATTGCTTTCCACCCCGTAATAGACCCCTATTATTTGCATTTGTAATGGATGTGAGACCTACTGTATACATGCCTTCAATATTGGGAGGACTCTACCGTGTTGGTGGCGCACTTTCTTAGTGGAGGACTTTGTGTTTTCCCTAACCCTTTTTGCTTCCAGGGCCGCTGTTGCGTTTTATTGCACACGTGTTTAGCAAAATACTTGTAGCCCTGAAGTTTGCATAGAAACCCCAAACGCTATACTGTACATTTTCTGAAAGCAAATACACTAGAGCAGCCATTCTCAACAGGGGTTCCTTCAGATGTTGCTAGGGGTTCCTTGAGCTGTGGCTGATGAACAGGGATGGACTGGCCTTTGGGACTACCAGGAGTTTCCCGGTGGGGCGATGGCTCAGTGGGCCGGCTTCAGTGACAGCGGACCACTGCCCCCTCCGGGTGAAATAATGTCTAGCTTCCCCACTGGTACTGCCTATTAAAGAGTACCAGTACCAGCCGTTCTACTCTACTACTCTAATAAAGTAGAATGGCTAATGGCTTGTGAAGGGGGAGGTGGCTTGGGTGGCCATTGGGATTGGCTGGCTGGGGGTGGGGGCCGATTTGTCCGGCCGCCATGGGAGGGACCTGTCAAAGTGGGCCAGTCTGGATGAAGTCCAGGGCCAAATTTTTGTCCCAGTCCAGCGCTGTTGATGAACCACCTATTTGATGATGCCTACAGAGTTCAAGGTTCAGCGCCACTTAGCAAAGCCAGCAGCATGACACCAAATATCTTTTTAGCTGTCTTCAAGGGTGGCACTCTGAACACCACTTTAAGGGGGACAATCTTCCTATTGACCACCAATATAAGGAGCATTGTTCCAATTGAGCCCTGATGATTTGGTTTTAGTAAGGGTTCCTTGAGAAATGGATATTATTTTTGGTGTTCCTCTAGAGCTAAAAGTTTGAGAAAGCCTGCACTAGAGAATAAAATACTGGTACAGTGGAACCTCGGATTACGAGCATAATCCGTTTCAGGAGATCCAAAGCACTCGCATATCAAAGCGAGTTTCCCCATTAAAGTCAATAGAAAACTAAAATTATTTGTTCCGCATTGACTTCAATGGCATGCAATACCGCATGCGGCCAGAGGCAGGGGGGCGCCGGAGAGCCTCAGAAACGGCCATAAGAGCCTGAGGACAGTTCGGCTGACCTCTGCAAACTTCGGAAAAAAGACTCTGTTCATGAGCCTTTCCGAGGTTTGCCGAGGTCAGCCGAACTGTCCTTGGGCGATTGGCGCCGTTCGACTCCGGCGCCCCCCCCCCCCCACCTCAGGCCAAACACAGTACTGCACAAAGCTTTGTGTGCTTGTATTGAGAAATGCTCGTTAATCCCATTACACGCAATTCAAGGTTTCCCTGTAGTTCCAAATGTTTTTACGTCACACGATATTGGTGCAATCATTTTTGAAAAATTCTAAATTTCAGTAGTAAAATATTTTAAAGAATAATTTTTTTGTAAAATATAAAATATGAGGTTGCACCGAGTAAATAGATAACCAAGCCTTAAAATTGCATGCACCCCTGATACAGCCCTATATTTTTCTAAACGTGATGCTTTAACCACTTAAGGACCGCCTCCTGCACATATACGTCGGCAGAATGGCACGGCTGGGCACAGGCACGTACCTGTACGTCCTCTTTAAGTGCCCAGCCGTGGGTCGCGCGCGCGCCCGTGGCGCGCTCCTGCGACCCAGTCCGAAGCTCCGTGACCGTAGCCGCGGGACCCACGGACCAGTTCCGCGATTAGTCCCCGGAGTTGAAGAATGGGGAGAGCTGTGTGTAAACACAGCTTCCCCGTTCTTCACTGTGGCGCTGTCAGTGATCGTCTGCTCCCTGATATAGGGAAAGGCGATTAATGACATCACACGTCCATCCCCGCCCCCCTACAGTTAGAAACACATATGAGGTCACACTTAACCCCTTCAGTGCTTTTCTTTTGGTGGTATTTAAAGCGGAGGTCCTGCGGCCATTCATTTTTATTTTGTCATTCAATTATTTTCCCCATTGCAGATGAATACTCACTGTTTTGGTGTACTAAAATAACCACTGTCCGTTTTCATAAGCAAGAATAACTTTTAACGGCTTAAGGACCCATTCACGCCGATATACGTCAGCAGAATGGCACGGCTGGGCACATCCACGTACAGGTACGTGGCACTTTAAGCCCAGCCATGGGGTGGCGTGCACGCGACCTGGTCCGAAGCTCCATGACCACGCCCGCGGACCCGATCACCGTCAGTGTCCCACGATCGGACCTCCGGAGCTGAAGAACAGGGAGAGGTGTGTGTAAACACACCTTCCCCGTTCTTCACTGTATAGGGAAACACGATCAATGACGTCATACGTCTACAGTTAGAAACACATATGAGGTCACACTTAACCCCTTCAGCGCCCCCTAGTGGTTAACTCCCAAACTGCAATTGTCATTTTCACAGCAAACAATGAAAACAATGTGAAAATGCCAATGGTCCCAAAAATGTGTCAAAATTGTCCGAAGTGTCCGCCATAATGTCGCAGTCACGAAAAAAAAAAATCGCTGATCGTAGTAAAAAAAAAAATATTAATAAAAATGCCATAAAACTATCCCCTATTTACTAAACGCTATAAATTTTGCGCAAACCAATCGATAAACGCTCATTGTAATTTTTTTTACCAATAAGTATCGGCCTAAACTGAGGGGGAAAAAAACTTTTTTTATATCTTTTTTTGGGGGATATTTATTACAGCAAAAAGTAAAAAATATTGTTTTTTTTCAAAACTGTCGCTCTATTTTTGTTTATAGCGCAAAAAAAAACAAACGCAGAGGTGATCAAATACCACCAAAAGAAATCTCTATTTGTGGGAAAAAAAGGACGCCAATTTTGTTTGGGAGCCACCCGGCACGACCGCGCAATTGTCAGTCAAAGCGACGCAGTGCCGAATCGCAAAAACTGGCCAGGTCCTCTACCTGCATAAGGGTCCGGGTCTTAAGTGGTTAATGACTGGAAGTACAGCAGTGGTTTGAGAGCGTTTTGCAAGACAAGCAAAGTTTAATTTTTTTTTTTTTTTTTACTTAAAGCGGAGTTCCACCCAAAAATTGAACTTCCGCTTAATCCACTCCACACCCCCTTACATGCCACATTTGGCATGTAATTTTTTTGGGGAGGGAGTAGGGGCTTCAGGAGGAGTGGGACTTCCTGTCCCACTTCCTCCTTCCGCCGAGGGGCTGGTTAGGCGATTAAGCTTAATCGCCTACAGCAGCCCCTCCCTGTAGGCGATTGCCTAGGACACTGATAGGTCCTAGACGATCGCCTGTCCAATCAGCGGCGGGCCGCTGAAGTGGCCTGATGGTCTGATGTGCGTACACACCATCAGTCCAAAATCCGATCAGACCAGAACGCGGTGACGTAGAACACAACTACGTGCTGAAAAAATGAAGTTCAATGCTTCCAAGCATGCGTCGACTTGATTCTGAGCATGCGCGGGTTTTTGGACCGATGCTTTTGCGTACTAACCATCGGTTTGGACCGATGGTCAGGGGTCCTTCGGTCCGATTTTAAAGCAAGTTTTAAAACTTTGGTCCGACAGACGACGGTCCGTACACACGATCGGTTTGGACCGATGAAAACTGGCCTAAGTACACACGCGACACGTGACCCGGTCCGAAGCTCTGTGACCGTGACCGCGGGACCCGCGGACCCGATCGCCGATGGAGTCCCGCGATCGGTCCCCAGAGCTGAATAACGGGGAGAACTGTGTGTAAACACAGCTTCCCCATTCTTTACTGTGGCGCCGTCATCGATCGTGTGATCCCTTTTATAGGGAACTACAATCGATGACGTCACACCTACAGCCACACCCCCCTACAGTGAGAAAAACAGATGAGGTCATACATAACCCCTTCAATTGTCATTTTCACAATAAACAATGCATTTTACCGTAAATGCATTTTTTGCTGTGAAAATGATAATGGTCCCAAAAATGTGTCAAAATTGTCCTAAGTGTCCGCCATAATGTCGCAGTCACGAAAAAAATCGCTGATCGCCGCCATTAGTAGTAAAAAAATAAAGAAAATAATAGAAAATGCAATAAAACTATCCCCTATTTTGTAAAACGCTATAAATTTTGCGCAAACCAACCGATAAACGCTTATTGCGATTTTTTTTAGGGGGATATTTACTATAGCAAAAAGTAAAAAATATTGATTTTTTTTTCAAAATTGTCGCTCTATTTTTGTTAATAGCGCAAAAAATAAAACCGCTGAGGTGATCAAATACCACCATAAGAAATCTCTATTTGTGGGGAAAAAAGGACGTCAATTTTGTTTGGGAGCCACGTCGCACGACCGCGCAATTGTCAGTTAAAGCGACGCAGTGCCGAATCGTAAAACCTGGCCGGGTCCTTTAGCTGCCTAAAGGTCCGGGTCTTAAGTGGTTAATGTACACTACTGATGTCGCTCCGACTTCAGAAAAGGTTCCTGTACTACTTCAAGGCGACTTGTACCCATTGATTTCAATGGAAGTCGCCTCCAAAGAAAAAATAGAGAACCTGCTCTCTTTTTTCTCGTCGAGATTCTTGTCGGCCTGTTTCCCGACGAGAAACCCGAGAGTGTGTATACTTACCTGTCACCGTGGAAACCCACGCATGCTTGAAATGACTTTGACGCATGCAGGGTAGCTTCTACAGCATAGGTAGGGTGAAGCAAGATGGTGGCCACAGCATCGATGTGACGAGCACATGCTCGTCGTACGCGATGACGTCACCGTATTCTTGCTTATCAAGAGAACCGCGGTACTTTTGAAAAGGTAATTGTGTACACTAGGACGGCAAGAGATTCTTTCCAAGAATCTCGTCGGGAAAAACTATATTTTTTTTCCTGACGAGATTCTTGCCCGTGTGTACGAGGCCTTAAGGTAAAATCTCCTCAGTGTGGTCACAGAGAACAACAATGTCAGAGATCTACTTCCACACTGTATTCCAAACTGGAAGGTTTCAGTATTCGATATTCTGTTCTAGTGGTGCAACGGATCCATGATCCGAACAGGTCACCCCCTTCGGATTGGCACACACTGTGATCCGCGGATTGCCGCGGTTCCGGAGCTAGGCCGAAGCCGCGGCCTTTCCTAATGTAATGGCCGCGGCTCCGGAGCTAGGCCGAAGCCGCGGCCTTTCCTAACATTATGGCCGCCGCTTTGGCCTACCTCCGGAGCCATCTAGATACACCCAGCGGTGGCCCTCCTCCTCTGTTTACATCCACAAGGAGGAGGAGCCGCACTCGTGGGACACACGCTGGAAGCGTTTGTACTACCTGAGGGGGGTGTCTTGCCTGAGGGGGGTGTCTTGCTTGAGGGGGGGTCTCTTGCCTGAGGGGGGGTCTCTTGCCTGAGGGGGGGTCTGGCCTGAGGGGGGGTCTGGCCTGAGGGGGGGTGTCTGTCGGTACTACCTGGGCGGTGTCTGCACTGATGCGGCTGTCTGCACCGAGGGGGTTCTATAGTTGGTGGGGGGGGGGGTGACACCATTTTTTTTCTGCCCTGGGTGACACCAACCCTAGTGAAGCCACAGCAGTGGGGGAGAGATGTGGATATTACAGTGGGGAGAATTATTTTATTTTTCTTTGCCGATCCGAAAATGATCCGATCAGAGGAACGATCCAAACCGTGAGTTTTTTGATCCGTTGCACCCCTATTCTGTTCTTATAATGGCCGAGATAAACAGACCAGATAAAGTGAGAATGTATACACTGGCCATCTCTGCATTACACACTACATCAGTTACAAGGGTGATACAATTCAACATACCGAATCTATCAACCTGAACAGATACATATTCAGTTCCTTCCTTATCATCTTCAAGCTTTATTTGCCAATACCCAGGCTCTGCGAGAGAAGATAGTTCGAAGGCCACTTCCACCACACCATGGCTTATCGAGGGATTGAGAATTTGAGCAACATGAGCTCCATTTGGGTCCTGCAGAAAAATAAATGAATAAGTGATGCTTGATTGTAGGAATATTGTATATCTACATATTTTATATTTCTGCTAGATAACCCTTGACTATAGAAAGTCAGATAAACCTTCCATATTACCCACATTTTTACCTTAATTTATAAATAACCAGCCGACATCCATTTTGGAGTAAAATTGGCCGCTGGGCCATTTTATTAACTACAGTAATCAAAACAAATTAATCCAACATCTTAATTTGACTACACAATCCTTCACAGATACAACTGCCACCCTGTTGGAGATGATTGAAGGCATTGACCAAATTTGCCTCGTACCAGCGTGGCCATCCAAGATCCCAGTCGCAGTGCGCCGACTCAAGGACCATCGCACTCTAAACCTTCCCCACGCTGATACCCATCAACCGATGCCAGCTAAACCACGGTTAGCTGGCATCAACCGAGGATCCCATACCTTGATGGTTCCCCACTTATGCCAAATTGGTCAAAATGTCTACTGCCTCCAAACATCCCCAACCGCGAAAACCAACACAACACAACACCTTACATACAATCCCAACATAATAGGGCAGGAGGGTGGGAGCTTCCTCTTCCTGTGCTGCCCCCGCACTGAACTGCAGACCTTCCCCCAAGCCCCTTCTACACCAGGAAAATATTAACTACGCCCACCATCTCCAAATTAAAGTTGGCACTCCCCTACTTTTTAACCCTTTCTACAGTTCCCTGCTACTTAGTCATGCCACCCCTCTGCCTATACTCTGTATTTGGCTCCGGGCTTTTCTTACATGATCTATGGAAGAACAAAACAAGCCTTTTCCTAAGGCAGCAAGATGTTTAGGAAGTGACTTTAACATTTCTTTTTAACAATTGTAATTATGCAGAGAAAGTACCATTTCACTTCATGTGCAACATATTTCTTTAATAAATTTAGAGCACATGGAGCCACTAAGAGCTCAGATTACTGGACAGCACAGTAATGCCCTGTACACACGATCAGGCTTTTGCCCCATCCCAAACTCACGTTGGAATTCCGACGGAATTTCATCGGAGTAAAAAAAAAAACATGTAAACTCCGATGGAATTCCTTGGAATATCCGATGGAAAAACTCTGAGGCCGCGTACACACGAGGAGACATGTCCGATGAAAACGGTCCACGAACCGTTTTCATCGGACATGTCTCCTGCAGGATTTTGGTCCGGCGGTGTGTACACACCATCGGACAAAAATCCCCTCGGACAGAGAACGCATTGACGTATACGTCACCGATGTGCTCATTCCAGGATGTTCAATGCTTCCACGCATGCGTCGAATCCATTCGACGCATGCGGGGGATTTCTGTCCGCTGGTTAGACGTACTAACCAGCGGACATGTCCGATGGACATGTTTCCAGCGGACAAGTTTTAAAGCATGTTTTAAAACTTTTGTCCGCTGGAAACCTATCCGCTAGGCCGTTACACACTATCGGATATGTCCGCTGAAACTGGTCTGCGGACCAGTTTCAGCGGACATGTTCGATCGTGTGTACACAGCCTGATAGGCATACACACGGATGGAAAAATTTCGTCAGACTTTTTCCATCGGAAATTCTGATTGTGTGTACGAGGCATAAGAGGATGGGAAAGCAAGAGTAGGAGGGACATAGTTGGAGTCGCGCAGAGGGCGGCAGAAGACATCGAGGGACAGTGGAAGGAGGATGACGAACCCCAGAAAGGTAAGTGCCAGGCGGGGGGAGCAATCTGACTGGCAGCATTTTACAGGGAACAGTGGAGACAATTGATGTGGGGACCAGTGGGGGACAATTAATGTGGGCACAGTGGGGACAATGGATGTGGGCACAGTGGCAACAATTGATGTGGGCACAGTGGCAATTGATGTGGGCACAATGGCAACAATTGATGTGAGCATAGTTGTAACAATTGATGGCATGGCACAGTGGCTGTGTTTGGCATGGCACAGTGGTGACAATTGATGGCATGGCACAGTGGCTGCCTTTGATGGGCACAGTGAGGCTGCAATTGTGTTTTTTTTTTTTTCATTTGTTTGCGCCCCCCAAAAAAATTTGAGCACCAGAGCCACTGATTCAAAGTGATGACACCAAAAACACCAACACAAGATCACGTAGACGCGTTTCACACAAACATCTTGTGCTTAAACTAGACATGTGCACAACAAAAATTTTAGTTTATTTCTGTTTCGTTTCTGTTCGTTTATCGTGATTCGTAATGAGTCGTAATTTCGTAAGACGTTAGTTATCGTATTCGTACTCTTTAGTATTTTCGAAAACACTTTTTTTTCCGTTTCCGTTTTTTTATGTTAGTTTATTTTTCGTTGATTCGAGATTAGATTTTCGTTAAATGTTGTATTCTGCCTCGTTCGTATTTTTACAATAATTTATTCGTTTTTAGTTGGTTTATTTTTCGTTGTTTTGAATTGTATTTACATTATATTTTCCATAATGCCGCGTTTGTATTTTCGTAAGAAATAAATCTTCGTGCTTTATGATCATTCGTATTTTCGTGTCAATTTCACTTGATTATAACAACGTTCTTTTGTAGATTTTATTGCATTCGTAATTCTGTTAAAATACATTTTAGTTTATTCGACACACACTCGTTGTAATTTTGTAAAACATCGTAATTTACGGATTGCTAACACAGATAAAGACACAAGGTCAAGGAGCCACATAAGAAAGAAGCTCTTCAGGGGAAGGGACAGCGCTGAGTGGCTTTGGTCACAGTACTAATGAAAGTGAATTTACATTATTTAATTTCCGTTTTCCGAGTTCATAATTTATTTTTCATTAGTTTTGTTTTTCTTTTTTATTCTTTGTTCGCATTTCGGTTGTTTTCTTTTCGTTCTTCAAATATTAGTAAGTTTGCATTTTCGTTTATTTTTCGTAATTATGATTTTTTTTTTGTGTTCGGTGTTTTCGTTATTTCTATGTTTTCGTTTCTTTTTTCTTTCGTTGTGTTGTTCTTTTACATTTAGTAGTTTCGTATTTCGTAGTTTTCCTATTCGTTATTTTTGAAATATCGTTATTCGTTATTATTTGCGCTAAACCATTCGTTTATTCGTAGGTTAACGAATCAACGAAAATAACGAATAATCACGGAAAACGTATTCGTAACGAAAAAAATTGCACATGTCTAGCTTAAACCTTACCAAGGATTACGTGACCTCATGTTGGTGTCTTTGGTGTTATCACTTAGAACAATAAAAGGCAATTGGAATTCCTGGATGTGCAGCCATTTGTTTTCTTACAAGTTTCCCACAAAGGCGGGCACTCTACGACAGTGTTTCTCAACTCCAGTCCTCTAGGCGCCCCAACAGGTCATGTTTTCAGGATTTCCCTCGGATGAAAGAGCTGTAGTAATTACTAAGGCAGTGAAACTGATCAAACCATCTATGCAAAATAATGGAAAGCCTGAAAACATGAGCCGTTGGGGCGCCTTGAGGACTGGAGTTGAGAAACACTTCTCTACGAGACATTCCACCTCAGGTTATCATCATACACCTGGAGCAGCGGCTCTTTTTCTTTGTATATTAACCTGCCAGTGCTTTGTAGCTGCCTTCACCCCTCTCTCTCCCTAGCCCAGGGGTGTTAAACCTAATTTCATTGCGGGCCGCATCAGCATTATGATTGCCCTCAAATGGGCCAAGTGTATCTGTAAGATTAGATGTCCAGCGCATCCCCTCCCCCTTACATTAGATGTCAAGAGTCACCCCACCATTAGAAGTTGTGTCCCCCACTCTCACTTACATCACAGTGCACCTAGGGTGACCACATTTTTAAACTACCATTCAGGGACACCTCTCTTCCCAAAAATCAGCTTGTGCTGTAACGAATCACAGCACAGTGATTGGACACAAGAGGCGGGATTTATAATTTCTCCAATCACAAGCAGGGGGCGGGATTGTGCTCCTCCAGGCATTCCCAGCCAGGGCAAGTACTCTCAGTGAGTAAAGCGGTGATGTGGCTGCCTTTTTTGGGGCCATCAGATTGGCCTGGGGGGGGGCTGTGTCAGTTTCATCGCGGGACACTGTATTGTCCTGGAAAGAAGGTGCCCGGGACAGACCTGCAAAATGCGGGACATTTCCAGGGCAATCCGGGACACGTGGTCACCCTAAGTGCACCCCCCTTTCCTTATGCAGCTGCTGGGAAGAAGATAGATGCATTACTTGAAGGCTCCATTCACACAGGCGAACTGCCGTCGCGACAGAGTCCGCCAGCTCAGCGGGAGATCAGTCTGCAGATCTCCGCTGAGCCGACGGATGACAAGCTCCTCTCTGCTCACTGAGTGGGGAGGGGCTTGTCAGGCACCGCTGTCTCCTATGGAGCGATCTGATGTAAACGGACAGCATGTCAGTTTTCATCAGATCTTACCCGATCCGATCCGCATGGACGGATGGGGACGTGCCCCACATACGTCTGTTTTTAGCGGATCGGATGGGGTCGGATGTCAGCGGACATGTCTCCGCTGACATCCGACGATCCGTAGGGATGCATGGAGCGGACGTTCAAGTCCGCCGTCAAAACTCACAGGCGGACCTGAACGGTCCGTAGCGTGAATGAGGCCGAAAGCAGAAAGTAAGGGTCTGGAGGAGGATCAGAGGAGGGCGGGTGCTCTCCAGCAGCTGCAGGAGAGGTGTGAGGGCCACATGACATGGCCTGGAGGGCCGGATTCGGCCCGCGTGTCTTGTGTTTGACACCTGTGCCCCAGCCCCTCTTTTTTCCAGTGCAAGGAATATTCTTTTTACATTTATTACTTGGAAAAGCATGATCTAAAAAAAAAAAAAGAGTAAAACTTTCCATATTAAATAATAGACATGTGCAAACTGGAATATTTTGTTTCGTTTTTTCGTTTTCGTTTGGAAAATAAATGTATTTAGTTACTCCCGAAAATCGTTTTGATTTATTTTGTTTTTCGTTGGGGAATAGCTTTCGTCCGAAAATCCAATAATACTTGGTTTCTGTCGAATGGTCAAAAGAATATTCGACGGATAGTCGAATCTTTTTGGTTGTTGGTGAATGTTTAAAAGAATATTCGATGGAACGTCGAATATTTACATTTTATAAATCGAAATCTATTTTCTGTAATGTTGAATCTATTATTTCTATAGTGTCGAATCTTTTCCCTATAATGTCAAATCTTTTCCCTATAATGTCGAATCTCTCTATATCAAATTTTTACCGCAACGAAAATGAAAATAAAGCATTTTTTATGTCAGATCTTTCGGTTATCGTTTCTTGCACTTACGTTATCGTTTGTTAAAACGAAAAAAAAACAGATTTTCGGACGAAAATGCATTCTAACGTAAACGAATGCACGTCTATTAAATAACACCATTATAACAGCATATGGAAACATCATTAATGACAACCAAGCAACTTAAACAAGTCAAGTCTTACCACAAGTGTGACCGATATGAACTGTAAAAAAGAAAAAAAAAGACAAAACAAGGAATTATTCTTGAAGCAGTAAATAAATGGTTTGTATCATTTGGCATTGATTAAAAAAAAACTGAACGTAAACACACAGCGGTTGCACACCATTTGGCTAATCGTATGTGGATCCCACTCCTGATAAATTCAAGTGTTTAAAGTGAAGGGTTCTAATAATACTTCATCATACAAAGACATTGGAGACAATTGTGGGGGTCCAGCCTTGTAACAGTTTTGTAACAGTTTTGTGAAGGCCCTTTTCAGTTTTAGCATGGCTGTGGACAAAGCCAACTCTATAATGACACGGTTTGGTGAGATTCAGTGGCGGTGAGTCCATAGATGGCGCAGGAGTGCTGCCCCCCCCCTCCCCTGCAGCTGTCACTCAAGATAACAATACATAGATTCATGCATTGCATGAATCTATGTATTGTCGCCGGCGCCGCTGCTGCCCACTATTCAGATGACCGGCCCCCTGGTGAGCGCCGGCCATCTGAACAACAGCAGTTGATTGGTTTTGGAAGTGTCTATCAGGGCCAGCGGCTTTGATAGGTTTCCTCATTACAGCCTGTGGGCTCTAATCAGCTTCCAAATAGTTAACCAGGGGACACACAGGGTGTGCATTCATTTGGTTAACACTGACAGGCGTCTCAGCCAATCAGGTTCACCGGTAACAGGGCGGGAGAAGACATTGAGGGAGCGTAGAGGAGGGATGGATGGCTGATCCAAGAAAAGTAAGTGCTGGGCAGGGGGGGCAATCTGGTGGTATTTGAGGGGGCAATCTAGCGGCATTTTATGGGGCACAGTGGCGACAATTGATGGGCACAGTGGCAACAATTGATGGCATGGCACAGTGGCAACAATTGATGGAATGGCACAGTGGTGACAATTGATGGGCACAGTGGTGACAATTGATGGGCACAGTGGCGACAATTGATGGGCACAGTGGTGACAATTGATGGCATGGCACAGTGGTGATAATTGATGGCACAGTGGTGACAATTGATGGCATGGCACAGTGGCGACAATTGATGACACAGTGGTGACAATTGATGGCATGGCACTGTGGCCACAATTGATGGCACAGTGGTGACAATTGATGGCATGGCACAGTGGTGACAATTGATGGTATGGTACAGTGGCGACAATTGGTGGCATGGCACTTTGGCGACAATTAATAGGCGCAGTGGCTGTGTTTGATGGGCACATTGAGGCTGCAATTGATGGGGTTTTTTTTCGTTTGTTTCCGCCCCCCACAAATTTTGAGCACCAGCCGCCACTGGTGAGATTGGTTTTGGGGAAGTTGTGTCCTGCACAAAGCCCTGACCTCAACACTACTGAACACCTTTTGGCCCCTTTCACACTGGGGCGGGAGGTGCGTCAGCGGTAAAGCACTTTACCACCAATTTCGGGGTGGTTTTACCCCTTGCTAGTGGCCGATAAAAAAACACCCCAAAGGGCCTCTACAGAGGCGCTTTGCCGGCGGTATAGCCGTGGTGTCCCATTGATTTCAATGGGCAGGAGCAGTGGAGGAGTGGTATACACGCCGCTCCTTCACCGCTCTAAAGATGCAGCTAGCAAGACTTTTTTTATCATCCTGCTAGTGCACCGCTCCAGTGTGAAAGCCCTCGGGGCTTTCACACTGGAGAAGAAGCAGCCGCTGTTTCAGATCAGTTTGCAGGCGCTATTTTTAGCGCAATAGCGCCTGCAAACCGACTCAGTGTGAAAGGGGTCTTTGGGACCCCGGAAGGGTGGAGGCAGCAATAGCTGCAAAGCCAAAAGCCAGCTTCAAATGAATGACCATGGGTTTGGAAATAGAATGTCCAACAAGCTCATGTACTGATGCTGCTGTAACTGTAAAGGCCGGTTTTAAAATGGGACGTCCAATAAACTCATATACCGTATATACTCAAGTATAAGCCGAGTGTGCTGAAAAATCCCCCCTCGGCTTATACTCGCGGAGTGTGTACGCCTCCGGTCGTCCAGTATATACTCCCTGTGCTGAAAAATCATACTCGAGTCAGTGTGTCATGCAGTCAGAGGGCGACCAGTGTAACCCCGCCCCCCTCCTTGCCCTTGATAGGCGGAACACTGAAGAGTATAGACTGACTCACTGCTGATAAACCGACTGTTCCGTCTATCACAGATGAGGAGGAGGAGGAGGCGGGGTTACACTGGACGGCTGCCGACTGCATGACATGGATATCAGGTATGCAGATCGGCACAGTGAGGCACACAATGGGCACAGTGAGGCTTGCAATAGGCACAGTGAGGCGTGCGAGGGGCACAGTGAGGATTACGATGGGCACAGTGAGACTTGCGATGGGCACAGTGAGGCTACAAATGGGCACAGTGAGGTGTGCAAATGGGCATAGTGAGGCATGCGATGGGCACAGTGAGGCATGCGATGGGCACAGTGAGGCTTGCGATGGGCACACAGAGGCTTGCTATGGGCACAGTGAGGCTTGCGATGGGCACAGTGAGGCTTGCAAATGGGCACAGTGAGGTATGAGATGGGCACAGTGAGACGTGCAATGGGCACAGTGAGGCTACAAATGGGCACAGTGAGGCATGCGATGGGCACAGTGAGGCATGTGATGGGCACAGTGAGGCATGTGATGGGCACAGTGAGGCATGTGATGGGCACAGTGAGGCATGTGATGGGCACAGTGAGGCTTGAGATGGTCATAGTGGGGCTTGCAAATGGGCACAGTGAGGCTTGCGATGGGCACAGTGAGGTGTGTGGCGGGCACAGTGAGCATTACGATGGGCACAGTGAGACTTTCGATGGGCACAGTGAGACTTTCGATGGGCACAGTGAGGCTACAAATGGGCACAGTGAGGCTACATAGTTAGGCTTGCGATGGGCACAGTGAGACGTGAAATGGGCACAGTGAGGCTTTTGATGGGCACAGTGAGGCTGCAAATGGGCACAGTAAAGCTGCAAATGGGCATTGTTGACCCTCTTTTCCACTTACAGTAGTTGCTGCATTTCCCACCCTAGGCTTATACTTGAGTCAATAAGTTTTCCCATTTTTGTGATAAAATTAGGCCCCCCCTGGCTTCTATTCGGGTCGGCTTATACTCAAGTATATACGGTAAATGTTTTGGTCTTGAATCCACGGATTTTGGGCCATAGAGTGTATTAATAGTCTTTTATTTGTAATGGTAGAGCAGATAACTGGCATCCTAATACCCGACGGCCTCGCCAGTTGTGGACCTGCACCCACTCTTTCCATTAAGTAAAACCATTGGACAACGCAGAGTACAACATAACGAGGAAGCTGTACGCTCATCTGGCAGGCGGGTGATGACCATTATCATGGGAGGTGATCTCTACACATAGGAGGATTCTGTAATTCTATGGTGGGCCATATACTATAGACGGGGCAAACAGCGAGACAATTCAATTATGATATTTGCAGAATCATTGAGAGTAAACTCCCTGAGGCCGTGAAAATATATATAAATATATAAAGAGCGTGAAACATTAGTAAAGTCTCTTACATTTCTTACAACTTGGTTCATGTTTTCATCGTAACATACCGTCCTTATTCGTACTGCGAAAAAAAAAAAAAAAATTACAGGGATGTCAGGCATATATGAGGGAGGCCCAACGAATAGTTTTTATTTTGGAAAAAGTTAGACCGTAGGAACTAAAGCAAAATAAAAAATATTAATAATAATACTGTAAAAGGAGATTTTATCACAGAGATCTCTTCTTGAAAATATGAAACTCCAATTTGACTGCACACTGTGGGCTAGATTCAGATAGCCCGCCGTAACTTTGTGCAGGCGTGGCGTATCTTGTTTATGGTACGCCGCCGTAAATTAGCGAGGCAAATGCTGTATTCACCAAGCTAAGTTGCGGCGGCGTAGCGTAAATGGGCCGGCGTCAGCCCGGGTAATTCAAATGTGGATGAGGTGGGCGTGTTTTATGGAAATGTGCTGTGACCCCCCATGTTTTTGATGCTTTTTTTGAACTGCGCATGCGCCATCCGTGAATGTATGCCAGTGCGCATGCTCCAAATTATGACCCCCCCGGAGGCAATCTGCCATCCTTCTCCATGCCCCCGGTGTCAATGGTGGATGTGAGGGAGGGCCTCTCACTCACCCCGCCCTACCTGCTCCGCTTGGGAGCCCAACGGGGCCCCAGGACTCCCGCTATGAGGGAGTGAGGGGGTCTAGCCCGCCCAGCCAGCCCCGTAGGTCCTTCGCCTCTCTTTTTAGGAGACCGCATGGCCAAATTACGTGCGTGTTAAACCAATTTCGTGTGCGTGCAAGTGCGGTGGTTTTTGTGGGGGGGGGGGTGGGCGTACTAAGCACAGGTGTACCCTGCTTAGAACACCCACCGGGAGCCGGGCTGAGACCACTAAACTCAATTCACATGTAGCTGAGACCGGGATCCGAACCCTTGGCTGCAGAGGTGAACGGCTTGTCAGCGCAGTGCCAATCACGTTGAGCCACCACAGCTCCCGACGTCCATACTTAACATTGGCTGCAGCATCTTTTTGGTGCTTTACCTTCACGCCGGAAATCGTAAACGGCGTAGCTTTACTGCGTCGACCGGGCGTACGTTCGTGAATAGGTGTATCTCGCTGATTTACATATTCTAGGCGTAAATCAGCAGGAACGCCCCTAGCGGCCAGCGTAAAAATGCAGTTATGATACGTCGGCGTAGGAGACTTACGCCGGTCGCACCTTAACAATATTTAAGCGTATCTCACTTTGAGAATACGCTTAAATATACGCCGGCGCAGATTCAGCGTAACTAATCGTGAATCTGGCCCTATGAGCATCCCGCAGTGTGAATTAGAAGCTTCAGCATGTCATATAGAGACCATCTCGTTTCCTGGATATCCAGCATTTTCCAGTCCTTTCCCCCAAACCTGACCCACCCCATTCCATTCCTTCAATCCTAGTTATTTCAACCATGGAAGCTCAAGGCTCAGGCCCAAAACAAGTACACATTAAAGCCGCCCCCAGAACATCATAAATTCACCTTTGCTGGCCCTCTGTTCAGGCCCCAGGATATAAGATCAAAGGGGTTGTAAAGGTTTGTTTTTTTTAATTTTCGAAATAGGTTCCTTTAACCACTTAAGGACCGCCGCACAACAATATACGTCAGCAGAATGGCACGGCTGGGCACAAGGGCGTACATGTACGTCCCCTTTAAGATGCCAAACGCGGGTGCCGAGCGTGCCGCCAACGGAGCGCTCGCGACCCGTTCTGAAGCTCCGTGACCGCTACCACAGGACCCGTGGATCCGATTGCCGCCGGTGTCCCGCGATCGGGTCACAGGAGACGGGGAGAAGTGAGTGTAAACAAACCTTCCCCGTTTTTCATTGTGGCAATTATAGGGAACAACGATCAGTGACCTCACACGTCCAGCCATGCCCTCCCTACAGGAAGAAACACACAATAGGACACACTTAACCCTTCAGCGCAACCTAGGGCCAGATTCTCAGCGGCGCTACGACGGAGTATCTCAGATACCCCGTCGCATCGCCGTTTTTTTTGTCTCGTATCTATGCGCGTGATGCTTAGCATCACTTTTGCATAGATACGCTTCTACATCCGACAAGTGTAAAACCATTACACTTGCGGATCGTAGTTGTAATGACAACTCCGGCCACTAGGTGGCCTTTACGTTGTTTTCGCATTTGCATATGCAAATTAGGTAGTACGCCGATTTTTGATCGCTTTTACGCCGCCCCGTCGCCGCGTACGTCGTTTACGAACTCGTAAGGTTACCCCAGCTTCTATGTGGAGTAACCTTACGAAGTACCATCGGATGCCATCGGGTCCCGTCGGATGCCATGTTAAGTATGGTGTCGGGTCAGTGTCGGCTTTTTCCGTCGCTTACATCGTTTTACTAACTCGTTCGCGAACAGGGAGTTGCGTAAATGACGCTCACGTCGTTTTGACGTCGGTTTCAACGACGCTTTCCGACGTGAGCTGGAGCATGCGCACTGGGCTTTTTCCCCGGCCGGCGCATGCGCAGTTCGTTCGACGCGGGGGCGCGCTTAATTTAAATACAAGCCGCCCCATTTGAATTGCGCGGGTTTACGCTGGGCGATTTACGCGACGCAGGCGAGATTAAAGCACTTGCTCTAGTACGATGCAGCGGCGTAGTGTAACTGGCTTACGCTACGCCGCCAGAATTCTATGAGAATCTGGCCCTTAGTGTTTAACCCCTTCACTACCAGTGTCATTTTCACAGTAATCAGTGCATTTGTATAGCACTTTTTCGCTGTAAAAATTACAATGGTCCCAAAAATGTGTCAAAAGTGTCCGATGTGTCCGCCACAATGTCGCAGTCACGGAAAAAAAAACACTGATCGCCATTACTAGTAAAAAAAAAAATAATAATAAAAATGCAATAAAACTATCCCCTATTTTGTAAACGCTATAAATTTTGCGCAAACCAATCGATAAACGCTTATTGCTGTTTTTTTTTTTGTTTTTTTTACCAAAAATATGTAGAAGAATACGTATCAGCCTAAACTGAGGAAAATAAAATAGTTTTAGATATTTTTTGAGGATATTTATTAGAGCAAAAAGTAAAAAATATTGATTTTTTTTCAAAATTGTTGCTCTATTTTTGTTTATAGCACAAAAAAATAAAAACCGCAGAGGTGATCTAATACCACTAAAAGAAAGCTCTATTTGTGGGGAAAAAAAAAAAAAGAATGTCAGTTTTGTTTGGGAGCCACATCACACGACCAGCGCAATTGTCAGTTAAAGCCTCGCAGTGCCGAATCGCAAAATAGTGGCCCAATCATTTGGCTGCAAAATGGTCCATGGCTTGGGGTTCCAACCACAATTAGCATTTTTTAAATATCCTTTCATCATGCGTTTTATAATATAAATCCTGTCCAGGGGTGGACTGACAACTCATGGGGCCTTTGGGCAATAGGAGATTATGGGGCCCCCCGGGCAATAGGAGATTATGGGGCCCCCAGGCAATAGGAGATTATGGGGCCCCCAGGCAATAGGAGATTATGGGGCCCCCAGGCAATAGGAGATTATGGGGCCCCCAGGCAATAGGAGATTATGGGGCCCCCAGGCAATAGGAGATTATGGGGCCCCCGGGCAATAGGAGATTATGGGGCCCCCGGGCAATAGGAGATTATGGGGCCCCCAGGCAATAGATTATGGGGCCACACAGTACTGTATGTACACATACCTACAGTATACATACACACAAAATACACATACAGACACACAGTATACACACACAGAATACACACACACACACTGAAAAGGTACTGGAGAGGCAGAGCAGCTATAATCTTGGGATTTTTAGACCAAAAGGATGTCGGTAATAGGGGACATTTCAGGGACAGATGTAAAAAAACAAAGATTTTTACATACTTTGCCTGGTTTTACTGAGGCTGGCAACCCTCATGGGGCCCCCGGGCAGTGCCCGAGTGCCCAAATGGTCAGTCCGCCCCTGATCCGGTCACTTACTATTTTACAATCCGCCGGCACTCCGCATACTTATTAAAAAAAGATAGTTTATAAAACTATGTCTACACCGTTGTCATTTTGCTTGTGGGCAAGCGCTTACTTCCTTGAAGTCTTGGATGGGGAGTGATAATTGGACAGCGCACTGCATCCTGGGAAATGATGACACACATTTCCCAGGAGCATTAGAGGGAGATGATGTCAGAATCCTAGGTGATTCCAAAGGCAGATTTTGTGGGACCGCATAGCAACAGGCATTTCCAGATGAGTAAAAAAAAAAAAAAAAAATGTTGTTTTTGTTTTTTTATTTTTTAGGTCTAATGAGCACAATAATGAAAAAAAATATTTGGGGATGGAAACTCCACTTTAAGTGGCTAATTAACTTTTTTTTTGTTAATTCTTCTTTAAGGGGGTGTGGCAGGGGGTGTGTCCTGTGCCTATATACTTTTGCTAGTAGGTGTCTCTCATTCCCATCTAAAAATGTTGGGAGGTATGGGCAAACCCTATGGATCCGCCCCCCTGTCCCTCCCCCGCGGAGGAGCATCACATCAGGCAGGACTCGCAGTACAATGCTGCAAACGATGCAATGACCTGTTTTTCCACAACCATTTGTAATTTTATGTAACAGAGAATAAATTATCATTTCAATCTGCGGATATTCGTCTTTTTCTAAACAGACAGAAATAAAGGATACGTTTTGGGAGGGTCTGACCTTCCTTCACTTCCTTCGCACTCACTTGTATCCCCTTGGTTGTACAAAGGTTGGCTTTTCTGGAACATGCAGGCTGATTTCGGGACATCAATCACAACAGCTTTTCGATCCACCGAGTGAATCTCGGAGTCGTCATCAGTAGCCGAAAAACTGATAAAAGCTTGCGTCGGACTTTTCAACTTCTGGCACCTTAAGAAGAAGAAGAAGAAAAGAGAATTCCTGTAAACACCGGGGGTCTGTATACAATGTGTTATATGGTAACCCCCACTTGTAGATACAGTAAAACCTTGGTTTGAGAGTAACTTGGTTTGAGAGCGTTTTGCAAGACAAGCTAACTTGTAATACATTTTGACTTGATATAAAAGCGATCTCTTGATATAAGAGTAGCGTCCATGTCACACCCGAGTATAGGAGAGAGGAGCCTCTAAGTGCTTTGGATTACAAGCATGTTTTCGGAACAAATTATGCTTGCAATGCAAGGTTTTACTGTATATATGGCAAATCTGTCTGAGGCCAAATTTCACAAATTTCACCTGTTAAATGCTCTGTTTCAGCAATCTCTTGCAATTTGGCATTTAGGTTTGCCGGAATTACTATTCGACTAATATCTACCTAATACTCTGAGAGAATCGGCACCCAATCCTATGGCAAGCAGGGATAAAGAAGCAGAGAAGAACACTTGCATAAAGCCTCATACACACGATCGGATTTCAAACAAACTTTTCCGTGGATTTTTGTCCGAAGGGCGTTGGCCGTTAACTTGGTATTGCATACGCACGGTTGGACTTTTTCCAGCAAACTGTTCACCAAAGTCACATGTTTTTTCTGCTCTTTACCGCTACCCTTTGGTCAACTTCTGCTATTGTTTGGTTGATTTTAACATTGGTTCTGAACTAGAGATGTACAGAACTGTTCGCCGGCCAATAGTTCCCAGCGAACATCGCTTGTTCGCGTTCGCAGGTTAGGGTTACAGATAGGGTTAGGGTTACAGACAGGGTTAGGGTCCTTAACCCTAACCCTAAACCTGTCTGTAACCCTAACCCTGTCTGTAATCCTAACCCTATCTGTAACCCTAATCATATCTGTAACCCTAACCCTGTCTGTAACCCTAACCCTATCTGTAACCCTAACCCTATTTGTAACCCTAACCCTATCTGTAACCCTAACCCTATCTGTAACCCTAACCCTATCTGTAACCCTAACCCTATCTGTAACCCTGTCTGTAACCCTAACCCTGTCTGTAACCCTAACCCTATCTGTAACCCTAACCCTAACCCTATCTGTAACCCTAACCCTATCTGTAACCCTAACCCTGTCTGTAACCTTAACCCTGTCTGTAACCCTAACCCTATCTGTAACCCTAACCCTGTCTGTAACCTTAACCCTGTCTGTAACCTTAACCCTGTCTGTAACCCTAACCCTGTCTGTAACCCTAACCCTATCTGTAACCCTAACCTTGTCTGTAACCCTAACCATGTCTGTAACCTTAACCCTGTCTGTAACCCTAACCCTGTCTGTAACCCTAACCCTGTCTGTAACCCTAACCCTATCTGTAACCCTAACCCTAACCCTGTCTGTAACCCTAACCCTGTCTGTAACCCTAACCCTGTCTGTAACCCTAACCCTATCTGTAACCCTAACCTTAACCCTATCTGTAACCCTAACCCTGTCTGTAACCCTAACATCTGTAACCCTAACCCTGTCTGTAACCCTAACCCTGTCTGTAACCCTAACCCTGCTGTAACCCTAACCCTATCTGTAACCCTAACCCTAACCCTGCCTGTAACCCTGTAACCTGTCTGTAACCCTAACCCTGTCTGTAACCCTAACCCTATCTGTAACCCTAACCCTGTCTGTAACCCTAACCCTGTCTGTAACCCTAACCCTATCTGTAACCCTGTCTGTAACCCTAACCCTGTCTGTAACCCTAACCCTGTCTGTAACCCTAACCCTAACCCTATCTGTAACCCTAACCCTAACCCTGTCTGTAACCCTAACCCTGTCTGTAACCCTAACCCTGTCTGTAACCCTAACAACCCTAACCCTCTGTAACCCTAACCCTAACCCTGCCTGTAACCCTAACCCTATCTGTAACCCTGTCTGTAACCCTAACCCTGCAAACCCTAAACCCTAACCCTTAACCCTAACCGGAATCTGTAACCCTAACCCTATCTGGTGTAACCCTAACCCTATCTGTAACCCTTCCCTAACCCTTCTGTATGTAACCCTAACCCTGTCTGTATTAAAAACCCTGAACTCTGCGTAACAACTAACGTCTGTAACCCTTATCTGTAACCATGGGATGTTTTAAAGCACATTCCAAACAATTTAGGAATGTTAGATGATTTATTCCCTTTATGGAATAAAACCTGACTCTGCGTCAACTACGTAATTTTCCATGGGAGTTTTGCCACTGATCCCCCTCCGGCATGCCACAGTCCAGGTGTTAGTCCCCTTGAAACAACTTTATCCATCACTATTGTGCGACGGCAGTAAGAGTCCCCTGTGGGTTTTAAAATTCGCCCAGGTGCCCATTGAAGTCTATGGCGGTTTGCCCGTGTTGGGACAGACGCTGTGTGCCTTTGGGGCCTTGTGCATCCAGGACCGTGGGTCTGGTGGAGCGGACATTTGCTGGAAGTTCGGTATTTTCGTTCGTGCCCTGCACGCGAACAGAACTAACTGTCTGCCATGTCCCCTCAACGACATCACTATTCTGGACATTTGCGTATTTAACAGAAAATATGTTCTCACTATTCTGGACATGCGTATTTATACTTCGGACAAAAGTCTGATGGATTTCTATACACATGGCAGGACTTTGCAACGTAGGACTTTTGTTGCCGAAAAGTTTGTCCGCTTGCAAAGCGAACTTTTGTCCAATGAAAACCGAAAAAGTTTGTCCGATGGAGCGTACACACGGTCGGATTTTTTTTTAAAACTTGCTCATTTTGATGTTTGTAGTCAAAAAATCTGATTGTGTGTATGGTGGCTTAAAAAGACTTGGATAGTAGCAGACACCCCCTTAAGCCTTGTACACACGATTGGATTTTCCGACAACAAATGTGTGATGGACGTGTTTTGTCGGACAATCCGACCGTTTGTACGCTCCATCGGACAATTGTTGGTGGAATTTCCAACAACAAATGTTTTATAGCATGCTTTCAAATTTTCCGACAGCAAATGTCTCTTGTCGTATTATCCGATCGTGTGTACACACTGAGCATGTGCGGGAACGAGCCGTGAATGCTGGGAGATAAGCATTCACCGCATCCAGGAAATGAGTGCTTGTGGGCTTCACATGCCCACAAGCAAAATGGAAACTGCCTTCTGCAGATTTTAAAAGTTATTCTTGCTTACGAAAACAGACAGTGGATATTTTAGTACACCAAAACAGTGCAATGGGGAAAATAATTGAACGACAAAAAAAAAAAAAAATGCCCGCGGGTCCTCCGCTTTAAATACCACCAAAAGAAAGCTCTATTTGTGGGGAAAAAATGGACGTCAATTTTGTCTGCGTACAACGTCACACGCAATTGTCAGTTAAAGCGACGCAGTGCCATGTCGCCAAAAATGGCTTGGCCATTAAGAGGAAAAATCTTCCCACAGTGGTTAAGTAAGTGTCATATATCTACGTGTTTTGCCCTAAAAAATGTTTTATCAAGATTCAATGACAATTGGTGTACCAGTATATTAACCACTTCCCTACCAGCCCATAGGGGAATCACGTCATGGTGATCCCCTCGCCGATGAGACAGGACGTTGCACAACGTCCTGTCTTCACGGCGTTCTAGGGCACCACCCGCGATCCCGCGCGCGTGCCCGACGGCCATGATTGCCGCCGGGCACCCGCGATTTCCGGCAATTATGGCAGGAGTGTGGATCTGTGTGTGTAAACACACAGATCCACCTCCTGTCAGCGGTGAGGAGACTGATGTGTGTTCCCAGTACAGAGGAACACACATCGATCTCCTCCCCCTGTGAGTCCCCCTCCCCCTACAGTTAGAACATACTTTAGGACACATTTTAACCCCTTCAGCGCCCCCTAGTGTTAACCCCTTCCCTGCCAGTCACATTTACACAGTAATTAGTGCAGTTTTATAGCACTAATCGCTGTGTAAATGTGAACGGTCCCAAAAACGTGTCAAAAGTGTCCGATATGTCCGCCGCAACGTCACAGTCACAAAAAAAAAAACGCAGATCCCCGCCATTACTAGTAAAAAAAAAAAATGCCATAAATCTATCACCTATTTTGTAGACGCTATAACTTTTGCGCAAACCAATCAATATACGATTATTGCGTTTTTTTTTTTTTACCAAAAATACGTAGAATACGTATCGGTCTAAACTGAGGGGGAAAAAGGTTTTTTAAAAAAAAATATTGTGAGATGTATTAAATAAAAAGGAAAAAATATTGTGTTTTTTTTAAAATTGTCGCTCTTCTTTTGTTTATAGCGCAAAAAATAAAAACCGCAGAGATGATCAAATTTAATTTGGGTACAGTGTTGCACGACCGCGCAATTGTCATTCAAAGTGCAACAGCGCTGAAAACTAAAAATTGGTCTGGGCAGGAAGGGGGTGAAAATGCCCTGTATGGAAGGGGTTAATAAAACAATAATAATTGACACATGTTCAGTGAAACTCAGCTCAATCAAACTGCTTAGGAATTTTAGGGCTTAAAATTAAACGCCTGGAATTTCTTTCGTTTTTTCTAGACATGTGCACTGCCGAAAAATGTGTTAGTTTTAATTTTGTCCGTTTTTTTCCGGGGGGGGGGCGGGGTTTCGGGTCATTCGTTATGATCACAATTAAAAAATTCACAAATTAAATAATTTGTAAATACGAAAATTCGTAAATTGGAAAATTAGAAAATCAGAAAGAACATTTGAAAGAACGAAAATATGAAAATTCTAAATAATAATCAACTGACTAACTAATAATAACTATTAAATTATAGGTATTGGAATTTCCTTTCTAATTTGGCTGTTAGTGAACGTAACGAATATTCAATTTATCCAAAGTTACGAAATATCAGAAATAACGAATGCCACATCCAAACAAATGGAACAGAACTAATTAATAATAAATAATAATAATACGTTTTTATTCTTATTATTATTTATTATTTTTAATTAGTTACAGTACATAGTAGGTGAGGTTGAAAAAATACACAACTCCAACCTATGTGTGTTGCGTTCCATTTGTTTAGATACGGCTTTCGTTACTTTTGGATAATTTGTAACTTCGGATAAACTTGTATTTGTTAAGTTCACTAACAGCTAAATTTAAAAGCAAATTCCAATACCTATCATTGAATAGTTAGTTATTATTTCAGATTTTGGTATTTTTGGGGTTTTCGGATTTTTTCTAATTTTAGATTTACAAATTTACAAATATATAAAAATTTTACAAATATTTAGAAACAATTTGGCAAACGGGTTTTCATTAATTCGGATGTTTCCGAATGAACAAACTTTTTGAAATCCGTAACGAAAAAAAGAATTCAGAATGAAACAAATTGCACGTGTCTATTTTTTTTTCCCTTTGGGATATTGCATAGTGGGCTTCATGCAACACCATACTTATTATCTTCCCTTTTCTGTTCTCATATCTTGGTCACACTCCTACTTTTCCACTCACAGTTGCTCCTATGTATCCAACCACTATTTATAGGGGTTCTTTTCTACCCATGGTAATAGCACTTTTTTTTTACAGCTATACACAATTTATTACTTTGCAGACACTATTGGAGCCTCACCAGTGACTTTGACATGGACACTCTCATTCCTTTAGGAATTAATAGGGGCTCGCCTACTTGTGTGTCCTTACCCCCACAGCTCCAGGGATAGACCATCGTATTGGTCCCCATCTTCTCAGTACCACGTATCTGTATTCTGAGCCAACATGTAAGTAGGGGGTTGGCTATTTTCCTTCCTCCTGGCTTTTTTCTTTTCTTTATATACTATTCCCAGCATTTGGGTTCAACACCCAATCATATTGGCCTTTTTATATCTTTTTTACAGAAATAATTATGCATCTGATCCTGAGGAAGTGGAATTGGTCTACGAAACGCGTCAAGATTTCCAATATGTATCTACGTTTTATTTATTATTATTCATTTGTTACATTCCATTCGTTTAGATACAGCATTCGTAATTTTGGATAAATTCGTATTCGCTACATTTGCTAACAGACAAATTTGAAAGGAAATTCTAAAACCTGTAATTTAATAGTTAGTAATAGTTAAGTTATTAGTTAGTTATTATAACAGAGGAAGTAAACAAGGGTCACTTATCCGACGCTTAGGTAAATGTCCTAATAGAATAAAGCAGTGAACATTTCCAAGTGAAGTAAAAGAGATCTAACAAATAGTCCCTCCAACTTAAGCAGAGCTAAGACATAAAAATAAAGAATTAAAAAATAATAATAATGATGATCTGCGAATCCAGGTGAGCCAAAAAGATCCAAAAACTTAATGTGACAATTCATGTGAGACACAGCAGCTGCTTCGTCTTACAACCTTCACCACACCAAGGACTATTTGTTAGACCTGTTTTACTTCACTTGGAAATTAGTTAGTTATTTTTCAGATTTTCAACATTTTTAGGTTTTTGGATTTTATATTTTCAAATTTACGAATTTGTGAATTTACGAATTTTAAGATTTACGAATTTTCAGATTTACAAATTTTTATTTATTTTTTAGTTTTTTGCTGAACAGAGGTATTTATAGACTGGATTCCAAGTGGGTGGCAGAGCAGTCAGGCAAGGGCCTGTGTTTACCTCGCACCTCACCCTGCTGGGCACTGGAGGGGGAAGTGAGACAATGGGTCCCACTGACCCACCTGAGAGACGGAGGAGAAAACATTACACATTTTTTAATTAAAACATTTTCAAATATTGGAATTTACAAATATTCAGAAAAAAAATTTAAACGGGTATTTGTTAATATAGATATTTCTGAATTACCGAATTTGATGAAATTTGTTAAAGAACAAAATCAGAACAAAACTAATTGCACATGTCTAGTCTAGAAAATTGAAAAAAATGACTTGTCGCCAATTTTTTTTTTTTTTTTTGCATGTTATAGTAGTATTCCCTGTAAAGGCACATTGACAATCACCTTACCATACTTCTATCTCTGCTCCCATTGATGGGGTTGGCAGGAGATAGACAGTTGTACACAATGGACTCTTTGAGTACCTTTGGGCATATGTATTAGAGAGAGATGGTGCCTTACTTGAAGTATATGTTGTCATGGACCCTGAAATACTGAAATCCTAATTCATGTATTACAGAAGATTTTATTCTGAACCCCAGCCAGGTCAATAGACTCGGAAGAAATACTCATTGTTCATTGTGTGATAACCCTAACTAAAGCCTTTCTATTATCGGGTGTGAATGACTTCTGCCCTGTCTCAATTCTCCAGACGGCTCCATTGTTCTGTGGCTGGCTATTGTGTACATTGATTGACCCCCTGGGGCTTTTGTCTGAACACACATATTCAGGCTATTCAAGCTTTGGGACCAATCTCTGCTGAGACATTTTCAAGTCCTCATTTGCATGGTTTAAGAGGACCAGATTGAAGACTGCATACTTTACAATGGACCAATAAGAAAGTGGTTGTTGGGGGTGGGATGTTCCAAATCCTGTATAAAGTGTGCTGTGTACTTTCAATAAAGTGTGTCCTGTTACATTCAGCATTAAGCCATGGCTCATGTGTGGATTATTCAGCGATTCCAGGGATATTCCTAGTCGGGGAATATTGGGTGATTTATTTTATGGGAGAAGAAGGGAATGCTTGACGGGGATATGTTCGACTACCGTCACATATGTGTGTCAGGGAAGAAATAGGAACCAGCTTTGCCAATATCACGCATGTGCTGCAGAACGGCGCTTTGGCACACGTGTGTGCGCGATCCAACGGAACGACGCACGCACATGCGTACTAGTGCGCGCATAATTTGAGTCCCTTTGCTGGCCTATAAAAGGCTGCCCAGTGATTACCCGTTGTGACCCGGATTAACCCTGACCTGCTCTGACCTCCTCCTGCACCTGACACTTGGATTGCTTAAAGGACTTTGCTACCAGTCTCCTGTGTTTGACCCTCAGCTTGCTTAAAGGGGTTGTAAAGGAATTTTTTTTTAAATGTCCTTATTTCTTCTGAGAAATCCTCACTTCCTGTTCTTCTGTCTGTAACTCCACACAGTAATGCAAGGCTTTCTCCCTGGTGTGGAGAAAGCCTCTTGAGGGGGTAGGGGGCGGTAAGTGAAGGAGAACTGCACTAAGGTAAATGAAGCTATTTAGGGAAAAAAATGTTTTCCTTTACAACCCCTTTAACCACTTGTCCCCCAAGGACGTCATATGACGTCCTCGACTTTGTGCAGTGATATCTGAATGATGGGTGCAGCTACAGGCATCATTCAGATATCACGGTCTTCTGTCGGCGATTCTGTGCACAATAATAATGATCCTAGCAGTAGTCCCGCCGCTTGATCATTTTTATAGGCAGCAGGAGGGCGCATCCCCTCTACTGCCGCCATCCGGCGCTTCTCCAGGCTCTCCAATCGCAGGCCTGGAGAACAGATCGGCCGGCTCATGACGATAGAGATGACTGGTGACCAGATGGTTGTGATGTCACGCCCGGGTACCCGGAAGTAAACAAAGCCGCAATCGCGGCTGTTGGCATGAGATCGGTGAATTTTTTTCACAATCTCATACTTTCCAGCCTGGAGGAGATATGTGGGGTCTTATTGACCCCACATCTCTCCATAAAGAGGACCTGTCACAGTGATTCCTATTACAAGGGATGTTTACATTCCTTGTAATAGAAATACAAGTAATCATTAAAAAAAAGTGAAAAATACAATTAATTTTATTTATTTTTTTAAACGCCCCTGTCCCCGGCAGCACGCGCTCAGAAGCGAACACGCATGTAAGTCCCACCTACATATGTAAACGCCATTCAAACCTCACATGTGAGGTATCGCCGCGTGCATTAGAGCGTGTGCAACAATTCTAGCCCTAGACCTCCTCTGTAACTCGAAAATAGTAACCTATGGAGATTTTTAAGTACCAAAGTTTGGCGCCATTCCATGAGTGTTTGGAATTTTAAAGCGTGACATGTTAGGTATCTATTTTCTCAGCGTAACATCATCTTTCACATTATACAAAAAAAATGGGCTAACTTTACTGTTTTGTTATTTTTTAATTTTTCCCAAAAAAAGTTGCAATGACCCCAATTTAATTCCCTAGGGTGTCTGCTAACAAAAATATAATGATTAATTTTCTAGCAAAAAAATTGAGATTTTTACATGAAGGAGAGAAGTGCCAAAATAGGCCGGGTAGTCAAGTGGTTAAAATCTGAAGAAGGCAGTTTCCATTTTGCTTGTGGGCATGTGAAGCCCACAAGCACTCTCCACCCGGTAGAGAAGTGGTTAAAGGACTTTTGCTACCAGTCTCCCGTGGTTGACCCTCGGCCTGCCTAAAGACTTTGCAAATTCATCTACCCGTTGGGCTAGAACCATTGCCAGTCCTGAAACACTAACCAGGGTCTGCCTATCCCTGCACGGCTGCCAGCACTCCAGCGACATTCACGCAAGACCTGCCCAGCCTGCTGGCGACTCGTGCCTCTTTGTGCCCCTTACCCTCTGTACCGCCCACCAGGGGTGGAGTGCGCTTAGTCGCAAGAGAGAACCGCTCTCAGCATCTCGACCTCGGTGAGTACCTTTCTGACAATGTGTTAGTTGGCACCACCCCAAAATAAAATATAAATGTAAAAATACTCTCTCTCTCTCTACCCCCAACCAGTGGCGTAGCGTGGGTTGTCAGTGCCTGGGGCGAGGCAAGAATTTTGCGCCTCCCTGACCCATGGACTTACCTATTTTCAGCTAGCTGCAATCTGGCCGCATAATCCACTGTGTGAGACAGCGGTGGCTGTAGGGAAGAGGAGAGTGTGCTTGATAATGACTGGTGAATCCTGGAGTGGTGACATTATGCATATGTTCTGCATATGTTCCTATGTTCCATCTGTTGTTGTTGCTCCCTCCTCTCCACACTTGTGACAGCGCCCCTCTAAATTTAGCGCCCGGGGCAGTGTCCCCCTGGCACCCCCCACGCTACGCCACTGCCACCAACCAATCCTGCTGAATTTATGGGAGCATCGAAAGAAGCTAGCGGGGCTCAGTGTCAGTACTGCAAGAAGAGAAGATGTGGTGTACAGCAGAGGTAGAGTACACCTTCGCACTTTATTGCAGGGTGATGTTGCAAGACATTTGAACTCCCTTAGTGGTGTGTTCTATAAATAGTGGGATTGTATAAAGGATATATTAGAACATTGAGTTTTTGTAGCTGGAAGGACATGACTTACGGTGAATTCAGTGCATTCATAATGATCAGAAGTGTCTGGTTTGCTGAGAATGGTCAAGATTTCAGAAAAATACTCCAGGACAACCGTGACAGTGACAGGGCTTTTCACTCTTCACCCGCGTGCAGACTTTGCTTTGGGATCCGCTGGTCATTCTGAATGGTACGATCATCGTATAGTCACATTTGGGGGGTTGGGGGTTCCACGCTGTAAAGAGAACAGGACATTTTAATTTGCCCAAAAAGATTCCCATTTGGTTATTTTATTTTTTTATCAAACTTTACTTTATTTATTTTTTTGATCATCACCTTGTGGCAGTTATTCATCCATGGAGCAAGGTGTGAATCTTGTCTTAAGGTCTATCAGGGAAAGTAGTATGTATCCCTGCACCCTCACTGCAAGGGCTAAATGCTCATGTAGTCTAGAGGAGAATGAAAGTATTAACATACCTGATCCTCTGCTCCTCTGGCACATGGCGCTCCCCCCCCCCCCCAAATCTGGCGGTGGACTGTCCCTCAGCGTCATCTTGTCCATTGCAGAACCGCAGATCCTGCATTGGGCTTGATGAGGTCAGGACTTAAGATCACTGGAGCATGGAGGAAAACACACAACGGGAACTGGTCTAGCATACACATTATGGGCCAGATTCATTAAGAGTTACGACGGCGCATCAGTAGATACGGCGTCGTAACTCAGAATCCGCGCGTCGTATCTTTAAGCGTATTCTCAAAGTAAGATACACTTAAATGTTGCTAACATACGACCGGCGTAAGTCTCCTACGCCGTCGTATCTTAGCTGCCTATTTACGCTGGCCGCTAGGGGTGTGTACGCTGATTTACGCCTAGAATATGTAAATTGGCGAGATACGCCTATTCACGAACATACGCCCGGCCTACGCAGTAAAGATACGCCGTTTACGTAAGGCGTTTTCAGACATAAAGATAAAGCTGCAAAAAGATGGCACAGCCAATGTTAAGTATGGACGTCGGGACCGCGTCAAATTTTTTGCGTTTTACGTTGTTTGCGTAACTCGTCCGTGAATGGGGCTGGACGCAAATTACGTTCACGTCGAAACCAATGAGTCTTATCGGCGTAATTTGGAGATTGCGCACTGGGATACGTCCAAGGACGGCGCATGCGCCGTTAATAAAAAAACGTAATTTACGTGGGGTCACACTTAATTTAAATAAAACACGCCCACATGAAACACATTTAAATTTGGAGGGCTTACGCCGGCCCATTTACGCTACGCCGCCGTAAATTAGCTTTGTGAATACAGCACTTGTCTCTCTAATTTATGGCGGCGAAGCATATATTGGATACGCTACGCCTGCACAAATTTACACCGCTCTACGTGAATCTAGCCATATGATCTTTACAACCTCATTAGATTTAACAAAAAATACTATGTAGTATAAGAGCCCTGCTTAACAATTTTATTCAACTGGTGTCCAGTCAGGTAGACAGCACACCATTAGTTGCAGTGAGGAAAGCCGATAGAGATAGTGATTGGCACCACAGATGTTTTGGAACTACATTTCCCATGATGCTCATGAACTCTGCAGTGTAATTGAGCATCATGGGAAATGTAGTCCCAAAACATCTGAGGTGCCAAGTTTTGCCATCACTGCTATAGAGTAAACTGTATATATGCTGTTAGCGAATAGGGGTGCTTTGTTACAAATGATGGGCTTAGTCCATTTTAAAATGTAACGAGCATATTAAAAACAAGCACATTTTAAAATGTTTTACCCAAAGGGGTGATTTACTGAGAGATGCATTGCATGAATCTATCTATTGTCGCCGCTGCCGCCCCCTATTCAGGTGTCCAGCCCCTTGTCGAGTGCCGGCCATCTGAATTTACAGCGGTGGGGGTGTTTTTTTGTGGAAGTGACTAATTAGAGCCTGGTGGGTTCTAATTGGCTTCCAAATGAATTAAACAGTGGGCGCACTGTCATAATCATAGCAGAGATGACATGAAGAGGATGGGAGAAGACATCGAGGACTGGTAGGGAGTGTGGAGGACGGTGCTGACCCGAGAGAGGTAAGTGCCAGTTGGGGGGGGGGATTGGCAGCATTTGATGGGGCAAACTGGCAGCATTTGATGGGGCAAACTGGCAGCATTTGATGGGGAAAACTGGCGACATTTGAGGGGGCAAACTGGCGACATTTGAGGGGGCAAACTGGCGACATTTGATGGGGCAAACTGGCGACATTTGATGGGGCAAACTGGTGACATTTGAGGGGCAAACTGGCGGCATTTGATAGGGCAAACTGGCGGCATTTGATGGGGCAAACTGGCGGCATTTGATAGGGCAAACTGGCGGCATTTGATGGGGCAAACTGGCGGCATTTGAGGGGGAAAACTGGCGACATTTGAGGGGCAAACTGGCGGCATTTGATGGGGCAAACTGGCGGCATTTGATAGGGCAAACTGGCGGAATTTGATGGGGCAAACTGGCAGCATTTGATGGGGCAAACTGGCGGCATTTGATGGGGCAAACTGGCAGCATTTGATGGGGCAAACTGGTGGCATTTGATGGGGCAAACTGGCGACATTTGAGGGGGCAAACTGGTGACATTTGAGGGGCAAACTGGCGGCATTTAATGGGGCAAACTGGCAGCATTTGATGGGGCAAACTGGTGGCATTTGAGGGGACAAACTGGCGGCATTTGATGGGGCACCCTGGTGGCAATTGATGGGGCAAACTGGCGGTAAATTAATTGGGCACACTGGCGGCATTTGATGGGGCAAACTGGCAGCATTTGATGGGGCAAACTGGCGACATTTGAGGGGGCAAACTGGCGACATTTGAGGGGGCAAACTGGCGACATTTGAGGGGCAAACTGGCGGCATTTGATGGGGCACCCTGGTGGCAATTGATGGGGCAAACTGGCGGTAAATTAATTGGGCACACTGGCGGCATTTGATGGGGCAAACTGGCAGCATTTGATGGGGCAAACTGGCGACATTTGAGGGGGCAAACTGGCGACATTTGAGGGGGCAAACTGGCGACATTTGAGGGGCAAACTGGCGGCATTTGATTGGGCAAACTGGCAGCATTTGATGGGGCACACTGGCGGCATTTGATGGGGCAAACTGGCAGCATTTGATGGGGCAAACTGGCGACATTTGAGGGGGCAAACTGGCGACATTTGAGGGGCAAACTGGCGGCATTTGATGGGGCAAACTGTCTGCAGTCATTTGATGGGGCACACTGGCGGCATTTGATGGGGCAAACTGTCTGCAGCATTTGATGGGGCAAACTGGCGACATTTGAGGGGGCAAACTGGCGACATTTGAGGGGCAAACTGGCGGCATTTGATTGGGCAAACTGGCAGCATCTCCTGATGGGGCAAACTGGCGACATTTGATGGGGCAAACTGACGGCATCTCCTGATAGGGCAAACTGGCGGCATTTGATGGGGCAGTCTCTGGCAGCATTCCTGTATGGGGCAAACTGGCGACATTTGAGGGGCAAACTGACGGCATCTCCTGATAGGTCTGCAAACTGGCGGCATTTGATGGGGCAAACTGGCAGCATTTGATGGGGCAAACTGGCAGCATTTGATGGGGCAAACTGGTGGCATTTGATGGGGCACCCTGGTGGCAATTGATGGGGCAAACTGGCGGTAAATTAATTGGGCACACTGGCGGCATTTGATGGGGCACACTGGTGGCAATTGATGGGGCAAACTGGTGTCAATTTGATGGGGCACACTGGTGGCAATTGATGGGGCAAGCTGGCGGCAATTTATGGGGCAAACTGGTGGCAATTGTTGGGCACACTGGCTGTGTTTGATGGGCACAGTGGAGGCAATTGATGGGCACAGTGAGGCTGCAATTGATGTTTTTTTTTTCCAGTTTGTTTTCCATGGACAGTTGTAAAAGGTTTTGTGCTCTTCAGTTTTAGTAAGTCAACCCCATAGTGTTTAACAAGCCACCTTCATTAGTGACAGCTTATATATGCCCTAGGCCCTGCCACCAATCTTACTGTAGGTCCAAGTCAGAAGTCAGCTCTGTGCAGAGCCAAGAAACATAATCTTCAACAAGACTACAAAGACATCAGAAGAGACATACACGATTTCTTGAGAGGTGCATGATTCAGTTGGCACAGGAACAGGTAGAATGCTTCCAACTCTGTAGTAAAGAACACAATAGAGATTTAATAATGTGAGTTTATCTTCTCTTACCAAAGCAAAATGAGTTCAAGTGTTTCCAACAAAGAGGTTCTGTTAATATTACAACATACAAGGGCATTTTAGACAATTGTGCTCTTCCAAACTTGTGGTACCAGTTTGATGAAGAACCCTTTTCAGTTCTACCTGTACTGACTGTACCTCTATGTAAAAAAACAGCTCCAAAAAGACATGGTTTGACCAAGCTGGTGTAGAGGAACTCAAGTGTCCCCCACAGAGCCCAGTTGCATCACTGGTACGTGAAATCGGAAATACGTCAATGCGTTTCGCCCCTCCTCCAGGGAGTCATCAAGAAAGGTGGGCGAAACGTGACGATGTATCTCCCTGGAGGAGGGGCGAAACACGTCAACGTATTTCCGGTTTCACTTACTAGTGACGCAACTTCCGGTTTTCCATGGAACACACGCTGCAGCTGCAAACCCGGAAAACACACTGATGCCTGTTTTTAAGCCCTCTCGGGAGTTGCGTTTTGTTAGTGCGCAATTATCCAGTGGCCGGCAGTACTTCACTATGTACTTTCTTCTCTGTTTTAATACGCACCATCTTCCTCGGTCTGCATGAAAAATCATTTATGGAAGCCTCTCTAACATTTGGATCTATATGCCACAACCTGTTAAAGCATTTCTGACCCCTGGACTGCAAAGCTGAGGGTCCATTACCTCTGGTGAGTGTGTTCTCTAAGATTCCTTTCAACCTGGAGGTTTGAGTTGCCATTGGAAGCACTTTGCACTTTATTTTATCTTATTGCACTTTATTTACCACAATTATATTTTGTATTTAATTACATTTATATAGGTTAAAATCCACATTCCACTAGCGCTGTTAATGAACTTTATATTTATATCTTTAAGGTTCTAGCACCTTCGCAACAGCAGCTGTGATCTATTTTTGTACTATTTCACTATTGTTTCACTTATTTATCATTTTATCAGCGCAAGTTTTAGTTTGTATTTTGTATTATGGCTGACTGACAACCATTGTGTTGGTTTGGAGCCACAATCACATTTTGATCTGCTTGTGGGATCTCTCTTTGCAAGTGTGATATTTGGAATTATAGACCCAATTTCAGCACAGAAATGTTATGAACTGTAGGAGATATATTTTTTTTCACATGGTCTTTGGAATATAAGTTGGTTTACTGTACATACATTGGAGCACAATTTTGTATTATACAGGCACACCCCACTTTACGTACCTTCACTTTACGTACACTGGCGAGTACGGACACACTGGCGTTTATGGAAAATCTTGGTCAGCTTGACATGGCACTGCTCCTGGTTTTTAACATTGACGTCTATAGGAAATCTTGGCCAGCTTGACATGGCACTGCTCCTGGTTTTTAACATTGTCGTCTATGGGAAAACTTGGCCAGCTTGACATAGCACTGCTCCTGTTTTTTTTAACAATGACGTCTATGGGAAATCTTGGCCAGATTGACGTGGAACCGCTCCTGGTTTTTAACATTGACGTCTATGGGAAATCTTGGCCAGCTTGACATGGCACTGTTCCTGTTTTTTTAACAATGACGTCTATGGGAAATCTTGGCCATCTTGACATGGCACTGCTCCTGTTTTTTTAACAATGACGTCTATGGGAAATCTTGGCCAGCTTGACATGGCACTGCTCCTGTTTTTTTAACAATGACGTCTATGGGAAATCTTGGCCAGCTTGACATGGCACTGCTCCTGGTTTTTAACATTGACGTCTATGGGAAATCTTGGCCAGCTTGACGTGGAACAGCTCCTGGTTTTTACCATATTTTTCGCCTTAAAAGACGCACTTTTTCTTCCCCAAAACTGGGGGGGAAAAGTTGGTGCGTCTTATAAGACGAATATACCTTTTTTTGACTCGCCGATCCGCGGAGTGCACCACCGCCGCTGTCTTAGGAAAGGCTGCGGCTTTGGCCTAGCTCCGGAGCGGTCGGCCATCTTGGTACACCCGGCGGCGGGGCGCGCTGAGCAGAGCAAAGGGGTCGTGGGATCTTCTATTCCAGAGCGATCTGCAACAGTGAGTTGGGGGCAATGTTACTGGCTACTATGTGGGGGCAATGTTACTGGCTAGTGTTGCTCACGAATATTCGCATTGCGAATATTCGCTACGAATATTGCATATTCGAGTATTCGCGAATAACGCGAATATCGCGGCGAATATTCGCTATTTCGAATATTCGAATGTTTTAAAAATTTTTTTAGAACAGATCACATCCTAGAGATCCCCATCGACGTCTAAAAGCATTGCTGGTATGATTAGAGACCTTGGGCCGAGTAGCTGCAGCGCTCATTTTATATTGCCGAAAAATCGCAATGCGATTATTCGGCAAATAGCGATATCGCGCGATTATTTTATATTGTAATATATCACGAATATTCTGAGCCAATCAGAGTACTCCATTCCGCATTTCTCGAAATTTCGAAATTATTTTGTATTGTAATATATCACGAATATTCTGAGCCAATCAGAGTGCTCCATTCCGCATTTCTCGAATATTCGCAATTATTGTGTATTGTAATATATCACGAATATTCTGAGCCAATCAGAGTGCTCCTTCCGCATTTGCCGAATATTCGCAATTATTGTGTATTGTAATATATCACGAATATTCTGAGCCAATCAGAGTGCTCCTTCCGCATTTCTCGAATATTCGCAATTATTTTATATTGTAATATATCACGAATATTCTGAGCCAATCAGAGTGCTCCTTCCGCATTTCTCGAATATTCGCAATTATTGTGTATTGTAATATATCACGAATATTCTGAGCCAATCAGAGTGCTCCTTCCGCATTTCTCGAATATTCGCAATTATTGTGTATTGTAATATATCACGAATATTCTGAGCCAATCAGAGTGCTCCTTCCGCATTTGCCGAATATTCGCAATTATTGTGTATTGTAATATATCACGAATATTCTGAGCCAATCAGAGTGCTCCTTCCGCATTTCTCGAATATTCGCAATTCGCATTCGCAATTCGCAATCACATTCGCGATAGCGAAAATTCGCAATCATTTCATTTCGAAAATATATCACGAATATTCGTATTTAGCGAATATCTGTCGAATATTCGACTATATATTCGAGATATATCGCAAATTCGAATATGGCATATTCTGCTCAACACTATTACTGGCTATTATGTGGGGGTAATGTTACTGGCTATTATGTGGGGGCACTGTTACTGGCTATTATGTGGGGGCAATGTTACTGGCTATTATTATGTGGGGGCAATGTTACTGGCTATTATGTGGGGGCAATGTTACTGGCTATTACTAATGTGGAGGTGGTGTGATGGTGATGACGAGTGGGGGGCAAATATTTTACTACAGTATTTGGTTCAAAACCTTTTTATTTTTTTTTATTTTCCTCCTTTAAAATTGGGTGCGTCTTATATGCCGGAGCGTCTTATACGGCGAAAAATGTGGTAACATTGACGTCTATGGTAAATCTTGGTCAGCTTGACATGGCACTGCTCCCGAACCATAAGTGTCAGGGACACCAAACTTGGGGAACAATAAGAGGGAACCCATGACTACAACATATCTGGTCAGCCAGCTTGCCTAGTTAATCTACCATGTTATAGTCCTGGGTCCCCTTAATGTGCTCCCCAAGCTTGGTATCCCTGTCACTTATGGTTGAGTAGCAGTGCCATGTCAATTTGACTAAAATTTCCCACAGACGCTAATTTTAAATGTTAAAAAAACAGGAGCAGTGCCATGTCATTTTGACCAAAATTTCCCACAGACGCCAATGTTAAATGTTAAAAAAACAGGATCAGTGCCATGTCAAGCTGACCAAGATTTCCCATAGAGATAGTGGCCCGAATTCACAAAGCACTTATGCCGACGTATCTCCAGATATGCCGACGTATCTCCAGATATGCCGACGTAAGTACAAATGTGCGTCCGTCGTATCTATGCGATGACCCACAAAGCTAGATACGTCGAAAAATAGGCTTCAGCCTCCCGATGTAACTTTCCTACGCCGGCGTATAGTGGACGCATATTTACGCTGGACACATGTGTCGCTCCCATTCATTTTCGATTCAAATATGTAAATGAGGGAGATACGCCGATTCACGAACGTAGTTGCGCCAGGCACATAATATACGTGGTTTGCGTAAGTCGTACGTCCGGTGTAAAGTTATTCCCCATATTGGAGGCGCAACTCATGCAAAGGTATGGACCAGGGAACGAATGCCATCAAATTTTACATACAGTAGTTTACGTTGTATGTGAATAGGGCTGGGCGTAGGTTACATCCACGTCGTAGGCAGTGTTTCGACGTATCTTAGGCAGTTGTTTTGACGTGATTGTGAACATGCGCACTGCTTCCAAGGCACGACACATGCGCAGTTCGTTTTAAGTACTTGTCTGACGCTCGGCCCATCATTTGCATGGGGTCACACTTCATTTAAATGTATCACGCCCACTTCCAGCCCACTCCACTTACACTGCCTTACGCCTACGAATATACGCTACGCTGGCGCAGAGTTGGTAGCATTTGTTTTGTGACGCTACGGCGGCATATGTATATGCGCGGATGTATGTGAATCCGGGCCATTGTATTTACCTGCATTGAGAAGTGAAAAAAGGAATTGCTTCACTAAGTACATTTTCGTTTTACATGCATGCTCTGATCCCATTGTGTACTTAAAAGTGGGGCGTGCCTGTACTATATTTTGAAGTATGAAATTAATGTATTGCATTTAATAATATGTCTCATCAGCTATGTTTAAATTAATACACTCAGCACTTTATTATTATATATAATTATTTTGGATCAGCAAAGGCATTATATAGAGAGGTGGATTTTATTCCTCTGAATTTTTAGCACATGTTTATTCACTATGGAGAAACAGCGCACCAGAACATAGCCACACATATCTAATATTTCAGTATTTAAGGGATTTTTTTAATTTATTTTTTATATCTTTTGTAAATTGTAGCCAAGCGCAAAAGTTTTTTGTTATCTTAACCATCTTTAGGCAATGACATTAACTCATTTTGTTATTGTTAATAATTTGACATGTGCACACTGAAATATTTTGTTTTGGAATTTAGTTTTCATACGAAAAATGTATTTATTTAGTAACCCCGAAATTATTTTTTATTTATTTAGTTTCGTTAAAAAAAGCATTTGTCTGAAAATCCGAATTAAAGCAGAGTTCCACCCTTAAAATCACTTTTTTTCATTACATCCAGCATACTGGCATCGGCGCCAGTATGCTGTTTTTTTTTTTTTTTTAATGCTCGTACTTACTGTATATCACAACATTGAATTCCAGGCGCACCGCGGAGTGTCGCCGCTATAAGCGTCACGCCTTCCGGAAACAGCCTCCAAAAAAACCTGAACTAGGACCGGCTATTTTCGGCGCCTGCGCAGTCAGCTCCTGGGTCTGAATGCGCAGGCGCCGAAAATAGCCGGTCCTAGTTCAGGTTTTTTTGGAGGGCGTGACGCGCTATATACGGCGCCTGCGCAGTCAGCTCCTGGGTCTGTGCGCAGGCGCCGAGTAAAAGCCGAATGCTAATCGGCTGTTTCCGGAAGGCGTGACGCCTTATAGCGGCGACACTCCGCGGTGCGCCTGGAATTCAATGTTGTGATATACAGTAAGTTACGAGCATTAAAAAAAAAAAAAAAAACAGCATACTGGCGCTGACGCCAGTATGCTGGATGTAATGAAAAAAGTGATTTTAAGGGTGGAACTCCTGCTTTAATGTTGAATCTGTCATTGAAGGCTTATGGTGTCCGTCGAATGTTCTAAGAAGATCCGACGGAGCAGCTAAACTGTACGACGCCGCAATCGTACATTTCCGGTCGAATGTTCCGCCTACAAGCTATAAAAGAATTCTAATGTTGTATGACACTAATAATAATTATATTTATTTATTATTATTACTAGTCAACAAACATTCAAATTCTTCTATAGCCTGTGGGCGGAGCATTTGACCGGAAATGTACGATTGCGGCGTCGTACAGTTTAGCTGCTTGTAGAATCTTCTTAGAACTTTTGACAGACACCTTAAGCCTTCAATGACAGATTCAACGTTTGTATGTTTTTTGCTGCTTCGTCGAATCTTCGTCGTTCATGTCGAATCTTCTACCTCAACACTGTCTCTATTATGTCAAATCTTTTCTCTCTATGTAGAATAATCTTGGACTAATAGTTAGGTTAGGCACATTCGAGCCACAGGTTCGATTGACGCAGATTGCTATTGTCATCGTCATGTTGAATCTTCTATTTATATCCAACTATAAACGAAAATAAAGCTTTGTTTTATGTCGGATCTTTTGGATTTCGGATTCTGCACGATTGTTTTCTTTGTTAAAATAACGAAAATATCTGAAATTTGGACAAAAATGAATTTGGGCGAAAACGAATGCACATGTCTATTAAAGCGGAGGTTCATCCTAAATATACTATGTCCCATGTGATCCAGCATACTGGCGTCAGCGCCAGTATGCTGTTTTTTTTTTTTTTTTTAATGGTCCACTTACTGTGTAATCCTTAATTTTCATTTATTTCCCCCGCGGTGGATGGCGGAAAATAGACGATTTAGGACTCGGGTATTTCCGTTGCTATACGGCGCCTGCGCACAGACCTAGGAGCTGACTGCGCAGGCGCCGTATTTCTCCGAGTCCTATGGCTATGGCACGTCACGCCCTCCGAAAAAAGCCGAAATAGGACTCGGAGAAATACGGTGCCTGCGCAGTCAGCTCCCTAGGTCTGTGCGCATGCGCCGTATAGCAACGGAAATACCCGAGTCCTAAATCGGCTATTTTCGGAAGCCGTGACGGGCGCCATCCACCACGGGGGAAATAAATGAAAACTAAGGATTACACAGTAAGTGGACCAATAAAAAAAAAAAACTGCATACTGGCGCTGACGCCAGTATGCTGGATCACATGGGACATAGTATATTTAGGGTGAACCTCCGCTTTAAAGCGGAGGTTCACCCAAAAATCAACTTTCTAACATATGCAGTATGCTGTTTTTTTTGTATTTATCGTTTTATAAGCAGTTGTTATCCGGCTCCAAGCGGGGAATCCTGCGGGAAATGGGCGTTCCTAAGCCAAGGGGAGTTGATTGACGGGCTGCTAAGGCGTGTCACGCCTTCCGAAAATACCCGAGTGTCACTTGGCTTAGGAACGCCCATTCCCCGCAGGATTCCCTGCTCGGAGCCGGATAACAACTGGCTCATAAAACGATAAGTACAAAAAAAACCAGCATACTGCAGATGTTAGCAGTATGCTGGATCTAATGTCAGAAAGTTGATTTTTGGGTGAACCTCCGCTTTAATAATGTTAATAATTGTTATTGTTAATAATGTCACTACTGTCCCTGTCTTTTCCCTTATATAGCTGTCATTCGGCAAGCAGAACTATTGGAATTTGTCACGTGCGCTGGGACTGTCAGGTTTTTAATTTCAACGAGTTGGAAGGCAGCAGGCATCATGATTAATAATAGATTTACAAAGAGGGACTTTTCAAAGAAAAACTGAAAAATTACACATACTCTGCTCAGGGCCGTCTTTAATATGGTATAGGCCCTGGGCAAACATTTTTTTTGGGCCCCCCTCCAGCTTATTTTGGGCCTGGCTGGTTCACATGTATGTGTTTTGGCGGCCCTCATTTGTGCAGGCACAGCAGCCTATTGATTTGAATGGGCTGCCATGCCTTTGTTTCCTGCAGAAAAAAGGTGCATTCAGCATTTTAAAAATCAGTTGCCTTGAAATCCATTCTGCTTTTGCACCATGCTACTTACCTGCAGTTCTTGCACCATGCTACTTACCTGCAGTTCTTGCACACACAAACGCACTGTGTTTTTAAAAGCGTGACCTAAACGTCTAAAAATGCAGCAAGTGTGACAGTGCGGGAACTGCAGATAAGTCACAGCAGAATGGACAGACAGTGCTGTATTTCAGTGCTTGATGGGCATAGGTGTGCCGTGTGCTCAGCCTATTACATGAGGCATCAAATGAATGGGCTGCTGTGCCTGCGCAAATGTGTGCCGCCAAAACACATACATGTGAACCAGCCAGGCCCAAAATAAGCCCATCAAGCAGTTAAATACAGACAGTAATGCCATGTGCTCTGAGGCCTCACTCAGCCTGGACTGCAGGGCTGCTCTGTGACTTAAAGAGTTCCTCTATTTTACACATGGCATGGCATGGGGTCCCATGGTGCTAAAGCAGAATGGACAGACGGTGCTGTGACCCCATCCCATGCCATGTGTAAAATACAGGAACTTTTTAAAACACTGACCAGACCTGCAGTGAATCATCAAATATTATAAAGACTTTGGGCACACTCTACAGAAAACTTCTATTTACAATATAGATTAGCAAACAGTGACATACATTGAGGAGCAGGACATGAAGAAGTCAGCCTCGGGAAGAGCAAACTGGGGATGTTATAAAATCACATTCTAATTCACTTTTATATACAAGCAGCACCCAGTGGCAGGAAGGGAGAAGTGCACGTCTAAAGGGAAGCCAGGGGTGCTGTACATTTTAAAACACTGGGAAGGGAAGCAGTACTGTCACCTGGCTGCGTGCCGCTGATGATTTTCAGCCTGATTTGTGGGCAGCACAGGGGCTTAACGGGCGGCAGGGCCGCCATCAGGAATTATGGGGCCCCTTACACAGCTTCAGGCATGGGCCCCCTGGAGCAGAGAACGGGGGGGGGGGTGCTGCCCCCTTAAATTGAGACGCGGGGGGGGGGCGGGGCTGCCGCAAATTTTGAAGCGGGAGGCCCTTTACAAAAAAAAGATTTAATAAAGAAAAATATAAAAAAAGGAGTGTAGCCATCCGGGGCCCGGGGGACCTCTGGGCCCTTTAATAAAAAGAAATAAAAAATATATATAAAACATTTTTTTTTTTTTAAAAAGGGGGTGGCCATCTGGGGACCTCTGGGCCCTTTAATAATTTTTATTTGTTTTATAAAAATAAATTACAAAAAAAGGGGGGTTGCCATCCGGGACCTCTGGACCCTTTAATAAAAAAAAAAATAAAAAAAAAAATGTTAAAAATAAACACTTATAAAAAAAAGTGGGGTTGCCATCCAGGGCCCTGGGAACCTCTGGGCCCTTTAATAAAAAAAATATATAAACAAAAATAAAAAAATAAACATTTATAAAAAAAAATAAAAAAGGGTGTTTGCCACATGGGGCCCTGGGGACCTCTGAGCCCTTTAATTATATATGTATATATATATATATATATATATATATATATATATATATATATATATATATATAAAGAAATAAAATATTTAAAAAAAATATAAAAAAAGGGGGGTTGCCATCCAGGGCCCTGGGGACCTCTGGGTCCTTTAATAATAATAACATTTATATTATATAATATGTGTGTATATATATATATATATATATATATTAAAAGAAATATATAAAAAAGTTTTTTTTTATAAAAAAGGGGGGTCGTCATCCGGGGCCCTGGGGAACTACGGACCCCTGGGGACCTCCAGACCTCTAAAAAAAAAATTAGCCCTTTAATAAAAAATAAAATAAAAATATATAAAATAAATATATATTTTTATTTAAAAATAAATAAAAAAAGGGGGTTGTCATCTGGGGCCCTGGGGGCCTCCGGGTCCCTGGGGACCCCTAAAAAAAAAGCCCTTTAATAAAAAATAAAAATATATTTTAAAAAATTGTCCCTTTAATAAAAAATAAAATAAAAATATATAAAATAAATATATTTTTTTTATTTAAAAATAAATAAAAAAAGGGGGGTTGCCATCTTGGGCCCTGGGGGCCTCCGGGTCCCTGGGGACCCCTAAAATAAATTGGCCCTTTAGTAAAAAATAAAAATATATTTTAAAAAATTTGCCCTTTAATAAAAAATAAAATAAAAATATATAAAATAAATATATTTTTTTATTTAAAAAAAAAAAAAAAAAAGGGGGGGTTGCCATCTTGGGCCCTCCGGGCCCCTGGGGACCTCCGGACCCCTAAAAAAAAAAATTTCAATGGGGGTTGCTTTGGGCCCCCAATAGTGACAGGGCCCTGGGCAGCTGCCCCTGTTTGCCCTATGGTAGAGACGGCCCTGACTCTGCTAAAGGATCGCCAAATATTTTAGGAGACCTTAACAGGCACCTGTGTTTTTTTTATATTAATTTATTTCATAGAAGCCAGAAAGAAGATGCCATTTTTGGCCATTTAAAGTTATTTTACTTCTGTAAATTTTAGTGCTTTAAAAAAAAAAATCTGTGCTGCTAGCCAAATGGGATTTTCAAAAATGTTGTACTGGTAGATGTTCCCCAGGACAGTGTTCAACCCCCCCCCCCCCCCATGCAATTATGTTAAAATCTCCTCGCCTATTAGCCAATAAAATATATATTTTTGATGTAAGTTCGCCAAACCCTACCCGAACTGACAGTTGACCTCTATCTAACAGCATACCTCCCAACTTTTTGAGATGGGAATGAGGGCCACCTATCAGCAAAAGTATGCAGGCATAGGACACACCCCCTTGCTATGCCGGTGTATAGTCATACTCCGCTCCCCATCACAGAGTGCTCCGGAAGTGCTGTGGTGGGCAACTGCGCATGCGCGATGCGTTCCAAACGCATCTGCGATGCGTTCCAATGCATTTACGGCAGTGCACACCAGCGAAACCTCGTTCGGCATCCAGGCTCTTTCCTTAACAATCACCGTGGATTGGAGGATGTTAAAAAAAGAGCCAGGAGGCCGAGCGAGCGAAGCGAGCCATCCGAGCGAAGCGAGGACGTGAGGCCCACTGGCCACTTTCCCCTAAGTCCACGTCACTCTGAATGACGGCTTCGCTGGTGTGCAGTGTCGTAAATGCATTGGAACGCATCACAGATGCGTTTGGAATGCATCGCGCATGCGCAGTTGCCCACCACAGCACGTCCTGAGCACTCTGATGGGGGAGCCGAATATGACGCGTCACCCCCTTAACCACTGTTTTTCAGATTTAGCGTTTACAAGACTAAAACTGTTTTTTTTTTGCTAGAAAATTACTTAAAACCCCCAAACATTAATTTTTTTGAAATAGCGGTCATACTGGAATAAAATGGTGGTCATTGCAATACTTTTTGTCACGTATTTGCGCAGCGGTCTTACAAGCGCACTTTTTTTGGAAAAAAAAACACTTGTTTTTAATTAAAAAAAATAAGACAACAGTAAAGTTAGCCCAATTTGTTTTTATATATTGTGAAAGATAATGTTACGCCGAGTAAAATGATACCCAACATGTCACGCTTCAAAATTGCGCCCGCTCGTGGAATGGTGTCAAACTTTTACCCTTAAAAATCTCCAAATTAGGAGATGTTTAAAAAAAAAATCTACAGGTTCCAACTTTTGAGCTACGGAGGAGGTCTAGGGTTAGAATTATTGCTCTTGCTCTAACGATCGCGGCAATACCTCACTTGTGTGGTTTGAACACCGTTTTCATATGCGGGCGCTACTCACGTATGCGTTTGCTTCTGCGTGCGAGCTCGTCGGGACGGGGCGCTTTTCTTATTTATTTGTATTTATCTTGAAAAATAAATAAGAATAAAATGGATCACTTTTATTCCTATTACAAGGAATGTAAGCATCTCTTGTAATAGAAAAAAGCATGACAGCTTGCATCCACAGCAAGCAGGAGAGAGGACCCGATCGCGGAGGGCACGGGAGAGTGGCGGGAGGGGGGGGGGGGGGCCTCTCCCAAGGCCGATAAAACTCCCAGCTCCCAGCTGTGCGCACCAAAACCAAAATGGCCGGACCAAGTGATGTATCCAATGCCCATGAAGCTTCTCCACTTATTGGATACATCACTTGGTCCGGCCATTTTGGTTTTGGTGCGCACACAGCTTCCCCCAGGGATAATCTAGGTGCTCCTTGTCTGGGAGAAGGTGAGTCCCTTCCTTTGGTATAATGAGCCCCTTCTTTCCCCTTTTTTTATCATGTCCACATGCTGCAATGTCTATGCCTGACCACAAGAGTCCTCTTTTGTTGTTGTTTTTTTTCTTTTATTGTGTATTTCTCATTTTTCAGAAAAAACTCTACTGCTTATTTTCGGAAACGACCCATCCATACCCTTAGCTTTGTCCTGGGGTATAGGATGATCTATAGCAGTATTTTTTCTAGTCTGATTCTTTTATCTGAATATTGATATGTCATTGTGAATTATTCATGCTTTTTGATATCTTGTAATAAATTTATATATTTTTATGACCTAGTTGTCACTACTATTTATGGTTGCTCGAAAAATCCCACCTTGTTTAGAGGTATTCATTTTTATTTTACTGATACCAATGATGGGACACTATTCCTCCCACTGATACCAATGATGATACCAATGATACCAATGATACCAATGATGATACCAATGATGGGGCACTATTCCTCCTACTGATACCAATGATGGAACACTATTCCTCCCACTGATACCAATGATGGAACGCTATTCCTCCCACTGATACCAATGATGATACCAATGATACCAATGATACCAATGATGATACCAATGATGGGGCACTATTCCTGCTACTGATACCAATGATGGGATACGTTCCTCCCACTGATACCAATGATGGGGCACTATTCCTCCTACTGATACCAATGATGGGACACTATTTCTCCCACTGATACCAATGATGGGAGACTATTCCTGCCAATGATACCAATGATGGGACACTATTCCTCCTACTGATACCAATGATGGGACACTATTCCTGCTACTGATACCAATGATGGGATACGTTCCTCCCACTGATACCAATGATGGGGCACTATTCCTCCTACTGATACCAATGATGGGACACTATTCCTCCCACTGATACCAATGATGGGAGACTATTCCTGCCAATGATACCAATGATGGGACACTATTCCTCCTACTGATACCAATGATGGGACACTATTCCTGCTACTGATACCAATGATGGGATACATTCCTCCCACTGATACCAATGATGGGACACTATTCCTGCTACTGATACCAATGATGGGATACATTCCTCCCACTGATACCAATGATGGGGCACTATTCTTCCTACTGATACCAATGATGGGACACTATTCCTCCCACTGATACCAATGATGGGAGACTATTCCTGCCAATGATACCAATGATGGGAGACTATTCCTCCCCCAATATGAATATGGGTCACTATTCCTCCTATTGAAGCCAGAACATTTTCTGCTCCCACTGGCCAAAGTGCGCCCCCCTGAGGTCTGAACAACAGAAAAGTGGCCCTTTGTTTAGGAAGTTTGGAGACCCCCTGTTCTAATGCAACAGGCTGCGAACACCAATGGATTTGAACCATCTACGGGTGGCACCTTTGCGCTTCTTTGGTAAGAGTGAAATACAAAATATGCATTGAAAGGTTTTTTTCTCTGTGTTATCTTCTTAACATTTGGTAGTCATATCCCCAAAAATTCTAAGAATGATCTTTTATTTATTTATTTTTTATCTCATGTGAGAAATAACGAATATATCATAAATCATTCCATAAACGCCTACACTGCATATATCATTTCAGGAAAATATTCTTATTTTTTTTTTAAATATCTCTTTATTAAACTTTTTTCATTACAAAAAAACAATCACAATACACAAATGCTTAAAACACTACACAAACAAACACATATACTGTACAAATACGGTCTCAATACTCTGATTTCTATTTATAATTAGTGTTGAGCAGAATATGCCATATTCGATTTCGCGATATATCTCGGATATATAGTCGAATAATCAAGATATATTCGCTAAATACGAATATTCGTGATATTTTTTGGAAATGAAATGATTGCGAAATTTCGCTATTGCGAATGCGAATGCGAAATTTCGAGAAATGCGGAAGGAGCACTCTGATTGGCTCAGAATATTCGTGATATTTTACCAAATATTGCGAATTTCGAGAAATGCAAAATATTGGCTCAGAAGATTGTGATATATTACAATACAAAATAATTGCGAATATTCGGCAAATGCGGAATGGAGCACTCTGATTGGCTCAGAATATTTGTGATATATTACAATACAAAATAATTGCGAAATTTTGAGAAATGCGGAATGGAGCACTCTGATTGGCTCAGAATATTCTTGATATTTTATCGTAATTTCGCAAAAATGCGAATGAGAAATTGATTGCGGAATTTCGACAGTAACACTCTGAAATTGAATATATGTGTTATTTTAGCTAAAAACAATATTTCAAATTTCTCGAAAATAATCGCGCGATATCGCTATTGCCGAATAATCGCATTGCGATTTTTCGGCAATATAAAATGATCGCTGCAGCTACTCGGCCCAAGGTCTCTAATCATACCAGCAATGCTTTTAGACGTCGATGGGGATCTCTAGGATGTGATCTGTTCTAAAAAAAATTGAAAAAATACGAATATTCGAAATAGCGAATATTCACCGCGAAATTCGGAATATATCGTGAATACTCGAATATGCCAAATTCGAGCCGAATATTCGCAATACGAATATTCGTGAGCAACACTATTTATATTCCTTTTCCAGGAGCTCCACTAACCTATCACCTAGAACAATACCCGGAACTATATTTTTGGTCCAACTAATTAAGAGGTGAGATAAAAAAAAAATATCTCATTCAAAGGAAAGCTACCATGGCAAAAAAAAAAAGGAAAGATAACCAAAGAATAGAAGGGGGGAGGAGGGAGAGAGAAAAAAAAAAGGGATAAGAGGGAGAAGTTTATTTTCGTGTTATACAAATTTATATATCCCTACGAAGGCTTCTGATTTCAAGCCTACTAAAAAAAAAAAAAATTAATTTGGGTGTTATAATTAATTTAGTGTTACTTTAACCACTTAAGGACCCGCTCACGCAGATATACGTCCTTTTTTTAAAGATGGATATCTCGGTAACGGCAGCAGCTGCCGCCACAACCGAGATGTCCATCTTTAGTGTGAGCGGTCCTGTAAACAATCACGGAGCGGATTCGACGCAAGATCACCGTTATCGGCGGCGGGAGAGGGGCCCCCCTCCCGCCGCCGCTTACCAGAGCTGTCGGTAGCGGCTGAGGCGATCGGGTCCTGTGTGCTGCTGTGTGGGGATGCAAATGAGGGCAAAATACCACCCGTCCCCATAGCATAGCAGGGCGGAAGTGATGTCAAAACGTCAGTTCCGCCCATGCGTCTTAAAGGCACATTTTTTTGTTGTCATTTTTTCAAATGACAGTTCCTTTTTTTTTTTTTTGCATTTAAGTCCAAATCCAAAGTCCAAAGTCTCATATTTAAGAGGACCTGTCATGCTTTTTTCTATTACAAGGGATGTTTACATTCCTTGTAATAGGAATAAAAGTGATAATTTTTTTTTTCAGTATAAAAAAAATAAAATAATAAAAAAATAAAAAAAAAATAAGAATACACAGACATGTACAGACTGGAATATTTTGTTTTGTTTTTTCGTTTTCGTTTGGAAAATAAATGTATTTAGTTACTCCGAAAATTGTTTTGATTTATTTTGTTTTCGTCGGGAAAGTTTTCGTTCAGATCCGACGATTTTTGATGCTTTGTCGAATTTTCGTTGTTCAATTTCCACCTATTCACTGTATTCAGAACGACGATTTTCGATGCTTTGTCGAATTGAACGACGAAAATTCGACAAAGCATCGAAAATCTTCGGATCTGAACGAAAGTGAAAATAAAGCATTTTTTATGTCGGATCTTTCGGTTTTCGTTTCTTGCGCTTTAGTTTTCTTCCGTTAAAACGATAACAAAAATACACGATTTTCGGACGAAAATGCATTCTAACGAAAACTAATGCACATGTCTAGCGCGCAGAAGCGAGCGCATACATGAGTAGCGCCCGCATATGAACTAACTACACAAGTGAGGTATTACCGCAATCGTTAGAGCGAGAGCAATAATTCTAGCCCTAGACCTCCTCTGTAGCTCAAAAGATGCAACCTGTAGAATTTTTTAAACGTCGCCTATCAAGATTTTTAAAGGTAAAAGTTTGACGCCATTCCATAAGCGGGCACAATTTTTAAGCGTGACATGTTGGGTATCATTTTACTCGGCGTAACATTATCTTTCACTAAATATAAAAAAAATGTTGTCTTATTTTTTTATTTAAAAAAGTGAATTTTTTCCAAAAAAAAAAGTGTGCTTGTAAGACCGCTGCGCAAATACGGTGTGACAAAAAGTATTGCAATGACCGCCATTTTATTCTCTAGGGTGTTAGAAAAAAATATATACATAATGTTTGGGGGTTTTAAGTAATTTTCTAGCAAAAAAAAAACTGTTTTAGTCCTGCAAACGCCAAATCTGAAAAACACCCAAGGTCCTTAAGTGGTTAAAGGGACTTCCTATTCCAAACTTTATATAAAAAAGGTGAGGGGAAAAAAATATTTTAGTGTTATACAAATATATATATATCTATAAATGCATCCAATTTCAAGCCTACTTGTGTAAAAAGATTTTTTTTGGTGATGAATATAATTTAGTGTTACTTTAAAAGGACTACCTATTCGGAGCCTATTTATTTAAAAAAGGTGAAGGTTACGTCACGTGGGCTCCTTATTTCATGCCTTCTTGTGTAGAAAAAAATAGATAAAAACTATTTAGTGATGTAAATAATTTAGTGTTACTTTAAAAGGACTTCCTATTTCAAGCCTATTAAAAAAAGGTGAGGGGAAGAAAATTATTTTAGTGTTATATATATATATATATATATATATATATATATATATATATATATATATATATATATATATATATATACAGGGCTTGACAAATTTGCTTTGAATCTAAGAGCCAGCTAAAAAAGTTAGGCGCCATTTTTTTTGTATGACTCAGTGATGAGCCCCAGTGTCATTACTAGGGTTGGTATCACCCCCTCCACCAACTAGACCCCCCTCTCTCATTAAAGACCCACCCACTAAGTACAGACTCCCCTCCCACAGTATAGATCCCCCTCACTAAATACACACACTGATCAAAGCCCAGGCACCAGGGTGAAATTTCTAGTCGCATTGGCGACCTTGCGCCTGGGATTTGTCAAACCCTGTATATATATATATATATATATATATATATATATATATATATCTATGAAGGCTTCTAATTTCAAGCCTACTTGTGTAAAAAAAAAAAAAACACCCTCTTACTCCAAAGTGTTCATGGTGCAAATGTGTGATCCTAATTACTAGTGAGAAAGAAAAAAAAAGGGGGGGGGCAAGGTCAATAAATGGAGGCAAACCCCGAAAGGAAGGAAGGGGGACAAGGGGAATATTCCCTACGTATCCTCCCCTCCATGCCCTTCACCCACCCCCCCCCCCCCCCAATATATGCCTCCGATTCACTAAATTCTCTCCATTCCCTCCAAATCTCATCATGTCTTGCTCTACATTCATCATGAATTGACAACAGCTCCTCCATCCCCTTGACTCTATTCATCTCTCTTAGCCATTCTCCCACGGATGGAGCTTTTTTTTCCCCTTCCAATTCCTTGGAATTAACGCTTTAGTTCCATTCAGTGGGTATGGGACAAGGGAATTTCTATACTTTTTTCTTGTCATTCTGTAGTATGAAACAGGCAATGCTATGGGTCTTGTCTCACCTCTAGTCCACGTATCCACTTTATCATACTTAATACCTCTCTCCAATATACTTGTATCCGGGGGGCAAAGCCACCATATGTGGGCATGTGTTCCCTCCATTCCACACTCTCTCCAAACATAGGGGTGATACCTCACTATTTATTCTATGCAGCTTCGTTGGGACGTAGTACCACTTAGTCATAGGCGTGCGCACAGGGTGTGCCAGGTGTGCCCAGGCACACCCTAATCACCCTGTGCAGCATAGATTCTCCCTACTGCCCTAGCACCTCCCTCGCAGCGCTGCCGGCTTCCCTAGTCTCCCGCTGGCTGTTGTTGAAGGGATGTTTTAGGATGAATGGGGGGGAAGGGGCCAGTAAATATGTTATTTATTGGCCCCTTGCCTTTCTTAATGTAGATAGTGAGCGATCCGTAGGTAGTGTTTGAGCTTTGGGGTGCACACCCTAATGCTATAGGCTGCGCACAACTATGCACTTAGTAAGGAGCTTATAGTTCATCTCTTTTACTTTTGAATCTATTGATGTAGAATGGGCAAAATCTGGGACTGGTTTCTCCTTATCCTCAGATATAGTTGGATTTGATTCTACTTCCCAGCTTTCCAATAGTTTTCATTTGTCTAACACGGTTTTTATTTAAAAAATCTGGTCACCTTACACCAAAACCATTGGAAAAGCATGACTGCCAGCCTTCTAAGATATCTTTTTTAGGCAGAATCACTGCAATTAAGATGACACTACTCCCTAAAATATTATATCTGTTTAGAGCACTCCCCATTAGAATTAATAAAGTACTTATCACCAGATTTCAATCCGAGATTAATAAATTTGTTTGGTCAGACTCCCACCCCAGATTATCAAGACCGATTCTTTATACATCTCAAAAAATTGGAGGCTTCGGCTTCCCGGACTTTTGGCTGTATTATTTATCTGCTAGATCAGTGGTTCTCAACCTTCTAGTGCTGTGACCCCTTGATAACATTTCCCAAGTTGTGGGGACCCCTAACAGTAAAATAATTTTTGTAGCGTGGGTTGTCAGCACTCAAAGCATGACAAGTAATTTGCGCCTAAACCACAAACAAAAGAGTCCTTTCAATGGCAACTATAATCACGCTCACTGTGTCTCCGGCTTCACTGTGTCTATGACTTTGTGGTCTCTCGTAGCAGTGACACCTATGCCAAAATCTGGAGATGGGGTCTCCTCTAGCCCATCCCACTTCACATTCCTCACCAGTCAGCTGACCTCAATTTTCTGCCCCCCAGCCATGCTGTGAACTGAATGGGCACCTGCAAAGAGGCTGAGTGGGCAGCTGTGGGCTCCAGGAACAGCCACAGGCTCCAGGGACAGCCCTGCTGGGTGGCTGCAAAAAGGCTGGGAGAGTGGTGTGGGCTTCAGGAATAGCCCAGGATTCTGTGACCCCTGGCAAATTATAATTTGACCCCCGAGGGGGTCCCAACCCCCAGGTTGAGAACCACTGTGCTAGATGGTCCCAAATAGCTCTATGGCATATCCCACATTCCAAGATCCCTTGGGTGGAGTTTGAGAGGGCTTCTATCTGCCCTTATTCCATCTCTGGTTTGCTTTGGGGTAATAAATCACGATTCCTGCCTTAGACTCTCGTAATCAAATAGTTGCACATTCATACCAACAATGGAAGCTACATAACCATAAATACAATCTTACCTCCAAATCCCCTCCACACTCTTTATTTTTGGGTGACCCAAAATTCAGCTCAAATGCACAAGCCTCAGTAGATTTCACATGGTGGATAAACAATAACCTGATCTCACTGTTGAATCTTATAGAAGTCACCAATTTTATCTCTTTCTTCTCAGTTAAGTCAAAATATCAGATCCCAGACTCAAAATATGACAATTTCCTTCATATCAAGCAGTTCTTCGACACGCACTTCCAGATTTTGAGCACCCAACCCCCCACTTCTTTTGAGAATCTACTGTATGTCTCAAATCTCCCAGAAAAAGAGGTTTTATCTCTGATCTTTACTCCAACTTAATTAATAACACAGATATAAATAAACTACCTTACATGCTTAAATGGGAAACAGAAGAAAACTTTACTTATTCTAAGGTGAATTGGGACAATTGTATAAACAACTTACACAAGTGCACTAAATCTATCTCTATTAAGGAAACTAACCTGGAGCTATTTACGAGATAGTACTGTACTATACTCCAATTAAACTTCACTCACTCTTTCCTATGTTCTCTTCATCTTGTTTCAGAGTTTGCAACGCCCTAGGCTCGTTCCCCCACATCTTTTGGTATTGTGCCAAAATTAAAGGCATTTGGTCACAGTTGGAGAAATTTGCCTTCCAAAATCTCTGACAATAGCATTACCTTAACACTACATAATTGCCTTCTTTTTTCCCCAATCACCGGTCTATCACCCATTTTTTTTATATTTGTCTGTGCTGCATGCCCTAATCTCATAGGGCCAGATTCAGGAACAGTTAGGCTGGCGGATCCAGTGATCCGCCAGCCTAACTGTGACTTTGAGCCGGCGTTTCTGTTTTCTGTAACCAGAAAACAAGAAACGCCGGGTTGGAGTTCCGATGCGAGCAGCGTAACTGAGTTTCGCCATCGCATCGTTACTTCAACTTAAAAATGGCGCCGGGGGGCGTTCCCGCCGATTTACGCTCAAAAAATATGTTAATGAGCGGAAATCGGCAATTCACGATCAAATTCCGGCGCGACGCAATGACGATACGACGTTTCCGGACGGGATACGCGGCGCATAGATATACCTACATGGGGTTGGAGTATCCTATGTTAGGTATAGGCGTCGTCATCGCGTCGGGAAAAAAAAAAAAAAACGTCGCTTGCGTAAAACGTTCATGAATGGGAATGTGACGTCATTGACGTTCATTCACAGAATTTGGAGCATGCGCACGGGGATGTTTTGACACTCGATGCATGCGCAGTACGTTGGCGGCGGGATCGCGCTTAGTTAGAATACTACACGCCCCGTACCCGCCCAATTTGAATTCCGCTGGCTCATTTGCGATGCGCTGCCGCAACTTTAGGAGCAAGTGCTTCCTGAATAACAGTACTTGCTCCTAAAATTTCTGCAGCGTAACGCAAATGAGATGCGTTACTCCAGAGCAAAGATGCTCCCATCTACCTGAATCTGGCCCATAGTGTTCAGAATTGACAATTTTTATTTATTTTGTTGCTTGTAAATACCTTTATTTTGTAGTCCTTCATTACTTCCTCCTCCTTATTAGCCTAGGCTATTAAGTCACAAGGCTATTTGCAAGGGTTTCTGGGATAGGCATCATGTTTCCCAGTATTCCTTGCAAACCTGACTGAAACCTATTACATTGCTTGTGCAGCACTGAGCATGTGCGAGATATGCAAAGCTGAAATCTAGGAAGTCATACAGTCTGGCTTCATGATGCCCACACTTAAGATGGCCACGGTCTATTTCTAGATTATAAACTCTAAATGCTGTAACAACCTAACAAAACAGACCTTAGTTTACAGACTAACTTTACTAGAATACATTAAGCTTGTGTATTACCGGGGGAATTTATATTTAAAAAGTGAAATTGTGGGTGGAACTCCCCTTTAATATGCGTCGCTCTACACTGGTTAATATCTTTCCATTGGAAATCACCCACGTCCCCTTAGCTCCACTTAAATCGTGAATCAACAACATAAGTTTAATGGAAAGAATCTTTCACACCCTACATCAGGGATCCTCAAACTATGGCCCTCCAGCTGTTGTGGAATTACACATCCCATGAGGCATTGTAAAACTCATGACATTTACAGACATGACTAGGCATGATGGGAATTGTAGTTCCTGAACATCTGGAGGGCCATAGTTTGAAGACCCATGCCCTACATAATACCAATCATATTTATACCAATCATATTGGTCTCCTTGGTTTGAGCATTCCTCCCTGTTCTTTAACCCAGTCTAGTTTCCCCTTGTGTGTCATATTTTAGTCAATATAGTTTGATTCCTGTTTGAGACATTGTCACTCTGGTCTTCAATTTTTCCGAGAATATGTATAATTATCTGTTGCCTTTATGCACCTTACTAATATGTGTATTCAGACTGACTTCTTATTTGATTTAACCTTCCTTTTGTATATGCCTTAATTATATGGATTTGTACCACTATTTATTTCTTTGATAAAAGTTTGCAAACAAAAAAAAAAGGCAAAGCATGGGTGCCAAAGAACTGGTGTTTTTAGAAGAGTTCACCAATGGTGGCCTCTCTACTTCCTAAGTAAAGAACAGAAAAAATAAAATGTCTTACCCTAATATGCTTCCAGCAATGAGACCCAGGAAGGTGACACTCAGCAGAAAACCTCTGGAACCCATCTTCGCAGATGCTGGCCGGACTGGGAGCAGGACGCAGCTTGAAAGGTATACCTGGAACCTGTTTTTTTTATAGACCTAAAGTTGGAACCTCCTCTGAGATCTGTTGGTGCCACCCCATGAACACGAGTGTGTTTCTTGACACCTATGTACAGCTGTCCAAACATTATGCAACAAGGAATCTTTGCTAAGTTGGATCAGGATTCAGGTAGTAAATGTTTAGACTGCAAGAGGAACATGTCAGGTGCTAGAATATTTTGGATCGGATGAAATCTCTTTTGTTACCTGTCTAAAAGAACAATGCTTCCCTCAGGGTAAGGATGAGTTAGTTGCGTAGGAAGGAGGAAGAGAACTAACACCTGTGTCATTGCAGTAGATTCACTATTGTTTCATGGATTTTATTTCCCTATGGAGTTGGTCAGCAGCTATTACAGATCCCCTCCAGTCTATGTATGCTGTTTAAAGGCTGGTCCAATACATGACTATTGTATAACAGATGTCTTAAAGCTGCTAAAACCCATCCTTCTACTCCCCCTATCACTTTAACTTAAGTAACAAGACCACTACATTTAGGGCTGACCTAGGCATGGTGTACAGGGTGCTTTGCACCCAGGCGCCTGCAGAGGTGGGGGCGCCGAACTGCCAGAGTTTTCCCTTCCCTCCTTCTCTCCCTGTTTGTGTCCGTCCAGAAATAGTGTTCTGAGCATAGGTGTGTGTCTGTCCAGAACTGATGTGTGAGCATAGGGCAGCCCGTCCAGCCTGACAGTGCTCATCTTCCTGACACAAAGGTTCTAGTTTTCAGTGGCTGCTGAGTGCTAATGTGCAGGAATGAATTCCTCACACTGGGAGTCTTGGATCCTGCACTGTCTCCACCAACTCCAGTTGGAATACCTCCCCCTTCTCTATCTCGGGCTGCACAGAGATAGAACCAAGGTGAGTCAAAGTGTTCAGCGTGCTGTGTGCTGTGCGCAGGAGGATGGCATCCCCAGCATCCCTTTACATGTGCTCTGGGCTGCCCCTGCTCTAGATGTTTTATGGCATTATAGATTGCATAGGATACACAGCCCCTGCCCATTCCTGTGCCTCAGTAGTCCATCCTACAGATGTGATGTATAATGAGATGTACCAGGAGCCCTTTCACGCTGAAAGTGTTGGGACGCTGGCGTTAAATGAGGAGGAGTTAGTAAAATGACCACACCCTTGTGGAGCGTCAGAAATATTTCTGCACCCAGGTGCATGTGACTCTAGGATCGACCCTGACTACATTGCATTTGGAGTAAAACTTAGGCCGTAGCAGCCTCCTTTATTTAAAATATATTGTTCTTTTAATTTTTTAATTCTCAAGATTTAAATCAACACATAACATAAAAAAATTTAACGGAAAACGAATCCCATTAGTATCCTAGCGTTGGTCTTTGCAGGAACCTCCAACTATCAACTTGTACATCTGGCACTGCAGTACCTCACCCTCTGATCCTAGGCCTCAAGCCGACAAGCTGGCTCAGAGACGATCACTGACCGCAGTACCCCCATTACCATAATATTTTCAGCTACACTTCGGTTAACTGAACCGATAGGTTCTGAACTCCTTCTTTAAAGGTATCTTCCTTCCCATGCAAAGACCAACCCGCCACAGCACCCAAGGGAAATACCTTACTCTTGGGTGCCCCTCCACACCTGCAAAGCTCGCTGGATACCCTCCTGCAGGCCCAAGGCCCACATATCGATACCCACATCATTGAGGTAAACTCCATCACCTCCCAGATATCTCCACGTTTCCACCTCCAACTCCAAATGCCTGACCACTAACCCCCCATTCTTAACTACAAACCTACCCACATCCCTTCTGATCTTCCTCCAAGCTCTGTTGACTAGGGATGAACCGAACATACCCGTGTTTGGTTCGCACCAGAACCGTCGAACAGACCGACCGTTCGCGCGAACATTTTTAATACCCCATTGAAGTCTATGGGACTATTCAAGTTATTGTTGGAAAACGTCTCTGAGAACCCGGGTCTTGCCTCAGGGATCATGTATCAATGGAAAAAAGTTTAAAAAACAGTAGTTTTTTTCAGGAGCAGGACTCCTGAAAAAGTGACCGTTTTTAAAACTTTTTTCCATTGATACATGTTCCCTCGGGCAAGACCCGGGTTCTCAAAGACGTTTTCACAGGCAAACTATAGACACCCAGCAGGTACAATATTTAAAGGAATTTGTATTTTTTTTTTTAAATTTAAAGCGGTTGTAAACCCGCATCAAATTTTTAATTTTTTTCTCCTGCAAGGCAAAAGTCATAATGAGCTAATATGCACCGCATATTAGCTCATTATGAAATACTTACCTCGGAAACGAGGTGTAGGGAACTTACCTGGTCCACGCCGAGCGAGATCTCATCTTGACTCGGCGTGTCTTCCGGGTATCGCCGCTCCAGCGCTGTGATTGGCTGGAGCGGCGATGACGTCACTCCCGGCGCATGCACGCGGGAGATTTAAATCCAGCCAGCGTCTGTCGGTGGCCGGTTCGGTTCTTTCGCCGTGGAGTCCCCCTGCGCATGCGCCGCTGCAATCAGCGGTGCATTGCGAGGGGAATATCTCCTAAACCGTGCAGGTTTGGGAGATATTCTCCTTACCTACAGGTAAGCCTTATTATAGGCTTACCTGTAGGTAAAAGTAAAACAAGTGGGTTTACAACCACTTTAAGCATCATTAAAATCACTGCTCCAGGAGCAGTGATTTTAATAATGTTTAAATAAAAAAAATGAAAAATTCCTTTAAATATTGTACCTGCTGGGTGTCTATAGTTTGCCTGTGAAAACGTCTTTAAGATCTCGGGTTTTGCCCGAGGGAACATGTAACAATGGAAAAAAGTTTAAAAAACAGTTGTTTTTTTCAAGAGCAGGACTCCGGAAAAACCGACAGTTTTTAAAACCTTTTTTCCATTGTTACATGTTCCCTCGGGCAAGACCCGGGTTCTCAAAGACGTTTTCGCAGGCAAACTATAGACACCCAGCAGGTACGATATTTAAAGGAATCTTTCTTTTTTTTTTTTTTTTTTAAACATTATTAAAATCACTGCTCCAGGAGCAGTGATTTTAATGATGCTTAAATGAAAAAAAATTAAAATAAAATTATTTTAAATATTGTACCTGCTGGGTGTATATACCTGTGATAACGTCTTTAAATAGCACAATCACCTGCCTGCCAGTAAATTAGGAAGAACTGATCTAACTAAGCTATACAGAGTATAAATATATGTACAACTCCTAGGGATGTATATATATCCTCTACACACTGTAAATTAAGCTAAATTGACTAGCCTGCCTGCTCTATCTAGCTATATAAAAAGACAATCTCTCTGGCCGCGTACACACGATCAAATCTATCTGCTGTAAACGGTCTGACAGACCGTTTCAGCAGACAGATTCGATCGTGTGTACGTGCAAACAGACGGATTTGGCCAGCCGACAGATTTTAAAGCATGCTTTAAAATCTGTCTGCTGGGAACCCGTCGGACCGATATGTCTGCTGGTTAGTACGCTAACCAGCAGACATATCTGCTCGCACATGCGTCGAATGGATTCGACGCATGCGCGGACGTAATTTACTTCCTGGTGTGGTGACGTGGCGGCGTCAACGTCACCGTCACGTCACCGCGCTGTCTGCCGGCAGGGATTTTGGTTTGATCGTGTGTACAGCGATCAAACCAAAATAGCCAGCAGACAAATCTGTTCAAATCGGTCTGTCAGACCGATTTGAACAGATTCATTTGCTCGTGTGTACGGGGCCTCTGTCTCTCTGACTGCTCTCATTAACAAGCCGGAACACACTACACAAGGCCACCCAGCAGGAGGCCTTATATAGTGTGGGGCGTGTGCTAAAGCCCTGAGCCATAATTTGCCAAAGCCACCTAGGCTTTGGCCAATTATGGCTCTTCGTTTTTTTGCGCGCTGTGATTGGCCAAGCATGCGAGACATACAGCATGCTTGGCCAATCATCAGCGCGCAATACCGCAGTGAATTATGGGCCGTTTTGCGTCACTCGAATTTGGTGCGAAGGACCGCTTTTGTTCGAATTACGTCGAACGTAGGAACAGACAATGTTCGAGTCATACATACGTTCGTATCGAACGCAAAGCTCATCCCTACTGTTGACACCCTCCACTGACCGCGCCATCCTCCATGATGCCCTAGCCACCACATCCGACCAGACAATGACCATATCCGGGAACGCCATGCAAAGTTGCAGGAAATCAAATTTGATGTCCCGCGTGTTTTCCAACATTGACCTAACTCCCAAATAATTACCGCCCAGGTGCACCACTAACACGTCGGGTGGTCTATCTAAACGGGCAAAATTATGCTCTTCCTGGACCACAGCATGATGTACTTCTGCTCCACAGCATGCCCGGAACTCCTAGCCAGCGGACACAGGCCTTCTGTCTTGAAACCCAAAGTTGTCAACCGTCCGGTCGCACGTCAGCCCTCTTAGTCCCCCAATGCACGAAAGAATGGCCCAGTATCCAGACCAATCCCTGCACCACACCTGAAAATCAGAAAGCAAACAACACCATGACCTACAGGAAAAGAGGTTGTCCACTCCCATCTCCGTGCGGTTGTATATTCTTTTTTTTTTTTTTTATACATGTCCCCTAAATCAGTGGTCTCCAAACTGTGGTCCGCGGGCCGGATGCGGCCCTTTACTTGCCTTTATCCGGCCCTTGGGGCACTATCTCTCCCACTGATACAAGACACTAATCTGCCATCTGACAACGACAGTGAAGCACCATTTCTCCCACTAACACCACTAATAGGGCACTATTCCTCCCCCTAATACCAGATATTTAGTCCCACTGATGCCAGGAAAATGTCCACCCCCGCTGGCCAAAGTCCGGCCCTCCAAGAGTCTGAAGCACAATAAACCGGCCTTGTGTTTAGAATGTTTGGAGACCCCTGCCCTAAATAACTGCCATTTCCTTTTTTGCAAGTATCAAAGTTACAGCCCCAAGAGTCAACCCCAACGCCCGCAAGCACTTGCGGAACACTGCGACAAACTGATATCTGGACAACGGGGCTTCAACAGCATGCACCAAGAAAGAACCCTCGGACACCGGGCGAACCCCCAAGAAACTCTGCACGGCCCCTACAGGACACAACGGAGAACCTGGTACCGGGAAAACTTGTACAGCCTTACCCCTCTCGGCTTAATCCGTTTCGGATTTCTGCAACACCAGCGTCACCCCTTCCGCCGTGTAAGTCACCTCCGCAGCCTGAATAGCCCCTTGTACATTCTTAGAAGGGCTCACCAGCTCGCTAATACGAAATGCCCCAAAAAACGCCAACGAAAAGGCCACCCGAAACAAGAAGACCTCATAACCGGACGAATTACGCCCCCCATCACCGTTGTCCTCCCTCTTGTTTGCAGACTCTCCGGAATGGCACTTAACCTGCTTGAAACACTGGGACAACAGGTGAGTGCCGCCGCAGCCTGAACATTTGTGTTTGTAATGACACGACCCTCCGAATTTCCAGGCACTGTCATTGTATTGCCAACAGACCCCTTTTTTTTACCAGCCGATTGCTCCAGGCAAGAGGTTCCACCGCCCCCCCCCCCCCTGAAAAAACTGTGTGGGCCCTCGCGGAGAAGTCGTGAGCTGCATCCAAAGGCTGATGTCCTTGTTGTCCCACCAAATGTCTGGACGGATCACCCTACGCTGCCTGAACTGTTCATTGTAGCGCAGCCAGCCAGTGCCCCCGTAGACTCTGTAGGTTTCACTAATCGCATCCTGGTATCAAAAGAAAGCCGAACAATGTTGTGAATGCTTGTGACCAATTAGCAAACGTCCTCGGAATCAGCTGATACCTACGTTTCTCCTCATCCTCCTTATTGGTCTCCTCTGGTTTAAATCCAGGTTAAACTTTTCAAGCGGCAACAGCGAAAAAATCTCCACGTACTCACCTTTCTAGATTTTCTCGCGCACCTCTTGCTTCAGATGCGACCCCAGAGGCCCCTCGTAACAGACGTAGACCTCACACTTCGCCGAGTCCGCCAGGCAAACCACATCCTGCTTCGCCGCGTAATCCCCTTTCCCCACCACCACTCCCGGCACCACAGCCGTTGTCCCCGATACAGGGGCCTCACCAGGTCCCCCAACTGACGGAACCCACGCAGCCACCGAACAGGCGGAGGGGGCATCCCCCTTCTTCAGCTGGCTGACCAATACTTTCAATCCTGCCAGAAAAACTTGCAAGCCCCCCCCCCCATACATAGGGACACAATCGATCACCTCTCCCAGTCACCCCCCTCCCCCTACAGTTAGAACACAAACTAGGATACACATTTAACCCCTTCCCCCTTGCCCCTAGTGGTTAACCCTTCCCTGCCAGTCACTAACAGTTATCAGTGCATATTTATACACTGTTCACTGTATGAATGTGATTGGTCCCAAAAATGTCACAAAAGTGTCCGATGTGTCCCCTAAATAGTCCTGATGCAGTCCGCCATTACTAGTAAAAAAAAAAACTATAAAAATGCCATAAAACTATCCTTCCTATTTTGCTTTTAAACGCACTGGGCCAGATTCAGGAAAGGTTACGCTGGCGGAGCGAGTGATCCGTCAGCCTAACTGTGGCTTTGAGCCGGCGTTTCTGTTTTCTGTACCAGAAAACAAGAAACGCCGGGTTGAAGTTCCGATGCGAGCAGCGTAACTGAGTTTCGCCATCCATCGTTACTTCAACTTAAAAATGGCGCCGATAGGGGCACGTTCCCGCCGATTTACGCTCAAAAAATATGTTAATGAGCGAAATCGGCAATTCACGATCGAAATCCGGCGCGACGGCAATGACGATACGACCGTTTCCGGACGGGATACGCGGCGCATAGATATACCTGAGCATGGGGTTGGAGTATCCTATGTTAGGTATAGAGCGTCGTCACGTCGCGTCGGGAAAAAAAAAAAAAAGACCGATCGCCCTTGCGTAAAACGGTCATGAATGGGAATCGTCACGTCATTGACGTTCATTCACAGGATACACATTTGGAGCATGCGCACGGGGATGTTTTGACACTCGACGCATGCGCAGTACGTTGGCGGCGGGATCGCGCGTAGTTAGCATACTACACGCCCCGTACCCGCTACATTTGAATTCCGCCGGCTCATTTGTGATGCGCTGCCGCAACTTTAGGAGCAAGTGCTTCGTGAATGACAGCACTTGCTCCTAAAATTTCGGCAGCGCAACGCAAATCAGAAGCGTTACTCCAGAGCAAAGATGCTCTGGAATACGTGAATCTGGCCCTATAAATTTTGCGCAAACCAATCGATAAACGCTTATTGCGATTCATCTGGGGACACCTGATGTAAGAAGGGGCTTCACTGGGGACACCTGATGTAAGGAGGGGCTCCGCTGGGGACACCTGATGTAAGGAGGGGCTCCATTGGGGACACCTGATGTAAGGAGGGGCTCCGCTGGGGACACCTGATGTAAGGAGGGGCTCCGCTGGGGACACCGGATGTAAGGAGGGGCTCCGTTGGGGACACCTGATGTAAGGAGGGGCTCCGTTGGGGACACCGGATGTAAGGAGGGGCTCCGCAAGGGGACACCTGATGTAAGGAGGGGCTGCGCTGGAGACACCTGATGTAAGGAGGGGCTTCACTGGGACACCTGATGTAAGGAGGGGCTTCTCTGGGGACACCTGATGTAAGGAGGGGCTTCGCTTGAGACACCTGATGTAAGGAGGGGCTCCGCTGGGGACACCTGATGTAAGGAGGGGCTCCGCTGGGGACACCTGATGTAAGGAGGGGCTCCGCTGGGGACACCGGATGTAAGGAGGGGCTCCGCTGGGGACACCTGATGTAAGGAGGGGCTCCGCTGGGGACACCTGATGTAAGGAGGGGCTTCACTGGGACACCTGATGTAAGGAGGGGCTTCTCTGGGGACACCTGATGTAAGGAGGGGCTTCGCTTGGGACACCTGATGTAAGGAGGGGCTCTGCTGGGGACACCTGATGTAAGGAGGGGCTTCGCTTGGGACACCTGATGTAAGGAGGGGCTTCTCTGGGGACACCTGATGTAAGGAGGGGCTTCGCTTGGGACACCTGATGTAAGGAGGGGCTCCGCTGGGGACACCTGATGTAAGGAGGGGCTTCGCTGGGGACATCCTGATATAAGGAGGGGCTCCGCTGGGGACACCTGATGTAAGGAGGGGCTCCGCTGGGGACATCTGATGTAAGGAGGGGCTCCGCTGGGGACACCTGATGTAAGGAGGGGCTCCGCTGGGGACACCTGATGTAAGGAGGGGCTCCGCTGCGGACATCTGATGTAAGGAGGGGCTCCGCTGGGGACATCTGATGTAAGGAGGGGCTCCGCTGGGGACATCTGATGTAAGGAGGGGCTCCGCTGGGGACTCTAAATGTATGGAGAGGCCTTGCTGGGCACACTAGATGTAAGGAGGGGCTCTGCTGGGGACACCTTATGTAAGGAGGGGCTTCGCTTGGGACACCTGATGTAAGGAGGGGCTTCGCTTGGGACACCTAATGTAAGGAGGGGCCTGATGTAAGGAGGGGCTTCGCTTGGGACACTTGATGTAAGGAGGGGATCTGCTGGGGACATCTGATGCAAGGAGGGGCTCTGCTGGGGACATCTGATGTATGAAGGGGCTCCGCTGGGGACACTAAATGTATGGAGAGGCCTTGCTGGGCACACTAGATGTAAGGAGGGGCTCCGCTGGGGACACCTGATGTTAGGAGGAGCTCCGTTTGGCGTATCTAGTGAAAATGGCGCCTATGGCAAGCACTAAAACTGCGCCCCTGTGCGGTCAGTGGCTGTCTCTGAGCCAGCTTGTCGGCTGGAGGCCTATCTATACACTGGGAAGGTACCACAGTGCAATATGGTTTTCTCCCACATATGGGTATAGAGTTCCTGCTAAGACCAACACCAGATAGATTTATAGTTTGTTAACAGATGTTTAAGAAAAGCCAGGAGCAATTGGTGAAAAGCATCCTGAATATTGTTTGGCACTTTTCTGTTATCAGGACTCGATTGGGGAAGCGTATAGAGTGTATGGGGGCACGAGGTGGCACCGGTACAATGAGCAGTTTAGGCAGCGTAGAGCTGTGCGGCTGGAGTTGAGATAGGATCATAAGGATATCACCATATGGATGCAGTTTATAACGCCACCGCGGGCTCCAAATCATTTTTTTCAGGGGGGGGGCCTTCGGCCCAGGGTCAGTTGACCGCAAACAAAAAAGGGGTGTGTTGGCAATACAACTCAGGTACCTGCAAGTTCGGCGGTTCTTCCTGGTAAAAATAGAGTGCTCAGGTTGTGGGGGTTCCCATCCGGGGTCCAGGTGTTTCAAACAAGGAAAAGGCCGGACCGGTGAGTCTGGGAACAAGAGGGAGGATGCCGGTGATGGTGGAAATGATGCGGCCATTGCTAGGTAGGTATCCGGATAAGGCCTTGGCGCAGGTGTTGGAGGCAGTTTTCAATGTTGGTTTTAGGATTCCGTGTAATTTAAAGGTTGTCCCCCCGTTGGCCCGTAATCTGCGGTCGTCCTTGTAAAATCCTGAAGTGGTTTTGGAGAAACTGAGGAAGGAGGTTTCTCTAGGGCGCATGGGTGGGCCTTTCTCAGCACCATTTTCCGATTTGGTCGTGTCGCCACTGAGGGTCGTGCCTAAGAAGGAGCTCAACAAGTTTAGGCTCATTCACCTCCTGTCTTTTCCAAAAGGGGGTCGGTAAATGATGTGATTGATCAGGAGTTGTGCTCAGTGACTTATACCTCCTTCGACGCTGCAGTGGGGTGGGTCCGGCGTTACAGACGGGGTGCGTTGATGGCAAAGGTGGACGTGGAATCGGCTTTTCGTCTACTCTCAGTTCACCCGGACAGTTTTCGGTTGCCGGGATGTTGTTGGAATGGTGAATTTTACATTGACCAATGCTTACCGATGGGTTGTTCGATATCCTGTGCCTTATTTGAGCTTTTCAGCTCATTTGTGGAATGGGTGGTGCGGGATGTGTCGGGTATGAATTCTGTGATTCACTACCTGGATGACTTCCTTTGCATTGGTCCAGCATCTTCCAGAATCTGTGGTGTGCTCCTGGCTACGTTGGAGCACATCACAGCGCGTTTTGGCTTTCCATTGGCACCTGAGAAGACTAAGGGACCCTGTACGGTCATCAAGTTTCTGGGCATTGTCTTGGAGGCGATGGAGTGCAGGTTACCGGAAGACAAATCGGTGGATTTGAAGAAGGAAGTTGCTGAGGCGATGGGATTGCGCAAGGTTCAGCTGTGAGTGCTGCAATCATTACTGGGTAAGCTGAATTTTGCATGTCGCATTTTGCCGATGGGGTGGATTTTCAGTCTTGCGGCTAGTACGGTGGGTATCAGGTCACCGACGCACTTGTGCGTTTGGTCAAGGAACACATCGATGATTTGAGGGTGTGGCATACCTTTTTGGAATCCTTTAACGGTCGGGCGTTGTGGATGTCGGGGCCAGTGAACAATTATGACCTAGAATTGTTCACGGATGCTGCTGGCTCCTCTGGTTTGTCAGGGCCTTTTTCCAGGGGCAGTGGAGTGCGGGTCCGTGGCCAAGGTCATGGATTAAGGCTGGGTTTATAAAGAATCTGGTGTTGCTGGAACTGTTTCCGGTGGTGCTGGCAGTGGAATTGTGGGGTGCACCTTTCATGGATCTGAAAGTGCGTTACCATGGGGACAACATGGGTGTGGTACAGGTCATCAACAAGGTTTTGGCATCTTTTCCGCCGGTTATCAGACTATTGCAGCACTTGGTTTTGAGATGTAAGCAGCTTTCATTCATGCAGTGCACATTCCGGGGGTTGAGAATGTCATAGCTGATGCGTTATCTCGCTTCCAGTGGGACAGGTTCCCGAGAGTTGGCGCCAGAAGGGGAGCAGCTGGGGGTGCCTTGTCCCGAGTGGTTGTGGGGGATAGCATTGACCTCGTAGCTGGATGGATCCAGAAGTCGTGAGTATGGTTACTTGGTCGGCTTACACCAAGGTATGGTGGCTTTTGTTCAGGAGGCAGGCGAGGTGTCGGAGGGGGAACAGGTGCGCTAGCTGGTGCTGTACTATGTTGCAAGGCTGCTGGAGGAGGGGGTGTCTGCATCTGGGATAAATAAAAAGTTGACTGGATTAGCGTTTTTGTTTAAATTGCAGGGGCGTCAGGCAATGAAAGGGTATCGGCGGGCGGCGGTCCGGAGGGATACCAGGAGGCCGGTTACATTTGATATACTGGATGGTATTGTGGCACAGCTGGGGGTTTGTGTGTTCGTCTGTTTATGAGGTTGCTTTGTTTAAAGCGGCCTTTTTGTTGGCGTTGGTCAGTCCTTTTTATATCAGTATTTCCTGCCTAGAGAGATGTGGGGACTTTTTTTTTTTTTTTCAGAGGTCCGGAGGCCCCCAGGGCCCCATATGGTAACCCCCTCTTTTTTTCTTTATTTTTTATAAAAAATATATATTTTTTTATATATTTTTATCTAATTTTTTATTAAAGGGTATTTTTTTCTTTTGTTTTTTTAGAGGTCCGGAGGTCCCCAGGGGCCCGGAGGCCCCCAGGGCCCCGGATGGCAACCCCCCTTTTTTTTATTTATTTTTTATAAAAAAAAAAAAAAATTAATATATTTTTCTTTTATTTTTTATTAAAGGGACAATTTTTTTTCTTTTATTTTTTTTTTTAGAGGTCCAGAGGTCCCCAGGGGCCCGGAGGCCCCCAGGGCCCCAGATGGCAACCCCCCTTTTTAAAAAAAAATATCTCTCTTTTTTTCTTTTTATTAAAGGGCCCAGGGGTCCTCAGGGCAGCACCCCCCTCCCTGGTTCTCAGCTGTGTAAGGGGCCCCACAATTCCTGATGGCGGCCCTGAATGTATGTCCCTTTTTCATGCGTACACGGATGGATGAAAAAGCGGACATGTGGTCCGCATGTGTGAAAGGGGCCTTACTCTAAACAGTTAACCTGTAAAAATGTTTGTAGCGCCGATGTACTTTAAAATATGGGTGCTATGTGAAATTTAAGGGATGATCAGAGAGTAAGTGTCTCTGATCACGATTATAGTTTGTTAGGGTCTCTGTTTTAGCCTGGCTGTGTTGTGGGCTCATTCTGTCGTGTTTGGGGTGTAATACCACCCCGGGACGATGGGTGGAAGCAGTGGAGTCGGGACTTGGGTGCTCTTCCCAGCAGCCAATCGGGAGGCTTGGGCCTCGCTGGGCATGCTGGGAGAGGGTTCTTATGATGCAGACGCCATCTTAGGTGCTTCTTCCTGGAGTGTGGCGCCCACCTTTAGGGTGGCCACATCACCGTGCCCCGAGCGTTATGGCCTACCTGGCCGGGGCGTGGGTGCTATGCTGTATACTCGGTTCTAGAGCCACGCTGGTCCGGAACATCTAAACAACACGGGAACCCAGTGATTGACTGGGTTCCCACCTCTAAAGATCCCAAGCAAGTTTAGGTGTTTGGTGGGAAGTCCAGTTGAGGAGCGCCATTGAGAGGCTGGCGGTCCAACAGTATTGAGACGAACAATCTGGGATCAAGGTACTGAATATAGAGGGATATATTCCTCTCCTGGTCAATACCTGGGCAACGTTAATTGAAGGACTCAGGCAAAACTTTATCTAGGAGGGGCTCCTCCGAATTCATAAAAATCAGAGAGGGCCCGTGGCAGAGGCGCTTCTCTGAAGTTCAACCTGAGAGAGAGTCTGTGAGAGAGACCTCTTTTCAACTTCAATTGATACTCTGGCTGCCAGGTTGGTGAGAGAGGCCTGTCCAGGTACGCTATACCCACTCATGCTGGAGTGGTGAAAGAAATCTGAGTGTTGTCGGAAGCAGGACTGTTTCCATTATTGAATGCCTGAATCTGCCTTTCTCCTTCCAACCTTCATCTATCCATTTCCATCACCTGTTACTTGTTTTTACCCAGCTGGGTAATAAAGAGCACATATGTAGCGCTAACCCCCTCAGGGGCCACTGGTTAGATGTGGGATTGGCATAAGTTAAGTTACCTTTGATGTGTCTAGGGAAATTGATGGTAGCAACTAGGGGTGCAACGGATCAAAAAACTCACGGTTTGGATCGTTCCTTGGATCAGGAGTCATGGATCGGATCATTTTTCGGATCGGTAAAAAAATAAATAAAAAATTCTTCCCCACTGTAATATCCCCATCCCTCCCCACTGTAATATCCACATCTCCCCCACTGCAGTGGTGTCACTAGGTGTGGCGTCACCCGGTGCAAAAAAAAATGGTGTCACCCCCCCTCCCACCAACTATAGTCCCCCCTCAGTAAGGAACCCCCTCGGTGCAGACACCCGCAATGGTGCAGACACCCCACTCCTCTCAGTACAGGCACCCCCCCCAGGTAGTAAAGGCAGACACCCCCAGGTAATACAGGCAGACCCTCCTAGGTAGTACAGGCAGACCCCCCCAGGTAGTACAGGCAGACCCCCCCCAGCGGTGTGTCCCACGAGTGCTGGCTCCTCCTCCTCTGTGGGTGTAAACAGAGAGGAGGGCCGCTGCCGAGTGTACCAAGATGGCCACGGCTCCAGAGCTGCGTCCATAACATTAGGAAAGGCCGCGGCTTCGGCCTAGCTCCGGAGCCGCGGCAATCCGCGGATCACAGTGTGTGCCGATCCGAAGGGGATGACCAACTGTGATCCATTGCACCACTATTTGACAGGGAAGCCAAAATTCTCCCATACAAGGTATATTGTATGGGAGAATATACATGATATACATGATATTTTATAAAAAAAAAAATTGCGAATTTTCACCAATGCGAATTTTCGCGAATGCGAAATTTCGCGTTTTTTTTTTTTTTTTTTATAAAATATCACGAATATTCGATATTTACGAATATTCGGTATATTTTATAGAAAAAAAAAAAAAGCGAAATTTTGCATACTGTATGCGATCGCGAATATTCGTTAATATCGAATATTCGTGATATTTTATAAAAAAAAAAAAAAATAGCGAAATTTCGCATATGCGAAAGCGAAAATGATTGCGAAATTTCGCTATTTTTTTTTTGGATAAAATATCACGAATATTCGATATTTACGAATATTCGCTATATTTTATAAAAAAAAATGAAAATTGCGAAATTTCGCTATTGCGAAATTTATTGCGAGATTTGAAAAATACGAATATTCGAAATAGCGAATATTCGCCGCGATATTCAAGTTATTCGCGAATACTCGAATATGCAATATTCGTAGCGAATATTCGCAATGCGAATATTCGTGAGCAACACTACTTGTGTACTCACAGTACTCACAGCACTCTTGTTCTCACAGTACTCTACTCACAGCACTCAAGTACTCACATCGCTCGTGCACTCACAGCATTCAGGTACATACCCAGCACTTGGGTACTCACAGTACCCATACACTCACAGCACTCAGGTACTCGGGTAGTGTGTTTATACAGTGATGGTGTAACCCCCTTCGAGGGAAGATTATTGTTTGAACTTTTTCTTTTCCTTTAAAAAAAAAAGTGAAAACTGCATGCGTCATTTGAACCTGATCACCCCGATATCTTACATTAGTTATATTGTCTTAGCTTGACCAATGTATGTATAAAATATCCATACCTGGAATATTTCTTTAATGTTTATAATATTTCTAAACGCCAATTAACTACAATTTGTACAGACGGTACCAAGAGACACGTAGCCACTGTACTGTCATAAAAAATTGACTAATGTTAAATAATAGAGGGAATTAACTTCCTTCTCTGACATAACAAATAAAACTGTGAGTGAAATGCAAACACTCATCCCTGAGACCGCCACGTGTACAGAGTGTGTTGTATCGCAGACTTGTTCTTCAGGAAGCGAATAATGGAATTAGCCGGTTTGGGTCATTCGGTAGCTAAGTTGGAGAAAGGGTGCCAGGATCTCGAAAGCTGAACATGCAAATCATCAGGGAGCTATTGCTGCTAATATGAGCCAGGTAATTGTGTCTGAATGGCAGTAGCAGGAAGAGTTGCTGTTGAAAAGTCAACACACAATGACAACATGGCAGCCAGCGCTGGACTCCAATGGCCTGGGGGCAAGTAGCCTTTCAAAACCTCGTATGCACTATAAACCTCAATGAAGAAAACATCTCCTGGTTTCATAACCATTGCTAATAGGTCTTAAATAAGGATGAGCCGAACACCCCCCCGCTTCGGTTCTCACCAGAACTTGCGAACAGGCAAAAAGTTTGGACAAACACACAAACACAGTCTATGGGACACGAACATGAAAAATCAAAAGTGCTCATTTTAAAGGCTTATATGCAAGTTACTGCCATAAAAAGTGTTTGGGGACCCAGGTCCTGCGCCAAGCAACATGTACCAAAGCAAAAAAAAGTTTTAAAAACTGCAGTTTTTTCGGGAGCAGTAATTTTAATAATGCTTAAAGTGAAACAATAAATATAAAATATTCCTTTAAATATTGTGCCAGGGGGGTTTCTATAGTATGCCTGTAAAGTGGCACCTTTTTCCTGTGTTTAGAGCAGTACCACAGCAGAAATTACATTTCTAAAAGGAAAAAAAGTAATTTAAAACTGATCGTGGCTGTAATGAATTGCCGGTTCTCAACAATACAGATAGAACTCATTGGAAAAAATAGCATGGGTCCCCCCCCAGGTCCATTACCAGGCCCTTTGGGTCTGGTATAAATATTAAGGGGAACCCTGAACTAATTTTTTTAAGTTGCGTGGGGGTGCCCCCAAAATCCATACCAGGCCCTTCAGGTCTGGTATGAATATTAAGGGTAACCCTGTGCCAAAAAAAATGGCTTAGGGCCCCCCAAACCCCATACCCATATCCGAGCACGCAACCTGGCCAACAGCAGGAAACAAGGGGGGGCGAGAGAGCGCCACCCCTCCTGAACTGTACCTGGCTATATGCCCTCAACATGGGGAGGGTGCTTTGGTGTTGCCCCAGTTGATGGGGACAAGAGCCTCATCCCCACAACCCTTGCCCGATGGCTGTGGGGGTCTGCAGGACAGGAAGAGGCCACAGAGGAAGAAGAAGACTTTCCCCCCATCGATTGGATGATGAGGAGGGGTTTCTTTTGGAGGTTTTTGAATTTTTATTTCTGCCTCCATTAAGAGGGACACCCGTGGCCTTTTCTCAGTTAGGGCTGAAAACTTATGGGTCCTTTTATGGAGAATCTGTGATACAATGGGAGGAGTCTAAGAGCCCCCTATTCATTCTGCCCCCTATGCATTAGAAGAAGAAGAGGAGGGGGTGGAGGAGAGAGGTGTGTCACAACCAGTAGTAGCATTTTGGAGGCGTGGTGGCGGAACAACCTCGAACACTACTGTACCTTGTCCTGCATCCTTCCCAGCTGCCAGCAGAGTCACCCAATGCGCTGTGAAAGATAGGTTACGTCCCTGTCCATGCCTGCTGGACCATGAGTCAGTGGTAATATGTACCTTACCACTGACCGCCCTGTCCAGCGAGGCATGATCATTGCCTTCCACATGCCTGTAGAGAGCCGGAATCGCCTTCTGTGAGAAAAAGTGGCGTTTGAGAACTTGCAGCTGAGGTACCACACATTCCACAAACTCACGGAAGGGGACAGAATCTACCAACTGAATAGGCAGCATTTGAAGTGCTAGCAATTTAGCTAAGCTAGCATTCAACCGCTTGGCATGTGGATGGCTGGGAAAGAACTTATTTTGGCGCTGCAGCAGCTGGAGCAGGGAAATTTGCCCGCAAGTACTTGGCTGTGACACACCTAATTCTACACCTTCAGTCCTATCAGTGCAGGCTTCAGAGAGGTCTGAGGGTATAGTGGGGTCTGAGGGTATAGTGGGGTTGGAGATCCCAGCTGATGAGGTTGATGAGGTTGGTGTGCGTCTTTGAGGTGCGTTTGCCAATGAACTGCATGGCAGGTCGACATATGTCTGGCCAAGCATGTGGTGCCCAAGCAGGTGATGTTTTGGCCACGCAAAATACGCTTGAGACATATGTTGCAAATAGTAGCAGTGCGATCTGATGCACTCATCTCAAAAAAGGCCCACACCAAAGAACTTTTGGAATAACGCTGAGAGGCGGCATTGCCCTGCACATGCGTAGCTCTGCTATGTGATGCAGTCGGTGTGCTACCCTTAAGCTGACCCTGGAGGGCATCCTGCCTTGGAGATGTGCCTCCTTCTCTTCCTCTCTCCTATCAGGCACCCACGTGGTGTCAGTGACCTCATCATCCCCTCCCTCCTCATCACTGGAGCAAATCTGGCAGTATGCTGCAACTGGGGGAACATGACTGCCAGCTTGCTGTTCTTCTTGGGCACCCCCTCTCTTTGGGCTCACGTTACTGCCTTCCTCTAGCTGTGTACCATCATCGGAGCCTTCAAAATGCTGTGCATCCTCCTGCAGCATGTACCCAACACTGTGGTCAAACAGTTTGGGGGACTCCTCAGGAGGACATGGTGGGGCTAGGGTAGGAGTGACTGATGCCATTGAGCAGAGGGAAGAGGCCGCATTGGCAGCTGCTTTGCCAGACAAAGTACCCTGAGCCTGGGTGAGAGAGGATGAGGAGGATGAGGACGGCTTGGTTATCCACTCTACCAAGTCTTCGGCATGTTGCGGCTCAACACGGCCAGCTGCTTAAAAAAAAGCCGAGCGTGTCCCACGGCCACGTGCTGATGAGGATGCGCCATGTCCATGAACAGCACTGTTGCTTCTAGACGCAGAGCCTGCTTGCCCTCTTTTATCGGCTCGTGACTCTCTGCCTCTTCTTGTTGTCCTTCCAGACATACTAATGGCCTGCAGGGAGATGTAGCTGCACAAATACTGACGAAACATGCTGATCCCTGCCTGTGGTATTAATATGAGAACACCAGCAAATCTATTGACGTAGCTTTACATGCACACTGTGCAGAGGACACAGCAGTACACCACATGAAAATACTTGCAGATCCCCTGCCTGTGGTATTAATATGAGAACACCAGAAAATCTCTGCACACTGTAACTCTGACTAGCCTGCCTGCCTGCTCTATCTAACTCCAAAAAATTACACTCTCTCTCTGTCTCTCTCTGTAACCACCGCAACACACTACACAAGGCCGACTTCCAGGCGGCCTTATAAAGTGTGGGGTGTGTACCATACCCCCTGAGCCATAATTGGCCAAGGCCACCCTGACTTTGGCCAATTATGGCTCTCCGTTTTTTTCAAGCTGTGATTGGCCAAGCATGCAGGTCATAGTGCATGTTTGGCCAATCATCAGCCAGCAATGCACTGCAATGCCGCAGTGAATTATGGGCCGTGACACACCACTCGAATTTGCCACGAAAGGCCCATTTCGTTCTTTTTTTTTAATACAAACGCTTTTAATGAGAAAAGAGAAGATACATTTACAATCATCATACATACATCAACATAAGGCAAGTAAACCTATACTAATACAGAGATCCAGCCTATCAACTAGCTGAAAGCATCTGGGTTAGTTATCAAATAGGGCAACAAAGATTTAAACCCCCCAGATCTAATCGGAGCCCTAGAGAATATATTTTCTAAGGCCCATACACGTAAAATGAAGTACCTCAGAGACTAGAAGCTTGCCTAAACATATCTAAAAACTTATATGAGTAACAAAACATACAGAAGAGAGAGGGAAGTAAAATAAAAACTAAATATAAAGAGGGTAACAATGACAAGCATATAAACTGGAAGAACTCGAATATAATAAGAAAAAGTAAAAAGGACCACACCTCAGGATGTTCTGGACCTCACACAGGGGTTGAAAGGGGTAGGATGACCAGAGGGGGAACCACTACAAAAGCACACCATTTCGTTCTTAATTAGACGAACGGTCGAACATGACTTTGAGTTGAATGCGAAGCTCATCCCTATTTGGGTACAGTATTACATGACTGAGTAATTGTCATTCAAAGTGTAAGAGCACTGAAAGCTGAAAATTGGTCTGGGCAGGAGCCTGTAGCTACAGGCATCATCCAGGTATCATTCTTTTCTGCCGGTGAGTCTCTGCACCATAAAAACAATCATAGCCGGTGTTTGTTCAGCCACTAGATAGTTTTTACAGATGGCAGAAAGGAACATTCCCCGCCGCCCTCCGGTGCTTCTACTGGCTCGCCTGTGCAATCGGCAAGCCGGAGAAAAAATCTGTCAGCGCCGAAAGTTTGCCATAGAGATTTCTGGTGACCAGATGTGTAGCTGGCCAGCTAGAACCTGTCCTAGGTAGCTAATATAACCTACATGTATATACAGCTAAACCTGCTAAGAACCTAATGTAGTGCACATGTTTATATGTGAGAGACAAAGGCAGAATTATTCACTGTGATTTTATGCTTGGATGTTATATAACAGTTGTATGTTGTGTTCACAGAAGGAAAAGAAAAAATATGCCTTTAAGAGTCATTTGTTTGTATGGCAGCAGTAGGTAATCTGTGAATTGCTTACCTACTGCTTACCTACTGCCTAATGCATGCCAGAAAGCATAGAGTTAAGCTTTTGTGACTCATCATAAGCCTTGGCCCAATCACAGCCAATCTCACATTGAGCAGAGTTTTGACCAATCACAGCCAGCTTTGCAATCTATGCTGTCAGGAAGTTTCCAGCACATGGTCTGCAAATTCTTTTCCACATGCAGACAGCAGAGCAGAGCAGAGCAGACATACAGAGCAGTTTTATGGAAGCAACAGGGCAAATTAGGTATGGTACACAGTTATATATGTGTTCTTATTGTAAATAGTGTGATTAGAACTGAATACTGATCTAGCTGTGTGTTCACGTGTAGTTCCACCACTCATCACTCATCATACCTTCATACTGAACCATATCATATCATACCTTCAAACTGAACCATATCATATAATACCTTCAAACTGAACCATATCATATCATACCTTCAAACAAACCAAACCCAACTAAGCTAACCCTGCAAAAGCAACCCTGCAAACCAAGTTGCAAACCACAGTTATACCTTTCAGAGAAATCAGAGAATGCTCTAATAACTTACAGAGAGAGAGAGAGAGTCTAAATACTGAAGAAAGAAATATATCTACCATCTTATGTTAAATGACAAGATTGAATATTTGAACCACCATTTTCTGTTATACTTTATTCATAACGTGTTTTTGTACATGGACTGTCTGCTGCAAAGCAGCAGTTTTATATATGAAGAAAAGTGAAGTTAATAAAGAAGTTATTTTAAGCATTTGGTGTGCTCTTTAAACCTACTGCTTCCATAGAACGGCAATAGAGGAATTTCAGAGTAATAGACAGTCTTTTTGGACTGAAAAGTCAGAGATATCACAATTCTTCTAATGCCACAGCGCATGAGGCACTTCATAGTCCTGTGCCTGCCACAAGATGTTCCCGGACAGTCTCTATGACCTCTGGACACAATGTTATAAAATCACATCAGGCCCGGCCGAAGTAAAAATTGCCAAGTATTAGGCTGGAAAGGCCGAGATAGTTTTTTTTTTATATCGGTATTTCCTGCCTAGAGGAGAGATGTGGGGTCTTATAGACCACACATCTCTCCATAAAGAGGACCTGTCATGCACTTTTTCTATTACAAGGGATTTTTACATTTGACTGCTTGGACCTTGAAGAAGGGGTAACACCCCGAAAGCTTGTCCTGAAAAATTGTATGTTAGTGCAATTAAAAAAAGTATCACGGACAGTACTCAAATTTATCTGTTACAATTGCACTAATACGACTACAATCACATCACATACATTCCTTGTAATAGGAAAAAAGTGAATACAATTTACTGAGAAAGTGTAAAAAATAAATAAAAATAAAAATGAAAATAAATCTTTGAAGAGCCCGAGTCCCCGCCTGCTCGCACACAGAAATTAATGCATATGTACGCCATGTCCACATTTGTAAACAGCGTTCAAACCACACATGTGAGGTATCGCCGCAAATGTTAGAGCAATGGCAACAATTCTAGCCCAAGACCTCCGTAACCTGTAAAAATGTTTAAAGCGTTGTCTATGAAGATCTTTAAGTACCAAAGTTTGGCGCCATTCCACGAGCGTACAATTTTAAAGCGTGACATGTTAGGTATCTTTTTACTCGTCGTAACTTCATCTTTCACATTATACAAAAAAATTGAGTTAACTTTACTGTTTTTTTTTAATTAATGAAACTTATTTTTCCCACCAAAAAAACACACTTAAAAAAAATTGCTCACAGTACTCTACTCACAACACTCGGGTGCTCACAGCACTCGGGTGCTCACAGCACTCGGGCACTCACAGCACTCGGGCACTCGTGTACGCACAGTACTCACAGCACTTGTGTTCTCACAGTACTCTACTCACAGCACTCGTGTACTCACAGTACTGTACTCACAGCACTTGGGTACTCACAGTACTCACATCGCTCGTGTACTCTGAGTACTCACAGCACTCAGGTACTCACAGTATTCGTGTACTCACAGCACTGGTGTTCTCACAGTACTCTCCTCACAGCACTCGTGTACTCACAGTACTCTACTCACAGCACTCGGGTACTCACAGAACTCTACTCACAGCACTTGGGTACTCACAGTACTCACAGTGCTTGTGTACTCACACCATTCGGGTACTCACAGTACTCACAGCACTCGGGCACTCACAGCACTCGGGCACTCATAGTATTCGTGTACTCACAGTACTCACAGCGCTCGTGTACTCTGAGTACTCACAGCACTTGGGTACTCACAGTACTCATAGCGCTCGTGTACTCACAGTACTCTACTCACAGCACTTGGGTACTCACAGTGCTTGTGTACTCACACCACTCGGGTACTCACAGTACTCACAGCACTCGGGCACTCACAGCACTCGGGCACTCACAGTATTCGTGTACTCACAGTACTCACAGCGCTCGTGTACTCTGAGTACTCACAGCACTTGGGTACTCACAGTACTCATAGCGCTCGTGTACTCACAGTACTCTACTCACAGCACTCGGGTACTCACAGTACTCTACTCACAGCACTCACAGTACTCTACTCACAGCACTTGGGTACTCACAGTACTCACATCGCTCGTGTACTCTGAGTACTCACAGCACTCAGGTACTCACAGTATTCGTGTACTCACAGCACTCTACTCACAGCACTCGGGTACTCACAGTGCTCGTGCACTCACAGCACTCGGGTACTCGGGTAGTGTGTTTATGCAGTGATGGTGGAACTCCCTTCGGGGGAAGATTACTGTTTGTTTGAACTTTTTATTTACCTTTTTAAAAAAAAGTGAAAACTGCATGCGTCACTTGAACCTAATCACCCCGATATCTTAGATTAGTTATATTGTCTTAGCTTGACCAATGTATGTATAAAATACCCATACCTGGAATATTTCTTTAATGTTTATAATATTTCTAAACGCCAATTAACTACAATTTGTACAGACGGTACCAAGAGACACGTAGCCACTGTACTGTCATAAAAAATTGACTAATGTTAAATAATAGAGGGAATTAACTTCCTTCTCTGACATAACAAATAAAACTGTGAGCGAAATGCAAACACTCATCCCTGAGACCGCCACGTGTACAGAGTGTGTTGTATCGCAGACTTGTTCTTCAGGAAGCGAATAATGGAATTAGCCGGTTTGGGTCATTCAGTAGCTAAGTTGGAGGAAAGGTACCGGGATCTCAGAAGCTGAACATGCAAATCATCAGGAAGCTATTGCTGCTAATATGAGCCAGGTAATTGTGTCTGAATGGCAGTAGCAGGAAGAGTTGGGGATGAAAAGTCAACACACACTGACAACATGGCAGCCAACGCTGGACTCCAATGGCCTGGGGGCAAGTAGCTGTTCAAATCCTCATATGCACTATAAACCTCAATAAAGAAAACATCTCCTGGTTTCATAACCATTGCTAATTGGTCTTAAAGGGCATTTCAGGTGCATTGGTTTTCTTCTTTTTTAAAGGGGTTGGAAAGGTTTGTTTTTTATTTTCTAAATAGGTTACTTTAATAAAGTGCATTGTTGGATCACTTACCTGGTTTCATCGGACAAAAAGTTGGGTCTGCGAACGGACCAACTTTTTCGGCAACAAAAGTCCGATGGTGCCTTGTCCGATCATGTACAGCAAACCATCAGACTTTTGTACAAAGTGCAAATACGTATGCTCAGAACCAATGTTAAAATCAACCAGCAATAGCAGAAGTTATCCAAAGGGTGGCAGTAAAGAGCAGAAAAAACATGTGATGTTGGGAAAGTGTTAGAAAAGTTTGCAGAAAAGTCTGAGCGTGTGTATGCTATGGGTGTGACCGGACAAATCAAATAGGACAAAAATCCAAGGGAAATTATGTTGGATGTCCGACCGTGTGTACGAGGCTTAAATGTTTATTTTCTTTGTCTGAATTTTTCACTTCCTGTTCTTCTTCAATAAGCTTCCCCCCATCATCCGAGCCGTTCTGGCTGGGGGTTAGTCAGCGTGCTCGCCCCTTCCCTTGGGACTACATCCCTGTGAACTAACTCCAGGTTTACTATGACTGCAAATGTTAATTTAGGCCAAGGTGGCCCAAACAAACAATTTCCTTTTAGTAGCCGATGTGCCCACTGTCTGTGCTGAATAAATAGTATGTTGTATCAGGTGCATACAGTATACAGCGCTGTGTTCTTGCCAGCAGTACAAAATTCACCTGTCTAACAGTATGTGTTAAAAACAGAGGTTTAGTTGCACACATTTGCAAATGCATGTGTAAGCTGCAGGCCCCATTAAGGCTCTCTGTGTACTGCAGTCCTAACTCTAAAATGTAAAGTCTCCTCAATGGAAGCACATGCCTGCTGAAGAATAGATAAAGAGCAGGTGACTGGAGGTAGCCCAGCCTTACTTAAAAGGGGCAGGAGCACACTAAACACCCAGCACATAGAAGCAAAGTTACCAGTGCGTTACGGCCTGACCACAATGACATCAATACAAAAAACAAATGTCACTGCCCCTACCTATGATTTGTCTATACAGTAAGGAGCACTGGAAAAGGCATGTATACATGTAGCGGTACTCCCGTAAGAGCTGCTGATTAGTTTTGGGTCTACTCTCTGACCTATCAACCCCTTTAAGTGTCTCAAACTCTCCCTTGGCACAACAGGCAAATGCAAATGTATTGTGAGTCCCACGTTTGGCTAGGACCACAATAACACATGTAAAATATACAATGCCATGCAACAATATTGTTACCTTCTTCTGAATGTAGTCCTCAGGAGCAAACACACCTCACACAATCAGTATAGTAAACCAAGGGTCACTTTACTTGGCATGTAAAAAGATAAAAGAACAAACAGTAGTTTACAAATAAATATATATATATATATATATATATATATATATATATATATATATATATAGTTGACTCTGCAAGGGCCCTTGCAAGGGTCAATTAGAACAAAACTAAGTGTTAATGTTATCAAATCTGTAAGTAGCTATAAGACGTCTATGCTCGCGAGCTTTCCCTAGTGTCTCAGTCTGGCCTGGCCCAGATAACTCCAGATAGTTCCTCGGTGGTGAAGTCTATTGCAGATACGTTGGTGCACTTTAACTTATTTATAATCCAAGGGTATTCAAGATAAGTCTAACTGTATGATCAATACAGGTGTTTGTGGAATGGGCCTTAAAGCGGAGCTCCAGCCACGGTAAAAATTTTTTTTAAAGTCAGCAGCTACTAACAGTGTAGCTGCTGACTTTAAATAAAGACACTTACCTGTCCTAGGCGCCCGCGCTGATGGGCCCCCCGATGCCGGTCCCACGATCGCTCCGGGTCCCGCGCCGCCATTCACAATATGGGAAACAGGCAGTGAAGCTTCACTGCCCGTTTCCTACTGCGCCTCCGCGAGTCTCACGCTGGCTTGTGAATGGGCGCGCTGCTCTCTGAGAACACACACAGTTCCCAGGAAGCAGCGCGCCCATTCACAAGGAGAAGAAGAAGAAGAAAACACACCGCGGATTAGGAAGAGGCAGATTACGGACTTCCGCATAGCAACAGCTATTTCGGGTGAGTATTTTTTTTTTTTTTTTTTTTTTCAAACAACATTGTAAAATGTTGTTATACTGGGTGGAGCTCCGCTTTAAGTTAGTATCGGTCAGCTTGGCTAGTGTGACTTTCAGATCTTATATCTCTTGATTAAATCAGTATACAGTACGCTATTCTGATGTGTAGAGCACTAAGGCCGCGTACACACGATCGAACATGTCCGCTGAAACTGGTCCGCAGACCAAAGTTTCAAAACATGCTTTGAAACCTGTCCGCTGGAAACCTGTCCGTCGGACAGGTTCGATGGTTAGTACACCAAAATCATCGGACCAAAATCTCGCGCATGCTCAGAATCAAGTCGACGCATGCTTGGAAGCATTGAACTTCGTTTTTTCAGCATGTCATTGTGTTCTACGTCACCGTGTTCTGGTGCGATGGGATTTTGGTCCGATGGTGTGTACGCACATCAGACCAACAGACCACTTCAGCCTTGTCCGATAAAAACGGTCCGTCGGACATGTTTCATCGGACATGTCTGATCGTGTGTACGCGGCCTAAGAGTCACAAGGCTAAGATAGTATTGAATTCTTGGGCTACTGACCTCTCTCCCGAGCAGGCCTAGTCCGCCTGAGTTCCTCACGACAGATACGCTCATCAGTGACCACTCTGTAACACACAGTCTCCGGGTCTTTTGCTCTCCACTGTTACAATCGTCAACTGGTGGATGACTCCGGTCTCTTGGAAGCACGAGCTGGACACACTTGATCTTGTCTCGCTCCAGATGGCTGATCTCCCAGTGAATCCAGGCCCAGGCTTCAGGCCTAGTTGCTTGGCTGCAGTGCTCTCCCTCGTTCCACAGAGGGAAAGATGCTGATCCCAAGAGAGCAAATTCAGCTCCTCCCCACCTTTAAATAACCTCCCCCATAAAGCTGTGCGGAGGTGTTATGTTCTCTGGGAAGCCAATGCATTCTGGGTACCATAGTCTGTTTCTACTAATGTCAACGGAGTCCTTTTCTCCTAGTACTTCGAATTTCCCAATGCATTGCTTTAGGAAAAATAATTAACACATATAAACAACCAGGGCCGTCTTTAATATGGTTTGGGCCCTGGGCAAACATTTTTTTGGGCCCCCCCTCCAGCCTATTTTGGGCCTGGCTGGTTCACATCTGTTTATTTGCGCAGGAACAGCAGCCCATTGATTTGAATGGGCTGCCATGCCTTTGTTTCCTGCAGAAAAAAGGTGCATTCAGCATTTTAAAAATACAGTTGCCTTTTGCACCATGCTACTTACCTGCAGTTCTTGCACACACAAATCACTGTGTTTTTAAAAGCGTGACCTAAACGTCTAAAAATGCAGCAAGTTTGACAGTGCGGGAACTGCAGATAAGTCACAGCACACAGCAGAATGGACAGACAGTGCTGTATTTCATTGCTTGATGGGCATAGGTGTGCCGTGTGCGCAGCCTATTACATGAGGCATGAGCTTTTCTTTGTAGAAAACGCAGGCATGGCGGCCCATTCAAATGAATGGGCTGCTGTTCCTGCGCAAATGTGGGCCGCCAAAACACACATACATGTGAACCAGCCAGGCCCAAAATAAGCCCATCAAGCAGTTAAATACAGACAGTAATGCCATTTGCTCTGAGGCTTTACTCAGCCTGGACTGCAGGTCTGGTCTGTGATTTAAAGAGTTCCTGTATTCTACACATGGCATGGCCTGGGGTCCCATGGTGCTAAAGAATGGACAGACGGTGCTGTGACCCCATGCCATGCCATGTGTAAAATACATGAACCTTTTAAAACACTGACCAGGCCTGCAGTGAATCATCAAATATTATAAAGACTTTGGGCACACTCTACAGAAAACTTCTATTTACAATATAGCAAACAGTGACATACCTAGAGGAGCAGGACATGAAGAAGAAGTCAGCCTCGGGAAGAGCAAACCGGGGATGCTATAAAATCACATTCTAATTCACTTTTATATACAAGCAGCACCCAGTGGCAGGAAGGGAGAAGTGCACGTCTAAAGGGAAGCCAGGGGCGCTGTACATTTTAAAACACTGGGAAGGGAAGCAGTACTGCATGCCGCTGATGATTTTCAGCGCTGATTTGTGGGCAGCACAGGGGCTCAACAGGCAGCTCTGCTTTGGGCCCCCAACAGTGACAGGGCCATGGGCAGCTGCCCCTGTTTGCCCTATGGTAAAGACGGCCCTGTAAACAACATAACTGGAACTCCCGAAGGGGGAATTTAGGTATGCATATTTATAAAATAGTCTATGATAGTATGGCCCCGCTACACACATACAAAAACAACATAGAATATCCAAGCTCAAACTTACCGACCAATCAGCAATCAACCAATTTCACCTCCTCAACCAGGGACCGAAACACCAACCATGTTCACTGACAAAACATGGAACATTTACTGACGGAGCTTATTTTTTCCTGACAAACTGAAAGGTAACAGAACTATTAGAAACGGAAACAATCAATATTTAAACAGTATAAATACAGTGCCTTGAAAAAGTATTCATACCCCTTGAAATGTTCCACATTTTGTCATGTTACAACCAAAAACGTAAATGTATTTTATTAAGATTTTATGTGATAGACCAACAAAGTAGCACGTACTGTAATTGTGAAGTGGAAAGATTTTTTTTTTTTTCTACAAATAAATATGTGAAAAGTGTCAATACTTTGTAGAAACACCTTTTGCTGCAATTACAACTGAAAGTCTTTTTGGGGGTGTCTCTACCAGCTTTGCACATCTAGAGAGGGACGTTTCTGCCCATTCTTCTTTGAAAAATAGCTCAAGCTCTGTCAGATTGGATGGAGAGCGTCTGTGAACAGCAATTTTCAAGTCACATTCTTTATTGGATTTAGGTCTGGACTTTGACTGGCAGGGCCAATCCTAGAGTGACAGGCTCCTGGGTGCAGAAATATTTCTGGTGCCCCACACATGGGCCCTGTACAAATGTTTCTATGGCAATGACTCAACCACAGAGATGCTCCCCCATGAAGTCTTCATTACCCTGGGATCCTTACATGATCTGTTAAAGGGGTTGTAAAGACAAAAATATTTTGCTCTTAAATTAAAGTCTGACAGTAGCTTATAAAGTAAAAAGTAATGTTTTGCATTATAACTAGTTTGATACCTGTTGAAATTGAGCTGTTTTATTCACCTCCTTCACTCCTGAATCGTTATTCTCACTGACTTCCTGGTTTGCGGTGCGCATTCATTCTTGTTACATCACGGCCTAATGGGAACTATAGTTGCCATTAGGCTTAGCCTCCATGCCTGTGAGGGATAAGAGAGCATCTTCGGGCAGGGCTGTACACATAGGGAGGGGGCAGGAACATTCTGCTTACCACCATGCAAAACAGCTCAGATGCTGGTGGAAAGCAAGAAGAGGAGAGACAGGAAATGGCTTTTTCAAACCTGGATTACTGTATTTTGGAGGTCAAAAGGAAAAACGAGGTAAGTGATATTTAAATGCTCTAGCTTACAGCAATCAATTGATCTAATAAAAAACGAACCTTTAGTGTTCCTTTACCAATAAACAAAATACAGGGAGAGAAGCAGAGTACTTTATTGGGACCTGGAGGGGGGCCTCTCTGATGGACACAGAGGGGGCTTCTGTTAGAGAGTCTGTTAGAAAGAGCCCCCAGACATACTACACACATGATACAGGAGATAGTCAGAGACCACAGACATAGTACAGGAGACGGTCAGAGACTGCAGACACAGTACAGGAGATGATCAGAGACAGCAGACAAAGTAAAGGAGATGGTCAGAGACTGCAGACATAGTAAAGGAGATGATCAGAGACTGCAGACATAGTAAAGGAGATGATCAGAGACTGCAGACATAGTACAGGAGATGATCAGAGACTGCAGACATAGTAAAGGAGATGATCAGAGACTGCAGACATAGTACAGGAGATGGTCAGAAACACTTCAGTTCTGGACGGACTTATACTAATGCTCAGAACACTAGTTATAGACAGACACAAACAAGGAGAGAAGGAGGGAGGGGAGAACTCTGCCATTTTGGCGCCCCACCTCTACAGGCGCCTGGGTGCAAACACCCTGTGCACCCCCCTGTCTAGGATTGGCCCTGTTGAGTGGGCCATTCTAACACATGAATATGCTTTGATCTAAACCATTCCATTGTTGCTCTGTTTGTATGTGTAGCACTAGCCCTAAAGGAACTGCTGGTTTATATTTGGGCCTACCGTTACCTTACTGTTCAATACGCTCATCCTAGGGGGTCCCTGTCTTTGAAGACCCAGGTCCCCAAACACTTTTTAGGACAATAACTTGCATATTAGCCTTTAAATTTAGTACTTTAGATTTCTCTCGTAGACTTTAACAGGGTGTTCCCGTGGCTTTTCGAATTTGCCGCGAACACCCCTAATTGTTCGTTGTTCGCCGAACAGGCGAACAGGCAATGTTCGAGTCGAACATGAGTTCGACTCGAACTCGAAGCTCAGCCCTAGTCAGGGACTGCAGAAATATTACAGGAGACGGTCAGAGACTGCAAACATACTACAGGAGATGGTCAGAGACTGTGGACATACTACAGGAGATGGCTAGAGACTAAAGAAATATTACAGGAGATGGTCAGAGACTGCAAACATACTACAGGAGATGGTCAGGGACTGCAGGAATATTACAGGAGATGGTCAGGGCCTGCAGAAATATTACAGCAGATTGTTATAGACTGCATAAATATTACAGGAGATGGTCAGGGACTGTAGACATACTACAGGAGATGGATAGAGACTACAGAAATATTACAGGAGATAGTCAGAGATTGCAAACATACAACAGGAGATGGTCAGGGACTGCAGAAATATTACAGGAGATGATCAGAGACTGCAGACATATTGCAGGAGATTGTCAGAGACTGCAGAAATATTACAGGAGATGGTCAGAGACTGCATACATATTACAGGGGATGGTCAGAGACTGCAGACATACTACAGGGGATGGTCAGAGACTGCAGACATACTACAGGAGATGGCCAGAGACTACAGAAATATTACAGCAGGTGGTTAGGTTTCTTTTTCTAAGATTTATTTGCAGAACTTGGTAAGGAAAAAAATGGTTGAAGGGGTGGAAGGGTAAACAGGTTCAGGTGCATAATCTCAATTAGGAAACACTCCTGCTTCCAGCATACAGTTCTTGTTACCACTCTATCCAGAGTGGGTATTGCTCACCCAGATAGGTCCATCTCACTGGCCTAGCAGCCGGAATGGCGCACAGAATAAAGTCCAGTCTTTTGCCACAGACCTTCATTTTATGAGGAGACACTTTCGGTCCAGAATCCTCTGCCACAGGATTCAGCACCCGGATCTCTCCAGCTTAGCTTTGATAGCACTTTAGACACAACAGGCGACACTGTCAAGCCTCTCAGTGTATGGTGCATTCTTCGATGAAGTTTTCAGGCTTACTCCCTAGATTCTAGCCTCTTGCATGGTCCTCTCCAGGATAGGTTCTCCCCTGGCTTCCTTCATAAAGTGGCTTCCTACCGCAGGACGGACAGCACAGGATCACCTTGAAAGTGCAGGCCCAATCTGACTACTGGGCCTACTTAGACAGATCACAACCCCGGACCAACGTGGTCCCGGAGTCAGGATTTCAGGAGCACGCACCCCCGGCCAGGTGGGCCATAGGCATGTGCATTTCGTTTCGTTCCGAATCGAAATTCGGACGAATTTTCATTATTCGACATTCGACAACGAATTCCCGAATTGCTATATTAGCGAAAAATCGACCGTTTTCGGAATTCGTTCATTTTCGCCGAATCGAAAAAAAAATGTCGAAATCGAATTTTTTTTTTTCGAATTCCGAATCGAATACCCCGGACTAAATTCGATCGGAATTCGAAAAAAAAAAAAAATATTTTCGAATTTTATTCGAAAAAAAAAAATTCGAAAAGAGACTATTTGTTTTCTAATCTGGTTGAAATATTTTCGATTTCGACCGTTTTTTTTTCGAAATTCGGTGAAAACGAACGAATTGAAAAACGGTCGAAATATTTTCGATTTCGACGATTTTTCGAAATTCGGTCGAAAACGAATGAATTCAAAACGAATTCAACACATGTACACCTAACTGAAATTTATTAAATGACTTGAAACGAAACGAAACGAAACGAATTTTTCACTTTTGCACATGCCTAGTGGGCCACGAGGTGGTCGGACGACAGACTGACAACCCTGGTCCAATGGCATCTGTCCTTTAAGTATGGTAACAACACCCCCAATACACCCTGACTCTGCTGCTGCCACCCTTGGCCTTAAATGGTAACAACACCCCCAGGCAAACAATGGTGGTCACTCCCAGCACAGCCACGGCTGGAACAGAGGCTAAATGTAGCCAAAATTACACATGTCTGAGTCAACTAACACTCAGACTCCCCTCTAAATTTAAAGCAGTGCCTGCCCAACAGGAGGAGGCCACTACACGTGTAAACAAATGATAAAAAAAAATACCAAAAAAAATTGAAACAAAGTCTGGAAAACAAGAGTCCTTAACCACTTAAGACCCCGACCATTATGCAGGTTAAGGACCTGGCCCCTTTTTGCGATTTGGCACTGTGTCTCTTTAACTGACAATTGCGCGGTCGTGCGACGTGGCTCCCAAAGAAAATTGGCGTCCTTTTCTTCCCACAAATAGAGCTTTCTTTTGGCAGGCATTTGATCACCTCTGCGGTTTGTATTTTTTGCGCTATAAACAAAAATAAAGCGACAATTTTGAAACAAAATCCAATATTTTTTTTACTTTTTTCTATAATAAATATCCCTAAAAAATATATAAAAATACGTATTCTTCTACATATTTTTGATAAAAAAAAAATCGCAATAAGCATTTATTGATTGGTTTTCACAAAAGTTATAGCGCGCCTACAAAATAGGGGATAGTATTATGGCATTTTTATTACAATTTTTATTTTATTTTTTACTAGTAATGGCGGCAACGCACAAAAAGGCTAACATCCAATTCCTGCAGCCCAAGGGAGCTAACAATTTATTATCCTTACACAGTCTTACAAACACACATACATGCACGGAAATACAGGATGTTATGGTCTTTACACTGTTCTTTATGGTTAGACTGGACTGGGCAGATCTCAGCCTGGGTGACCACACAGGAACAGGGGACTGGCAGCGCAGTCACACCATGTATAGTGTATGTGATATCATACATAGAGACTATTACCCCGGACACCACAGTACAGCAGCTCTGGACTCTTCTTGTTTTATCAGACATGGAGACAGCAGGTAAGAGGTTCTTCTGTTATTATAATGTAGAAACGATTGATGGGATTCAGGATTCATTCCAGCAAAGTGATCACCAGTATTTTACCGCGCACACACACTTGGAATTTCCGAAGAAAATAAATGTTAGATGGGAGCTTTTGGTCGGAAATTTCGACCGTGTGTAGGCCCCATCTGACATTTTGGCCGGGATTCAGAAACGATTTACGTTGGCGTATCAAAAGATACTCCGTCGTAATTTCAAATGTGCGCCGTCGCATCTCTGCGCCGATTCACACAGCGAGATACGTCGAAAAACATGGCTTTAGCCGTCCGACGTAACTTGCCTACGCCACCGCATTGTGGACGCATTCGGCGTTCCCATTTTAAATATGCAAATGAGTAAGATACGCCGATTCATAAACGTAGATGCGCCCGTCCGCTTCATATACGCGATTTGCATAAGACTTACGTCCGGCGTAAAGTTACCCCTCATATAGGAGGCGCAGGTAATGCAAAGGTATGGGCCAGGGAACAACGCCGTCTAATTTTACGTCGCGTACGCCGTTTACGTAGTACTACGTGAATAGGGCTGTGCATAGGTTACATTCACGTCGTAGGCATTGAGCCGACGTATCTTAGGGAGTATATGCTAGTGATTCTGAGCATGCGTGCGAATGCGCTGTTCAATCGGCCATTCATTTGCATGGGGTCACGCTTAATTTAAATAGATGACGCCAACCTCCTTCCTACTTTGAATTAGGCGGGCTTACTCCGGCCAATTTACGCTACGCCGCCGTAACTTACGGAGCCAGTGCTTTATGAATACTCTCTAGGATATGTCGGCGTAGCGTATATGAGATGCGCTATGCCGCTCTAAAGATACGCCGATGTATCCGAATCCGGCCCAATCTGTCAGAATTTCCGACAAAAAATATTTGAGAGCTGGTTCTCAAATTTTCCGACAACAAAATTAGTTCTCGTAAATTCCGAGCATATGTAGACAATTCCGACGCTCAAAATTCCACGCATGCTTTGAATCAAGTAAGAGACAGAAGCGCTCGGTCTGGTAAAACTAGCGTTCATAATGAAGATAGCACATTTGTCACGCTATAACGGACTGAAAAGCGCGAATCGTCTCTCACCAAATTTCTTCTAACACAAGATTGCCATAACGAGCCCAAAGGGTGGCGCACTTGCTATGGAACTTCTGTTTTATTGTGCCGTCGTACGCGCTGTACGTGACCGCGTTCTTGATGTTCACAATTTATGACAACATTTGTGCGACTGTGTGTGTGTGTATGCAAGACAAGTTTGAGCCAACATCCATCGGAAATGTATCCATGGTTCTGTTGTTGGAATGTCCAATCGTGTGTATGCGGCATTAGAGTTCATCTCACTGGTGTCACATGACTTGGGGACTTCAGGTTCCATGCTTCATTTTCCTGGTGCAGAGTAAGGAAAAGAGAAAGGGCCAGATTCATGTAGGAGAGCAGATCTTTATTCTGGCGTAACGTTCGTCATTTACGTTACTCCGCCGAAACTTTAGGAGCAAGTACTGTATTTACAAAGCATTTGCTCCTAAAGTTGCGGTGGCGTAGCAAAAATGAGCCTGCAGAATTCAAATTGGGCGGGTAGGGGGCGTGTAGTATTTTAACTAGGCGCGATCCCGCGGCGAACGTACTGCACATGCGTCGACTGTCAATGTATCCCAGTGCGCATGCTCCAAATTCTCTCAGTGAACGTCAATGACGTCAATCCCCATTCACGGACGGGTTACGCAAACGACGTTAAACTTTTTCAATTCGACGCGATCATGACGGCCATACTTAACATAGGAAACGCCACCTAGGGGGCATGTTTTTCTTTTACGCCGCGTATCTCTTACGGAAACGTCAAGAAAGTCACTGCGTCGGGCCCGCGTACGAATTGTGAATTGCCGTATCTCGCTGATTTACATATTCTCGGTGTAAATCAGCGAGAATGCCCCCGGCAGCCATTTTAAAATTGCAGTTCCGATACGACGGCGAAATACAATTACGCCGCTCGTATGGGAACTCCAACCCGGCGTATCTTGTTTTCTGAATACAGAAAACAGATACGACGGCGTAGGTTAGAAGTTACGCGGCGTATCTACAGATAAGCCGCGTAACTTCTACCTGAATCTGGCCCAAAGAAATTAGGTTATTATGGGCATTAGTCCAGTCTGTCCTTTGGTCCCGACCGCATAACTGTGAACGACCATCAAACGAACATACAAGCACCAGCTAGGACTATAGTAATATAATAACATGTACAAACACAATTGGAGAGATTTCCATATCAACCTCCTGATATATAAAAGTCTGGACCACAAGATTCAGCTTACATCAAGAGATTATCAAAGATTTAGCAAAAAAAAATGGCAATGATTTCAGAGGTATAGAAAGAAAAGGAGGGCTCACCGAACTTGTGCATTACCAAAGATAAAATTTATTAAAAAAATGTAACAAGTGTAATACTCACAAACGAACGTTATAAAAAGGGATGACCCTCTTCATCAGAACCACAGCAGTAGTAGAGTCTACTATTACGGTGGCTCTGAGGAAGAGGCTCTTCCCTCGTAACGCGTAAGCTGTTTACGATGTCATCTGATATCTCCCCTAACACCTGGTCCAGGTTGCAGATGTCTAGAGACACGGTCCCACTTGCTGGAGCACTGATAAGCCTTGTTATAACATTTGTTTGTGAGTATTACTCTTGCTGTTACATTTTTTAATACATTTTATCTTTGGTAATGCACAAGGTCGGTGCGCCCTCCTTTTCTTTCTCTAAAGGCTCGTACACACGATCGATTCATTAACAGATGGTGTGTAGGCACATCAGTCCATCAGTCAGCTTCATCGGTGACCCGATGAAAACGGTCCGTTGGAACGTTCTCATCGGATGGACCGATCGTGTGTACAAGGCTTAAGGATACCCATTGTTCTGAGGAGGGCAGCAAGACCTTTGACATTCCATACTTTATCTGAAGGGTTGGCTACACCACCATCCAACTCATAGACTAATGTCCTGTACACACGGTCGGAAATTACGCTAGCAAAAATCCGATGTGAGCTTTAAGTCAGAAATTCCGACCATGTGTATGCTCCATCGGACATTTGCTGTCGGAATTTCCGCCAGCAAAAGATTGAGAGCATGAATGAATGAAAATGAATGAAAAAAACTTATATAGCGCGGCACATGCGAATTAAATCGCCTCTGGGCGCTTGTTGTTCCTGTCTCCTTTGGAATCAAAAGAGATGAGTCTTGATCTTTCTCCTGAATGCTAGGTGGTTCTCCTCCAACCGAATGCTGGTTGGTAAAGCGTTCATAGTCTGGACCTTGGACCGCGAATCTTCTATCTCCTTTGGACTTGTAGCTGGCTTTCGGTATCTGGAGTAGATTTTGGTTGGTGGATCGCAAGATGCGATTGGGATTATGAATTTTTATTTTTTTTCGCACAGATATCGGGGAGCATTCCCATGGATACATCTATGCGTTAGACAGAGTGCTTTAAAAGCAATTCTGTCTTTCACTGGCAACCAGTGAAGGGCTCTCAGTGAAGATGAGATGGATTCCCAGGGTTTTTTCACAAGTCTGGCGGCCGTATTTTGAACGACTTGCAGACGAGCGATTTGGTACTTCGGGAGTCCGAGGTAAAGGGCATTTGCATAGTCCAGTCTGGAGTTAACAATTGTTCCCACCACGACTGCTACGTCTTCTTTAGGAATGAAAGGAATAAGTCTGCGTAGTAGGCGCAGCAGATGGTGAGATCCGCTGACTACTGACCCTATTTGTGCGTCCATTGTCATGTGGGAGTCGAAGATGACACCAAGACTTTTGACTTTGGCGCTAGGGGTGATGATTTTGCCCAGAATGGGCGGGGGTGTCCACGTTGTTGCTGGTTGGTTCCTACGCTTGGCGTGAAACAGGAGAAGTTCTGTTTTCGCTCCATTGAGTTTAAGATAACTCTTGGTCATCCAGTCCTCTATCAAAGAGAGACATGTCTCTAGATTGAGGTGGTGATCCTTTTTATTGCAAATGCGGAAATACAGTTGCGTGTCATCTGCATATGAGTGATAGAGCAGTTTTTGACTGCTGATGATTTCAAAAAGAGGACGAAGATAGATGTTGAATAACACAGGCGATAGAGGGGATCCTTGAGGGACTCCGCATGATACTGTGCGTTTTCCAGAGGTGAAAGGTCCTAACTTCACTATTTGCGAACGGTTTTCCAAGAAAGAGGAGAACCAAGATAAATCGCCTTCTGCGACTCTGGCTACTTCAGGTTATCAATTTTTGCTATGTGCAGTCCAATTTCTTTGTTTTCATAACTACCGTTTGGATAATTGATATACCCTCCTTGGGAATTGCCGTATACCATTGGTTGGTGTGAACCACTCCTGAATTGTTTATCTGAGGTCTTCATCAAAAATACCAGATTGTGAGACATCTATGGTGTACCCTTCCCAGTGTATCTACATAAGCTTGATTGGCCTAGCGGTTATTTGCCCTTCTTGGTCCAATCCATCCGGTAAGCCCCTTGTCATAAGTGGTGGTGGATCTTCTATTTTTCACCGTTGGAATCTGTTCACCTGTTCAATCACTGGACTTTCTTTTGTCAACAAAATACTTCTGACGTCAGTCGGATCTTATTTTCATTTTAATTTTCCTTTTTTCATTTAAGGATTTATGGACTTTATTTAATATAATTTATTACTACCAGGTCACATGTGGTGTTATATATTAAGTAATTAGATTGGTCATTTCAATTTATTCATTGTCAGCGCTACACTTTTTTTTACACATAATCAATTTTTTCCGACAGGTAAAAATTCCGATCGGAAATTCCGATCATCTGTACAATTCCGACGCGCAAAATTCCGACGCATGCTCAGAAACAATTTGGTGCATTCTCGGAAGCATTGAACTTAATTTTCTCAGCTCGTCGTAGTGTTGTACATCACCGCGTTCTTGGCAGGTTGAAAGTTCAGAGAACCATCCAAGGTTCTGCCGACGGAGTGCAGGAGATTGTGTTGTGTTGAATGATTTCAGACATTTATGTCCCTTATTAAGCCATATCTACTATCCTGCTATGTTTCTATAGATCACTGATTTTTAGACAGGTCCTCATGTTTTACTAATTCCTACTTCATATATTATGTAAAGTTAGGCCTTCATACACACGATCAGTCCATCCGATGAGAACGGTCTGATGGACCGTTTTCATCGGTTAACCGATGAAGCTGACTGATGGTCTGATGTGCCTAGACACCATCGGTTACTTAACCGATCGTATCAGAACGCGGTGACGTAAAACACAATGACGTGCTGAAAAAAATTAAGTTCAATGCTTCCAAGCATGCGTCGACTTGATTTGGCGTGGATTTTTATACCAACGATGGTAGGCTTGTAATTCGGTTAGGAATAACTCACTTAAATCTATTCAAACAAGAGTCTAAGTAGGCATCCCGATGGGGCCTACACACGATCGGTTTTTTCAGACCGTTTTCCTTTGGTTAACCGATCGTGTGTACGCAGCCTAAAGCATTTTCTGATCCTGTGTCTTAAAGTGTGCAGAGTGTCAAGAAAACCAAGTGCATGGCCATGCCTGCAGATCTGTGTCTGTGTACAGAGCAGTTTGTGGACCAGTGCACAGAACTAGGACCATGCACGCTTGTTTACTAATGGCCATGCGCATTAGCATGAATTAGTGTGTATGCTCAGCACTGGCCTAGCTCCAGTGGCCTATTTAAGGCATCACAAAGCTCAAGGTATTTGCTGAGTGTTCTTCAACTCCAGTGAGCTACGACCAGGCCTGCTTCCTGTTTATTCTGTGTTTTGACCCGGCTTCCCTCCTGACTCTGTTTGATTCTGATCTCCTCTTATTGACCTTGGCTTGCGCTCTGACTCTGTTTTCTGCCTGCTGGTTTTGTATTGCTGCTACAGATCTGTAACGGACCCCAGCCTGGCTTCTTACCCTGCTTCTGCCTTCTGAATATGGAATTCTGCTGTCTGGTTGTTGCTGACTCTGGCTTGTTGTGATTATGGCTCTGACTCTTGTACCTGTGGGTTCCTGTGCTTGGTTTGTGTGAGAGAATCCACATCCTACAAAAGTTCCATTCCTGCCACCATGGCATCTAAGCAGTATACAGACTGTCACCTGTCCAGGACCTACCACAGGTACTCGTGCCACTCCTTGTCCTGCTCTACACTGTCCAACTCCAGGGGGTTCTGGACAGGAGGTAAAAGGGAAGCCCTCTTGTCAGCTCAGCTTTGACAAGGTACTGTACATCAGTGGTCATCAACCCTGTCATCAGGGCCCACTAACAGGCCAGGTTTTATGTATTACCTTGGGGAGATGTACATTACAGTACTGTAATCTACTAAGATTACAGCAAATTGTATCACCTGTGATGTATAGTGTCAGTTTACTTTTTTGCAAACCTGGCGCTGTTCCCCCCCCTACGGTTGGCGACGCTCGCAGGGACAGGGTTAATCGGCGGAACACACTGCTTTATATGACACAGAAAGCTGACTGAGTTGCAAGACATATATGTGCTTCTGGCTACAAGATTGCCATAGCATACACAAATATTGTACACAAACACACACACACACACATACAGTACAACTTTTTCTGCATCCCAGCCAGGTAAGCCATGGCCTGTTGCCTGGTCCCACGGGGTTACCGATATTACGGGAGCTTAAAAATCTCACCCCGTGCCATGGCGTTGATAGACCGCCATTTATGTTTGGTGATAGATACTTTGCTTGTTACAGCACCTGAGAGCTGATCGTTGCCTCTGTCCGTCCCCACCAGAGGCAATTTAGTTTGCATGTGCTGCGCTATATAAGTTTCTCACTTACTCACTCACCACAATCCAGCCTACACCTCCCTCCCACTTCCAAATCTGCTTCTCCGTCAGCCATATCCAGCTCCCGTCAACCTCCCTGCCAGTACCTAATTTGATCACCTTTGATGACCAGTGTCCCACCTTTTCCAGTCCCACCACTTACCCTCAGTTAACTTAAATTCCTCATATTCATAATTTGTGTACTTGAGTGAGTGAGTGAATAACTTGTATAGCGCAAAACAAATGCGAATCGCCTCAAGGCGCTTGCATCCATTGTCGTGCTGATACTTCAGAAGAGGTGGGTCTTTAATTTTTTCCTAAAAGCCTGATGGTTTTCTTCCACGCGGATGTCCGTGGGCAGAGTGTTCCAGAGCCGAGATCCTTGGACTGCGAATCTTCGTTCTCCCTTCGATTTGTAGCGGGCTTTGGGGATTTGGAGGAGGTTTTGGTTTGTTGACCGGAGCACGCGATTGGTGACGTAGGTTCTAATTTTCTCGTTTAAGTGTTTAGGCACGTTTCCCTGTGCGCATTTGTTGGTGAGGCAGAGTGTCTTGAATGTGATCCGATTACGGCTAGCCAGTGGAGGGACCTCAAGACCAGGGGCGAATAGATTCCCATGGTTTTTTTACCTCTTACCAGTCTGGCTGCCGTATTCTGGAAGACTTGAAGATGCAAAATCTGGTATTTTGGTAGTCCTAAGTAGAAGGGAGTTTGCGTAGTCCAGTCGGGAATTGATGATTGTTCCAACCACTACTGCTGTATCCTCTTCCGGGATGAAGGTGATGAGTCTACCTAGCATGTGGAGAAGATGGGGAGAACCGCTGGTTACTGATCCTATTTGTGCGTCCATTGTCATATCAAAGATGACTCTGAGGCTTTTGACTATGTTGCCTAGGTTGATGGTTTGTCCAAGGATGGTGGGTGGTGTCCATGTGGTCCTAGACACGACCGTTTTTCATGATGAGAAAAATGCAATTTTTTTAATTGGTTGTTAAAAACGGCCATGTGTAGGCTCCAGAGCATTTTTCTCTACGAGAAAAATGGGCATTAAAAATTTAGAACATGCTCTATTTTTTCTCGTCATTTTTCTCGTCGTAAAAAATGGTCGTGTGTACGCTTTAACCACTGGGAAAAACATGCATGCTCAGAAGCCAGGTATGAGACGGGAAATTTGCATAATCAGCTCAAAGGGTGGAGCCATTCGAATGGAACTTCTCCTTTATAGTGCCGTCGTACGTGTTGTATGTCACCCCTTTGCTTGAGCATTTTTTATCGCGATCGTGTGTATGCAAGACAGGCTTGAGAGGAATCACGTCGAGAAAAACATATTTTTTTTCCATGACATGGAAAATTGTCGTGTGTATGCGGCTTTAGCCTGAAAAAAAAGCTAATGCATCCATCACATCTAAGGACTGGTGAGCTCCAATATATTACATTTTTGGGGTTTAGTTATACTATTGGATATGTAAGATTTTGTGTTTATGAACATGTGTTTGGCTTGTGGCTTGGAATTTCTGCAGCTCTACTCTATTTCCTGGATGTGTAATTCTGAAGAGGAGGAAGTTACATCACAGTGACATCACTTCCTCCTCTATAAAAGAAATAGGATCTTCACGTCATAGGAAGCCCGCCACTGAACTTTCTTCCTGCACTCTACTGAGTTCTGAAAATTTTAAGTAGAAGGGATTTTTATCCTACTATGAATAATAAATGATTTATTGACAATCTCTACAGGTAACAGTGGAAAGAAACTCTGGCGTCCTTCCTGGAAAGGGGTCCTTATAACCCTCCTTGTGGGATCCAATATCATCCTCATCCGTATCATTGAAGCTCTGGGTAAGTTATACAGTATGGTGGTCACAACTAGGGATGAGCCGAACACCCCTGGGTTTGGTTCGTACCAGAACCTGCGAACAGACCAAAAGTTTGTGTGAACTTTAGAACCCTGTTAAAGTCTATGGGACTGGAACGTTTGAAATCTAAAGTACTCATTTTAAAGGCTAATATGCAAGTTATTGTCCTAAAAAGTGTTTCGGGACCCGGGTCCTGCCCCAAGGGACATGTATCAATGCAGAAAAGTTTTAATAAACAGCTGTTTTTTCAGGAGCAGTGATTTTAATAATGCTTAAAGTGAAACAGTAAAATTGAAATATTCCTTTAAATTTCATACCTAGGGGGGTGTATAGTATGCCTGTAAAGTACCGCTTGTTTCCTGTGCTTAGAACTGTCCCTGCACAAAATGTAATTTCTGAAGGAAAAAAGTCATTTAAAAATCACTCGTGGCTATAATGAATTGTCGGATACCAGCAATACAGAGAAAAGTCATTCATAAAAAAAGAATGTGTGGGGGTCCCCCCAAATTCAATTACCAGGCCCTTCGGGTCTGGTATGGATATTAAGGGGAACCCTGCGTCAAATAAAAAAAAAATATGTGGGGTTCCCCCCAAATATCCATTGCAGACCCTTCAGATCTGGTATGGATTTTAAGGGGAACTCCACCCCAAATTTAAAAAAAAAATGCCGTGGACCCCCAAACATTTTTTTTTATGAATGATTTTTCTCTGTATTGCCGGGAGCCGACAATTCTTTATAGCCGCGAGTGATTTTAAATTACTTTTTTTCCTTCAGAAATGACACTTTGTGCAGGGACAGTTCTAAGCATGGGAAACAAGCGCTACTTTACAGGCATACTATACACCCCCGCCCCCTCAGGTACAAAATTGAAAGGAATATTTCACTTTTATTGTTTCACTTAAAGGAATTATTAAAATCACTGCTGCCAAAAAAAATGCAGTTTTTAAAACTTTTTTTTGCATTGATACATGTCCCCTGGGGCAGGACCCGGGTCCCCAAACACTTTTTAGGACAATAACTTGCATATTAGCCTTTAAAATTAGCACTTTAGATTTCAAACGTTCGAGTCCCATAGACTTTAACAGGGTTCTAAAGTTCACACGAACACCCCAAATAGTTCGCTGTTCGGCGAACAGGCAATGTTCGAGTCGAACATGAGTTCGACTCGAACTCGAAGCTCATCCCTAGTCACTGCCCATAAGGTCTCTGGACCTGTTTTATTAAACTGTCTAATGAAATGTAGAAGAGTATCGGAAATAGTTCTTCTATCTGATTTGTGAACTGTGATAAACAAAGATCCTTTTAACCACTTAAGGACCGCCTACTGCACATTTACGTCGGTAGAATGGCACGGCTGGGCACATCAACGTATATATACGTTGATTTTAGTACCCAGCCGTGGGTCGCGGGTGCGCGCCCGCGGGCGCGCGCCCGCGACCCGGTCCGAAGCTCCAGGACCGGGACCGCGGGATTCGCGGACCCGATCGCCGCTGGAGTGCGGCGATCCATCCCTGGAGCGGAAGAACGGGGAGAGCCGTGTGTACACACGGCTTCCCCGTGCTTCTCTGTGGCCGCAGCATCGATCGCGTCATCCCTGTAATAGGGGGACGCGATCGATGACGTCACACCTACAGCCACACCCCCCTACAGTTGTAAACACACACATTAGGTCACACATCCCCTACAGCGCCACTCCCAAACTGCAACTGTCATTTCCACAGTAAACAATGCAATTTAAATGCATTTTTTGCTGTGAAAATGACAATTGTCCCAAAAATGTGTCAAAATTGTCCGAAGTGTCCGCCATATTGTCGCAGTAACGAAAAAATCGCTGATCGCCGCTATTAGTAGTAAAAAAAAAAGAAAGCTCTATTTGTGGGGAAAAAAGGACGCCAATTTTGTTTGGGAGCCACGTCGCACGACCGCGCAATTGTCAGTTAAAACGACGCAGTGCCGAATTGCAAAAAGGGGCAAGGTCCTTTACCTGCATTTTGGTCTGGGTCTTAAGTGGTTAATGGGTAATACCTAGTACGCATGAGCGGGTTTTCCGACAGGAAAAGATCAATCGGAAATCCCGAGGGGAAAAACCGAGAACCTGCTCGGTAACTTTTCCCCCATACAAACAAGAGGTTTTCCCGGGGGGGAAACTCAGATGAGAGCTTTGGTCAGGAATCCCGGCCGTGTGTATGCTTCACCGCAATTTTTCCTATAGGAAAACTGCCGAAATGCCGGCGGGAAAAAGAGAGAGCAGGTTCTCTTTTTTTGTCCGGCGTTTTTTGGCAGTTTTTCCTTTGGGAAAACTGCGAGGGAGCATACACATGGCCGGGATTTCCAGCCAAAAGCTCTCCTCGCAGTTTTCCCGTCTGAAAACCCGCTCAGGTGTACGAGGCATAAGAGTTTCATTCCACTCGTTATGTCTCTTGTCTTTCAGTTTCCAAAGGTCAGTCTTTGGAAAAGGAGATCAGCCAGATCACCCAGTCATCTGCAGGTATGTTTATTTTTATTAGATACAGTCTAGAGCAGCTTTTTTTTAAATGTTTTTAATACAGAGGAACCTTTGAAATATTTTTTTATGTCTTAGCTCTGTACACACGATCAGACATGTCTGATAAAACTTGTCTACGGACCGTTTTCATCAGACAACTTAACTTGTCTGATGGTCGATGTGCGTACCACCATCGGACCAAAATCCATCAGATCAGAACGCTGTGACGTAGAACACAACGACGTGATGAAAAAACGAAGTTCAATGCTTCCAAGCATGCGTCGATTGATTCTGAGCATGCCGGGTTTTTGGTCCAATGTTTTGTGTACTAACCATCGAACCTGTCCGACGGACAGGTTTCTCAGACAGGTTTTAAAGCTAGTTTTAAAACTTTGGTCTGACGGACAACGATCCGATAGGCCATACACACCATCGAATTGGTCGATGAAACTGGTCTGCAGCCAGTTTCATCAGACATGTCTGAGTGTGTAGGCAAGGGAACCTCTATAAATATTACAGCCCGATTCATACATCGGCGCATATTTTACGCCGGCGCAATGGAGAGGCAAGTGGAATTCACAAACAAGTGCTACCAACTCTGCGCCGGTGTAGCGTATATTTCGTAGGCGTAAGCTGGCGTAAGCGGAAGTAGGTGGAAGTGGGCGTGATCCATGCTAATGAAGCGTGACCCCATGCAAATGATAGGCCGGGCGCCAGACAAGTATTTAAACTGAACTGCGCATGCGTCGGGACATGGACGTATCCTCGTGCGCATGTGTACAACCACGTCGGAACAACTGCCTAAGATACGCCGGATCACTGTGTACGCCGTGAACGTAACCTACGCCCAGCCAGACCCACATCGGCCCATATTCACAGACTTCCAACGTACAATACGTAGGCTTGTGTTCCCTGGTCCATACCTTTGCATGGGTTTTGCGCCTCATCTATGGGGAATAACTTTACCCTGAACATAAAACTTACGCAAACCATGCGCCGGGCACAAGTACGTTCGTGAATCGGCGTATCTCTCTCATTTGCATATTTGAATAGAAAATCAATAGGAAAGCCACATGCGTCCAGCATAAATATGCGCCTGCTCTACGCTGTTTTTAGGCGTATCTTGGTTTGTGGGTACGGCGCACAGATATGACGGCGCATATTTGTACTTACGCGGCGTATCTGGAGATGCGTCGGAGTAAGTGCTTTGTGAATCTGGGCCTACATCTTTATCTCACAGCATATTTGAATGGTCAGAAAGTTGTAAAAGAATGGAGAATATTTGACACCCAAAGCAGATATTATTGTTAACACTCTGCCCTATAAGGAAAAATAAAAGATAGTTTTAGGCCCAAAGTTTACATAAAACCCTCAAAAATTAGACACTAGAGAGAATAAAATAATAGTAAATCCATTTTTTTTGTTGCACAATGTTAGTGCAATGGTTTTTTGAAATGCAAAATTTCTGTAAAAATACACTAAAGTTAATTCTAGGAAAAACAGATTAAATAAATTACCCAGTTTTCTGGTAAAATATGAAAAATTAGGTTGCGACAAGTAAATAGATTCCCAACGTGTCAAGCCTTAAAATTGTGTGCACCTGTTAAATGACAACAAACTTCAGGACAATAGAACCTCGAATTGCGAGTAACGTGGTTAACAAGCATTTCACAATACGAGCACTGTATTTTAAAAAAAACTGACTCGGTTTGTGAGTGTTGTCTCCCAAATGAGCAGGATTCAAGCCAAAGCGGTGTGCAATGCCACATTTGGCCTGAGGTGAGGGGCCCCCGTAGCCGAGCAGAGCCGAACGGTGCCGATCAAAGGCGATTTGCGCCGTTCAAAAAAGCTAAAAAAATTACGGAAATATTCAGTTCCCGAGCCTTTACAAGGTTTTCCAAGTTCAGCCGAGGTGTCCTCGGCCCTTTCCGAGTGTTTACGAAGCTCTCATGCACCCTCCGCCTCTGGCCGCATGCGGTATTGCATGCCATTGAAGTCAATGCAAAAAAAAAAAATTTTGTTTCCATTGACTTCAATGGGTAAACTTGTTTTGATATGCAAGTACTGATATTACGAGCATTCTTCTGGAACGGATTATGCTCGTCATCCAAGGTTTCACTGTACGCTATATTTTCCACAGTTTATCAGTTTAGAGCTGTAACGGTCACCACCGTTTATGACCTTCCATCCACCCACGACAAGCTTATCCGACACACTCCGACAATCCTGCATACACGATCCATTCGACAGAATCACAAGACTGACAGCTCTGTGTTCTGAGCCAAATGTATGAACACTTTAATGGTATCTTCTCAGCTTTTTCTGCAGTTACAAGCATGTGACAGTAATCAAAGGGACAGTGAAATCTCCACCCCCCTCTTCACACACTGAGGCTAATTACTAATTAGTATCCAGACATTTCGTCACCGGGCTATAATTAACATGAGCTAATTACTAATTGTAACAGAATGACATTATCCAGATAGCCTGGCTTGACAAGTTCCCCTTAACATAATTGACCTGCTAATTCAATACACCTAACAGGTGACTGATAACTACAACACACATACAATGAACTTCAATCACATTCTAAAAGACATTTAGTTGAGGTAATTATCTCTGAGACGTCCCGTCTCTGACACCAGCTATTCACCTGCAGAACACAATAAAAAGGTATTTCACAAGCCGGCTCCACTTAGCATTTCAATAGCCTGAGCTAAGCATTGAAGGGTCATTGTCCGATTGACCTAGTCAGGACAAAGTAAACCACTTGTAATATGTCCAGTATCTCCTGCAATGAACTGTCAGTAATGTCCCATCTTCTGCAATACATGAATTATAATTTCTTAGTCACCCTATGGCCAAAAGGGCCACAGGGTGAACTTAGACCCAAGAGTTCGTAGGGCCGCTGGCACAGGAGTATTCCCCATCCTTCCAAAGTCTCTGGTTGTCACAGGTAATTCCGTTACAAGAGCTAACTATGAACAATGGGTCTAGAATTATTACTTTCACTCCAGTGTGCACAGTAATATGTAACAGGTTTAGAGCAATCAATGTTTTCGTGCATAGGTGCCACTAATGTAAGCAGTTATATTTATACATGCATGCATTTTAAAACATATTTTATCCAGAAAGCACACAGAAGTTTTAGGATCCTTTTCACATATTTGCCCTGTCTCCATACCATGTACTGTAAAAATGTTGTTTACAAAGCTCAAGAACTTAAGCTGAAATTTACAAACACAAATGAGTGATTTAGAGCAGTGATTCCTCCTCACCATAAGTCCTGTTCTGAGGATTCATTATGAACCAGCCTGCCTGAAAGTGGACTTCTTCCGCAATGGTATCTTTAGGTCAGCCCTAGTGCTCTGGGAATCCCTTCTCATATATCAGGCGTTAGAAAAACAAAACAATGACATATTGTTTATGTATTTCTTATAAACATTATCATATAATATTATATTATAGTATATAGTATTATATTTATAAAACATAAAAAAAACGACCCCAAACCATTATAATCTTTATTGTTATCTTGAGAATTAGCTTCATTGATAGGTAAATAAATAATTTTTACAATTAGTTAATAAGATAAAAAAAAATGTCACACAATAAAATAAATATAATTATTATATAATTTCTACAAAGACTTGTATTATTTTTCCATTGCTTTCCTTGTTTATAGATCAGCGGCTTGTGGATATAAAGAAGCAGCTCTGTATGAACAACAGCAGGAGACTTGGTAAGAGTGTTGGGACGTGTGGTGAGGTCAGTGGTTGGCGGGGCACTGGCTACTATCAGAGCCAGATACACAAAGGTTACATACACCTCATACGTTAGAACGAGAACAATAATTCTAGCACTAAACCTCCTCTGTAACTCTAAACATGTAATCTGTAAACATTTTTATAGCATCGCCTATGGAGATTTTTAGGTACTGAAGTTCCACAAGTATGCACAAATTAAAAGTGTGACTTGTTAGGTGACTATTTACTTGGCGTAAAATCATCTTTCATATTATACAAAAAAATCGGGCTAACTACGTTTTTTTTTATTCATGAAACAGTTTTTTTCCCAAAATAGGTTTTTGAAAAATTGCTGCACAAATACCATGTGACATAAAAAGTTGCAATGGCCACCGTTTTATTATCTAGGGTGTCTGCTAAATATATATATATATATATATATATATATATATATATATATATATATATATATACATACAGTACAGACCAAAAGTTTGGACACACATTCTCATTCCAAGAGTTTTCTTAATTTTCATGACTATAAAAATTGTAGAGTCACACTGAAGGCATCAAAACTATGAAATAACATAACATATACATAACAAAAAAAGTTGAAACAACTGAAAATATGTCATATTCTAGGTTCTTCAAAGTAGCCAACTTTTGCTTTGATTACTGCTTTGCACACTCTTGGCATTCTCTTGTCACCTGAAATGGTCTTCCAACAGTCTTGAAGGAGTTCCCAGAGATGCTTAGCACTTGTTGGCCCATTTGCCTTCACTCTGCGGTCCAGCTCACCCCAAACCATCTCGATTGGGTTCAGGTCCGGTGACTGTGGAGGCCAGGTCATCTGGCGCAGCGCCCCATCACTCTCCTTCTTGGTCAAATAGCCCTTCCCCCGCCTGGAGGTGTGTTTGGGGTCATTGTCCTGTTGAAAAATAAATGATGGTCCAACTAAACGCAAACCGGATGGAATAGCATGCCGCTGCAAGATACTGTGGTAGCCATGCTGGTTCAGTATAAATCCCCAACAGTGTCACCAGCAAAGCCCCCCCACACCATCACACCTCCTCCTCCATGCTTCACAGTGGGAACCAGGCATGTAGACTCCATCCGTTCACCTTTTCTGCGTCGCACAAAGACACGGTGGTTGGAACCAAAGATCTCAAATTTGGACTCATCAGACCAAAGCACAGATTTCCACTGGTCTAATGTCCATTCCTTGTGTTCTTTAGCCCAAACAAGTCTCTTCTGCTTGTTGCCTTTCTTTAGCAGTGGTTTCCTAGCAGATATTCTACCATGAAGGCCGGATTCACACAGTCTCCTCTTATCAGTTGTTCTAGAGATGTGTCTGCTGCAAAAGGACCTAGAATATGACATATTTTCAGTTGTGTCACACTTTTTTGTTATGTATATAATTCCACATGTGTTACATTCATAGTTTTGATGCCTTCAGTGTGACTCTACAATTTCCATAGTCATGAAAATAAAGAAAACTCTTTGAATAAGAAGGTGTGTCCAAACTTTTGGTCTGTACTGTATATATATATATATAAGTGATGATTTTTACTTGTAAGAGAGAAATATCAGAATTGGTCTGGCAAGGGGTTGATTACCATAAGTAAGTAATATACAAAGAATTATTATATATTGTTTTTAAGGTAATTTACTATATTTTCAAAAACTGTACTCAAGCAGTTGGCTTAACGGGCAAATTGCTGAAGTTTGAAATTATAACTTCCAACCAGTAATTTCACAGTAAATAGATAAATAATAAATTATTATCCTTTAACATATAGCATAATATATAATTTAGTTTGCACCTTTTCAGCAGCAGAAGATTCTTATGCCCTGTACACACTTTATGTGATGAAAAAAAACGACATTTTCTGTGAAGTAAAAAACGACGTTTTTGAAACGTCACTTTTCAAAGACAATTTTGCATACACACCATCGTTTTTTCACAAAAAGTGAGGTTACGTTCACCACTCTTTTCCATTGAAGCTCGCTTCATAACTAGCTTCCGGACATGCGCGGGTTGAAAAACGTCGTTTTAAACGACGTTTTTTGATACACACGGTGACTTTTTGTGAAACAAAAAACGACGTTTTGAAAAACGACACATAAAATTGAAGCATGCTTCAATTTTTTTTTGTCGTTTTTTACAAGACATAAAACGACGTTTTCCCCTACACACGGTCAATGAAATTGACGTTTTTAAAAACGTCATTTTTTTTCATCACATAAAGTGATCGTGTGTACGGGGCATTATTCTCCCTCTTAACTGTGTGAGAAAAACATGGGATTGTGGGTAAATCTTATACACATAAAAACATGTTTTTTCCTTGTAGATAAGAGAGCTGGGCTGGAAGGGAGTATTTGTCTTTTAGACACGCCCCTTCTGTGACACTACAGTGAGAGGCGTGCCTCCACTGCGGCATTTTTATTGGACAGCTTGGGCCAATGGTACTATTGTTCCAAGACTCCAAGCTGTCCATTGAGCTCAGTGCTTCTGACAAGAAGTGAGGAGAGGCAATGTGAGCTCATCCTCTCAGTCTTTTGCAAACAGTGTGCCAGCTTGTAATTAACCACTTAAGACCCGGACCAAAATGCAGCTAAAGGACTTTGCCTCTTTTTGCGATTCGGCACTGCGTAGTTTTAACTGACAATTGCGCGGTCGTGCGACGTGGCTCCCAAACAAAATTGGCGTCCTTTTTTCCCACAAATAGAGCTTTCTTTTGGTGGTATTTGATCACCTCTGTGGATTTTATTTTTTGCGTTTTAAACAAAGATAGAGCGACAATTTTGAAAAAAATTCAATATTTTTTACTTTTTACTATAATAAATATCCCCCAAAAATATATTAAATTTTTTTTTTTTTGCTCAGTTTAGGCCGATACGTATTCATATTTTTGATAAAAAAATCGCAATAAGCGTTTATCGGTTGGTTTGCGCAAAATGTATAGCGTTTACAAAATAGGGGATAGTTTTATTGCATTTTTATTAACTATTTTTTATTTACTAATGGCGGCGATCAGCGATTTTTTTCATGACTGCGTCATTATGGTGGACACTTCGGACAATTTTGACACATTTTTGGGACCATTGTCATTTTCACAGCAAAAAATGCATTTAAATTGCATTGTTTATTGTGGAAATTACATTTGCAGTTTGGGAGTTAACCACAAGGGGGCGCTGTAGGGGTTATGTGTGACCTAATGTGTGTTTACAACTGTAGGGGGTGTGGCTGTAGGTGTGACGTCATCGATTGTGTATCCCTATAAAAGGGATCACGCAATCGATGATGCCGCCACACTGAAGAACGGGGAAGCCGTGTTTACACAAGGCTCTCCCCGTTCTTCAGCTCCGGCGATCGGGTCCGCGAAACTCGCAGTCCCGGGGCTTCGGACCAGGTCACAGGCGCACGCCGCGCACCCGCACCCGTGACCCATGGCTGGGTACTAGCACAGCACGTACCTGTACGTGCATGTGCCCAGCCGTGCCATTCTGCCGACGTATATCGTCAGTAGGCAGTCCTTAAGTGGTTAAACTGGCCACTCTTTATGTAGCTTCTGACAGGCTGCGCCAGGAGCCCTGTATCTCCAGAATCATAGATGATAGGAACCCCATATTTTGACCAGTGGTGGGATAGGACTTCAGGTTGCTGCCCTATGACCTTTAAAGCTTGATCGTTTTTTTTTTCTCCTTTTTATTATGTTTATGACATGTGAGGCTCTGCCTCACCTGCCTCCCCTGACTGCACGTTCCTGCTGTCCATGTGATTTTATCAAGTAGAGAGCAACTGGGATGATGCACAAATGCAAACCTTGGACCTACACAAAAAGGAAATAGGTCTTCAAAGGCAAAGTTAGGGCTTGGGGGTGGCTCATAATGGCTTGGTAATATACTTTATAGCAGTGGTCTTCAAACTGCGGCCCGGGGGCCAGATGTGGCCCTTTGCTTGATTTTGTCCAGCCCTTGGGGTGCTTTTTTATTCATTGGCACCAATGAAGGGCAGAATTCGTCCCAATGATGGGGCAGAATTCCTCTCAATGATGGGGCAGAATTCCTCCCAATGATGGGCCAGAATTCCTCCCATTGATGGAGCAGAATTTCTCCCAGTGACACCAATGATGGGGCAAAATTCCTCCCAATGATGGGGAAGAATTGCTACCAATGATGGGGCCTATTTCCTCCCAATAACACCAATGATGAAGCAGAATTCCTCCCAGTGATGGGGCAGAATTTCTCCCAGTGTCACCATTGATGGGGGATTTTGTACTCCACAGTTCGGCCCCCTTAAAGTCTGGAGGACAGTAATCCGGCCCTTTGTTTAGAAAGTTTAGAGACCCCTGCTTTATAGAGTTAGCAGCCATGACCTGGAAGGTATTTTATAAGAATTGTAATATCCCCCCTGCATCTGAAAAATGGGTACATTGAAAAAAAAAAACAATGACATTTTAGGTCTGGCTGACACTTGTGTGCATTTCAACATCTCTTACATCTGCAGATCTGAACACAGACTTGATAGGTGGCTCCCAGTATTGACTCTAAGGCCGCGTACACACGATCGGTCAAAAGCGATGAAAACGGACTGAAGGTCCGTTTCATCGGTCCAAACCGATTGTGTGTGGGCCCCATCGGTCAGTTATCCTTCGGTCAAAAAAAAGAGAACTTGCTTTAAAATTTAATCAAAGGTCAAAACCGATCGTTAGTAGGCACGACCATCGGTTAAATATCCAGGCATGCTCAGAATCAAGTCGACGCATGCTTGGAAGCATTGAACTTCATTTTTTTTTTCAGCACGTCGTTGTGTTTTACATCACCGCGTTCTGATACGATAGTTTTTTTAACTGATGGTGTGAAGGCACATCAGACCATCAGTCACCTTCATCAGTGAACCGAATCGTTCTCATCGAATGGACTGATCGTGTGTACGTGGCCTAAAACGTTCTCCTTTACAAGTGTGCACAAATTGCGGGGGTTTATAGGACTGAATGTAATCTTCTATTATGGATTCTGATTGGAAACTGGAGGCTGTTAATCCAAAACTGTGAAACAAAAAAATAAATAATGGGTCCAACTGAACAGTATAGCTCCTCATCTTAGTAAAATTTCAAGAAAAAAACAAAAGAAGAGTGAATAGGATTGTGTGTGGTGATGAAACCTCCCTATAGACAGGCATTTAAAAATAAATGTTTATAAAAGCACAATTTTTTGTTACAAAACATAGGTAATAGGGTATAAGCCCCAGAAAATGCATAAAACATGGATCCAAACTACGGTAGAAGCAGCTCAGTCACCCTCAATATCATCTTCCCTTCTGTAATAACCAAGGTAGAGTATGAAGTGAATAGTATAATGTTGGACACACTTGCTTGATGGGTGCCCCTTTTTTCAGACAATAGTTATCTTCGACACACTCCCTCATCATTGTTAGCTATATATTTATGCCTTAACTGCTTGCCTACTGCCTCACGCACTTATACGCCGGCAGAATGGCACGGGCAGGCAAAGAAATGTATATATACTTGCTTTGGATCTGCCGCCTTGAGGGTGCATGGCGTGAGCGCCGAGGTCTCTGTGACCGTGCCTGCGAGACCCGATGTCTGCCGGTGTCCTGCGATCAGGTCACGGAGCGGCCGAACAGGGGGATGTCTTTGAAAACAAGGCATCTACCTGTTCTCCCTAGTGACAGGACAGTGATCTGATCGTCTGCTCCCTCTCATCTGGAGCAGTGATCAATGTCGTGTAACAGTAAGCCACACCCCCACACAGTTAGAATCACTCCTTAGGACACACTTAACCACTTCCCCACCCCCTAGTGGTTAACCCCTTCCTTGCCCATAACATTTACACAGTAATCAGCGCATTTTTATAGCACTGATCGCTGTATAAAGGACAATGGTCCCAAAACAGAATCAAAAGAGTCCAATGTGTCCGCCATAATGTTGCAGTAACTTTTGCGCAAACCATCAATAAATGCTTATTGTGATTTTTTTTGTGATTTTTTTTTACATTTCAGCCTAAACTGAGTTTTTTATTTTATTAACTGTATATATATATATATATATATATATATATATACATATACACACATATATATATATTTTGGGGGGGATATTTATCATAGCAAAAAGTAAAAAAATATTGCTTTTTTTTTTTAATTGTCGCTCAATTTCTGTTTATAGCGAAAAAAAATTGCAAAGGTGACGAAATACCACCAAAAGTAAGCTCTATTTGTGGGGAAACAATTTTTGTTTGGGAGCCACGTCGTACGACGGCGCAATTGTCAGTTATAGCAACGCAGTGTGGAATCGCAAAAAGTGGCCTGGTCATTTGGCAGACAAATCTTCCGGGGCTGAAGTGGTTAATAGGCATATTGGGCCGGATTCACAGCCAACGGCGCATCTTTGTGCAGGTGTAGCGTCTCTTCTCTACGCTATGCCGGCGCAACGTTGAGAGGCAAGCATGCTATTCACAAAGAATATGCGCTCAACATTGCGCCGGCGTAGCAAATAGTTGTCGGCGTAAGCCAACGTAAGTCAAAGTAGGTGGAAGTGGGCTGGAAGTGGGCATGATATATTAAAATGAAGCGTGACCCCATGCAAATGATGGGCTGAGCTTCAAAAAACAAACTGTGCATGCGTCGTCTCTTGGACGCATTCCAGTGCGCATGCTCACAGTCATGTCGAAATAGAGGCCTAAGATACGCCAATACACTGCCTATGACGTGAACGTAACCTACGCCCAGCCCTATTCACGTAATACTACGTAAACGTCGTAAAATACGACGGCTGTTCCAAAGTCCATACCTTTGAATGAGTTGCGCCTCCTATATAGGGAATAACTTTACACTGGACGTAACCCTTACGCAAACCACGTATCTTTTCCGCCTGGCGCATCTACGTTCGTGAATCGGCGTATCTTACTAATTTGCATATTTAACATGGAAATGCTGAATGCGTCCAGCGTAACTATGCACCCACGATACGCCGGCGTAGGCAAGTTACGCCGGGCGGCTGAAGCCTTGTTTTATGACGTATCTCGCTTTGTGAATCGGCGCAGAGATGCGACGGCGCACATTTGTACTTACGACAGTGTATATTTAGATACGCTGGTGTAAGTCCATTGTGAATCCGGGCCATTATGCTCTGTGTAAATCCACTGCAACAGAGCAGGTATGTATAACATGTTTGTTATTTTTATAGGAAATAAAACAAGACTTTACAATCACTTTAATTTGATGTTGTTTGGCTAAGATAGCCGGGTTTATGGGCATGAATTTATTTTGATTTTTAAAGCAATGAAAACATTTTCTTCTAGAATGTGTGATGTGTCCCGATGGTTGGTTGCGGTACAGAGAGAACTGTTATTACATTTCATCTGGTGGAGAATACAGAACATGGGAGGAGAGTCGGGAAGTGTGTGAAGAGATGGGAGCTCATCTACTGGTCATAGAGGACGGGGAACAGCGGGTATGGTATAACATGGCAATAGATGTGAGATGGATGGACGGATACAGAGAATATATACTCTATCTTTCATAGATTGCATTAAGGTGAAAACAAACTGAAAAAATAAATAAAAATAACATAAATTGCAGACACTGCGCCATCAAATGCAGCTACTGTACCCATCAATTGCTGCCAGTGTGCCCATCAGTTGCCACTACTGTGCCCATCAATTGCTGCTACTGTGCCTGTGTGCTCATCAATTGCTGCCAGTGTGTCCGTCAATTGCTGCCAGTGTGTCCATCAATTGCTGCCAGTGTGTCCATCAATTGCCATTACTGTGCCCATCAATTGCCACCACTGTGCCCATCAATTGCTGCCACTGTGCCCATCAATTGCCACTACAGTGCCCATCAATTGCTGTCAGTGTGTCCATCAACTGCTGCCACTGTGCCCATAAATTGCCGTTACTGTGCCCATCAATTTTTGCCAGTGTGCCCATCAATTTCTGCCAGTGTGCCCATCAATTGCCGCCACTGTGCCCATCAATTGGCACTACAGTGCCCATCAATTGCTGCCAGTGTGCGCAATTGCTGCTACTGTGCCCATTAATTCCTGCCAGTGTCACTGATCGTCTGTTCCCTGTTATAGGGAACGACGATCAGTGACGTCACACCTACAGCTACGCCCCCTAGTGGTTAACCCCTTTACAGCCAGTGTCATTTGCACAGTAATCAGTGCATTTTTATAGCACTTTTCACTGTAAAAATGACAATGATCCCAAAAATGTGTCAAAGTGTCCGATGTGCCCACCATAATGTCACAGTCGGAAAAAAAAAAAAAATCGCTGATCGCCGTCATTACTAGTAAAAAAAAATATGTTAATAAAAATACCATAAAACTATCCCCTATTTTGTAAACACTATAACTTTTGCGCAAACCAATCAATAAACGCTTAGGCTCCATGCAAACTGAAGCTGATAAACTGCAATTTATTGGCGTTTTGGCTTTTTTTTTTTTAAAGCCCATAAACTGAACTCTATGTTAGCCTCTGTGCCCATGCACACCTGGGCGTTTTTTAGTGTTGGAGTTTATTGGCTTTTTTCTGAACACACAAAATTTGCGTTCAAAGTGCTGTTTTTTGGTGAAAAAAACGCAAAAAGCTGAAAAACGCCCAAAAACGCTCAAAATACGCAGACACCAGCATTTTTTGCGGTTTTGTATCCATAAAATAAAAAAAAAGGTGATAAAAGCTACACTGAAAAACACTGATTAAAGCTATTGCAAAAACGCTAAAAAAACGTTGCAAGGCTCCCTGCAAAGTTACTGTCGTTTTTGTATAGCTTTTATCAACTTCAGTGTGCATGGAGCCTTATTGCGATTTTTTTTTTAACAAAAATATGTAGAAGAATACGAATCGGCCTAAATTGAGGATTTTTATATATATATATATATATATATATATATATATATATATATATATAGCAAAAACAGCGTGGCCCAGATTCACAGAGCGATTACGCCTGCGCAACTGGTGTTGCGCGTGCGTAAGTCTAAATGTGCGCGTGCGTTTAGATGCGCGCGATTCAGAAAACGATTTACGCCAGAAATCTACTTTTTTTTGTCCGGCGTAATTTCGTTAGACAGACGCATCCGTCCGCGCAAAAATGCACTAGACACACCATTGATTTGCTAGTCAAATATGCTAATGAGGGAGTTGCGGGGATCCACAAAAAAACGCAGTTGCTGCGCAGGCTACGCGATGTGCGCAACAGCAAAATGTCCTGTCTAAAGTTAGAGCACATAAAAGCTGGTCTAAATTTTGAAAAAACGTCTACATCTCACAGAAAGCAACACCGTTACTGAGGAGCAGACCACACACACGTGTTGCACTACAATTTGACTGCCAACATGCCAGGGGCATCGTCGCTCATAGCTGCACTAGTGAATTTAGATGACCAAAGAAGGAGGATGGCACGGAGGATGGCACGGGAGAGGGTATACCGCACCCGCATACACCTGTTTGGCATGAGTGATTCTGAGGTGTATCGCATCTTCAGATTCCCCCCTCATGCCATCCTGGAATTAACCACAACCTTGCAGGAGGACATCACCAGCCCAACAAAACGCTCACATGCAGTGCAGCCACTGGTCAAGGTCCTGGCAACACTCCATTTCCTTGCCAGTGGCTCTTTTCAGTGTACAAGTGGAGTGGTGGCTGGGATGTCACAATCCTCCATGAGCAGATGTGTGCACCAGGTTGTCCCTGCAATCCTCACACGCATGGCCAACCAAATCATCAAACCCACCACTGAGGACCTGCGGCTGAAGGCAATGACAGATTTCTACAGAATTGCCAGATTCCCACGCACCATGGGGGCCATTGATTGCACACATGTGGCACTCCAGCCCCCCCATGAGACAGAGCACATGTACCGCAATCGGAAGAATTGGCACTCCATCAACGTACAGGTGATAGTTGATGCCCAAGGCCTCATATGGCACGTCCGTGCCAAACACCCCGGATCCAGCCATGACAGCTACATCTACAATCAATGCCACATCCGAATGGAATTCGATCAGAACGTGTATGGGAACACCTGGCTGGTTGGTGAGTGACATGGGAGTCAGGCATGACTATCCCCTCCCGTGATGCACACCTCACAAGTGGCACATGCATGACTAACATTCTCCTGTCTTTTCCCTTCCAGGTGACTCTGCATATGCACTGGGACCCCATCTCATGACTCCTATCCGGAACCCCCAAACCCCAGGGGAGGAAAGATACAATCAAGCACACATCAAAACCCGAGCAGTGGTGGAGCGCACCTTTGGCCTCCTGAAGTCACGTTTCCGATGCCTGGATAAGTCTGGGGGTACACTGTTGTATTCCCCAAACTTTGTGTGCCATATCATCGTTGCATGTTGCATGCTGCACAATCTCGCAGTGAGGAAGGGCCTGCAGGTTGAGCTACGTGATGACCTGACCCCCCAACCAGACAATCAACCCCTAACCGAGGATACCCCATCTTCTGAGGGAAGAGCAGTCAGGAGACAGCTCACATTGGGCATCTTTGCACGTTAAACACACACATTAATCATGGCACAATGAGAATGCATGCATGCACACCACTGTGGTCCCTAGCACACACACCCCACATCCTCATCAAATTGGATTGGCACCAGTCCACCATGCAGGACTGGTGAGCAGTAACGCCACGTCAAGGCTCCAATTATGTCACTGTACATTCATACACCATTCACACGGACCTGGGAATCACTTCTCCCTGGTCCTGGGGAACCCTTCTCCACCAAAATTGAGGATGACACCCCTTTTCCAGCAGGAATGTCACCCCCACATTCAAACACCATGCACAACCCAAAATTAAAAAAAAATGTCAGCAAAAAAAAAAAAAATGCAAAAAATGTCAGCAAAAAAAAAAAAAAAATGTCAGCCAAAAAAAATAAAGCAAGAAAACAAACAAACAAAAATATATCAATCAAACAATCAGTCTCTCAAACACTTAGCAAATACACTTTCACAAATATACCAACAAGCACTTGATCACACAGAACACTAATCTGACAACTACAAGACACACTGCAACGAACAACAGGAACAAAAGCACTTGGTTAAATGGGAAGGGACACAAAGGGATGTACTTTTGCAATGCAAGTGCGTTTGTGTGTGTCTATTTATGCTGTCTGCGTAGTTCACAACGTTGCCCTAGTTTCCAATTTCACTAATTGCGCCGCTCCCGAGTTGTGAGCATGCGCACAGCGGAGCTGACATGGTCTCCTTCACGCGCGCATGCGCGAGCCGGCCGGCCCTTCATTTGCATGGGGTCACGGCTCATTTCAATGTAACACGCCCACGTCCCTCCCAATTTGTATTACTCCTCCTTACGCCTCTGGAAAAAACCTTACGCTTGCGCAATTTCCTGCGCAAAAGCTACGTGAATCGGGGGATTACGCGGCTAGATGGCGCAAGTCTAACGTAATGGCGGTGCACTACGCCGGACCGATAATGCGCCGATGTACGTGAATCTGGGCCTGTATTCCCAAGGCCTATAATACACTCCTCAGCACCAAACAGACAATACCCTTTAAGGAAAAATAGAGCACAATATATACCTCTAAACTAAGATATATAAATTGTATATATAAAAGCAGCTGTTAAAAAATGTGTCAAAGATAACAAAAAAGCATTCAAAGTCCAAAATAAGTCATTAAGTAATAAATGCAAAACAGCGCTGAAAATGGATATAGGTGTCCAACTCCACCATAAAGTAGGCAAAAAGAAGGAAATTCTTGATGTTAGAAAACATCCACAGTCTGTGCGTTATCCAAGAGTAGTGTCAGATAGGGAAAAGGAAGCGTGCACCAGCCTGCCCACTCTCAATCCACGTGTTGGAATCAAAATCCCTGCAGGGGTTCAAACTCACCAGACATGCAGTATTATCAGGCACTTCATATAATATTAGTAGGTCACTGATCGAATTTCCATCTAATGGGGGTCACTTGCAAGGAATCAGCCTCAAATGGGTGGGATAATAAACAAAAAGAGGAAGCAAATCATAGCGTAACTCAATTTATTAAAAAAAAACTTTCCAGCAAGTATCCCAAGAATCCTACGTACAGAAAATAACTTTAAAATGAACAATGTACTGTACACATCACATCACCAGTCACAGATGAACAGGATAGCGTCCTCCAACGCAATCAACGTGAGGTCACCCAGCAGATTAAACTTTTCCTGGTTCCTTTAGTGTGGCGTGGATGTCATAACAGGCGCAGCATGCAGCTATCACTCTGACTAGTTTCGTCAGTATGTGACTTCAACGGAGAGCGTAGCTGCACGTGTAACGGCGTAAAGTAAATAGCACACCTCCACTGCCGTCAGCCAATCGAAACCGCTGTATGCAGTCATTCGACGGCCAATCGAAATTCGCGTATGTTAGCCAATCGAAAAAGATGTATGGAGCCCTTCGACGGCCAATCGAAATTACCGTATCAGGGTTCCCGGCAGCCAATCGAAGTCAGCACAAACACGGAGGCGTTCCTAATGGTACACGTCACGTCACTCCATGTTTGCATTGTACTCGCTTCTAGGCATTATACATAGCATATTAGGGAGGTACTGAATGCAAAGAAAAAAACATCATGGGGCAGATTCACAGAGAATTAGATTCTCGTAGCGTATCAGAAATACACTACGCTGCCGTTTTTTACCTGGATCTACGTGAAATTCAGGTAGATTTTGTCCAGTAAACGACGGTGGTGTAGTGTATTTCTCCCGTCGCAATCCATCTGCGCGAGTAGGGGGCGTGAAGCATTTAAAATAGGCGCGTTCCCGCGGCGATCGAACTGCGCATGCTCCGTTCCCAAATTTCCCGCCGTGCATTGCGCGTAAACACGTCGTCACGTCGTAGTAGCGTCGTTTACGTACATTCCTATTCCCGAACGAGTTACGTTAAAAAAAAAAAAAATATTTTAAAATCGACGCGGGAACGACGGCCATACTTTACATGGGTTACGCACTGTTAGACCAGCAAAAAGCTCCTCTAACATTACGTAGCCAAAAAATGACGTAGGCGATTGCGAGGGACACTCGTACCTTCGTGGATCGCCGTAAAAAGTCATTTGCATATCCCGACGCATGAAAACGACGCAAACTCCTCCCAGCGGCCGCAAAAATATCGCAGCGTAGATCCGAAGGCTTACGAGGACGTAAGCCTCTCGGATCGAAGCCCGAAGCCGCCGTATCATGGTTTGAGGATTCAAACTAGTGATACGGCGCGCGAAATTTGAAATTACTCCTGTCTAACACCAGTTAGACAGGCGTAATTGCTCTGTGAATCTGGGCCCATGTTTTTACTTGTGTAAAATACTTGCAATCATTCGACAGCCAATCGAAATTCGCATATGCTAGCCAATCGAAAACGATGTATGGAGCCCTTTGACGGCCAATCGAAATTGCCGTGTCCGGATTCTCGGCAGCCAATCGAAGTCAGCGCAAACACGGAGGCGTTCCTAATGGTGCACGTCGCGTCGCTCCGTGTTTGCATTATACTCGCTTCTAGGCATTATGCATAGCAAATTAGGGAGGTACTGAATGATAAGCAAACATCATGTTTTTACTTATTAGACCGGACTTATTGTCTCAGCCTATTGCCCAATGCTAGAAAGGCCCACCCTTCATCTATTTTAATAGATATATACGTTTCCATAATTATAATGGCTCTCCACCATACAATCATTAATAAACATACATCTTACATATAAAATAAATAAACAAAGAACTAATAAAATTGCTTAGATAAACAACCTGAAAACATTAATTAAAACATTTTACAGAAATAAAACAGATAAGTATGTAATATTATAATATACATAATTATATTAGTAACCATTTAAACGTCATTACTAAAAAATGTATCGAAAATGACCATATTTGAACACCACGCTTCATTGGAAAATGACATTCCTTTAAAAAATAATATATACAAATCTTTTTTACGGAAAAGTGACTGTTAATGGCAGTCTTAATAGCCAAAAAGCGTTTTAAAGTAGACTCATCATCAATATAAATAAATTAGAGAAAAAATGAAAAGTCGCTAATAAAGCAATTTATATCTAAATCTACATTCAGGCCTCTGGGGGACAGAGTATCTACGGAAAAGATCCACTGGGTCTCTCTTTTCGAAAGGTCCCGTACCAAATTAGAGCCCCTCCATGTAGGTTTGAGATGGTCAATGCCCCAGAATTTTAAATCCCTAGGGTTTCTATTGTGAAAAAGTTTAAAATGAAGGGACACATTGTGGTCCTTAAAACCATTCAGGATGTTTACTACGTGTTCGGTAATCCTAATCTTCAACTGCCGCTTTGTACGACCTATGTAAATTAGCCCACAAGGACACTGGAGGGCATAAACAACATATTCAGTATTGCACGTAATAAATTAATTTATTAGAAATTCCTGCTGATTTGATGTGGAAATAAACTTTTCCACTGCTTTTAATGGACGAGAGGCTTCCTTACAAGCACAACTTTTTTTGCAAGCAAAAAAGCCATCTTTATCCCAGAAGGTGGCTGGACGTGATGGAGGATTGAGTACTTTGCAGACTATCCTATCCGCAAAGCTGGAGCCCCTCCGATAGATAAAACCTGGTTTAGGAGGTAGTACCGGGGCAAGTGTTTTGTCCATCAACAAGACATGCCAATGGTTAAAAAGGATATTTTCAACCTCTTTATATTGAGAGTGAAAATCTGAACAGAAATTCCATTCACGTTTCTCATCTCTTTCCTTATGTTCAGTAATAGCTAAAAAGGTTTCTCTCAGGACTTGAGCTAGTTCTGTAATAATAGTGTCCAGGATTTCTTCACGGTATCCCTTCTCTACAAATTTATTTTTAATAATCTGAGCTTGAATCAAAAAGTCTTCTGGTTCAGAGCAATTCCTCTTTACTCTGGTCAATTGTCCTTTGGAGATATTTTTAAGCCACGTTGGATGGTGGCCGCTACAAGTTGGCAAATAACTGTTTGAGTCAGTTGGCTTAAAAAATACTTTTGTACAAAGTCTATTCCCCATTCTGAATATGTCAACATCTAGAAAGTGAATATGGGTGGCATTAAATTCACTTGTCAGTCTGATACTGTTAGTACTCTGATTCAATTCTTCCAAGAACAGTTGTAGAGTATCTACAGTCCCCTCCCAAATAAAAAACAAATCATCGATGTACCGTTTATAAAATAATAGTTGAGGCCGGACTTTGGAAAAAATTATTTTATCCTCCCATTCCCCCATATAGAGGTTCGCTATACTTGGCGCAAATTTAGCGCCCATAGCGACACCGGTACTTTGGGAGTAGTATATGCCATCAAACCAAAAATAATTGTGATTTAAACAAAAATCTAAGGCATTCCGAATGAATATTTTCTGATCATAGGGTATATCAGTTCGCTTGCACAAAGCCCAATTAAGTGCTAAAAGTGCATCGTCATGCTGTATAATAGTGTACAGCGATGATATATCCGCTGTAACTAGATATATATCATCTTTCCCTGTAAGATCAATCAACTGTAAAAATAGAAGTAAACTTTTTGTGTCTCTCAGATATGTCTTGGTCTCAACCACACTTTTCTGTAGAAAAATATCAAGATATTCACCAAGACGGGGCGTGATAGACCCAATCCCGTTGACTATGGGCCTGCCAGGCGGGTTAACCTGATCTTTGTGGATTTTTGGCAGGGTGTAAATAGTTGGGGTTCTATTACTGCTCGGGCCCAAATATTTTTTCTCGTGGCATGTAAGTACCCCTTTCTTATAACCCATTTCAACAAGGACTTTCAGATCTTTCTCATATTGACAGGAGGGATCTTTGTCCAGTCTAGTGTAAGTACTTGTATCACTCAACATTTCGTTGAGCTGGTCCAAGTAATAATCTTTATTGAGGATCACTACCCCACCCCCTTTATCCGCAGGTCGAACAATCACATCTTTCCTTTTTTCAAGGGAAGTTATACCATCCATAATATTCTGTGGATTAACCTTTTTCTTAGGAACAATAAGTTCCAAGTCTCGTATAACCAGATTCTTGAAAGTTTCAACCTGATGGTTTGCTTTATTTAAAGGGTTAAACAGAGACTTGTTGCGTAATCCGCTATCAATTGCCACTGCGGAATTACTCGTAGTGGGTTGTGAATTCTTATTTAAATTATATTTTTTCATGTTTATTTTTCGTATATATTTATGTATATCGATAAAAACATTAAATTTGTTCACAGGTCTTCTAAGACCACATTTTAGACCCAGATGTAAACTATTAGTTATATTTTATATATATTTTATATATTTGTGGGATATTTATTATAGCAAAAAGTAAAAAATATATATATTTTTTTGCCATAGTTAGTTACATAATTAGGTTGAAAAACGACACAAGGCCATCCAGTTCAACCATAAAAATATAAACATACAAAATAAAAAAAACATAGTACATCACATATACCCCCAACTCCATACCCACAGTTGATCCAGAGGAAGGCAAAAAACCCCAGCAGAGCGATGATCCAATTTGCTACCGGAGGGGAAAAAATTCCTTCCTGATCCCCCAAGAGGCAATCGGATTTACCCCGGATCAACTTTACCTACAGAACTTAGTACTCAGTTATATTATGTGCATTTAGGAAAGAATCCAGGCCTTTCTTAAAGCAATCTACTGAGCTGGCCAGAACCACCTCTAGAGGAAGTCTATTCCACATTTTCTCTTACTGTGAAGAAACCTTTCCGTATTTGGAGGTGAAATCTCTTTTCCTCCAGACGTAAAGAGTGCCCCCTTGTCCTTAGTGATGACCGTAAAGTGAATAACTCAACACCAAGTTCACTATATGGACCTCTTATATATTTGTACATGTTGACAGGGCCGTCTTTAATATGGTTTGGGCCCTGGGCAAAAAAAAATTTTGGGCCCCTCTTCAGCTTATTTTGGACCTGGCTGGTTCACATGTATGTGTTTTGGCGGCCCTCATTTGTGCAGCACAGCAGCCCATTGATTTGCCATGCCTTTGTTTCCTGCAGAAAAAAGGTGCATTCAGCATTTTAAAAATCAGTTGCCTTGAAATCCATTCTGCTTTTGCACCATGCTACTTACCTGCAGTTCTTGCACCATGCTACTTACCTGCAGTTCTTGCACACACAAACGCACTGTGTTTTTAAAAGCGTGACCTAAACGTCTAAAAATGCAGCAAGTTTGACAGTGCGGGAGATAAGTCACAGCAGACAGTAGAATGGACTGACAGTGCTGTATTTCATTGCTTGATGGGCATAGGTGTGCCGTGTGCTCAGCCTATTACATGAGGCATCAAATGAATGGGCTGCTGTGCCTGCACAAATGTGGGCCACCAAAACACATACATGTGAACCAGTCAGGCCCAAAATAAGCCCATCAAGCAGTTAAATGCAGACAGTAATGCCATGTGCTCTGAGGCCTCACTCAGCCTGGACTGCAGGTCTGGTCTGTGACTTAAAGATGGCCTGGGGTCCCATGGTGCTAAAGCAGAATGGACAGACGGTGCTGTGACCCCATGCCATGCCATGTGTAAAATACAGGAACTTTTTAAAACACTGACCAGACCTGCAGTGAATCATCAAATATTATAAAGACTTTGGGCACACTCTACAGAAAACTTCTATTTACAATATAGCAAACAGTGACATACCTTGAGGAGCAGGACATGAGGAAGTCAGCCTTGGGAAGAGCAAACTGGGGATGTTATAAAATCACATTCTAATTCACTTTTATATACAAGCAGCACCCAGTGGCAGGAAGGGAGAAGTGCACGTCTAAAGGGAAGCCAGGGGTTCTGTACATTTTAAAACACTGGAAAGGGAAGCAGTACTGTCACCTGGCTGCGTGCCGCTGATGATTTTCAGCCTGATTTGTGGGCAGCACAGGGGCTTAACGGGCGGCAGGGCCGCCATCAGAAATTATGGGGCCCCTTACACAGCTTCAGGCATGGGCCCCCTGGAGCAGAGAACGGGTGCTGCCCCCTTAAATTGAGATGCGGGGGGCGGGGCTGCCGCGAATTTAGAAGAAAAATATATATAAAAAAAGGTGGGTAGCCATCCGGGGACCTCTGGGCCCTTTAATAAAAAGAAAAAAAGAAATAAAAAATATATATAAAAAATATATTTTTTTTTAAAAAAAAGGGGGTTGCCATCTGGGGACCTCTGGACCCTTAAATAAAAAATAAAATAAAAAAATATATTAAAAATAAACACTTATAAAAAAAAGTGGGGTTGCTATCCAGGGCCCTGGGGACCTCTGGGTCCTTTAATAATAATATTTATATAATATAATATGTATGTGTATATGTATATATATATATTGTTTTTTTTTTTTATAAAACAAGTTTTTTTTTATAAAAAAAGGGGGGTTGCCATCCGGGGCCCTGGGGAACTACGGGCCCCTGGGGACCTCCAGACCTCTAAAAAAAAATTGGCCCTTTAATAAAAAAATAAAATAAAAATATATAAAATAAATATATATTTTTATTTAAAAATAAATAAAAAAAGGGGTTGTCATCTGGGGGACTCCGGGTCCCTGGGGACCCCTACAAAAAATTGTCCCTTTAATAAAAAATATAAATATATTTTAAAAAATTGTCCCTTTAATAAAAAAATAAAAATAAATATATTTTTTTAATTTAAAAATAAATAAAAAAAAGGGGGTTGCCATCTTGGGCCCTGGGGGCCTCTGGGTCCCTGGGGACCCCTAAAAAAAATTGGCCCTTTAATAAAAAATAAAAATATATTTAAAAAAATTGGCCTTTTAATAAAAAATAAAATAAAAATATATAAAATATATTTTTTTTATTTAAAAATAAATAAAAAAAGGGGGGTTGCCATCTTGGGCCCTATTTTTTTTTTTTTTTAAGGGGGTTGCTTTGGGCCCCCAACAGTGACAGGGCCCTGGGCAGCTGCCCCTGTTTGCCCTATGGTAGAGACGGCCCTGCATGTTGATCATATCCCCCCCTTATTCTCCTCTTCTCAAGAGTGAATAAATTCAGTTCTTGTTGCTCTATTTTTGTTTATAGCGCAAAAAATAAAAAACTACAGAAGTGATTAAATACCACCAAAAGAAAGCTCTATTTGTGGGGAAAAAAAGGACGTCAATTTTGTTTGGGAGCCACGTCCCACGACCGCGCAATTGTCAGTTAAAGCGTCTCAGTGCAGAATCGCAAAAAGGGGCCTGGTCCTTTACCTGCATAATGGTCCGGGGCTTAAGTGGTTAAAGGAGAATTGTGAAATAAAAGAGTAGTTAAACTCACAAGTTTCTATGTTTTAACAATTATTTCTTTATATTGGCTTTTGACATTTGCAAATGCAAATATTTATAAATCAGATGAAAGGTTTATCGCTGGGAAACACTTTTTGGAAGATGAATAGTGTATTTTATATACATCTATATAGATCAGATCAAAATGAGGGACACATGAGGAGGAATGAGGGACAGAGGGATGCTCCAAATCAGGGACAGTTGGGAGGTATGCCGATGTGTGTGTCGGATGTCTGTGGTTGGATTGTGACAGATGATGTTCTCTTCTCCCAGGAGTTTATAAACAGATCCATCAAGCAACAAACAGATGGAAGGTTCTGGATGGGTCTGTACAGAGATGGAGATGGATGGAGATGGGTGGACGGTGGGCACTATGATATCAGCCTGTAAGTGACTCTTCATCTACACTGAGAATATGAATGTTGTTCATCCAGAAAACAAAAGATCCTCATAACTCCTCATTGTTATTTATTACACAGATTACAGATATCAGAGGAATATTCAGGAGACTGTGTGTGGTGGGATGCAGATTCTGGATATAATAATTATAACTGTACAGCCAAACAAAACTTGATTTGTCAGAAGAGATCCCTGAAGATCTGACAGATTCCTCCCAACATACAGACACTCTGCTCAGACCTCAGATCACCCACAGAGTAATACAGGAAGATTACATCCAATGTCCTATATCATCACCATTCTCTTTGTTATTAATCTATTCCTGCAATAGGAGATCCAGGTCTATGTAGAAATTGTCATATTACTTGTTCAGTGCTTTTATTAATTATTAGCCTCTTGGTGATCATGTAATATGTGCGAGCTTGAACGTCCTCACGCCGCACATATGTGACCACAGGCAGCAGAGCTTTCTGTGATGAGAGCGCCCTCACTGCACGTCCCCAGCACATAAATTAAAAAAATATCAGAAATCCTAAAAAAAAATATCAAATTTAGAAATTCAAAAACCTGAAAATCTAAAATAATAACTAACTAATACTTAACACATTCAGGCCACTTCCTACAGAATCAGACAGATTTCTCACCGCTCCAGGTGAGCCCCGTGTTCAATCAAGGGTTGTTGAACCACCAAGGTGCTGGCAATGCTAATGATAGCAAATGGAAGGACGAAGACTGGACAGCCGCACTCCAAAATTACTTAAAATAAGTTGTCTTTTATTTTCAACTGTACACACAGTCACTGCAACCAACAAAATACAGTATGGCCGACGCGTTTCGCACTTACAGTCAGTGCTTAGCCATGACTAAGCACTGACTGTAAGTGCGAAACGCGTCGGCATACTGTATTTTGTTGGTTGCAGTGACTGTGTGTACAGTTGAAAATAAAAGACAACTTATTTTAAGTAATTTTGGAGTGCGGCTGTCCAGTCTTCGTCCTTCCATTTCCTACAGAATCAAGCGCTTATGGGATAGGTGAAAAAAACATATTCCCTTAGGCCTCTTTCAGACTGGGGTGGGAGCGCGGTGGCAAAAAATAGCGGTGCTATATCGTCGGATTTGTCAGAGCATAAATGCCATAGAAATTTCCATATGACACCCAAGTAGCAGCCAAAGTTATGCTTGTAGTCCAAGACAACTGTCCAGCAGTGGCGTAACCAGAGTTATGGGCGCCCGGGGCAGAACTTTTTTTTGCCCCCCCCCCCCCCCAGCGCTAGCGCATAACCACATACGCCCAATCACAGGGCGCCATGCCATCAAATGCAGTCACTGTACCATGCCATCAATTGTCACCACTGTGCCACCAATTGTCACCACTGTGCCATCAATCGTCACCACTGTGCCACCAATTGTCACCACTGTGCCATCAATCGTCACCACTGTGCCACCAATTGTCACCACTGTGCCATCAATCGTCACCACTGTGCCACCAATTGTCACCACTGTGCCACCAATTGTCACCACTGTGCCACCAATTGTCACTGTCCAGACATCTATCCACCTCGGAGCTTTATATTATAACCTGCTGGGACTTGTAGTTCTCCATCGTCTCCTGGGGCTCGGGTGCATGCAATCCACCATCTTTGTTCAGTTTTTCTTACTGCTGGGACTTGTAGTCCCATAGATGGTGGATCGCATGCACCTGAGCCCCAGGAGACGATGGAGAACTACAAGACCCAGCAGATTATAATATAAGGCTCCTAGGTGGATTGGTGTCCGGACATCCATCCACCTCGGAGCCTTATATTATAACCTGCTGGGACTTGTAGTTCTCCATCTTCTCCTGGGGTTTAGGTGCATGCAATCCACACCCATCCACCTCAGAGCCTTATTGTATGATAATGTATAACCTGCTGGGACTTGTAGTTCTCCAATCTCCATGAGCCCCAGGAGAAGATGGAGAACTACAAGTCCCAGCAGTTTAACTAAAATGACAGGCTCTGAGGTGAATAGGTGGAGATCAGGCAGAGCACCCCTTTAGATTTACACCGACCCCCCCCCCACTTACCTTGCTGGAGATGGAGATGCCGCCGCGCTGTAAACACATGTTCCAGGCCAATCAGCGCGCCCTTCTGCCTGGTTGGCTGGTGTTTCCCGCCACTCCCACATCAAGGGAGACAGACAATTCCACCAGCCAACCAGGCGCGCCGCCGCCGGGTGTACCAAGATGGCCGACAGCTCCAGAGCTAGGCCAAAGCCGCCGCCTTTCCTAAGGCGGCGGCGGCGCATTCCGCGGACGCCAGGATTTCGCCCCCCGCAATTTTTCGCCCGGTGCAGGAGCCCCCCCTGCCCCCCCCCCCCCCGCTACGCCAGTGCTGTCCAGGAAAGCCTGGAGTGTGCTCACAGAAAAAGTGTCCACCAGAAAGGAAACAAGAATTGTATCATAATAAGGTCAGGTAGTGGATGTCCCAGAAGACCTTCAGCGTCTCAGACTGGTAATCTTGCTGTAGGTACGAATAGCTTGACCTCTGCTCGTGGTGACGGTGTATATCATATGAACAGCTGGCTTGGACTACAAGCATAACTTTGGCTGCTACTTGGGTGTCATATGGAAATTTCTATGGCATTCATGCTCTTCTGACAGATACGTCACATCAAGAATCATATCATAAGCCATACGTTTGACCCCGTTTTTGAAAAATAGCTACCTATTATCCTTTGACCTCTGCTCACAAAGTTTTCTGTTCATATAGTCCCAATATATTATTTCAAAGCTCCCGAAAAAGCGTCCGAATAAACGCAAAACATTGTTGGGCTTACTCTAGTGTGACATTCCACCCTATGAAAATTCCATCGGTTTCAAATTATATGCATTAAGTAGACGCAAGCTCTCCATTGTTTGGTTACCTTTTATGTATAAGTTATGTTTTATATGTGCTTTCTCTGTCACCTAGTGTGACAAACTATGTATTAACTTTGTTGTCTTATTTAAAGTGTATTTTTCTTATGTAATAAACAATTCAATTTTTAACTGTATTATGCCTGTAAAGTCCACCTTCCATCATACACACGTGTATCTTTACACTTGTGTATAAATATATATTTTTTCTTTCTAACTATTTCGGGACGTGGCATGTGTATAATCTCTAGACATGTGCAGACTGGAATATTTTGTTTCGTGTTTTCGTCCGGAAAATAAATTTATTTAGTTACTCCCGGAAATCGTTTTGCTTTATTTTGTTTTCGTCAGGAAAGTTTTCGTCCGAAAACGACAATTTTCGATGACTTTGTCGAATTGAACGACGGAAATTCGACAAAGCACTGAAAATCGTTGTTCTGAATACAGTGAATAGGTAGGAATTGATTCAATTCTTACCTATTCACTGTATTTAGAACGACGATTTCCGATGCTTTGTCGAATTGAACGACGAAAATTCGATAAAGCATCGAAAATCGGCGGATCTGAACGAAAACGAAAATAAAGCATTTTTTATGTCGGATCTTTCGGTTTTCGTTTCTTGCGCTTTCGTTCGTTAAAACGATAACGAAAATACCCGATTTTCGGACGAAAATGCATTCTAACGAAAACGAATGCACATGTCTAATAATCTGTCTGATCCACAGTTCCACTCTGTGATGATCGGAACCCCTTTATTCTGCACTTTATAAAGTGTCACTAAACCCACATCATAAAAACTCTCAGTAAATGGCAGATGACATGCTGTTCATACTCACTCAGTCACTATGAGATTTTTTTTCTGTAATCTGCAAAAAACCTGGTTGATCTTGCTGCTCTCTATCTCCCCCTTCCGTCCATGTCCTCACTGCAGTTGGGAATTTTGTAGGGTAGTAGAGGCAGCTCCGCACATGCTCAGTTTTCAGTATATTTTCTACCTTGAGCATTTCCTCCCCATCCCATCTGAACAGCCCATCTGACTATAGCGTCACACATGGTCTTCCTTCTACTTCCGACCACAACTGGTTCTCCGGACGGCAGAACCGGCACTTCTTATTGGACTGCAAGCTGCAATTCCAAACCTAGGCTGCTCTCTTGCTTCTGAATAGACCCTCAGACAGCCTAGCAGCCACATGTCCCCAGGATAGGCCTCAGGCTCTGGCCTGGCAGCCTGGGACAGCACAACACACGTCCACCTAGACAGCCACCCAGATGGAACAGAACCCTGATCACCTGACCTCACCCAAATAAATAGGCTTTCCCAGCAGGCCAAGGGATTCCATAAAATCCCTGCCCGTTGGCTGAGACACCCTATCCATTCCTAATCTGTCCTTTTAATGCCCTTGTCTTATCTAATGCCACTAAGTACCCGGCCACCTAGTGGCAGAACAGAGAAGTACAGCAATTCCAGAATTAGGGCGAGACCAATTGACCCCGAACAATTGGCCAAGGCCACTAACAATCAGCAAATAAATTTAGGAGAGACCCTGCCTAAACATCAGGGTGTTACATCTATGCACGGTCACAAACAGACACACATACTCTGAAATACAGGATGCTATGACCTTCACATTGTTCTTCATGGTCTGACTGGAATGGGCAGATCTCAGCCTGAGTGACCACACAGGAACAGGGGGGTGGCAGTGCAGTCACGCCATGTATAGTGTATGTAATAATCATACATGGAGCCTATTACACCGGATACCACAGTACTGCAGTTCAGTTTGTGTTATCAAATATGGAGAGAACAGGTAAGAGGCTCTTCTGGCTTATAATGTAGAAATGATTGTTGGGATTTAGGATTCACTCCAGAATAGTGATTACTGCTATTAGTAGTCATCACTTAGAATAGAGGAATCACAGGTGTCACATAACACATAACAGGGAATTTAGACTACATGCTTCATTTTCCCTAAATAAGGATAAGGAAAGGATAATAAAATGCAGGTATCATGAGCGACCTACCTGTCTATCCTTGGCTCCTGACCTCATGAGCATCAAATAAATATTTAAAGGGTCACTAAAGTATATATATATTTTTTAAATAGCTAAATAGCTTCCTTTACCCTAACGCAGTCCTGGTTTCATGTCCTCATTGTTCATTTTTGCTGTAATCCTTCTCTGTTCTGCACACTTCCTGGTTGTCTGTTTCCTTATGAAAAAAGTACTGGGAGCTTCTCTCTATGGTCTCTAATTAAGGAGGTGTGATTACTGTGTGTCTAAAACCCCTCAGAACCAATCGGTTTGATTTAAATAACAAACACTGCCCTGTATTGGCTCTGTGTCTCTGTACTTCACAGAAGTATGAAACTAGATGAAAAACGAAACTGAAACTGCAGGCACATTATATGATTGATTTTTATCTATCTTTAATCATTTTTAAAAGGAATCAGTTAACTATTATGTCTCTATACCCTGTAAACAATAATTTCAGCAAAAACATTTTTTTCCTTTACAACTCCTTTAAAGGGGAATTCCACCTACAATTTCACTTTTTAAATATAAATACCCCTGTAATACACAAGCTTAATGTATTCTATTAAAGTTAGTCTGTAAACTAAGGTCCGTTTTGTTAGGTTGTTACAGCATTTAGATTTAGTTTATGATCTAGAAATAGACCGTGGCCATCTTAAGTGTGGGCCATCTTAAGAAAGTTGTGCAGTGCAAACTTCCTGGATTTCAGCTTTGCATATCTCGCACATGCTCAGTGCTGCACAAGCAATGTAATAGGTTTCAGTCAGGTTTGCAAGGACTACTGGGAAACATGATGCCTATCTCAGAAACCCTTGCAAATAGCCTTGTGACTTAATAGCCTAGGCTAATAAGGAGGAGGAAGTAATGAAGGACTACAAAATAAAGGTATTTACAAGCAACAAAATAAATAAAAAAATTCCATTCTGAATACTATGAGATTAGGGCATGCAGCACAGACAAACATAAAAAATTGGTGGAACTCCACTTTAAGCACCAAATAGGACAGTGCATAGGCCTATAGGAATAGCATGTACAATACAACTGAGGGGATTCCCATATTAACCCACAAAAATATAAATGAAAAATAATGAAAAATAAAAATAAAAAATAAATACAAATTTAAATTAAAAATGTAAATTATTAAGATGAAACAATGAAATGAAATAAAAATAAAAATATTCAAAGAAATAAATAATAATTTTCTTTAACAAAGAACCAGCCCCAAATGTTATTATCAATTGGACAGGAAACAATTGCGATCCAGCTCAATGTTTAAAGACTCAAAGTACGAAGCCTATGGATCCATTGGGTCTCCATTCTGTGAGATGGCCCTCTTCATATTGGATCCTCTCCAATGCTCCCCTAGTCTATCTATCCCACAGAATGTGAGGCCCATTGGATCTTTGTTGTGGAACAATATTAAGTGGTTAGATAAACCGTGATGCTTATAACCCTTTTTAATTCTATTAAAATGCTCCCTAAGTCTTATGCCCTGTACAAAACTTTTCCCGTCTGAAAAACTGGGCTGGAGCATACACACAGCCTGGATAACCCGGCCAAAAGCTCTCCTTGCAGCTTTCCCATCGGGAAACCCGGTCGTGTGTACGGGGCATTATCCCCAATTTCATTGTTTCCTCCCCACATATTGGAGACCACAAGGACAATAGAAGGTAGGTGACATGTGTGGTCCCACAGGTGATGAATTTTTTGATTCCACACACTTACTAATGTGTACAGTACAAAGGAAGCTGAACAGACATAGAAAGTTGTGCAGTGCAAACAAGAACAGATAGAAATAGGACTTAAAGGTAGTACCATGCAGTGTCCATAACACACCCAATATAAATAGTATTGTGTAGAGTCCATATAATGAGAATTAGAACAGATATTTAGAATTACACCCAGCATACAGAAGACATAAAGCAGTACTCACTCACAATGACATACAAAGATTAAATTCTGAATTATATCCGGTATGTGGTAATATACAGGGGAGTTGTCTGGATTTTAGATTGACACACAGGCTAGTTCATATCAGTTCCTGCACCCCATAGGAGCTAACAATATAATATACTGTACATGCACGGTCACAAACACACATACACATTCTGAAATACAGTAAGTTATGATCTCCACACTGATCTTCATGGTCAGACTGGACTGGGCAGATCTCAGTCTGGGAGACCACACTAACAGGGGGTGGAAGTGCAGTCACGCCATGTATAGTGTATTACATGATAGGTCATACACATAGTCTTCTAGATCGGACATCACTGTACAGCAGTTCAGGACTTTCCTTGTATTATCAGACATGGAGACAGCAGGTAAGAGGTTATTCTGTCTTATAATATTGTAGAAATGATTGATGGGATTTAAGCATCATTGCAGAACAGTGATCACCAATATAAGTAGTCATCACCTAGAATAGGGGGATCACCGGGGTCACATAATTTGAGAATTCAGATTCCGTGTTTCATTTTCCTGATTTATGATAAGAAAAAGATGGGCAACCTCCTGTCTGTCCTTTGGTCCTGACCTCATAAATAGGTACTAAAAATTCCACTGTGCTGTGCACATAGTGGCCCAAGCGTGCAGCGGACTTATCTATGATCAACAGATCGTCCAGATAGGCTGTTACTGCTATGCCTCATGCCCTCAGCCTTGCCAAGGCTGGGGCCAGTATTTTTGTGAACACCCAAGGTGCTCTAGCCAGCCCGAAAGGAAGGACCACAAACTGAAAGTGCCGCTGAACCATCGCAAACCTTAGAAACCGTTGGTGAGCGGAAAAATATTAGCACATGTGCATATGCATTTCTGATGTCTATTGATGCCAGGAATTCTCCTCCCTAAAGGGTGGAAACAACTGAACAGGCAGATTCCATGCGAAAGGAGCGAATGTTCAAAAACTGATTCAGGCCTTTCAGATCCAGGATAGGTCTGACATCCCCGTTTGGTTTTGGAACCGTGAAAGGTTTGAGTAAAAACCCTGATCCTCAGGGGCCAACTCCATGATTATCCCTTGGGACAACAGGTGTTCCAAGGCCAACAGTAAAGATCTTATTTTTTCTGGATCTTTGGCGACTCTTGATCTCAGAAAACGGGGTGGCGGAAGTTCTAGCTTGTAGCCTGAGAACATTGTGGAGATGACCCACTTGTCCTGAACTTTGTTCTACCAGGCGTTTGCAAATTGCAGCAGCCTTCCCCCCACTTGGTCGAGTGGGGGCATCCCTTCATAGAGAAGTTTTGGGGTTCTGCTTAGACTTTGGACCCCAAGTCCATTCCTGCCCTTGGGCTTGGCTCTGGGCCTCTCTCCTAGTGTTAGAATGTGGAGGCCGTCGTCACTGCTTAGAGAATGAGGTTCCAGGGGCTGGAGAAAAGAGAAAGCTTAACTGAAGGACGTTTACTCTTTTTTTTTTTTTAACCAGCAACAGAGTAGACTTGCCTCCGGTAAACTTTTGGATGTATATATACAGGTCATCTCCAAACTGGTAACCTTCCTGAAAGGGGACCGCTGCCAAGTATCTTTTGCAAGAAACCTCGGTCTCCCAATGTTTTAACCAAAGTGACCTGCATATGTGTACCTGCAGTATAATAATCCATAGTCCATCATCGCATCAATCGCAAAACACAAAGCCTAGGAAGGTCCTCATAAACCTCAATCTCCTCTGTAGGGAGGAGGTTAATCATCTGCTTCATTTGTTCCTTAAGGAACTGACATACACCAATAGCTGCAACTGCTGGTTGTACTACAGCCCCAGCCATGGAGGAGAAGGCTTTCAATGTTTTTTTCTCAATGATTTTCATCCATATTGCAGGGACCAGACATGACATTAAAGCCGCAAGCAGTTTTAAATAACTTTTATAATCCTTACTGTAAAGCAAAAGTACTATCCACAAAAAAATGCAATCACTGTTGTGTTATAGTCTGACAATACACATATATTAGCTCACTTACAGCCCACAGCTCTGTGTCCATACCGCTTACAGAAGGCTTCTGGCATGCTGGGCTTTAATCAGCCTCGTGCGCCTACGCACGGGCACGCGCAACCACGGCCCCCCTCTCCATCTGTCCATTTGAAAGCATAAAATGCACTCCCGGCGCTCGTGTGCGCACGTGCCACTATCATGGTGGCACCCAGGGCAACGAAGAGAAGGGGGAGAGATTACTGGGGCATCATTGGGGGACCCCTGTATGCGTTTTGTGGCAGAGCCTGCAGTGGAAGGAGGTGAGTGGTGTTTTTTATTTGACCAACTTCACTGAGCTTGTTTTTGAATGACTATGTAAAAATACACCAGGTATGCACTTACTCCCTCCAGTGGTGAAAACCAGAAAAAGACACGCAGGAATAGATTCTCGTATCCCGGCGTATATTTGAGCGGGGCGTAGCGTATTCTCAAAGCACTTGCATCCTAAGTTACGGCGGCGTAGCCTAAATGGCCCGGCGTAAGCTCGGGTAATTCAAATGTGTAAGAGGTGAGCGTGTTTTATGTAAATGTGTTGTGACCCCACGTTTTTGACGCTTTTTTTGAACTGTGCATGCGCCGTACATGGAAGTATCCCAGTGCGCATGCGCAAAATCACGTCGCAAATAGTCAATGCTTTCGACGTGAACGTGGCTTATGCAAATCCCTATTCGCGAACGACTTACGTAAACGACATAAAAATCCACGTCCATACTTAACTTTGCGTACGCAAAGTTACCCCTCATATAGCAGGGGTAACTTTACACTTAAGTAAACGACGTAAAATACGACGACCGGGCGCAATTACGTTCCAGAATCGGCGTATCTAGCTCATTTGCATATTCAACGCGGCTAATCGACAGAAGCGCCACCTAGCGTCCAGCGTAAATATACAACTTAGATACGATGGCGTAAGAGACTTACGCCACTCGTATCTAAGCAAAATTCTGGCGTATCTTGTTTTCAGAATACAGAAAAAATATACGCTGGCGCTTCTTAGAGGTTACGCGGCGTATCTCGAGATACGCCGACGTAACTCGTCTGAGAATCTGGCCCACGGACGATAATAACAAAATAAATTATCCTCTTTTTACGTGCAGGAGAGGAGTGTGGAGTGTACAGCGGTGGGTAATATGTGCAGGGGAGGAGTGTGGCGTGTACAGTGGTGGGCATTTTGTGCAGGAGAGGAGTGTGGCTTATACAGCGGTGGGTAATATGTGCAGGAGAGAAGTGTACAGCGGTGAGTAGTATGTGCAGGATGTTGTCAGTAGTTATTTATTTTTATATTTTTTTTACAATTAAATTTTTTTGTATTTTTTTTTCCATTTTTTTTTTAATGCTTATTGGGGGCCAGTGGGTTTGTGTCAGTAATTTGTGTATTCGTCTTTTTCACAATGATTGAGGATGGGGGGGGGGGGAAGTAGACAGTGTCAGTAGTTTTTGTTTTTATTATTTTATCCATTATTTTTTTTTTACAACTTCGTTGTTTAATTTATTTTTTTTATAATTTTTTAATATGCTTTTCACAGTGCTTCTTGGGAAGGTGGTGGGGGTAAAATAAATACATAAAAATAAAAAGCTACTGACACCATCCACTGCTCTATTAACACCGTCCAATAGAGACAGTGTTTAATTTCGGTAGGGCAGAGGGGGTGGGGGTCAATCATGTTTTTTTTTTACAATTACAATTTTTTTTTTTTGCATTTTTTTTTCATCAGCCCAGTTGATGGGCTTTGGTGAGATATCAGTGGTCCAATCAGACCCCTGACATCTCCCCTTTGAGACAGAGAAAGGAATTGAGGACTGAGTCCTTTTCTCTGCAGCTTCAGCATTTAAAATGAAAGAATAGGACACAGAGGCTCCTCTCCATTCATAAGTTGAAGCAGAGGAGACACAGTTTACTATGCTTAGTTATCACAGGACATAGGAGAGATCTGTAGCGATCGCTCACTGTGTCCAATTCAGAAAAGGAAGGGGCCGGTAAATGACACATTTACCGCCCCCTTCCTCCGCTCTCCATCCTGACACAACCTCCCAGCAACAGGCGGGAGAGAAGAGGAAGAAAGCTGGCTAAAGGGGACAATGGGGGCGGGTGGAAGAGGAGGACATAGGGCCGAAGGAGGAGCACACAGGGACCAGAGGAGGACATGGGGCTGGGGGAGCACACAAGGGCCGGAGGTAGAGGACATAGGGCCAAAGGAGCACACAGGGGCTGGAAGAGCACCGATCATCCCCAGCTCTGGACCAGGGAACCATCCATGAGTGCAATGTGGGTCACAGTGGGCCCCCTCCTCCTCAGGGGCCGTGTGTAGTGAACACACTGCACACATGGATGATGTGCCACTGCCTAACTATATATATACTGAGCAGGTAAATTTTTTACAATGCTGTGTGAGATACATGTGAGCAGCCATTGGTGGGCACCTACGTGTAGGCTCAATCTTTCTTATTGTTATGTAGCGCTACCCCCTCAGGAGCCGCTGGATAGATTTGGGACGGCGTGCTACCTCTGTGATGAGTCTAGGGGTATGATGATGATGAGATGATAAGAGCAATGACGGAATGTCGAAACAGCAGGGTGTCGTTTTCTGTGCTTTTATTCTCTTGCCCAACATGGCAACAATAACTTCAGATAAACAGAGAAAGGTTGGTGAAAAGGAGAAGTTTCAGATTCAGGCCTTAACTATACAGAAGCAGTCCTGCTTCAACGATACCTTTGCTTCGTCGCCACTCCAGCCGGAGTGGGTGTAGTGTACCCGGACAGTCTCTCTCACAGAACTGGCAGCCAGGATATCACTCGGAACCTTGAGAAGGAAAACAAGTCTCTGCCACAGACTTGGCTCAGATAGAAATAGGAGTGGAACCTCTGCCACAGGCCCTTGCTCTGGAATGCAGTTTAATGGAGCGATTCCTTCTCGATGAAAGTAGTTGCCTGAATCTCCCTCAGATAGTTCTTGGTTACGGTCACCGACTGACAGGTTGCCATTAGACAAACTCCCAGTGTCCGGTCACTCAAATCCCTGATGGTTTGTCTAGGCCAGTGATGGCAAACCTTGGCACCCCAGATGTTTTGGAACTACATTTCCCATGATGCTCAGCTACACTGAAGAGTGCATGAGCATCATGGGAAATGTAGTTCCAAAACATCTGGGGTGCCAAGCTTCGCCATCACTGGTCTAGGCCCTATTGGATCACCTGCCTCCGGGCTCTCCTCAAACTGACTCCCCACCGAACAGCACAACTCGCTTGGGATCTTCTCTTAGTATGAAGGGGACCCAATAAGTCACTGGGTCCCAATGCAGCCTCAGTCGCTCCGGGCCAACATGGTCCCGGAACCAAAGAAAACACGTGGCATGTGCGCCCCGGCCTGGTAGGCCATTGCCGGGGGCCCGTGATGTGCGCACACCCTGAAGGTGGGTGCCGCACCCGGATCCAACCTCGAACTCCCCCGCCCAAGATGGCGTCTCTAAGAGTACACTCCCCCAGCATGCCTCGCGAGGGAAAACCTCCTCTGATTGGCTGCTGGCAAGAAGGCGCTCCCATTTGCCGCCACCTGTCGCCCCGGGGTGGAAAGGCACCTCAGGAACACAGAATGAACAGACAGCACAGCACATAAGCTAAATGTATGCAAATTACCTGGATGAGAGCTACATAACTCTCTCATCCCCCTCTAAATTTAAGATAGCACCTGGACTGAAAGTACACAGGCGCTACAGTTATAATTGGTTTATTTTCAAACTTTTATCTTTTTCTGTTTTGTCTTAAATATTTAGTAGGTTTATGTCTTGTATTTCATCATTTAATCTCCTTTGGGTTAAACATACTTATCTCAATTGTACATAGGCCAAGCTCTTGAATCTGACTGTATGTATCATAATGTATGTAAACTTTTACCATGTCATATCACCATGACATGTGTAAGGTGATATTTCCTCTGTATATTCTACTCATGTTACACCTTTAATAAAAATTACTTTATAAAGTGTCAATAAACCTACATAAACAACTATCAATAAATGGTGTATTCCATGCTGTTCATACTCACTCATAGTCACTACTAATGGGATTCCTTTACTGTATTTACTGTATTTTGCAAATAAAAATGATCTTGCTGCTCTCTATCACCCCCTTCTGTCCATGTCCCCAATGCAGCTACAGATTTTGCAGCTATGGTGCCAATGATTTGGACAGACAAAACTGTCAGTTTTTGGTATCTGCTTCCTGGCCAAATCTGATAAGAAGTGAATAATTGCATGCATGCATAGAATAATTTCACACTGACAAAAGCTGCAGTTTGAAATACTTCCCCTTTATTTTTTCGATCTCAACTTAATATATGGTTAATGACGTGCATATTCTTGAATATCCAACCCGCTCATTTATACGTAATATTAGTCTTGTGATGTGATTTTGTGAGCTATTAACTATTTTGTGTTAGGATGGTGCGAAGCATGAAGCAACAATGCTATATATATTTTTGGTTTGTCTGATGTCTGATGTCTGGTTTTCGGCGGTTCGATATCCAGAAGGGTTTTTTTTTCACAGATCTAATTCCAGCTTGTTTTGCAGACAAATTTCCCCTTTTTCCTTCAGACCTTGTGACAAATATCTGATAGCAACATCATGTGAGCAAGGATTGCAAGAGTTGTATAAAATCATTACAAATTATTACTATGTATGATCAATCTGATAACAATCAATAACATATAGGGCCAGATTCAGGTAGAGTTGCGCTGGAGTAATTCGATATGCGCCGCGTAACTGTGAAGATGCGCCGTCGTTTCTATGTGCCCGTACCCACCAAACTAGATGCGCCCAATAACGGGCCATTTCCGACCGGCGGAACGTTCCGACGCCAGAGTATCGTCAGCGCTTAATTTCGATTGGCGCATCAGTCGCGCCTATTAATTTCCCCTGCAAATATGCAAATGAGGGATTTTTCCCAATTCACGAACGGATTAGCACCATACGCTGGCTACATGCGCCGCGCGTATCTCGTCCGTCCGGCGCAAAGTTATTTCTACAAAAGGCTGTTTTATCTTTACTCCAGACGGCCTCAGGTCAGCAGGAGAGCAGCTACAGCAGCGTTACTGACGATAAGAGCTAGCTGAGCACCCCCACTTGCAGGACAACACCTCTGTCCATGCTTGTCTGTCAAATTTTACAGCCATGGAGGAAGACATCATAGTTCTCCATAGCCGAGATGACGGCTGTCAGCTCCTGGCCATTAAAGTTCAGCTTTCTCCTGTGTGTTTGCGGGGAACGGGAGCAGCCATCTCAGAACAAAAGTAACATCACTGCGGGGAGGGGGAGCAGGATATACTTTAGTGCCGGAATGGCGCTTCTACGGGCGCATTTAAACGCCCAACGGAAGGCATTGCGCTGACGTTTCCCGTGAAGTGGTGCCGACGGAAGTTGTGAGCATGCGCACAAAGGGGGCGAGTGGAGCCTCACTCAGTGCGCATGCTCCGTGGTTGATGCGCTGAACGTAAGCCTCTGCGCTGGGCTCCGCCCATCATTTACATATGATCACACCCACTTCCCCTTGCGTCGCGTTACGCCAGCGCATTATCGTTACTCTGGCGCAAGTTTACGCGCAACTGCTATGTGAATAACAGTACTTGCGCCGAAAGGGTCTTCAGAGTAACGTAAATGAGAAGCGTTACTCCAGAGGAAAGATACTCCCATCTACCTGAATCTGGCCCATAGAGTATATAGGATATATATGAGATATAGAGCATGTGGAGCATGTGTTTGAGCATTGAAATATGCATTTCACCATCTTCCTTTGGCCATTTTTACCATATCCACAACAGTTCTCCCCCCTTGAAATGCCTATTTTAATCTATTTTAATCTGTTCCTATCTCAATCCAAGATTCCCCACCCCAGGGCGTGCGGAGTCTAAGGTCCAGCAGGTGTTCCCCAGAGCCTCTAGGGGATGAGGATGGATTACGCTGCAGCTGAACCCAGGTCGCGGCCCTTGGGTTCCCTACCCTTTCTGTCCCTGTTGTCCTGCCTACTCATGATGTGAGACTAGGAATGTCTGTAGTGGAATGTGTGGTTCTTCGTACTCGTCTTCCTCGTGTCCTACATCTTGGTTTACGAATGTGGGGATTCCTTGTTCCACCGCTTTCTCTATACATTTCTTCAGACAAGGGAGTATGCAACAAATTGCACATGCTCAGTTTTCAGTAAGTTTCTATGCTGAGCATTTCCTCCCTATCACATCTGAGCATCCCATGTGACTATAGAGTCACACACGTGGGCGTGTACACAGTGGTAAATGGCAGCCCACTCCCTTCCTCCTCCTCCATGCCCACTAACCAGCTAAACACAACAAGGCGGGATATTACATGCAGAATGACGGAGGCTTCACCTCCCTGTTATTCTAAGACCCAGGCTGGAGGGGGGGGGGGGGGTGACACAGCCTGTGAGTGGCAGAAATCCACCCACACAATGTTATTGACAAAAATAATAAAGATTTGAATTCAAATATATATTTGTATGACAATCTATAACATTTTATTGATAGTAATTATTATTATTATTTTTTACCCTGTGATCCAAATGATTTTTACTTTGAACATGTGACCGGCAGCAGAGGACTAGAAGCTCCTCCTGATTATGTTTTCCTGCAGACAGGCTGGGGGAGAGCTGGGTAGGGTTGCCACCTGTACGGGATTCCCCCGAGCAGTATGGGTCTTCAATCATGTGTCCGGTTTTCAGACTCTCTGAAACCCGGACAGACCATTAGACAGGGGGAGCTTCATTAGCATATGTGTCTATGGGGAGACAGCATAACCACACTGTGCTGGGGTGATTGCTAGAATACAGCTCATTCCATCCAGTTCCCCTCCCCCCTCAGGCTCCTGCAGGGTCTCTGTTATCAGTGACTAACTCCCCCCCCCCCCATCACTAGTGCGGTGTGCTCGGGGAACATGCAGGGAAGAGGTGAGCTGAGAGTTTTTGTTTGAGTCTCCTGGGGGGAGAAGCTGACACAAGTTTCTGTGAAGGGTTTTAGGTGACAGGAGGATCGGGAGTGTCTGATGATATCTTCCAAGCCTCTCACCTCTCTCTACAAACATCCCCCCTCCTCAGTCCAGATAACATGCAGTAATTTATGACCATTCATTAACCCTGTGTGTATGGAGAGTGTCAACTTCTGTACAACAGAGCTTGGATAACACAGGTTACATGAATGGTCATACATTACATTCACATCATCTGTACATACAGAGGGCTGGGAGTTTTCTGTAAATATCAGTGGATGAGTACAATAGCTTTTGTTTTTATTTACATCACTACCCCCCCCCCCCCCCAGACCACTTCATACATTCAGCTAGCATCATCCAATCCGCACGCCTCTCCTATCCATACTACCCCCACCATCCTCTCCTATCCATACTACTCCCACCATCCTCTCCCCACTCCTCTCCTATCCATACTACTCCCACCATCCTCTCCCCACTCCTCTCCTATCCATACTACTCCCACCATCCTCTCCTATCCATACTACTCCCACCAACCTCTCCCCACTCCTCTCCTATCCATACTACTCCCACCATCCTCTTCCCACTCCTCTCCTATCCATACTACTCCCACCATCCTCTCCTATCCATACTACTCCCACCATCCTCTCCCCACTCCTCTCCTATCCATACTACTCCCACCATCCTCTCCCCACTCCTCTCCTATCCATACTACTCCCACCATCCTCTCCTATCCATACTACTCCCACCATCCTCTCCCCACTCCTCTCCTATCCATACTACTCCCACCATCCTCTCCTATCCATACTACTCCCACCATCCTCTCCCCACTCCCCTCCTATCCATACTACTCCCACCATCCTCTCCCCACTCCTCTCCTATCCATACTACTCCCACCATCCTCTCCTATCCATACTACTCCCACCATCCTCTCCCCACTCCTCTCCTATCCATACTACTCCCACCATCCTCTCCCCACTCCTCTCCTATCCATACTACTCCCACCATCCTCTCCGCACTCCTCTCCTATCCATACTACTCCCACCATCCTCTCCCCACTCCTCTCCTATCCATACTACTCCCACCATCCTCTCCCCACTCCTCTCCTATCCATACTACTCCCACCATCCTCTCCCCACTCCTCTCCTATCCATACTACTCCCGCCATCCTCTCCTATCCATACTACTCCTACCATCCTCTCCGCACTCCTCTCTTATCCATACTACTCCCAACATCCCCTCCGCACTAATCTCCTATGCATGCTACCCACAACCTCCCCTCTGCACTCCTCTCTTATACATACTACCCCCTTGCATTGTACAGAGGTAATGAATTTAATGTACTACTCCCACCATCCTCTCCCCACTCCTCTCCTATCCATACTACTCCCACCATCCTCTCCGCACTCCTCTCCTATCCATACTACTTCCACCATCCTCTCCCCACTCCTCTCCTATCCATACTACTCCCACCATCCTCTCCCCACTCCTCTCCTATCCATACTACTCCCACCATCCTCTCCCCACTCCCCTCCTATCCATACTACTCCCACCATCCTCTCCCCACTCCTCTCCTATCCATACTACTCCCACCATCCTCTCCTATCCATACTACTCCCACCATCCTCTCCCCACTCCTCTCCTATCCATACTACTCCCACCATCCTCTCCGCACTCCTCTCCTATCCATACTACTTCCACCATCCTCTCCCCACTCCTCTCCTATCCATACTACTCCCACCATCCTCTCCCCACTCCTCTCCTATCCATACTACTCCCACCATCCTCTCCCCACTCCTCTCCTATCCATACTACTCCCACCATCCTCTCCCCACTCCTCTCCTATCCATACTACTCCCGCCATCCTCTCCTATCCATACTACTCCTACCATCCTCTCCGCACTCCTCTCTTATCCATACTGTTATGACTATCTTAACTATACACGTAAATAATTAATATAAGCTATAAAAACCTTTTTGTCTATATAAAAATTAAAGCAAGCGATTGGGGTGTGAAAAAGAGAAAGGATTACATTTATTGATAACGAGAAGACACTTGTAGTATTCCAATATTTACATCCAAAACGTAAAGGATATTACTTGTCAAAACAGAGCATACTGCTGAATACCGATACAACATACATGATATTAATAAGAATATGGTTATAGAGGATTTAACAATATGCAATAGTAAGTTGTAGAGAGAGACAGAGAGAGAGAGAGAGAGAGAGAGAGAAAGAGGGGCAGACAGAGACAGAGAGAGACACACATGGAGAGGGAGAAAGAGGGGCAGAGAGAGACAGAGAGAGACATACATGGAGAGGGAGAAAGAGGGGCAGAGAGAGACAGACAGAGACATACATGGAGAGGGAGAAAGAGGGGCAGAGAGAGACAGAGAGAGACATACATGGAGAGGGAGAAAGAGGGGCAGAGAGAGACAGAGAGAGACATACATGGAGAGGGAGAAAGAGGGGCAGAGACAGACAGAGGGGGAGAGAGGGTACTTTACCAGGCTGTGGTCTACATCACGACCTCCTACACTGCTGAGCTCTCTATCAGGACTGACTTCTATCTTTTATACCCCTGAGCCTATAATCTTTCCCTCCTAAAACTCAAGTTCCCTAGAATTTGATCATAAGGACCCCCAACCGGTAATTTCCTGCTGTCACATATCTATGCCAAGGGATGTTTAGGAGTTTACATATCCATGCATTAATTGACCCCTGCCAACTTTCCTTGTGATCACTCATTCACCTGTGTATTCCCCTACTTGCATATGACACCTGGCCAGCCTATTGTCTAATTAACACAGTAATGTGTTTTTGTTCAATCAGACAGAAGAATGGCCGGAAATTCTTTAAACACATATTATTGTCTAATTATCCTAATGTGTTTATTTTAATCAGACATCAAAAGACAGGAAATTCTGTTAATACAATGAGGGGACATCTCCTATCAGGAAAGAAATGGGTACTATGAAATGGTATGCCGAAATATATACAGACATATGTATACACACATACATACACATATATATACATATACATATATATATATATATATATATATATACATACATACACACAGACACATACACATCAATCAGGGGCATGATAGTTGCATTCAGGATATATAAGTATGAAGATTAATCTCTCCACCACAGTCCCCCCTGAAGTTCCTTCTGGAACTTATGTCCTCCTTCAATGATCCAGTATCCACTCACAACGGCCCAGAACCCCCGACCCTTCCCCCCACCACCACTGTGGCCTCTTCCTTTCTTGAACTCGCCGTAACTCATCCATGTAGACTTGAGACAGTCCTGGTGCCTTTGAGGCTTCAGATCCAAACCATGAGTGTCTGTACTGCAATGTTTCATCACCCCTCTGCATTGGAGGAGTGGAACTCCAACATTGATGGCGGGATCCTTACATATTTAGTCCTGTATCCTGGAAATATGGTGTTTATAATTGTCACAATTGGATCGGACCGCGAGACAGCACTTTTTCGGCGTGATGAAGGAAAGTTCAGGAGAGTCTTCTCCATGGCACGTTTGTCTCAACAAAATAATGACTTGGTTTTCGTTGCTTCTTCAGGTGGTGGTTGGGTGGGCCTCCGGACAGTCATGTATCAATACAAAAGGAGAACGTCAGTGTACAGTTTCTGGAGGACTGTCAGATAGGAGCAGCGGGGTGGCTATAAAGCTGTAGGTAGACTAGGGGAGGTAGAATTACATTTGGGAGGTAAAAAAAAACAGAAATGCCCAGGGGTAGTTTGGTTTCTCTAGGTGTACAATATGGCACTGGCGGGCGGGAATGCTCACGCCTCTTAAAAAAAACAAAATTATATGACTGATATCCTAGTTACATTATCCTGAGAAGATGGATGAAAGAAACCAAAATAACAACTTAGAGAGTATACTATTACAGAAGGAAAGGACGAGAGGTGAGTAATGAAAAAGAATAAGGAAAATAGAGGAGAAGAAAAAAAAAATAATACACCTAAAAGTAAAAACCTACCGATTTAATGCTGCTCCAACCAATATCTTAAGTTTACATTCCACTTTAGATTGTTAAAGAGCATTGAATCGGTATCCAAAAAAATAACAATACCTAGTTTTCCTACCAACTTTAGCTGATAGTGAGAAAAAAATATTTTCGTTAAAAACTACTCCTCTCTCATACTAGTAATTGGTGGTATTTTTGCCGGTCAGGTACACCGATAATAACGAGAGAGAGATGATTAAAATTTGTAGAATTTAGGTAAACCTGACGCACTTTATTATTACAAATTGAAGAGGCTTATCCCTAGAACAACAAGAAAAAAATAAAATATAGTTCTAGAGTCCTCTCTTAAAAGAGGAACAAAACAATAAAAAAATAAAATAAAAAATAAAGATAAAAAATAAAAATAAAAAATAAAATAAAAATGTAAAATAGACTCCTTTCCCTTATTAGTGATCAACAGGTGAACATGATCATGGTCACTCAACAATTCAAGTCAGGTTAAAAACACAAAAATAAAAAAATTTAGAAGGAGAGGCTAAACAATGGTTGCCAAAAAACTCTTAGAATTTAGTCAAACCTGACTGTACTTATTACTAAAAAAATTGTAGAGGCTTTTCCCCAAACCAAACACTGCATTATTAGTATTTTCAGGTCTATGCACTATTCCCCCTCCTTCAGGTGGACAAAGTTCAAACCTTTTGGAAGTTTTCTCACCTGAATGAAATGAGAAAGAGAAAAAAAACGTCAAAAAATTAAAAGTAAAAAAAATTATAACCATAACACTACAGGGAGAACAACAAAAATAATAATAAAAACTGACAAAATAAAAATAAAATATTAAAAAATAATATGAAAAATTAAAAATTGATTAAAAAAAAAAAAAAATAGAGAAAAAAATAACAAATGAATAAAGAAAAATAACGTTTACAAAAATTTTAAAAAGTATAAAAAATGAAAAGCGAGAAAGAAAAAAAAAAAAATTGTAATCGAAAAAAAAATGTATAAAAAGTGAAATAAAAATTAAAAATTTTGTTTGAACATGATACTGGTCAGGATTGGAACATATTTCCTCAGAAATTTGTTTCTGAGTTAATGGCTTTTCTGTTTCTTGAGAGAAGATACCTCGTTGAGGTGCACATTCTCATAGTTTTGGCGTTCATTCTCCTGATAGTAATGCACATTATTACTTGCATCAGGGAAAGCAATAAAGCTACACAGATTAGGACAACAACAGGGTGGAGCAAAATGTTTAGGAAAGCTGTAGCGTTAGGACTATACCCAAATACCCCTTCCCACCAGGAGATCTTAGCATCTGCCTCTAAAGCGTGGGATACTTGGATCAACTTATTTTGATCATGGGTGAGTCGTATAGTGGCTTGTTTCTCTGCATCTCTCAGCACATTTAGTATTTCATCCTGTTGCCCAAAATCTAACAGCCAAGCCTTTAACTCAGCCCCAAATCCCAGAGGAAGTTTCTGTAGATGTATGGGGGTGTCAGGTTTGATATCAAGCCTTTTCTCCGGGCGACTCGGGGTGCGACCTGGGATTCCTTCTATATCCATTCAAAGGACAAGAGAATAGGTACAATAGACTCCCCGAGGTAGTGTACCCAGTTGAGTACAATTCAACCTAATGCTGACAACAGTGCATCACTAGACATGTGGTACCAGCACCTGTACCCCAGCATTCGGTATTGAGTCCAACAGTTCAAGAATCACCCTAGTTCCATGACTAACACCCCATCGGTATCCTCCAGGACAAAGAAACAAAACTTGCCTATGTCCTACATAATACCTAGGTGTTTTCTCCCTCACAATGTTCTCCCCATTCAGAATACAGAGTGAAATACCTTCCCAACATTCGTCATTCACCACCGTGTATTGACCTGAAATGTAAAAGACATTGTGGTCATGCTTCTGACAGAGGGAAATATCAACCTGCCCCCAGCTTCCATACCCTCTGATCACATGTGGGTCACTTAGCCACAGATGCAACAACATGGAATCCCCAGTCAGTAAGGCCATTGATGTCCCCAGATCTATAGACCGAGTCCGCACTTCCATCCATGGGATCATATAGCACCTCACCTTTCACAATCCAAACCAGTACAGCCCATCCAGGCATTTGACCACTACTTTGGATTCGTATAAGCGATGAGTTGTGTTAAAAGTCTTACTGAGTGGTGACGCCAACTCCTTAGGCTACTGCCCTTCATACAGATATTTGTATAATCAGCTTGATACTGGTCGATAACTCCACCTGCCCCTGCAGGTACGCCAGAGCCAATGACATGTTTTTGTCCTATACTCTATCATACCCTCTTCCAATCTCTTAACATGGTCAACGAAATCTCGAGCCATATTAAACTGGGTATTTATGTAACTTTGTTGCATGTTGTCACGAATGTCACCAATCTCTCTGAGCAACAAAGCCGTGCTTATTGTCTGAAGCCATGGCTGCGAGTTTGTTCCTCAGGAGACCACCTTCCATCCTGTTACTAACACCCATCCTGGCTCCTATTCCCCCTATATAGTGCTGAATACACCCCTGCTCTGTTGGGTTACTCCTCAGAGATAAGCGTCCTGCGTGAACCTCAGTCTGTGTCTGCACGTTTCTGAGAGCAAGCCACTGGTCACTTGAGTTAGTGTATACTCAGCACATACAGGGTAATAGGTTTCTTATCAACTACTGTGAGATGCTGAAGCGACGTGGTACCGGCCTACTGTACCCTGTTAGCCAGCGTTTATTCCATTCTTTTAACAGGGCATGTTCCTGCATGTAGTTACTCACCTTACTCGTGTCGGGATTTAACCTCTCAGGTGAGACATCAACTAGGGGTACCTCACATGTCCAGTAAACAAGAGCTTCTCTGTAGGACTGCTAAGCTTGAGACCCTACCTCTGCGAGGAAGTTTTCACCCCCTTGATGTATCACCTGGCATCCTCTAGTTTGGCCAACAGACACCTTATTATGCAAAGGTGCCAGTCTCCTGGGTACCTGCCCCACATACATTTAGGTTATCGTAGTCACCCATTCAAACATTTCCTTCTTTCAATTCCTGCCTGGATTCAAAACCCTCAGAACAGGATGGACTACAGGGTTTAACCCAATAGGGTCTGATAGCCGCGACATATGCACAAAGTTCCGTCCCTGCCCAAAGATCCATCCCTGCCCCTAGGGATGAGAATAGAACGAGTTGGATTTCCTAACCCTTCCCGGGTATGTAGCCCAGGGTCTCCCAATGTGTTCCTGATTATCTCCAGCTCTATAGTAATTACGGTACCCAATGACCCACCTCCCACTCCAAAGACAGTTGCCCTTGAGCCTCCCTTTTTCCTAAGTATGGGAAATAGTCTGGATACCCAGATTGAAAACCACCTGCCACCAGGTGCACCCACTACCTCCTAGAGGCTGCACACCTTCTCCCCCGCTCTATCAGTAATTAGACTATGTTATCCTTCACCACTACAAAACAAACTGCCTCCATTATTCAGACAGGACCCACATGGAAGACAGGAGTCTAGTGCCACCCTGGGGTACTGATCTTCTTGGCATGCAGGTCACAGACCACCCATTAAAGTACACAAGTAATCTAGGACAGGGAGGACACCTTTTGCTATTAACTAAGGAGAATACTGCATGCCCACATATATATCGGAAGCGAGGGCCCTTGGAATAGCCAAGAGCTGGTATCTTTTCATACGATCTTCCTACACACCTTTTCTCCAGACTCAATCAAAACTATACAATACAAAGTCAGACCTATACACTTTCAACTTGTATGCAATCAGGCAGGCCCTCATACCACATGTCTGCAGGTAAATCTAAAAGAAATTGTAAAACACAAATTGCATAATGTGTATCCAGCTCAAGGGACTGGTGCTACCCAACACAACTGACCAATATCCTAAGAAAAATAAATAAAAATAAAAATAAAATAAAAAATCCCTTGCAGTACTGAACAGTAGGGGGTACACAAGGCGATCAGTGTACCTGGACACACACCGCTATTCATTAGGCAATTGGTAACAATTAGCCACCACAACTGACAAAAAGAAATTCTAGGAGAAAAATAGTGTTGCACGGTGACACGGAAGGAAACCGTTGTGAACTCCATTTGGGGACATACAGATAGCTAGGGACATTAGCATACCTTAGCCTGAGGCAATATAACCTTGTACAGCCAGGCTTAACAGCGGGGGGGGGGGGGGAGTTAAGCTGTGCTAAACACATGTCTGGCCAAAGTAGCATCAGTTCCTTCACTTTTTTCTTTTTTTTTTTTTAGCTATGGAACTACACGTGTCAGCATGGCTGATCTTCGGTAATAAGAAAACAGATATGCCACGGATCTATGGCTGATCCATTTCAAACTCTGGAGAACACCCCAAAACTCTTTTATCACAAAACAACAGTACCCCTGAACGCTACTTAGCCTAATATATGTGTTAGAGTGCCAATTATCCCCTGCCGTCTTACTCAACTTTTCATTTAAAAAAATGTATACGTAGACTTCAGTTAGTTGGTTCTGCTATTCAGTGGATCAGAACATACCATCCACGTTAGGTGGTCCAAAAAACATGGTCCGATGGACTGACAACTAGACGGTAGTGGTCATGAAAACCTAAAAACATAGTGAAACCTGACTGACTGACCAACTTAAAGTTGTCTTATTCTGAAAGACTGGAAACTCAGTTATCAAATCTGTAAAACACAAAATAAAAGTTAGTAATAAACATTCAAAAAAAAAAAAAAAAAAAACATTCTTATCCTGGAAACAAGTCAATGGTTATTTACCGGTAACAATACATTAGCATATGAAACACAAATTTTCATTACATTACATTCCCTGTGCACTTTTTAAAATACCAAAAAATTGTTGAGCTCAACTTTTCATTTATATGTATTTTTTTAATACATATAGACTGCCACGTGGACTTCGTTTATATATATATAAAAAAGGAGGAAAAGAAAAAGATGTTTTTCTTTTTTCCTTTTTTATAGTATACTAATAGTTCCCCCCAAAAAAAAGAAAAATGTATTCACCATGGTTAAAAATGAGCAGCTCAAAACAAACACAAAAACAAAGTGCCCCCTTTGTCTGGCAAGACAGTTATACTTTACCATACTGAGCACACTGAAAAACTTCAAAACAACAAACTGTTTCTTCTATGGAAGCAAAGTTACAGTTAATATTAGGAGGCTTTTTACTTTTGTTTTACAGTTCAATTGTTTGCATGACAATACAGCTGTTCACACATCCTCACAGACCTGGAAAAAAGGGGGGGTCATTTGGGCTGTCAGCAGCTGAGAACACACGTCACACACACACCATTCAATGTGTCAAAGAAATAGGTTGAACTACAGAACACCATTCATAATTTTAAACTTTAACAAACACAAAACATTACGATCCATGGATCTCACACACTTCCGCACAACACACTTAGCCAGGTCAAATATGACCTCAAGACCATACACAGATCATCCTGTTCTTTATCCTACTTGAATCCATAACCTCTGTTCCTCACTACTACATTTTAGTGGCTGACCCTGCTTGTCCGTATTAGAAAATACTCACCTCATCAGTTCTGTTCATCTCTGTACTTCAAGCATCCTTTAAAATACCGTTTCCAGTCCAGCGATTCCCAATATTGCATATTTCACAACCCAAGGTCCACATTTCCCATCCTTTTATGGACGAAGGACCTTGAGTTGCTCCCGCAGACCTTTTTTACCAGTCGCATTTCCCCAAAGCTTAGCTAGAGCTTTGATCAATAATTGGGTCGACAGGTACCGCCCCTGCCGCCTTTACCTCCTCTTCTTCACTACTTGTCATCAAGCGACTATAGCCCTTCGAAAAAGTTAGCCCGGAGATTTTCCCAACTAAATAAGTTTAATCTCCCCGTGGACTTTCCGTTGTATTTTAAAAGAAATGCTTACTTACCACAGAGCTTCCCAAGCATTAAGCTTGATTAGACCCTATGATTATTTGTAGGGTAGGAGGCAATTCTAACTGACGCTCAATGATCTTTTTAGCAGTCACCATACAGCCAGTGTTTGCAGATCTAATTACACCGTTAGTTTACACAGAAAGATAGATTCACATACATCCAGATAATTCAGTGTGATTTAGTCTCCGTTTCCCCTGATGCGATTTGCCATGCGACTTTGGACCCAAAGTCGCATTACAAATCGCAGCCCACTGTTTTCAATAGCCCCCATTCCAATCTATGTGGCTCAAAGCTGCAGCGACTGTTAAGGTACCTGCAGCATTCTGATGCGACTTATGGGTCAAAAACCCATCCAAGGCCACACCATAGTCGCACTACAGCTGCATCTCACAATCGCATCCTGTATCAGGCGACATTGGAGTTGCACTAGCAGAAACGCAGCCCAAAAGCATAGGTGTGTTTCACTCACAAGATTGGCCTAATATTCAAAGAGTTCACTGAAATTTATTTTTGGCAGAGACACACTGGGCCAGATTCCCGTAGATTTGCGGTCTTTCGGCGTATCCCATTTACGCTACGCCTCCGCACCTTTTACGGGCAAGTGCTGTATTCTCAAAGCACCTGCTCCGCAATTTGCGGCGGCGCAGCGCAAATAGGCCGGCGCAACTGTGCGTAATTTAAAGTAGGAAGGAGGGGGGCGTGCCGTGTCTAAATTAAGTGCGCCCCCGCGCCAAATGAACTGTGCATGCGTTGGCCATAAACGTAGCCCACTGCGCATGCTCCATAGTACGCTGCAAATAAATTGGTTTCAACGTGAATGTAATTAACGTACAGCCCCATTCGCAACGAGCTACATAAACAACGTAAACAACGGAAAAACCAGACGTTGTCCATACCTAACATGGTGTATGCCGGACCTACGCAAGGTCACCCCTCCTTCTAGCAGGGGTAACCATACGCTTAAGCAAACTACGCTAACTACGACGATGGCGCGCAATTACGCTCAGGAATCGGCAAATAACGCTCATTTGCATATTCGACGCAGAAATCGATGGGAACTCCACCTAGCGGCCAGCGTAACATTACGACTTAGATCCGACGGTGCAAGCGACTTACGCAAGTCGGATCTAGGCAAAATCCATGCGTAACTGATTCTAAGAATAAGTCGCATAGATACCGAGGGCCAGAAACATAGACACAACAGTGTATCTGGAGATACAGCGTCGTACCGCGCTGAGAATCTGGCCCACTGTCTTCAAGATTCCCAACAGCATCCTTATTATTCGCACTGACACCCTGCTGCAATTTCATTTTATATATCTACATTATTTAAAATCAGTCTCATCAACATAAAGGATTACATAGACAAAAAGTAAAAGGTTAAGTTCTGAAAAGTTAGTTTGTTAGGTAAAAAAAAAGGTTAAAACAAAAGACTTAAAAACCAGCTCTGTATACCATACACAAAATAATTCTCCTCACACAGGGGCAACATTTGTTATGACTATCTTAACTATGCATGTAAATAATTAATATAAGCTATAAAAACCTTCTTGTCTATATAGAAATCAAAAGCAAACAATAGGGGTGTGGAAAAGAGAAAGGATTACATTTATTGATAACGAGAAGACACTCGTATTATTCCAATATTTACAACCATAACATAAATGATATTACTTTAAATCGAAGTGGATACAGCTGATCCACATACAACATACAAGTAGTGTTATAACATATAAGATACCAATAATAATGATAATAATGGCTGGAAAGGATTCAACAATCAGTAATGCTAAATTGTAGAAAGATAGATAGATAGATAGAGAGAGAGAGAGAGAGAGAGAGAAAGGGGGAGAGAGAGAGAAAGGGGGAGAGAGAGAGAAAGGGGGATGGAGGGAGGAAGATATATTTACTTGTCTTGTGTCTTGCTCAAGTCATCGTCTGCAGGAAAAGGGCCCAGCTATTGGATGGCCTTCTAATTTTATATCCTCCACTTGGTCCCTGCCCTCTCTTTACAGGATTCAAAATCCTTAGGATGCTATTGGTGTAAAGTTGCCTTACAACCAGATTGGTTTAATCTCAAGTCTAGATATTCATTGGTTCAGAGTATCAATCCGTATCTGATTGGTCGCATTTTCAAGCCTTTAAACAAATGTTTCTAGCATGTACAAACTCACTGACTGGTTTGTCAGGAAACCGTTTGAAGTGTAGATTGACCAGCTGTCTAATCTGACTAACTATGTTACATTAGCATTCTAAGGGCCCCTGCTGTGATGTGGTCCTTTAGCTTCCCTTCAAGACAAAAGGACAATTTAGCTAATGTGATTATCACCTGGGACCTTTATCAGAAGGAATGAATTTCTTAAAGAACAGCTGAGCTATTAATCTATCATATTACACAATTCAACCAGTCCAGTAAAAACATACATTCATCTTTGCACTGGTTACCCTGGTATAAAATAATGAAGATCAATCTCTCCACCACACTGGTAGCTGCGCCACAACGTTCAGATAGCTCAGAAAAGTCTATGTCAGGCAAAGGACTTCTCCAGTAACGGAATGAGTTGTACTCTGGAAAGGCTTCATCATTCTGGCATTTGTACTGCGGCTCTTGGCTGTGCGGGTTCTCTGCCTCCCTCAGCTTCTTGCAGGGAGGAGGGGAAGATGGTGGGCATGGTGGGAGTACTCTCTCACACCCCTCCACCGGAGGGCCGCTGTCAGGCTCCAGCTTTCTCTTCCTTACCGGGAACACCTGTAAGACGTCAGCAGTGCAGCGCCTGAAGCTCAGCTGCTTCTTACACGGAGGCAGCAAAGTGACCAGTTTTGCGTCCAATCAAGCCGTAAAGGTTAGGCCCAACCTTATGTTTGCCTCCTTTTTCACAAGTATGGCACTGAGAGCACTTTTGGACAAAGATCTTCTTTCCCTTCTCTGCGTCTCCCATGGCTATGATCTCACACACTACGGACTTCCTCCCGAACGATACACACCGCAGTCAAGCGCGAACTCTCTACTCCCAAGGACACGCTGCGCCAAGCCCTTTGTAACCGGTGTCCGTTATATCTGGAGGGTGGTGGTAAAGTCCCTTGGGATTGACGAAAAGGGGAGGCTGTGAGACCGGGGGGGGGTGGTAGAGTACTGGGTGGTCCCGCGGGTCGAGGATAACTCTTGGTTAGGGGCCCATGATGTCTCCTTGCATCAAAATGCTGATCCGCTAATCGAGCCGCTTCGGTTAGGGTGAGAGGTTTCCTGTCTCGCACCCATTCTTGTGCCTCTGGGGACAAACCGTTGAAGAATTGCTCCAACAGCATTAACTGTCTCAATTCCTCCATAGTAGTGGCTTGGCTGGCTTGTATCCACCCTTGGGAAGCTTGGTCCAGCTTGTGTGCCCATTCAGCATGTGAATCCTTCTCTGGTTTGCGCAGGTTTCTAAACTTGCGCCGGTATGCCTCTGGAGTAATGGCGTATCTCTCTAATATCGCTTGCTTCACTTTATCATAATCCTTGCTGTCCTCACTGGGTACAGCGCGATATGCTTCTGCTGCCCGACCTGCCAGCTTGCCTGCTAGCAATGGGACCCATACTGTCCGTTCCAAGTCATGTAAATCACACAGTCTCTCAAAATCCTGTAAATACCCATCAATCTCATCCTTCTCCTCGCAAAACATTTTAAAGGCATGATAGGGAATTTTGGGTTTTACCTGGTTGTAGAGTGACCCAGTAGTGGATTCTGCTCGAGACTGTGTATACTGCGGACTGTGTGCCATCACGTACTCCTGCACATTCGCCATTACCATATGCAGCATGGCATCTGATATAGGCTGTGGCAAAAATTCCAGCCTGGTCCTCATTTCTCTCTGGTAGAGGGTTTCTTCCATGGCTGCTGGTGGTGTAGCGCTGCGGGCTCTGTCTCCCTCCATCAGCTCGGCAGTTAGTACAGCTTTGGATTTGTTGCTGGCTACCTTACCCCTGGCTTCTAGCAGTTCCTTTAATGTCTGCCGCTTTAGCCTAGAATAATCCGTCTCCATTTACATCGGTAGTTCACATTGCACGAATTGCGCTTATCGGCTGTAAGGTTGGATCCCGTCGCTTGCCACCAAATGTAGCGGAGAGCAATATTAAACTCCACGATCTCCGCTGGTAACCAGGGTAAATCCACAGTCAGCATTGACAAGTAAGGCAATGTCCCAAATCTCCCTCAGTAACCAGACGACACACAGCTCTGAGAGTCAACTGACTTTTTATTCACAGGCTTCCATATTTATAGAATTCCCCATGCAAGGGGTTTCCAAACAGCCAAATAGATTTAACAGGGTAATACAGGGAGGACCAGATGGGGAACTTAACAGTTTGGATAATTCTCCCATCAGGCATTGCTGCACAAGGGAAAAGTCGGTTGATAGCTGGGGTCTGGGGTTATGTGTTGTGGGAGTTCGGTTTAAAACTGCCGAACACTGATTGGGCAACATAAAACTAAGTACTGAATGCTAGTGGCTTACGGCTGCCAGCATATGAATTACTATGCCCACATAAGACCCAGCAGAATACATAGCATATAATACAGACAACCTTTTGACATGTAACGTCCAGCGTTCCAGAAGTGGCTAGGTTTGCCACAGATGGACCACATAAACATTTTCTCGATAAATGCTAAGGGACTCAATATTCCTGAAAAAAGGCGTATGCTCCTGAATGACCTTAAAAGAGCCCACGCTGATGTAGTGTTCATTCAGGAGACGCACCTTAGGACGGGTAACCCTACCTACCTCAAAAACCACTTCTTTCCACATGCATACCATGCCACAAATGTGGCTGCCAAATCTAAAGGGGTCTCCATACTTGTGTCGGGGAAAGTGGAAAGTGCCGTGGACATGCACCGATACGCTCCTGGACCCTGAGGGAAGGTTTGTATTTATTAAAGGGCTGTTCGGGGACGTGAAGGCGACACTGGCCACAATATATGCCCCCAATGTACATCAAGATGCGTTCGTTCGCCGGGTGTTGCGGCGGTTGGCGGAGTTTAGAGAGGGTCTGCTTTTCCTTGGGGGCGACCTGAACGTACCACTTACCCCAACGGTAGACACATCTTCAGGTACCTCATCCCTGAGCACGAGTGTACACAAAAATACAACAAGGGCCCTTCACGATGCCCAATTGATAGATGTCTGGCGGCTGCACCATCACGAAGAACGGGATTACACATTTTTCTCATCTCCGCACAAGGTCTACTCAAGAATAGACTATATTTTTGTCCCTCATAACCAGTTGGAGGGGGTCCGTGACATTGCTATAGGTAACATAACATTACATGGTCAGACCATGCTCCTGTTACCATGAGCTACTGTATGTCACCTTCTGGGCTCCCGAGATCTAGATTCTGGAGGCTGAACGAGAGTCTCCTGCAGGACCCAACTGTGCTGGCTGATGTCACGAACGAAATGAAACATTACTTCCAAACAAATGACACTGCGGAGTGTGACCCGGGTGTCCTGTGGGAGGCTCATAAGGCGGTCATAAGGGGATACTAATAAAACACGGCGCAAGGATTAAAAGGGAAAGGGAGCAGACTCTACTTAAGCTGATACAAAAGATTTGGGACGTAGAAGCAAAACATAAACACACGCCAGTAGCCTCCCTTGGAGTAGAATTGATGACTCTCAGGAAACAGATAGTAGATTTGTTACACTATAGGGCCAAGGCAGCATTGCAGGTCTGCCAAAAGCTTTCCTACGAGTCGGGAAACAAGTGCGGGAAGCTGTTGGCCAGGACGGTCAGAAAGCAGCGGCTCAGAGCATATATTCCCCAGATCGTAACCCCCTCAGGTCTCCGGAAATCCACTCCGTCCCAAATAGTGACAGAATTCAGAGACTTTTACTCCTCCCTCTATAACCTCCCGGTGACTACCCTAGCCAAATCAACAGTGCGAGATTATGTCTCGGCTTCCCAGATCCCCCAACTATCGACGGAGGCAAGGGCGGGACTGGAGGATCCCATTACAGTGGAGGAATTGCAGCGAGCAGTGGGCGGGATGAAACCGGGCAAAGCACCTGGCCCGGATGGGTTTTACACTCCAGTACTATCGAACGCTTTTGCCACTCCTGAGCCCCTACATGGTGAGGATGTTCAATGGTTTGGGAGACGGTGGGCAGCTTCCAAGGGATACGCTCAGGGCACATATATCCCTAATACCGAAGGAAGGTAAAGACCCGTCAGCATGTGGCAGTTACAGGCCCATTTCCCTTCTTAATATCGACCTTAAGCTGTTCACTAAGATCTTGGCCAACAGAATCTCTCAGTTTATGCCGGGCCTGATTCATTTAGATCAGGTGGGATTTGTTCCGGGCCGCGAGGCAAGGGACAACACGACCAAGGTGCTTAACCTCATTCATGTAGTCAAATCGATGAAGACGCCTTGTGTACTCCTTAGCACTGACGCAGAAAAGGCGTTTGACCGCGTGAACTAGGTCTTCCTGTCCTCTGTTCTTGAGAAGATTGGCGTAGGGCACAGGATGCTACAATGGATTCTCAGCAGTTATTCCGTTCCCTCAGCCCAGGTCAAGGCAAATGGAATCCTCTCTGAACCATTTCAGATAACAAATGGTACGAGGCAGGGTTGCCCACTTTCTTTTTTTTTTTTTTTTAAAGATTTTTATTTGCCAGATGTACATACACAAAAAGTTGTAGACAAGGTACAGTTCCAATCAGGTAAAACAATACAGTAAGTCAATATAGATCTCTTCCCCTTCCATATTCTAGGTACAGTATATTCTTTAGTACAAATAGCTGTTTTTTTTTTTTAAAGAAAAACCAAAATCGCAAGCACCACATGTGCTCGTAAAAAAGAAACATAGAAACCTAAAACTTCACATAACAACGGAGGTAAAGTTCCCCCAGTCCTGTTTGTGCCGTGTGCTGTTATTCTATCACTCCCAAACTGTCACATTTCCCTCACCCATGTCATAACGATTACCCATCTGACAATTAATAGCAGAGGAAAAAAAAAAAATTATATATTTCCTCTCAATTGTCAGTTTGTACCGTATCCTCAGAATCAATCCATCGTCCCCAAACTTTATGAAATTTCTTAAGGCAGCCCCTGTACTCATATGTCATTTTATACAATGTGACATTGGCATTGACAAGGTATTTCCAGGCATCTAGTGTGAGATATTCTCTTTTAATCCAGTTGAGAACAATTAGCTTTCTGACATAATAAAACAGCAGTCTCAGTAGTGTTCGTGTAGTATTACTCATAACCTCATCCTCGATAACACCGAGGAGTCCCAACAGTGGGCTACAGATATTTGGCAGGTCAAATGTGTCAGCAATAAACTGGGTCACTTGCGACCATAGGGGCCGTATCCTATTAACAATCCCAGACCATGTGTAGAAAGGTACCTTCTGCAATTAAACATTTGTGGCAGGTGGGGTTATCTTTCCTTCCCATTTTATACAGCCTTAACGGAGTATAGTACATTTGGTGCAAATATCTAAGTTGTATTAATTTGTCTCTAGCGGAGATAACTGTGGGCGTATAAGACGTCAACACCTCCCCCCATTGCTCCTCCGTAAGCTCTGGAATAATATTGGTCCACCTCTCTCTAAGTTTCTTTTCCCTTGGGTTTATTCTATCCATGAGTGAGCTATAGTAGATAGAGATCAATTTAGTGTGTTCAGGAGCCATAAGGAGCCTTTCCAGTTTAGAGTTTTCAAGTAGTACCCGTCCTGTCCCAAATTGAGCAAGAGCAGCATGTTGCAGTCTGGTGTACTGAAATGCCCAGGAGTCGGGAACATCTAAGTCCCTACGTAGTTGTGCAAATGTTTTTAGTTCCCCATTATCGTATAGTTGGTGAAGATATGTGAGCCCGAATTTTGACCATCTATATCTATCCTCCAGATGAAAAAACTCCTTTAAACAGGGGTTGAACCACAACGGGGCATTGGGTGAAAGGTGCAGAGGGGTGGGGTCGGCTATATGTTTTATACAAATCCCCAGAATACGCTTAGCAGAGCTAAGCATCTCCCTGCCCCCCACTGTAGGCACCTCTCCTCTAAAGAAAAAGTTCAACAAAGCTTCATAGGACGTTGCCACAGCTGCTTCAACCGCAACAGCAGCATTATTCAACTGTGGAAACATGCGCCAATGTAAATGAACTAGCTGTGAGGCCAAATAATAGAGGTGCAGATCAGGCACCGCTAGGCCTCCCCTCCCAACCGGCAGTTGTAGGAGTTCCAGGGAAACCCTGGCTGCTCCAGCTCCCCACAGGAAGGATGATAGCAGGGAGTTAATGTGGCAAAACGTTTTTTTAGGAATATAAATTGGGGCATTAGAGAGCACATATAGGAATTTTGGCAAAAAAATCATTTTAAATAGATTAGCTCTACCCAGCAACGTGAGTGGGAGGTCCTTCCATTTCTGGATCCTGTCACTAAAAGACCTAATGATAGGCCATAGATTCAATTCTGCAAACAAAGTTACCGGCAATCTCACAGTAATGCCCAAATATTTAAACTGGGGGACTACCGCCAGAGGGCACTGAGCAGGGAGTATTAGGTTAGGTTGAGGATCCAAGGGAAAAAGATTTGATTTGGACCAGTTAATTCTGAAACCAGAAAAATCCCCAAATTCCTGAATCAATGACACTGCCGCCAATAAGGATGCGTCAGAGTCTCCCAGGTACAAGAGCATGTCATCCGCGTACAGTGACACACGCTCCTCCAGACCTCCCACCTGCAGCCCCCCAACTAAGTCATGAGTCCTAAGTTTAGCCGCCAGTGGCTCAATAGCCAGGGCGAACAGGAGAGGAGACAGAGGGCACCCTGCCTCGTCCCCCTGTGGATCTGAAAGGTGTTTGATATAAGGCCATTTACTTGAATACTAGCACAGGGTTCTTTGTATAATAGTTTAACCCAGGAAACAAATTTCGGTCCAAAGCCCAGCTTCACAAGAAGGGCAAAGAGATAATCCCATTCCACTGAGTCGAACGCTTTTTTAGTGTCTAATGATGCTATCACTCTCTTGCCTGAATTCTCATGTTGAATCTGCAAGTTAACATATAGCCTTCTAAGGTTCATTTGGGTACATCTGCCGGGAATAAATCCTGTCTGGTCTGAGTTAATTAATTTAAGAATCACCGATTGCAATCTACCTGCCAAAATTTTGGCTAGTATTTTGACATCCGAATTGATCAAAGAGATTGGTCTATAGGATTCACATTCTTGTGGATCCTTCCCGGCTTGGGAATTACCACATTTAGGGCTTCACGCATAGATTCTGGGAGTATCCCCTCTTTTTCTGCTGCTGCAAAGACTCTCTGTAAACGTGGCGCCAAGATCTCTCTATGCAAGTGGTACCAGTCGGCCGGAAACCCATCAAGTCCAGGCGACTTACCAGGTTTGAAAGAAGAGATGGCGTCACATATTTCTTCCTGTGTTATAGAGTGTTCCAATTTAGCACCGTCCTCTGAAGTCAGGGAGGGCAATGTCACGGTATCTAGATAGGAAGACAGCTCCGAGCCTGTATGTCGGGTCTGGGACTGATAAAGGTTCTCGTAGAATTTCAGAAACGTGTCTAGAATACCAGGAGAATCTCGTACTACTTCCCCATTGGATCGTCTGAGTTGTAAGACAGTAATTGGAGTATAGAGCGGTCATGCCAAGAATGCTAGGAGACGACCACTCTTATCTCCAAATTCAAAGAAAGATCTAGTCTGACGTAGTTGCTGTTTTGTCGTTTGTTCAGTCAAAAGTAATCTATACTGTCTCGTCTGGTCCTGCCAAAGTCGATAAGTAACAGGGGTTGGGTCCTGAATATACCTCTGTTCAGCACTAGTCACCCTAATCCCTGCATTCCGTATATCTGAATTCAAAGCTTTAGAGAAATCACTTGTTTCTTTAGTAAACACCCCCCTCATAGTTGCCTTTAAAGCCTCTCACTGATTATGAATTGAGGCGTCCGCCTCGTTCTCCCTCCAGTAGTGGTCAATGGCGGTCTTACATGTGATGGTAATAAATTCTTCTTGCAGCCACCCTACATTCATACGCCAGTGCCTCCTCCCTTTTGGAGCACCTAGGTCCAAAATTACCTCCATCGGGGAGTGATCCGACAAGGCCCTAGGGAGATACCGGACGCTGGATATGATCGGAAGCCCATCTGCAGAGGACAGCAATAGGTCAATTCTAGACAGTGTTCTATGTGTCTCCGAGTGACAGGAGTATTCCCTGACTCCAGGATTTTTTAGACGCCACACATCTGTGAGAGCGTAGCTCTCCAACCATGAGGCGAGCGTGTGATGTGAGGTAGAGATACATCCATGTCTGTCGAGATCCACATCTGACACTGCGTTAAAATCACCAAGCAGTAACAGTGGTCCCTGTGCAATCATCACAGCCTCCCTCAAAACACCCTCCAGCACCTGAGAGGAAAAAGGGGGCGGAATATACACACAAGACCAGTGTCATACAAACATTAAACATCTGACATACCAGTATAGCATATCTGCCCTGAGGATCTAGCTTGACCTGTAATATATGGGCCGCAGCCTTCTTAGTAACCAGGATGGCCACCCCTCTCGAATATGTGGAGTATTCAGCGTGGAGTACCCTCATAATATTTGCTTTCTTTAGAGCCAGAACTTTAGAGCCCTGCAAGTGTGTTTCCTGCAGAAGGATAAAATGGGGCTTATACCTTTTAATAAAATCAAAGATGAGAGATCTCTTTACCTTTGAATTCAAGCCACGTACATTCCAAGACAGCAGGCTTATTCTATCCGCCATTTAAACTTAAAAAGGAAAATGACAGGATAGCAAGCAGAACGATATCTGAGCAACTGGTAAACCGTATACCCATCCTGGAGAGGGCAAGATACACAAGAAAATAAAAATAAAAAATATATATAGCAGCAGCACACAGCACAAACAAATAAAACAAGTAAAACAAGTTAACCCTTCCCTTCCCACCCTGCACACAACCCCAACATGTTGTGCGCCTGAACCCCATAACTAGAAAAGCAGGTGACCTCGGGGGGTCACAGGTCAGCAGTAGTGGAATAATATCCACATAACAGTCTATAGCTTGTCTTGAAGGAGCTAAGGAGCATCCATGACAAAATCAACATATCCCTTAGGATCCCTCCGGTGCAAAGGGACAAATCAACCAGCGTAGCTGAAAGAAAAAACACCACAGGGAAAATAGCTGGTAGTGAAAATAGTCTGGCCAGGTGCAAGAGAAAAAAAAAAAAAATTAAACAAATAAAAAGGGAAAAAAAAAAAGGGGGGAGGGGGGGGGAACAAGGGTCCCAACAGAGACCAAAAAACAAAATAAGTGTTTCTTTAAATGATCACAGGGACTACTTCACAGTCAGTCAGCTTGAAGAACTTCGTGGGACATCACACAGGAGAGACAGTGTCAGAAAATAATCATAGAGCCATCCTCCTCGGGAACGGAGAAGCAAGTGCAGGTCATGTATCACAGGTGTAAAGCAACTTCAGACTGTCAGCGGTGCGTGCAGCAGGGCTAGAACGCCCCCTGGTGTCCATCCAGCGTGAAGCCTCAATTGGAGCATTGAAAAAGAAAACTTTACCCCTGTCCACCACTCTCAATTTTGCCGGGTATAGCATACTGTATGCCAAGTGCATCTCTCGCAGCCTTTTCTTCACATGAACAAAGCTGGCCCTCTGCCTCTGCGTAGCTGCCGAAAAATCCGGGTATATTGAGATGCGATTACCGTTAAATTGCAGATCTCCCAAGGTGCGCGCTTCACGGAGGATACTTTCCCGGTCTCTAAAATGCAGTATTTTTGCTATCATAGGGCGAGGGTGGGAGCCAGGAGGGGGGGGGGGGTTTAGATGGAATTCTGTGCGCCCTTTCTATAGCGAATAGACGGGAGAACGTGGTGGTCGCCATATTTTCTTTAAGCCACAGTTCTAGGAAGTCCTCAGGTTGTTGTCCCTCTGCCTTTTCAGGAAAGCCTACAAAACGAAGGTTATTCCTCCTCTGACGGTCTTCCATTTCTCCCAGCTTGTCAGCGTGGGCGGCCACCTCTCTTTGTACAGTTTGTACTTTGCCGTCTAAGGGGCGAACTACATCTTCCAGGTCACTAATTCTATGCTCAGCCTCCGTGGCCCTTTCCCTGATATTCTGCACATCCTGCTTAAGGAATGACATTTCTGCCCTCACACTATCAATATGCTCTGTTAGGGTGGATTGGCAGGTGTATATTGCTTCCATGATCTGTTTCAGGGAGGGCTCTCCAGCTTCACCTGCTTGCCCAGGTTCCCTCACATCCTTCCTCGGCATTCTATCTAGAGAGGAGCTCCTTCTCAGTCCCTTAGAAGCGCGAGGTAGCTGGCTCACCTTTCCTGCATTAGAGGATCGTTCAGCTCCGCTGCGCTGGGCATGGCTGGGGCCCTGCGTTGCGTCCTCGCGGCCGCCGCCATCTTGGGATCCCCATGCAAAACGGGAGAGACGATCGGCAGCAGATTCCATAGGTGCTGGCCCGTATTTCACCATCCCTAACTGACCTACGAGCTCCAGGGAGTGTTCGGGCGTCGATGCTGCACAGGATCTGTGTCTCTGACACTCAGGATGTCTGTAGGAGTATTCGTCCCGGCCGGAGCTCCTTCACAGCGCTGTTCACATGTCGGCCGTTGGCTCCGCCCCAGGGTTGCCCACTTTCACCCCTTCTCTTCGCACTGGCCTTGGAGCCCTTTTTGTGCACAGTAAGAGCCAGTCCAGACATAGTGGGGGTGACGGTGGGAAAGGGACACCACAAAATCTCTGCCTATGCGGATGACCTCTTGTTCTCGTTAACTAACCCATTGGTGTCCCTCCGGAACTTACTTAAGGAATTTGATAGGTACGGGAAGCTCTCTAACCTGAAAATCAATTTTGATAAGTCAGCTGCCATGGGACTCAACATACCCGCTGGTAGATTACACTCGCTGCAAACGCATTTCGGATTTAAATGGTCCGACACCTCCCTTTCTTACTTGGGAACCCAGATTCCTAAAGATCTGAAACACACATTTGAGCTTAATTTCCCGCCTCTTCTGACCAGAACCAGACTGCTATTGGAGGACTGGGCTGGAGGCCTACACTCCTGGTTCGGCAGGTGTAACCTTTTGAAGATGTCCATCCTACCGAAGTTCCTCTATTTGTTTCAGGCCCTGCCAATTAGAATCCCGTCTCATTATTTCAAACAAGTAAACTCCCTCTTTATCAGATTTGTCTGGGCGAAGTCCAGGCCTAGACTACAGAGGCGCTATCTCACTTTGCCCAAACATTACGGAGGGTTAGCACTCCCAGATGTGCGACACTACTACTCGGCTGTCCACCTGGGACGAATAATAGACTGGAACCGGCATAACAAGACTAAATTGTGGACACAATTAGAACAAGCGCAATCTACTGCCACGGTAGGAAAGGCCATCTGGTGTTACGAGGGGTTGCCCCCGGGACTGAAATCGCACCCGGTGATAGGTGCCACACTTCAGATAGGCTTTTCTATGGTATTTTCAAACGCTCTCTCCTCCAGGGAATCCCCCTTGTATCCGATACTGGGCAATCCCACCTTCCCTCCCCGAACTGGATGCAGCGACTTTTGAAACGCTTCGGACGTCGGGCAGGGAACAGGCCCGCCATTTCCTGACTGACAATCACTGGCCCTCGATTGTCTCATTGGCGGACAACGAGGGCCAGTTCCGGCTTCCCTTCTGGAATGCAATAAGGCTACATCACTTCCTCCACTCAATACCACATCCAGCGCAACACAACCGTGCGATGACAACGTTTGAGGACTACTGTGGGGGGGGGGGGGGGGGGGGCGGTACAAAATGTCCTGTCCAAAACTTATGACATGCTTAATACCCCAGCAGAACTACCCGAGTTGCATTTTTTACAAAAATGGGAAATAGATCTGCAATGCTCATTCACTGACGCCCAGAAACAATCAATTATCAGATTCTCTCTAACGACCTCTATCTGCACAAAGATACAAGAACTAAATTATAAGATCCTGACAAGATGGTACTACACCCCCAGTCGTCTCCATAAGTTCTTTCCAGCCACCTTAGACAGGTGCTGGAGATGTCAGACAGGGGAAGGAACACTCCTCCACCTCTTCTGGTCTTGCCCACTACTGCAGCATTATTGGACGACAGTCCGCATAGTAACTCAAAAATTCACAGACCATCAAATTAAAGATGACCCAGCCGTTATCTTGCTTCATGCTACTACACTCCCAGCTCGGAGTTACAAAAAATCGATTGTGAGACACCTCCTGAACGCGGCCAAGGCCTGCATTCCACTTTTGTGGAAGAATACCTGCCCTCCGACTGTGGCGATGTGGCTGCGTAGGGTGGAGGAGATCAGGAGACTGGAAGACCTAGTCAGTTCAGCTCAAAACAAACAGGAGCAACACTCCCAAGCATGGTTGCTCTGGAATATGTTTATTTATTCCGATGAAGGAGTAGCTTTGTTAGCCACTTGAGCGACTGCATACGACGGTTAGAACCAATAAGTGCCACGCCCTCAGGTCCTCCCACCCCCTCCCTCCTTTTTCTTTTTCTTCTCTCCCCTTTCTTTTCCCTTTCTTCTTCTTCTCTCGTGTTTGTTCCCCTTGCTTTATTCTTTCCCCCTCTCGATTTTGCTTTTGCATACTCTTCCTTTTTCATCTTACGGGCGCAGGAGCGCCATGTATGAGGTACAAGAGGATACGGTTTGTTGTATTGGTGGTTTAGGTTTGGGTAATGTGCCCAGGTTGGGAGTAGCTGTGTTTAAGGATGAAGTAAGCCCACCAGGCGTGATTCCAGTGTTTAGCCACATTGCATATTCATGGCTTGCTGTCTACCACACCAATATTAAGGTAATGCTATGCCACCCTTGTACCTGTGTATGTTTATTATTGTGTTGTTGTACTGCACTGTACACTCTCTGTTTTTCATTTCTGCTTAAGAAAACAATAAACTTTATATTTGAAAAAAAAAGATGAGGAGGAGGAAAGGAGGAGAAGAAGTAGTTGAAGAAGTAGGAGGAGAAGAAGGATGAGGAGGAGGAGAAGAAGGAGGAGGAGGAGGAGAAGGGTGGCCGTGGGAACAAATCACTGTGTCTTCAGTGAGTAGGCCCCTCACCCCCTTATTCAACAAACTGACTAGGAGGGGCTCAAATAGGAAGCGTGGTCCTCACTCATTTGGGCCATTTTGGACATCACTAGTGTGCCATAGCCCTCTTCTGGGGCGGTAGGCAGCTGGAGGCTGGCCTGTGCATCTCGAATGAGGCCCAGTGCTCCCTGACTCACCCTCGTATCCCTCCTGGCCCTTCTTGATTGAAGGCAGATGGGAGGCACCTGGCACCTAGTGCTGCTACTTGGCCCTGCCACCTCCACAAAGACACTTGGCCCTGCAACCTCCTCAAAGACACTCACCCTGGCCTCCTCCTGCCTGGCACTTTCCTGACCCTCCTCCTGGCTGATGTCCCCGTGTGTATAAAAAAGGGACAGTTTGACTTTTGTGTTCAAAATTCACACACAATTTTCAGCTCATAACTGTTGCAAAATGTTTTTCAAGAAATTGAAAAGCCAATCATTCTGACCCCAGCAGTTTGCATTATTTTCTCCTAAACTTTTGTGATCACTACTGACTAATGATATGGAAAACACATTTAGCTAAAACATTATTCTCTTTGTACATATTAACATCGATTTTGCAGCATTTAAACCCCACACATTTGCACATTTAAAATACTATACCTGGCTCCAGGCAGGCAAATCTGGCTCTTCATCCAGGATGGAAGGCTCCTCTTGATCCTGAGAGGGCTCACCTTCAGAAGAAGGATCATGCTGGCTGGAGGGAAGGCTGGAGGGAAGGCTTGACCTTGCTCTTGTGGTCTGTCTTCTGGGTTGTCTGAGGGGAAGGCTGGAAAGTGACTCCCTTACTTCCAGGTGGTCATCCAGAAAAGACTGCTGTAGTACCACAACTTTGGTATATATATACCTGCCCTGCTCCTGCTCCAGACCTCATAGAATCCAGGACCTTGTTGCTCCTGCTCCAGACCTCATAGAATCCAGGACCTTGTTCCTGTATGAGCCTCTCAATATCCCAATTTTAGTCTCCAACTGCTCAGCTGTAACATCGGGCCCCACCTGTCTACGCACAAATGGGAGCAGGCTATTTCGTGACCTAGGGTCTTTTGTGGCCCAAAGAACAGGCAGCTCTCTCTATTTTTCTAGGAAGACTTCAAGGAAATCCCTTTTGTTGAAACGATTCATGTTTTCTGCTAGACAAAAACAAAGAAAATAACATTGTCAATCACAGTCTAGAAACTCGAGTAATCTTTATCCCCATCTAGCCCTTAAATGTCATTGCAGAATAGGCCACTGCTGTCCCAAGTTCAAAGCATACCTACACGCTCGTCGTTCAAACGTCTTCCTCCGCACCTCGAACGTACGTACGCAGAGGCGGCTCTAGGCTTTGTGAGGCCTTAGGCAAAACCTAGACATGAGGCCCGAATCACGCCCATAATGGAAAACTATTACTATAAATTACATATATTAGGAGCTTTAAAGTGCTGGTGTCAGTGTTCTGTATCTCGGTGCTGGTGTCAGAGTTCTGTATCTTGGTGCTGTGTCAGTGTTCTGTATCTCGGTGCTGTATCAGAGTTCTGTATCTCGGTGCTGGTGTCAGTGTTCTGTATTAGGGATGAGCTTTCCTGTTCGATACGAACGTATGTTCGACTCGAACATTGTCTGTTTGTACGTTCGACGAAATTCGAACAAAACGGTTCGTTCGCGCCAAATTCGAGTGACACGCAACGGCCCATAATTCACTGCGCCGTTGCACACTGATGATTGGCCAAGCATGCTGTATGTCCCGCATGCTTGGCCAATCTCAGCGCACAAAAAACGAAGAGCCATAATTGGACAAAGCCTGGGTGGCTTTGACCAATTATGGCTCAGGGCTTTAGCACACGCCCCACACTATAAAAGGCCGCCTTCCGAGCGGCCTCGTGTAGTGTGTTCCGGCTTGTTACTAAGAGCAGTTAGAGCAGTGGTTCTCAACCTGGGGGTCAGGACCCCCTTGGGGGTCAAATGAGGATTTGCCAGGGGTCCCCAAATTTACCCAATTTGCCTGGGCTGTTCCTGAAGCCTGCGGCCGCCCACTCGGCCTCTTCACAGCCGCCCATTTAGTTCATGGCATAGCTGTTGTGCAGGGACTAGAGGTCAGCTGACTGGTGAGGAATGTGAAGTGGGAGGGGCTGGAGGAGACCATATCTGCTGATTTCAGGTGTCACTGCTACGAGAAATCACAAAGTCTTAGACACAGTGGGCCAGATTCTCAGCGGCGCTACGACGGAGTATCTCAGATACCCCGTCGTATCGCCGTTTTTTTTTGCCTCGTATCTATGCGAGTGATGCTTAGCATCACTTTGGCATAGATACGCTTCAACATCCGACGAGTGTAATACCATTACACTTGCGGATCGTAGTTGTAATGACAACTCCGGCCACTAGGTGGCCTTTACGTTGTTTTCTCATTTGCATATGCAAATGAGGCTAGTACGCTGATTCCCGATTGCTTTTACGCCGCCCTGTCGTCGCGTACGTCGTTTACGAACTCGTAAGGTTACCCCTGCTTCTATGAGGAGTAACCTTACGAAGTTCCGTCAGATGCCGTCGGATGCATGTTAAGTATGGCGTCGGGTCAGCGTCGGCTTTTTCCGTCGCTTACGTCGTTTTACTAACTCGTTCGCGAATAGGGCATTGCGTAAGTGACGATCACGTCGTTTTGACGTCGGTTTCAACGACGCTTTCCGACGTGAGCTGGAGCATGCGCACTGGGCTTTTTCCCCGGCCGGCGCATGCGCAGTTCGTTCGACGCGGGGGCGCGCTTAACTTAAATACAAGCCGCCCCATTTGAATTACGAGGGCTTACGCTGGGCCATTTTCGCTACGCCAACGCAAACTACGGAGCAAATGGTTAGAGAATACAGCACTTTCTCTAGTGCGATGCGGCGGCGTAGTGTAAATGGCTTACGATACGCAAGCAAAATTCTATGAGAATCTGGCCCAGTGAGTAATACTACCTGTGATTAGAGTTGCCTTTAAAAGTCAGCACTACAATTCTCAGATCAGCAGATGACCTGGATCAAGAGCACCTAAGTTGGCTGATCCCAACTCCCCGCCAGCACTAACAAAGAATAAATTAGGATAGGGATAAAAGGGAAAGAAAGGAGAAGAAAAGAGAAAGAGTGGTACATCCTAAAATGCACTATAAGGGGTTTTAAAATTGTGACAGTGGAAGGGACTCAGTGAGCGCTAAATATCCTTGTGTTAGGGGCGCAAATTACTTGTCTTACCTTGGGTGCCAAAAACCCACGAAAAGAAAAACAAATTTTACTGTTAGGGGTCCCCACAACTTGGGACATTTTATCAAGGGGTCACGGCACTAGACAGGTTGAGAACCACTGAGTTAGAGAGACAGAGAGATTGGGCCAGATTCAGGTAGAGTTTCTCTGGAGTATCAGTGATACTCCAGCCTAACTCTCACTTTGAGCCGGCGTTTCTGTTTTCAGTAAGCAGAAAACAAGAAACGCCGGGTTGGAGTTCCTATACGAGCGGCGTAATTGTATTTCGCCGTCGTATCGGAACTGCAATTTTAAAAATGGCGCCGGGGGCGTTCCCGCTGATTAACGCCGAGAATATGTTAATCAGCGAGAATCGGCAATTCACGATCGTATTTGGGCCCGACGCAGTGACTTTCCGATGTTTCCGTAAGAGATACGCGGCGTAAAGATAACGCAGCCCCCTAGTGGAGTAGTGGAGTATCCTATGTTATGTCGTTTGCGTAAAACGTCCGTGAATGGGGATTGACGTCATTGACGTTCACATGACAGAATTTGGAGCATGCGCACTGACAGTCGACGCATGCGCAGTACGTTCGCCGCTGGATCGCGCCTAGTTATAATAATACACCCCCCTACCCGCCCAATTTGAATTCCGCCGGCTCATTTTCGCTACGCCGCCGCAACTTTAGGAGCAAGTGCTTTGTGAATAACAGTACTTGCTCCTAAAGTTTCGGCGGAGTAACGTAAATGAGAAAAGTTACTCCAAATTAAAGATTCGCCCATCTACCTGAATCTGGCCCATTGTCTTTTTAGATAGCTAGATAGAGCAGGCTAGTCAGTTTAGCTTTAATTACAGTGTGTAGAGAATATATATACATCCCTAGGAGTTGTACATATATTTTATACACTGTATAGCTTAGCTAGATCTGCTATTCCTATTTGTCAGGCAGGAGATTGTGCATAGTGCAGTGCTCTAACTTGTTGTATTGCCTGTGTTCTGTTTAGTTTACACCTAAACGTACTGGGTGTTACTGCACTTGTCTTCTTTATTTGCACCTAAGCGCATTTGCTTTAAGTGCAAGTTTTCTGTTTAATAGCACGTAAACACATTTACGTGTCCTGTTTATTTGCACCTAAGTGCATTTGCTGTAGGTGCACGTTTGCTGTTAATCGAACGTAACGCATTTACTGTAAGTGCAAGTTTGCTCTTTAGTAGCACGTAAACACATTTACTGTAAGTGCAAGTTTGCTCTTTAATAGCATGTAAAGGCATTTACTGTAAGTGCACATTTGCTGTTTAATCGCACGTAAATGCATTTACTGTAAGTGCATGTTTGGTGTTTAATCGCACATAAACGCATTTACTGTAAGTGCAAGTTTGCTCTTTAATAGCACGTAAACGCATTTACTGTAAGTGCATGTTTACTCTTTAATAGCACGTAAACGCATTTGCTGTAAGTGCACATTTTGCTGTTTAATCGCACGTAAACACATTTACTGTAAGTGCAAGTTTGCTCTTTAGTAGCACGTAAACGCATTTACTGTAAGTGCAAGTTTGCTCTTTAATAGCACGTAAACGCATTTACTGTAAGTGCAAGTTTGCTCTTTAATAGCACGTAAATGCATTTACTGTAAGTGCAAGTTTGCTCTTTAATAGCACGTAAACGCATTTACTGTAAGTGCAAGTTTGCTCTTTAATAGCACATAAAAGCATTTACTGTAAGTGCACGTGTATGTTTGCACCTAAGCGCATTTGCTGTAAGTGCACGTTTGCTGTTTTAATCGCACGTAACACATTTACTGAAAGTGCAAGTTTGCTCTTTAATAGCCCGTAAATGCATTTACTGTAAGTGCAAGTTTGCTCTTTAATAGCACGTAATGCATTTACTGTAAGTACAAGTTTGCTCTTTAATCGCACGTAAACGCACTTACTGTAAGTGCAAGTTTGCTCTTTAATAGCCCGTAAATGCATTTACTGTAAGTGCAAGTTTGCTCTTTAATAGCACGTAATGCATTTACTGTAAGTACAAGTTTGCTCTTTAATCGCACGTAAACGCACTTACTGTAAGTGCAAGTTTGCTCTTTAGTAGCACGTAAACGCATTTACTGTAAAGTGCGAGTTTGCTCTTTAATAGCACGTAAAAGCATTTACTGTAAGTGCACGTGTCCTGTTTATTTGCACCTAAGCGCATTTGCTGTAAATGCACTTTTGCTGTTTAATCGCACGTAAACGCATTTACTGTAAGTGCAAGTTTGCTCTTAGTAGCATGTAAAAAACACATTTACTGTAAGTGCAAGTTTGCTCTTTAATAGCACGTAATGCATTTACTGTAAGTGCAAGTTTGCTCTTTAATAGCACGTAAAAGCATTTACCATAAGTGCAAGTTTGCTTTATAATAGCACGTAAAAGCATTTACTGTAAGTGCACGTGTCTGTTTATTTGCACCTAAGCGCATTTGCTGTAAGTGCACGTTTGCTGTTTAATCGCACGTAAACGCATTAACTGTAAGTGCAAGTTTGCTCTTTAATAGCACGTAAACACGCTTACTGTAAGTGCAACGTTTGCTCTTTAATAGCACATAAACGCATTTACTGTAAATGCAAGTTTGCTCTTTAATAGCATGTAAACGCATTTACTGTAAGTGCACATGTGTTATTTATTTACACCTAAACGCATCAAAATGTCTGGAAGGACAACAAAGAGAGGCAGAGAGTCACGAGGGCAAGCAGGCTCTGCATCTAGAGGCAACGCTGGTGGTGGACGCGGTGCATCCTCTTCAGCACGTGGCCGTGGCCGCTCGTCCTTCTTTTTGGGAGCTGGCCGTGTTGAGCCTAAACATGCAGAGAAATTAGTAGAGTGGATGACCAAGCCGTCTTCATCCTCCTCATCCTCTCTCACACAAACTGATCTTAGTTTGTCTGGCAAAGCAGCTGCCAAGGCTCCTCTTCCCTCTGCACAATGGCATCACACAATCCTTCCTAGTCCCTTCCCACCAAAGACCAAAGCGGGCTCCCTTGCCTTTTGGGATCCCAACCCCACTAGACCAGTCTCTTGAAGCCTGCACTGAACGTGTAGAAATAGAAATAGGGTGTCACACCATGCGGGCACATCTACTGATAGTACCAGACAAATTTTCCTGCCCCAGCTGCTGCAGCGCCGAAAGAAGTACTCTCCCAGCCATCCACATGCCCAGCGTTGAATGCTAGCTTAGCGAAATTGCTAGCACTTCAACTGCTACCTTTTCAGTTGGTAGATTCTGCCCCCTTCTGTGAGTTTGTGGAATGTGCAGTACCTCAGTGGCAAGTACCCAAATGCCACTTTTTCTCACACAAGGCGATTCCGGCTCTCTACCGGCATGTGGAAGGCAATGTCCATGCCTCGCTAGACAGGGCGGTCAGTGGTAAGGTGCATCTTACCGCTGACTCATGGTCCAGCAGGCATGGACAGGCATGTTACCTGTTTTTTACGGCGCATTGGGTGACTCTGCTGGCAGCTGGGAAGGACGCAGGGCAAGGTACAGTAGTTTTGTTCCTCCACCACGCCTCCAAAACACTACTACTGGTTGTGACACACCTCTCTCCTCCACCCCCTCCTCTTCTTCCTCTGTGGCCTCTTCCTGTGGTGATGTTTCCTCTGAACCAGCCATGCTCCGTAGGCGTAGGAGGGGCTACGTAGGAATGCAAGCCCAGAGATGCCATGCGGTGCTAGAGCTGGTGTGCTTGGGAGACAGGAGCCACACTGGGGAAGAGGTTCTGTCAGCTCTGCAGGGCAGGCTCAGAAGTGGTTGATGCCATGCCAACTGAAGCCTGGAATGGTGGACAGCGATAATGGCACCAACCTCCTCTCTCTGCCCTGCGACAGGGAAAACTCACCCATGTGCCCTGTTTTGCGCATGTCCTGAATTTGGTGGTGCAGCAGTTCTTGGGCAGGTACCCGGGCTTACAAGATGTCCTGAAGAAGGCCAGGAAAGTGTGTGTGCATTTCCGGAGGTCATATAATGCCACTGCTCGGCTGACAGACCTCCAAAGGGAATACAACCTGCCCAAGAACCGCCTAATCTGTGACATGCCCACCAGATGGAACTCTACGTTGGCCATGCTGCTGCAGCTGCTGCACACGCAGCAGAGGGCCATCAATGAGTACCTGTGCCAATATGGCAGCAGAACTGGGTCAGGGAGCTTGGTTTTTTTTCACCACGCCAGTGGGCCTTGATCAGGAATGCATGTACTGTCCTGTCACCATTTGAGGAGGCCACGAGGATGGTGAGCAGTGACAGTGCATGCATCAGTGAGACTGTCCCTCTTATTCACATGTTGGAGCACATGCTACGTGGAATAATCCTGTCGTCCTCAGTGACCCAGAGGACTGTGCCCCGAATGCCTCTGCAAACCTACGCTGCATGGCCTCCCTGATCCTGCAAAGCCTGCGTAAGGATCCTCGTGTACGTGCTATCAAGGAGAGGGATCATTACTTGCTGGCAACTCTCCTTGATCCACGTTACAAGAGTAAGGTTGCGGACCTTATGTTGCCATCGCAGAGGGAGCAGAAGATGAAACTTCTGCGGGAGGCCTTGCAGAAGGGTCTGTGCAATGCGTTCCCAGAACCAGGGGGATTACCAAAACCTGGCCCTGGACAACGTCTTGCTGAGGCTTCGGTGAGTCACAGATGGAGCAGTGGAGAAGGTGGCCATCTGACCGATGCGTTCAGACAATTTTTTAGTCCGCAGCCCCAAGGTCTGACCGGTTCCAGCAACCATCGCCAGCGTCTGGTTTACATGGTCCGGGAATACCCAGGGGCAAGATCCGACTTGGACACCTTCCCCACCGAAAATCCTCTGGCTTACTGGGTCTTGAGGATGGATCACTGGCCAGAGCTTGCACAGTACGCAATTGAGCTACTGGCTTGTCCTGCATCCAGTGTTCTTTCAGAACGCACATTTAGTGCTGCTGGAGGCTTTGTGACCGATGATGGGGTGCGCCTCTCCAACGACTCTGTGATCGACTGACCTTGATCAAAATGAATCAGGCTTGGATCAACACCAGCTACCAAGCACCTGATGCTGATGTTACTGAATAATATTTTTTTGTTGAAATGTCAGATCCCTTTGAGACTGCGTATGCTGATGCTGAGTGACTGTCCTGTTATGCTGCTGATGGAATATCCTTCTCCTCCTCACTTTTTCTTGCTGATAGCTAGTAAGAAATGTTGTGTTTTCTGGGCTCCGCCACCAGTGCCTAAGGCCAAATTGATGCAATACTTTGCACGTGGCTCTTTATTGCACTCCAATTACAGTTATTGGGAGGGGTTGCAGTGTTGTGTTGTGCCTAAGGCCCAATTTTTCTGCCCCTGTTTAACAGGGTGCCTAATAACAATTTTTGATGCAATACTTTGCACGTGGCTCTTTATTGCGCTCCAATTACAGTTATTGGGAGGGGTTGCAGTGTTGTGTTGTGCCTAAGGCCCAATTTTTCTGCTGCCCTGTTTAACAGGGGCGTCTAATAACAATTTTTTTTTTATCAAAAAGCTTTTATTGAGCAAAACAACAACGCACAGGGCATACAAGTGGCGTACAGTGACAATACACGCAAGTGATCACAGAGAAAGTGCAGGTACAGGCATGACAATGATAGGTAACATAGAACATAACTACGCTTATACCTAGGCCCCCCCAGAGTGTGAACACAGAACAGCAGGGTCAGTCATAGATCCACCCGCATTTCTCCCATTCTGCCAGACCTTCCTGTGGGTTCGGGGACCCCTTGAGCACATCTATCCTTCCTAGGAACAGGTTGCAGATGAGTTTAGCCATTTTTCCTAAATTTTTTCATATTTGGTCGAACAGCCCCTATGCGAGTAAACCAGTTTTTTGTAGGGTAGAACCCTGTTGACCTCAGCCAACCAATGGGACAGCTCTGGAGGGTCAGATCGCATCCAAACCCGCGCTAAAACCTTCGAGCTATAAAAAGTGTCTTGTGCAGGAATACTGTAAGGAATTTATTGATTCCAACATCCGGGAAGATGCCCAGTAGGCACGGCTTGGGCTGTAGAGTAATGGGGGACCCCATTTTATCATGGAGGAATTTCACCACCTGCTCCCAGAAGGCCTGGATCTTAGCACACTGCCAGATTAGGTGAAAGAGGTACCCGTATCTCGATTACACATCGACACGTCGCGGGGAGTCCCTCCTGTACCTAGAGATCCTAAGGGGTGTAAGATAGGCTCTGTTTACGATGAAGGTTTGCGTGAGGCGATCTGACAGTTGTGGGGATACGAGTTTGCATGCGTCTAGGACGTCACTCCATTCGTCATCATCCATTGGGCCCACCTCCCCCTCCCACTTGGGCTTCAGGGCGTATGCAGGCACTGTCGCACTCGGGAGTGTGATCATGGTGTGGAATTGAGTGATTAGCTTTTTGGGGTCAGGGTACTTAACTGCGGCCATAAGGGGGTTGTCAGCAAGAGTCAGGTCATCTTGGGGGAACTGAGCCTGAAAGGCGTGGCGTAGTTGGGCGTAGCGAAAGAACATGTGGCCAGGCAGGTTGTACTCAGTCTGCAACACACCGAAGTT